>JAQFVV010012547.1:2351485-2978052 GCA_028023455.1 Epiperipatus broadwayi
TATATATTTATTGTTAAAAGGAGGTTGTCTTGACAACAGTTTGAGATTGTTGATTGTTATCTATATTGGGATTGTTTAAGTGTTGACTGATTTCTAATGGTTACTTATATATAGTATATTTATAAGATGAATATGTATATTCCATTTTTATTGTTAAAAGGAGGTTGCCTTGACAACAGTTTGAAATTGTTGATTGTTATTGATATTGGGATTGTCCAAGTGCTGACTGGTTTTTATTGATTAATTAAAATTCTTGTAAACTCCTACATCTATATATACATGTGGTGGATATAAATTATATTCGATATTATATATTTATGTGTAAAGTATAAATACTTTTTTTTTTTTTTTTGCAGTTTTTTGCTTTTTCTATATTTTCTATGGAGTATTCAGAGAAAGGGCATCTTCATTATGTATATTCGTTATTGCCTGTTTGATTGTAATGTTCTACTGCATTGCAGATTATGTTATAAATGTTTGTGGAAGATCAACCACTAAATTAGTAAGTTTTTAATAATAAATAAATAATTTTTATTATTAATAAGATAGAATGAGTGAAAGATATATTTGATAATAATCATATCATAAAACATTCTTGTTCTAAGACATTACTCAGAATTGTTGGCAATGAATAATTTTTAATAAACTTGCAAATACAATTTTGCTTTTCATTTATCAATGTTCATTCATTCAGTCTGATAAAAGGAGAATTTACTCTTTCATCTTTATTCAGACTGAATGAATGGGCATTGATAAATGAAAAATAAAATTGTATTTGCAAGTCTATTAAAAATTATTCGTTATGAGATTGCTTAAAAAATAATTCTAGGGTAACATATTAGAATGAGAATGTTCTGTGATATGATTATAATTCTACACCTTACACATTTAAGCAGTAGTAAAAGTTATTTACATATTGTTGAAATTAGTAATATTTGATAATACAATACATATAAGTAAAAAAAATTTTTTACTATGCAAGCAAATTAGTATGATTATTAATAGTTAAGAGCAAGACTAACTAACTAATAATTATTACAATAATAATTAGACACTACTATTATGCATTGTTAGAATGTTGTTAAAGTGCTAAACTTGGGAGTTAAAAGTTCTTGAATTAAACTTGATTTGTTAGTCCTTCTAATCAAATAACCTTTAAACTAACTAACTATTTGATATTTATTTTTTTGGTGAATTAGAATTTTTTTTTTTAATCTTCCATCTGTATGTGTGATTTAAATTTATATTCACGTATAAATTTTCATACATACATGTAATAAAAACAAAAGAAAATAGATTTAATCTTATACTCATTTTAAAATCTGCAAATAAATATTGATATATTAAATTTTATAAAGTTAATTCAGTTTTTATTTTTATTACATATAAATTATTGTGACCTTGTGATAACATTTGATCATCACTTGTGATAATTTACCATTATTGCTATTTTGTCGGCAGTGATTAATCTTGCATCTTAATTTAGAGGAACTTCATTTACTTGAATGAATACTTTATTTTAATCATTTAAATAATATTATTTTAATCATTTAAGTAAACTTTTACTAACAAAACAAATTATACACAATAAGGAAAGATTGACTTTTCTATTGAACTTTCACAGTTAGTAATAGGTCAAGATTACTACATCATAGGATTATAACAATGCCGGAATTTAATTAAATTCAAATGAGAATTTTTGTAGCCTTTCAAGATTACTACATCATAGGATTATAACAATGCCGGAATCTAATTAAATTCAAATGAGAATTTTTGTAGCCTTTCATATGTAATGATATCTATAATAATATAACTACAAATATCAAGAAGTGCTTTTAAATAAGCGTACAGATTATTAATTAAATTAACTGGAAACATTTTACTGTCTACCTAATAATAACCATTAACCAATATATATTGGATGGTTATCAGGATTCACTAAGGGCTGGCTATCTGAAGAAAAAAAGTTTTAAGTCTGCTAGCGATTTGGAAAAAATACCAAGATTGACCCAACATGGGCTTAAAATTAACATTGCAGGAATGACAACTGGATATGCTAAAATATACACTGTGAATCTCTTTAGTCACATATTTAGTCCTAAGATATTTCATAATATTTGGTTTCATCTATTTAATTATTAGTGATCATTGTGAGTTTATGGATCTACTGCTTTCTTTTATAATATCTCAATTGTTTCCTCCTTATTTATTTCTGTCTTTCACATAAAATTGTCATTTTTTGTGGTTTTCATTTAAATATAAGATTTTTTTTTTTAATCCACTAGCCATTTTTATTATATTATTTGTAATTAATACTATTTTATTACCAGGATCAATGCGACGATTAAGCAAATTAGGCGACTGCTCAGGACACAGACCTCTGTGAAGCATGCAATAGTGATATTTAAAGTCACAACAATTTCATACAAAGTAGAAGTTTTGCAAATAATAATCAATTTTGTGCTTTTTGTTTTTTTACAAAATACTTGTTCTTAAAAATGGAAGTTGATAAGATTTTTGAGGGGAGAGGGATGCAAGTAGTTAGTCTTTTTTAAGATACAAAATAGCCTGATGCTGGTTTTGTGATTATTGTTTGGTTTGGTATTATTATTTAAAAATCTAATCAAAATATTGCTGGTTACTCTACAGTGAATAAGCACATTAAATATGTTTTGATTCACATGCATTTTAACATGATTCTATTCACATAACATTCAAGAAAACTTTTCATCTATTATATAATTTTCTATTCTATTATTGTCTTCATTATTGAAAGTGTCTCCATTGCTTTTGTAGTATGATTAATAAAGAATACATGTCTGTCATAATGAAGTAACAGCTACATATACAACTAATTTGGCTGAAGTATTTATGTCACTGTGATGAAATACCTTATTTTAAAATTGTTAATCTCAATATCAAAGACTGAATGTCTACCTAAAAAGCTACTAAGATACTTAAATTGATTCACATTTTCATCATGATAATTATTCAGATCATTAAGAATTATTCTTTGAATTAGCAAGAATAACATGATTATCTGTGAATTGTAAATTTAAAGCCAAAAGATAAAGTTTTTAACTAATGCAAATTTTAAAAAATATCATCAAATCTGTGTTACATCTAAATTGTTCCAAAGATCACTAACATAAAAATATAAAACAAGTTTAGAGCTAGTAGATAATTTAATTAATATCAGTTTTATTTCAAATGTATCAGATTTTCTCCTATTAATATTAACTTTTTGTTATAACGATACCATTATACAGAAATTATATAATATGAATTAATTGGATTGTATATTTGTTATTTATATACACTAGAATGTTGAAATATTTACACATTATATGCTATATTTTCAATGTGTCATCAAAATCTTACTTTCACAACATTGTTATATGGATGTCAAACATTTTCAATAATCATTTCTTTGAAGAATTAATGGTTAAGACAAAGGAATTATGGCATTTTTACCAAAATTAATTGATTTAACATAAAGACCAATATACATGCTCAAAAACACAATCATTGCAAGATCTGTTTAAAAAATGATTGTGATGCTATTCTCTAGCAGTGAGTTAAGCTCTCAAAATATATTGTTATATTTTGAATATTTGACACTTTAAATATAATAAGAAAAAAATGCTACTTTTAATTATATGTGAACTACATAAATACTAAGTTTGATTAAAGATTTTTAGGAACAATTTGTATATATATACACACATCTGTCATGCCACAACCTGAGTTTGAATTTACACACATCTGTCATGCCACAACCTGAGTTTGAATTTAGGTCAGATAAACTTGAAAAGTTTTTTAGGTTTCATTAGAATTTTTTTTTTAGATAGCTAGTTCTTAAACAACCTATATAATTATCAAATAGTTATTAGTAAAGAGATATTAAGCTATTTTTAGTGAGCAGTTATGGGTAATTTCTTCTCTTTTATAGCAAAGTCTGTGAAGTGTTATTAAAAAAGCTTTTGCATTACATTCAGATATTTAAAAACTGTTTTATCTTTTTGTTTCTATGTACTTTGGAATTAAGATTATGAATGTAAATATAAGATTTCACTTAATTATACTATTTTATATATGTATGGAAAGTTTTCTTTCCTGAGCAAAAGAATTAACATACATACATAAAATAAGCTTTATAGTAATAAAACCAGTGCAATGTTAAATATTTGACATCACTATGTAAATTTGTAATTAAAACTATTATGTATAAACTAACATTGATTTATTTATTTTGTAGGTTCGTTTAATAATTATATGCAATTTGGGGCCAATCAATATAATTTTGGGAATAATAAACGCAAGAATTTATTGTGTTTCAAAGCGTCTTATTTATCGATCAGTTGGAGGTCTAATTACATTGCAAAATATATGCAAATTATTGTTCTTCTGTGAAGACTTATTATATCTTGACCTTCAATTAGAAGTAAGAGATATAAAATATTTATTATATTAAGAATATAGATTAAATATAGAAATTATACATAATACTATAAAATTATAACTTTTTTGCTTAGACAAATTATTTTTATCATAATTTAATATTCAAATAATAACTGTTTATATCTGCCTTTTTTTTTTTTTTAATGATAAGAAATTAAGAGAAAACTTCAATTTTATTTTTTTTAGCGAAAGTCTATTTCTATATATTTAACAAAAATTAAAGGTTTATGTTCTTATTTCTTTTAAATCACTATGTTATGTTTTCAGTAAAGTGTTTATGCTGTGGTGTCAAATAGTTATTAAATTTTTAATGAAATTTCAAAATATGAAAATAGAAGTACTAACAAGGTATACTTAAGTAATTTTATTAAGACAATAATGAAATCATATTGTATATAGATGTTTTACAACATGATTCCAATATGCAGTTATGGCACCTATCAAGTGGGGTACATTTGTGTTATTTGATAAATACTTTGATTTTGATCTTGCTGTGATCCTTCATATGTTTTTAGTGATTGCAATATATATGATATTTTTTAGTTATATGTTAGATTATTTCTATCATGTAATTGAAATGTTAAATGATTTTAGAAAAATTCAAACTTTATATCTTTCCAAATGCATTCACCTACGAGCAATAACACACAGATTGATGTAAAATGCAATATTTCAAATAATATTATTTTCATTTCTTGTTCAAATGTTGCCAGCATGACCATTGGCAGTGCTAATACAGGAATTGAATTGTATTTCTTAGATTCATGAATACTGAATTTAAATTAAAATTCTAACCAATTTAGCCAAAATGTCAAAACTAATTGTCAGTGCTAATACAGGAATTGAATTGTATTTCTTAGATTCATGAATACTGAATTTAAATTAAAATTCTAACCAATTTAGCCAAAATGTCAAAGCTAATTGTCAGTAGAAATGTATATGCTCTTGATTTCTCCATATTTTTTTTGCCTTTTAAAGGCAAGGCTAATGCGTTGCTTCCAAACATTATGGTTTAGCATAGTAGATTTTCAAGTTTGTTTTCCATTATTATATGGGCAGCTTCTTTTTATTTATGTTTTCTTCTCTGCCCAATATTTTTATCTAATCTCAATTAGTATATGCATGGTCTGCTTTTTTAGATGTCTTTTTTTTTTGTAATTATTGTTTTATATTCTTTTAATTATTCATCAAAATGTCATTTCATAGATGCAGTTTTTTTTTATCAACATTTCAACTTTAGGCTTTGTAGAAATTAGGATTTCTCATAGTGAGCTATGGCTTTAGAAAGCTTTTCTGATATTATATTCTTTTATCATAGCACCTATGAAATACCATATGAATGCAGAAGAAAAAATATATCAATGAAATTGGCTGTCCCATTAAAGTTAATTTCTTTGATAATCATTTTATATTAGTTGCAATGTAAATTAATAGTAATGATTCAACATATTTTTATTATCAAATAAAGATTCTTTTTAATAAAATTTGCATTAATAATTTGTTTTTAATCACATCAAAACATATAACTATTTTTGTTTAATTTTAAAAACTATTTATCTTATCTCTTTTCTTTCTCATTTGTATATATATATTTTAAAAAAAAAACACTTTTATAACTGTTAGAAATTTATATATAATTTTTTTATTTATTTAATTCTTTTTTCATCTTTCACTATTTGTAAAATATTGTACTCGTGCTATCTTTTTTACTATCACTGTTGTCATGGGATCTTCTGAATTCAATTTGATTTAATATCTCATTTTTCAGATTGCATTATAAACTTTAAGAATTTTAATGTTTGACATTTTATCATAGAATATTAAAACTTTTTATATCTTTAACAAACATTCTTTATATAACTATCTGCAATTTAATGCAAAGATGGAAAGCAAATTTGAGAGCTCATAATTTCTGATTTCCTGGGTCAAAGTTTAACACATCATTTTAATACCTGGTCTTGAATTTTTCAAACATCTTGTCATAACTTATTTTGGAAAAATATCAATTTTTTTTTTTTTTTGATCACTCCATTCAACACATGCTATAGATAAATCTTTTAATTCTAGGTTTATATACCCACAAATTATCATTTTTTTGCTTAGAAGTACAAGATTTTTTTAAATATTTAAATTGAAATATATGTATATTCTTTGCTTATAATACCTCAGCTACTTAATTTATTTTTTTACTTTTTAATTCTGTTTTTAGATTAGTATGATTATTCTGTATCTACATGGAACACAGGTGTCACAAGATGGCCAGCTAGTCTTAGGATTGGGAACTACATTTAGCATTATTTGGATAATTATAGGAATTGGTGGTGTAAGTATATATAAGTTTCTATTGTATTTGAAGTAATATATTTTTGAAAAGTGATATGGTTTTTATGGCAATATTTTTCTTTTTAAATTTTTTTCTTCTTTAAGATGATTAATCCTGAATATGTGATACATATAAAAAAAAAAAAAATCAATTGCATATTTGCAAGCATTGAAGAGTATATATAATGTTATACCTCAGCAGCTGAGAATAATTTAGGTTATTAGCCATAGCTTAGCCAATCTTTTTTCTATTTGAATCAACAAAGTTTAGACTTTGAGTTTTTCATTCATTGTTTAAGACTGGTTTGTAGACGTTCAATAACATTTAAATGTGTTTGAAATGAGCATGGAAATATATAGCATTATCCACATGCATTTAAAATTAATATTTGATTGTATGGATCTGATTTTAATATGTTTTGATTTTTGTATCTTTAGCATTGCTGCCATTTTTTTTTTCAAAAGCTTTTGAAACTGTCTCAACTTTTGTGTCAAGATATTTTTATCATTTCCTTAGAGTCCTATCTCTAAGGAAATAAATGTTCCAGTGGTATGGTATTTCATTTCTAACATGATCTCAGAATTCTAATGCTAATATGACTGATGTTGCTGTTAATTTCACCATTTGTGTGTGCAAACATATTCTATAAAAAGAATTGATCTAAATGGTTATGATGTATCTGATCATGGATCAACATCAGAGAACTTGAAATCTTCTGCTGATTTTGCCTCATTCTGTTAAATTGGAGAAGGCATAGTCTCTCATCTATAATAGTTTGCCAGATATCCAGTTAATTGTTCCTCAGTTGTTCTACAAAAGAAAAGATTTACCACTTCAATTTAACATATGAAGTGAAAATAAGATATTATTCGTTGCATGATAAATTAGGATATTATAGCATATTGGAATGTTGTTACCTGCAACTATTTTTATTATATACATCAGAGACATATCCCTGTCTAATTTGAAAGTAAATTCAACTTTTATATTCCTATATGAAAACTAAAGTAAAGCATTAGCTTCTTAGTCATATAATAACTTGCTTATCAGTGACCAAGGCCACTTTATATTGCATACTGAAGCAGTCATATATGTACGTTGTATATATATGCACTTCATATATATATTTGGTATTAAGTTGAAAAATATTAAGACATTTTTAAAAAAATTTTAATGTATAAAAAAATGTAATTTTATTAAAATGGTATGTGTAAAAAAAGATGGGATTTCAAATCAGCAAAGAAAGTTTAACTTTCTAAATTAATTAATTAAAAATCCAATTGATATCAAAAGAATGTATAAATTAAACTCTAATTTTATAATTATTTAGGGAAAAGATGACAAAACATGTAGAGTCAGATAAAAATCAAAGACATTCGGAATTTAATTAAGAAATGCAATTAGTAAAATTTCAAAATTAAATTGCATTAAGATTATAATCAGTAAGATTCTTTTTAGATAATAAAGAAAAGAATTTTCCTTAAATTTAATTAATTAATTAATTTGGAAAGATCCGAATGGCTTTGTTTTTTTTTTTTGTGATATATATAGGGCAAAAAGAAGAAAAGATTATTATTGTGAATTTCTGGAAGAGTTGTTGTAGACTTCTTGTAGAGTTTATTATAGAAAATTTTAAGCTGTTAAATTACATCAAGATATGAATGTGTAGATCACTGCAATTTCTCTGGCCATCACCAAGAAGCTGAGCATGGAGTTTTCCTCGTATTACAGAATGCTAGACCAATCAAGTCCTTGCTTACAATTGATTATCCAAAGTGCTGACATACTATGCCATCACCATCAAAAAGAAGCTATCAGTATATAATGTCACAGACCATTGAAAGTATCCGGTAAATGTAAAAGCTTTTCTGGTGTGATTGAAATGTTTTTTTTTTTTTGCTTTAAATAATTTATTTATTAAACGTTCTTTGAAGTGCATTTCTTTTTATATTATTAAAATGTTTCTTATCGTATTATTTAGATATTTGTTGCATTATTTAAACATTTTCTTAACGTATGCTTAATTAATTGTACATAGTAAGGAAGAGCGACTATTGTAATATATATACTTGATCATTCTTAAATTTTGCTAGACTTATTGTTCAAGAATCAGATGGAAGTAAGTTTAATAAAATATTTCAATGATTAAAATATTTGATATTATTTAAATAAAAGCCCAGTAACTAATAAAAGTAAGATAATTAAAATCCCTCTCTCTGATTCTAATTTGTTTGTTTTTTTTATTATTTGCAATTTTAAATTTGCCTATTTAAAATCGGATCTTTCAAAAATGACATTTAGCCTTTAACTCAATTACCATGGTTTATATATAACTTTAAAATTAAAATTAAGACCAAATGATAAAAGTAAAACTTTATTTTCTTTTAGAAGGGACAAGTATATATGTACATTGTGTACAGGTGATTTAGAAACAACCTGCAGTTTTTTAAAATAAAATTTAATGTTCAAAGTTAAAACTTCATTTCTTTTATTAACAAATATATATACTGCAGATACGCAGTTTCCAATTCTGTGAAATTTATGTTATAAATAATGAAATATATGATACTATACTTTTATTCTTTAAAACTTTTAACACAATGTAATATATTATCATCCTACACTATCATATCAATAATTCATTATACATGTAAGCAGGGAATAATTTTTTTATAAAAATTTTATTATATAAAATAACTGCGTAGTCTTGATTTAGCCTATAAAATAGATGTCTGCATATTATAATCTTATGACATGATCATTTACGTTTTATTATATATAGATTTAAATTTAAGTCCAACTGTTTATTATTGTGTATAAATATTGCATTACTATGTTGTCTAATTTGATGATTATCTTACTGCGTTTCTTCAGCAGGCATATATCCCTGCTTCAGAAATTTGATTTGATGGGTTCATTAAATGCAGGAACACTCCTTTTATTCTTCAGACTCAGAGGGTCTTGTTACCAGTGCAGTGGATCGTTCCTCCCTGTTAATGATAGTTATTTAGGGTTTTATGAAGATGCTCATTCTTTCATTTTATGACCTATTTATTTTAGGATATTTGGATCTAACTTCGCAAAAGCAAATATATTCCCGTCGCTGCCTTATTATAAGACTTGGATATGATATCGCGGAGGCGATCATATTCTAGTCTACCTCATTATTTGTTCATTACTTTAGCAACTCAGTACCACCTTCCTTATTCCTTATGTATGTTAAAACTTGATATTTCAGCATTTATTGGTCATGATCATGATAGTTATGCATTTATCTATTTAACCATATTTTTCTAGAGTTAATTAAACTTACCTTAACTTATTTATTATTATGTGTCTGCTTGAGTGATATCTGCCCTAAAGATCAAATAGACACATCACCTGAAGTCTCTTATTTATATATGTTATACCATTGAAACTTTTACATATGTAATCATCTAATTAATATAATTTCCACTATATTATAAGTCTAGCAATCTAATTAACGGCTAGTCATTTCTTTTGTTTATTTATTTGTAATTTTAATACTAATAAAGTGTTTGTATTATATATATATACATTGTATTGGGTGTCTTGTTTTGCCACAGGGAAGTTATATAGCTGTAATCTAATTTTAAGAGTTTCTATGTCTCCCTGATCGCTGAACCTAAAAGAAAGTGAAGTAGTATGTAGATTGGAATGAGTTGTGGTAGTTTAAATCACCCTAGTGGTGATTTATGTGGTTGTCAGCTCATCCTGACCATTACAATACATGGATAATATTGGACTTTTATTCTTTGATTAAAATTATCTGACAATATTAAATGTCTAGTTGAACTAGCAATAAACCAGTTTTCTGAAAAAATAATTAAGTTTCTGGAGAATCGTCATCTATTTGAACAAATTTCAATATAGATCACTAGACTATTGTGACAAATTGGTCTCATGGCAGATAACATAGTGTATATCTCTTTGTATATTTAAAATTCAAAAGAAAAAATGGAAATGAACACAGACAAAATTAGATATATATATATTTATTTACAACAAAAAAAAAAAATTTGATTGAGAAATAATGTTAATTGATATTTTTGGAAATACTGCATCTTATTTAAAATCATTCATAAAAAAAGGTCTCTATATAATGTATTGAACCTTCCATTTTAATAAAAATCTAAAATAGGGTTGTTTTTCATTCTGTAGTAAATATTAATCATAGAATTATATTATTTATTTTACATAAATTGAATAAAAATCTTTTTCTTAATGAAAACTAATTAGTTTTGATTAACGTAAATTAAAGAAACAGTTTTTTTTTTTTATTAGTCAAGATGGAACTTAATTGCCCTGTTTTTAGATTTCTTTGTATATAAATAATGGGAACAAATGAATTGAATAATATTAAATTATTAGATTAGAGAATACAGTAGAGCAGCTGTTTGTTCTATATTGGTCAAGTTTGAAATTCCAGAGAAATAGGGGGCATGGCTTTTTTATGATTCATTGCCCAATATGTGAGAAGAAAACTGCTTGTCTGTCTGCAGTTCAGTAAATTATTGAAGCTGAATGGTATTAAGGACTACCAGCATTACCATAATTATTTATATTCTAGATATAACAATAAGAAGCCAGTTTTCTGATCTTGAGATTCCTGTGCTATATTTTATATATATGTTACTTCATATATATTGATACACAGATGAAACAAATCTATTGTGAGGTTATATATATGTACTGTAACTGCTTGAGATTTATTGTACCAATCTTTGAGGTAAAGAAAGAAGAAATTGATTAGTAAATAAAATGTATAGCAAAAATAACATTTTTTTTCAATATTAACTTTGAATGTAATGAAAATATATTTTTCTTTACTATACTGCTTTGTGTTAATAATAAATTCAGAGTCAACTAAATTAATTATCTTGCTAACTAGAAAATATTCTGGAAGAAAATAAAAGTGCCTAACTTGTCTCTAAAGAATAAGAAAAAATCTGAAAATGTCTTCTTAGAGTTGTACTATGTTATTTAGAAAATATTTGTTTTAGACTTAGAAAAGTTATAATGGATTGACATTATAATAAATTGACTAATATGTATTTTTAAATGGCAGGTGAAATTCCAGATTTTAAGAAATAAGATAGTGTTTTAATATAATTTTAAATGCAAATTAAGATTTAATAATTAAAAATATTTTATATTTATATTAGAACAAGCACATGTGTATGCACATCAAATAATATTGATATATGGATTTAATGAATGAAATATTATTGTGATATTATAATCAGCAATATGTGTGTATCTATATGTGTACATGTATATCTAAAATCATTTATTATTTTGTGTTCTTAGACATGCATGTGTATATATATATATACGTGAGTAATTGTTTAATGCCTGTTACAAATTATATATTTATAAACTACCACTTAAATACAATAGTTTTGTTTTCCAGTTTATGGAAATAATATTTTTATTTATATCAAAATCAGAATGATAGTATTTGTGTTATAGAATACTTAACAGATCTTCAATTTCTTTTTCTTTTTTTTTTAACTAATAAATTTGTTAATTATTATTTTGAGTTATTCCAATAAAGTTATTGATACTAAAACAAATTAAGTTATATATGGGTACATTTTCTTTTGTTCACAGTTCCAAGCTAATTTCAAACAATAACAGTTTGTATATATGTGTACGTTGGTATATATTTGTCTGATATCTGAATAATTCATTATAAAATTATTTGGATGGTGCAAATGTAAAATCACTTTTACAGTCCACATACTTCATAGATTTGATAATTGGTTTATTGATGGACAGTACGCTCATGTTGGTCTAGAGCATTGATGATGATCAGCATTGTTATAAGAAACCCAGTATTTTTTTATGTTTATTATTGTAATTATTTTAATACTTAAGTATGTGCATGCAGATAAAATATTGATAATTAGCCTAGATTTTTATAGAGTACCTGTTTTAATTCAGTCACAAAGCATGACTATTGATGATTATTATTGGTGATACCATATCATATTTATCACTTCCATTACTTTCTATTTACCTTCAACACTTGATTTTTTGCTCATGCTTGTCGATTGTGATGTTTGAAATAAAGATGATTGCTATCATGTGCATCCATACCAATACAAATGGTACAGTGATTCTCATCTCTGTCCACTTATTTGTTCCAATACACTGTGAACTCATATCTCTTATACTGACAAAAATTGGTATACTCAATATTGGTAGTATCTTCTATGTTGGATCTGTTTTGGACCACTCATAATATTTTCTTTAACCTTGATACCTGAAGATCATTAATTTACTTCATACTTATTAATAATAGATGTTTTTGTATAATGTATTTGAAAATGAAGTTGAAAAGTCATAAGCAAATATATTAATAGATTAATTTATATAACTTTTCAAGTCAAAAAAAAAATCTTCACAGTTCTAGATTCTTCTAAGGATTATTAAAATATTTTGGCTATTAAAGATTACTATTAGTATCTGTTTTATTTATTTCTTATATTTCATAATTTTAATTAATAACAGCATTGTAGTAAGAACTGAATATTGTTTTGGTTAAGGTAATTTCTTTATAATAGATAAATATAAGTATAATTTTGTGTAATGAGATTCATAGAAATAAATCCAATGTAAGGAACAGATAGAAATTAGATTTTAATTCTTACTAATTTATTTGCAAATTTTATATATCAAAAAACATTGGATATACTTTAAAAAAATTACATTCTTTATCTTGAGTTTAAAGCAGATATATGATTAATTTGTAAGGGTAATACTGTAAAATACAAATTGTCAATCAAATGTTGTCAATTAATAAATGAAAACCATATCAAATGATAATAAAAAATATAACAATGATACTACTAAATTATATATGTATGTGCATTTTTATTAAGCTCTCTGCCTAAATGCTAACAAAATAACTGAAAGAGAATACTATGAACAAGAAATTATACTTAATAGTAACTTGTGATTATTTGTGTCACTTTTAACACCTTTATTCTAGCATCTTAGTATTGTAGAGTTATTTCTTATATTTTAGTGAGCTTATGCATGTTAATGATGTAAATTTTTTTATTCCACAACACAATCACATGCACAAAAGCATCCGAAAAAGGAAAATGCCATTGTTTATATTATCTTTTAAAAATGAATATATTTTAAAAATAAATTAATATTAATTTATTTATTAATAATATATGCATACATTTTTTTTTATAGATAGCTTATGAAAATAAAGCTGCAATATGGTTCTTCTTAATTACCAGTGTTTTGGAACCAGCATATATAATTTTTAAAATATATGATGTAAGTTAAGAATTTTTTTTTTTGATAATGTTAAATGATAGTGATATACCAGTTATTCTTTTATTCACTAAATTCTTCAAAAATTAATTTGCTTGCTCTCATTTAAAAAATAACATTTCTTAGAATGAATTTTTATTTTTTAAAAAATTCTTTTCAAAACGTATTTGTCTGATGGTTTGTAATGATGGTATATTATTAGGTGTGATATGTTGGACTATTTCCATCATTTACGAGTGAATGTTGAATTTATAGAAGTTTTTAAACTTTATTTAAACTTTTCAAATACAAACAACTTGTTAGTAATAACACACAAATATACAACACAAGTTAGGAATTACACAACATTTCGAGTATTATTCTCCACTCTTCTTCAGGTGTTGCTGGCCTATATGCACAGTGACAATATTTGCTTAGAAGTTGAAGTTGCACTTTAGATTCTTGAATATCGAATTTAAGGCAAACACTCTACCAACTGAGCTATTCTGTCAAAGGCAGCTGGAAATGCTGAAGAACAAAAACTGCATCTATGAAATACCATGTGAATGTGGAAGGAAATACATTGGTAAGACCTGTTGAACAGCAATTGAAAGAGTACAAATTAATGGTTAAAAAAGAAAAAACAGATGTGTCTACCATAGCAAATCATGTATGTACTAATGACCATATGTTTAATTGGGAAAATACAAAGATATTGGATAAAGAGGAAAAAATGCATAGAAGAAAATTCAAGGAAGCTTTTCATATGACAATGGTAAATAATCCTATAAGTCAACCCAGTGTGACAATACACAATGTATGGAAGCCTCCAATTAGTCTTGCTCTTAGGAAAAATATTTAACAATAATAATATATATAAAAAAAAACTAATTAGCCTAGCTCATAAAAAAAAAAATTGAAGGACTCAGGAGGATTTGAACCAACCCTCATATATAAATAAATCAAATTTCTACTATATGTTGCCTTTGACAGAATAGCTCAGTTGTTAGAGCGTTTGCCTTAAATTTGATATTCAAGAATCTAAAGGTGTGAGTGCAATTTCTAAGCAAATATTGTCACTGTGCATATAGCTTACCAATATCTGAACAAGAGTGGAGAATAATACTACTCAAAACATTGTGCAATTACTAATCAATGTTGAATATTTGTGTGTTATTACTAACAAGTTGTTTGTATTTGGAAAGTTTAAATAAAGTTTAAAATTTTCTATACATTCAACATTCACTCATAGATGATGGAAATAGTCCAACACATCACATCTTTAAAAAAACAGGCAAAACTTTTTATATGTATTGCCACTCAGTGCAAGCCAGAGTAATCATGTAATGTTTATTGGCTTATATCACATCTTTTCAAAGCAACTCATTATTTACATTATGTATTTTTGTGTCTGTAGACAGATATTTGAGGTGGAAGCGTAATCAAAGATCTCATAATATTTTTTCAAAGCATTTCTCTAAAACATTCATAACATTTTCTAAAAACTAGTTTGTTAAGGGATCTCTGCTTTCTTGGGTCCCCAAAATTCTTGGACATTATAACATTAACTAAGTCTTTGATCTAAAATGTGGAATAAAGAATTAATAATGATATTTTTATCAGTTATTTTGAAACATTTTTTTTTGCACAAGAAAATCTTAATAATTTTCTTTAGAAAAAATTTATGTTTATTTATTTGTCAAATGGCAAAGTTATAAATAGAAAAAAAAAATACTACTATAGTTCTGTCATCAGTTGCAATCTTGAATAACCAATAGGTACTATATGCTAATGCTTATTAATTGCTATTTCATTGATATCCTATCTATATTCCCAGACTAGTTTCTGGCTTTCTTCAATGAGGAATTTTGAATGTGAATCTAGGGCACCTGGATTTTTTAGATTTAATGTTAATGATGTTATAAAAAGAAAAAAGCTAATGTTGTGAAGAAAACTAGTAAAACAACAATTTCACCTTTCATAAATAATAGCAGAAAATTGTCAAATATTGGAAAGTGAAAGATATATTAAAAATGAAGTTGATAAAATAGTATTGAAATTATCTATTGCAAGAAAAAGGACTCTCCAACAACCCTAAATAAAAGATATTATCTATCAGGCTTGCCAAATCATAAGGATTTTAGCGATTTTTTATTCCTTTTAACAAAGTATTGCTAAATGAGTCAAAGATAAATCCAATGTAAGATGTGATAACATTAAGTAACAAGCAGAAACCTGATTAATTGTACAAAATCAGTGCTTTTTGGCTTTAACTTTTAAAATCATGGTATTAGTTATTCCATTTTTTTATTCATATAGAATATACATATGTCTTTTATCAAAGTAAGCAAGTAAAAATGTTTCCTAATATTTATGGAAAAATATTTTATATATAATAGTTCCAGATTTATAAATTATTTTATACACATTATTACAGACACAACTTATGGTAGATTGGATTGTAATTGGATACTTTAAGCTTTAATATTAAAATAGGTTTTGCTCATATTGTATTGACACCAGGATTTTCTCATATCTTTATATAAATATATAGCCATTTTTCTACTTTCATAATGATGACAGAATGGATATAAAAATAAGCTTTTAAATGATTATTTTTATACTTAGAACACTCATTTAATGTATAATGGATATAATCTTGCAAAATATTCTAAATATGTTATGTCATTTAGAATTGAATAATAATTTAGTTTAATAATGCAAAAAAGAGGAGAAAAATGATCTTTTTTTAAAGCAGCAAACTAATTTTACTTCTTTCATATACATTTTAAGTGAAAAAATGGGCAAGGGATATTATTTATTTTTTCATTATGTAACAGAAAAGTGATTTAAAACTTTTATCATATTTAAATTGGAATAATTTTTTTTAAGCTTCATTGTTAAAAATATTTTTCAAGTACACAATTGTACATTACAGAATATCCATTATTTTAAATACATTTAGAAATAAAATAAATATTTTTTTAGTTTAAAAAGTAATGTTTTAGCTTTATAAATATCTTTTCAATATGGTAATACTTGGTCAATGTGATTATTCCACTAATAAAAAAATATATATATTTTTAAATTTATACTTACATCAGATTACACAGAAATTTATGGAATGGACTATTTATAAAAGTTGGGAATTGCTTATAATATCTTATTCAACAGCTTAAAATTGTAATATTAATAAAGAGCTTAACTGTGTGTATTATATTGAGTCTTTATCATATTTAGTAATAGTCGGTAGTTTCTATCTATTAGTATTGAGAAAAGGTAAATGTATATATTTTGCATGCTTTGACTTTTCCAGTAATATACAAAATTTTATAATTTGATGCACACATTACAATAAGAGATAAATAGAGTATGATAAAAAATCTGATTTAAATAGATATTTAAATATAATTTGAAGTTGTTAATTATCTATTTACTGGGGATTTAGAAAATTCATCTTATATAAAGAAATTGGCAAAATATCTAGTGCAATAATTTGATTTTTGATAGGTAAAAATGTCAATGGAGAGCAGCAATTTTTTTCCCAAGAGATAGCAGTGGTATCTCTACTACAATAAACTTTAAATCTCTCAAATTGGATCACTTTAGGCACTCATCTACTGGGAAGTTTGAAGCATTAAGCTCATATAAAAATATTGGAAACATTGATCCATAATTGACAGAAGCTTTTGAATTTTATGTCCTTTATTCATTTTTAAACTAAATATAAGCAGATATTAAGTATGACATTGAAATTCCTCTCTCATCTTGACAATTTTAATGATATCATTACTTTTATGCTCCAAGATTTCAATTTCATAACCTTATGGGACAAGTTTCATCATAGACTATTGGTAAGGGATATTTTGATACATAGTAATTTTTCTTACAATTAATTTTGTTAAACGTTTTCTCACTGTAGTTTTTTTAAAAAGCCTTGTTATAATACTCAATTTGTATATAAATATTCAAGTATTTTTTAATGTGTTTTTTTTTTTAAATTTTAATTGATATAAATTTTTAAAATATTTTATCATGTCAGGCTTTGATAGAATGGGCTGAATATTGAAGTCAATAGAAAAAGGTTTTCATTTAAGATTTTTTTCTCATGGTTATTTATTTTTAGAAGGCTCAAGTTTCATATAAGTTTAAATTTTAATATTATTCAAGAGGAAATTACAATTACTTATTGATATGGGCAATCTAATTTTCAGATATGCATTTCTATTTATTTTCAGACTTAGGGACAAAGAATTATTGGTGATAGCAAAGTTTGTGCTCCACAATGATTATAAAACAAATTTAATAAGTATGATTAGTATAAATATTTTATAAAAACATTAAATTAGCTAAAAGACCAAATGCAACTCAATAAGAAATTTAAAGTGAAAAGTCAATCCATGGATTGAATATGAATAAAGATTTAACACAAACAACAATACCGAATATAAACCACATAATATATAAGAAGTTAAATTCGATAAATATATGCTGTATGAGGGAAATGGAAAAATGTAGATATAAAAAGCATATGGGCAAAAACATATTCTAATGATAAGTAACTATTATAACAACAGTACAAAAAGTAAGCAATGTAATCTATGAGAAATTAATTGATGGCATTAAATCTTATAAGAAATTAAATTCCAAAAAAAAAAAAAAAAGCTGTCCATAAAAAGTATGCAGTTATTGTTGTAAATGTATATTTTCATTTTGTTATTTATTTCCATGGTTTTACTTCATACAGTCATTGCCATAAATGTATGGGAAAATGAAAAATGTGCTACTGTAAAATTGCAAAGGCAAAATGTACATACACAATAATTATGGAAGTAAATAAGGCAAAAGCATACATTTATAATGATAACTGTGTACATTTTGTTTTTCATTTTACTCGTACAGATAGCATTTTTGGAATTTAATTTTTTATAAACTTAATAACATCAATTACTTTCTAAATGTCATAAAATTCTTTCTATTTTTTATTTTATTTTGTTATAATAAACACTATTGCAAACTTTTATGTATAAATTGGTATTTTGACTGTTTTCCAGTCTTCTTCAGAGCCCCTATTAACTATTTCACTTTTAAAAAATAAATAAAGTGTTTAAAAAAAGGAGTATGACTGAATCATTTATTTCCCTTTGTATAACATTACTTATTTTTTTTTGTATTGTTGAATTTAATAGCTACTTGTCATTAGTGTAGATTTTATCTGTGTATTTTTAAAACCACTTAAGTTATCACATGACCATCATTTCTTAGGCTTGCATAATCTGTTAAAGCAGTAGCAATTCTTTCTGTACAATAAGGCACTTAGTGCAAGCCGTAATAATCAATGCATGCCAGAAGGTTTGTGCATAAAATTCCTATCTAGTGCCTTCGCATCCAATATCCCCAGACTAGTTTCTAACTAGTGACTTACTTTCATCAGTGAGGAACCTTGAATCTGAGACTATTGCACCTACTTCTTTACAGTCATATAGATCTGAACTAGTTCATTATCTATATATTTTCTTATCTTTGTTTTTTTAATAGCCATAACCATCATCATCCTTTGGCCACTAAAATATCAAATGACCTCCATTTCTTATGCTTATACAATCTGTTAAAACAATAATAATTCTGTGCAATAGTACCATCTAATGCAAGCCATGGTAATCAGTGGATGTTAGGTGTGAGTTGCTACTATTTAACAGATTGAGTAAACATAAGAAATAGTAGTCATGTGATGTTTTAATAGTTTATAGAAATCCTGGCTGAAGGATAATAGTGACTATGGTTATTAAAAAAACAAAGACATCAAAATGTATAAATACTGAACTGGGTTCAGATCTGAACAAATGAATTAGCTTGAATTGAAAATGTTTTCATTTTGGGTTCATAGCTTCATAGCTAACTAAAATGTGACAATTCAAAGATCTTGTTGCAGTGCTCTTAGATCCAAAGCACATCATGATGAAAGCCACAAGCTAGAAATTAGTCTGGTGGGGATATTAGATGAGTAGGCACTAGATAGGGATTTTGATGCACAATCCTTCTAACATCTCCTAATTATTATGACTTGCAGTAGGTGGCCTTACTGTACAGAGAGACTTGTTATTGTGTATTTTGTATGATTTTCTGCATTTTTCATTTTCCTCATACATGGATATAATTTTGGAATTTCATTTTTTAAGGATTTATTGCTGTCATTTATTTTCTTGTGGGTCACATGGCTTATTTTTTGTATTGTTGTGCCTATTAAATTCTTATATAATTATATTTAATGTAAGATTTGATTCTGTATTTAATTTTTTTATAAAATGTTTGTATTGATCAAAATGCTTGTTAAATAAATTATTTTCAGATTTATTTTTTGAATATATTTTATTATTTTCATGTTTCATTTGTTTTTGATATAAATGTATTTTTTCATTTCTTATAGTCATTTTTCATTAAATATATGACCTTAATGTTGTCAAAAAAATATATGAACGAAAATCTATTTGATATGTAATTAAAATGTATACCAACAAATTGTCTAGTATTTTGATTTATTTATCATTCAATTGATTAAAAGTTTATATTTTTTTTCATATATATTTTTTTGATTTATTGATATGTATATGGTAGTCTTATGAGAGAATATAGGCTTTTCTAGTTTTGAATTTTTTTATTAGACTGAGCCATGAAGTTCAGATTATTTTTTTCATTTTCAATGAATGGCATACTGGCTTTCTTAATTTATTTTTACCCACTATGTTAGGTATTGTTAACATTTTTCTTAAGTTCAACCTTGCAATTATAGCTGTCATCTAAAAAAAAATATTATTATTATTATTATTATTATTTTTTAAAACTGTAGGGTATCCCAAATATTTGTAAATAAAGATACATTTAGCTTCAATTTACCATTTTCCCACCCTGTAATATAAATCATGGTATTATTTATGAAAATATACAATTTACAATGGGAAATTAATTCTTGGTATAGTTAGTTTAAACATAATTAAACTATGGCCCAGATTATATAATATGCAAAGTTAATGAAAACTAGGAAGAAAATTGAAATACATACATACAAAGAAATTGCAGAACTAATAAAATAGGTCTGAATGTTATTTTAACTATTAATTTTTCAGGACAAAATTTTAAGAACACATTCTAATGCAATATGCATGTAATTTTATTCAAGCAATCATCTTTATGCCACCTGATATTATTGCTCAATAACATAGTAAAAAAATTACATCCATCTTTTTTTTTGTACGTTATTGAGCAATGATATCAGGTAGTATGAAGATGATTATGAGTGTTATAGTATATGTATGAAACCAATCTTGATTACTTTTTAATACAATCTATTTATTATGATCAAATGAAAAAGCATATCATGTCATCTACATTGTTCCAAAGGTAGATCTATGAAATATTCATTTATCAACTCTTATAACATATATTAGATAAAACAAAAAAAAACAAGAGCTTCCACTAATGCTTTTATATAATAAATCATTTAAATATTATAAGCAGTATTAGATTATGTTATTATCAATATAATTTGCTGTCATAATTTACATTACTAACTGAGAAATTATAATTGTTTGCTATATTGTTATGAATGATTTTATTACATATAATAAACACATTAAAATGAAAATTTTAGTATGGATGAGAGGCTTTGCTAACCTCAAATCACAGTGTCAATTATGTTCAACAGCAGATGAGACCATCGCTCATCTATTTCATATCTGTCCTTTCCTCAGCCCACTCAAATCCTTCATTAGTGAAAGAGTGTCTCTTGATTATAGAGACACTCTCTCCATCCAAAATGCCATCAAGACCGGCATTTACTCAATTATCAGAATTTCCATATTTCTCTCCTTTGCAGTCTAACTTACCAGGTGTAAATATATATTTGGTCAAGCAAACACCAATGTTACTGGAACTTTCATGGGACTATTGAAAAGTATTTGTATCAGAGATCGCTTACTAACTCCTGACTGGCTATACAAGGAATTGTGGTCCAGAGTTGATTTTGCATGTATGTAACTGGCACCTCAACTGCTGTCACACTCCTGTTAGTTTAACGTCCTGGTTTAAAATCAGAACTTTAATAATTTCAAACCTCTGTAGAATCTTTTTTTTTCAAAGTCTCAATAAATCTTTATTTTAGAAAAAAAAAAAAAAGAAAATTGCATCAGATTTTATTTATCATCTTTCTCTGTTGATTTGTAGTTACTTTGGAAACAGGTTTTTGCTCTGCAATGCTGTATTTAAGGACTGCTTATCAAGATATTTTACACCTATATTGAAAGCATGCATGTATTTAATATTATCACTGGCAACATTTTTATATTTGCATTATAAATAAATTTGAACTATAATGCTACAGTCTTATAAAAATCATAGTAATAATGGCCATTAATCAGATGCATTGATGTAGAAAGTTGCTAAAAAGTTATATAGTATCTTTTATAAATTAAAACACAATTAAATAGTCTTGGTTTTATATAGCACATGCAGATTGAACATACTGTTATTTGCTTCATTTTCTATATTTTTAATATGGATCATATTATTAAGTTTATCTCCTTTTTAATATTATTTTATTCTGATAATTCTGGCTATATAGCAATGTTGGTAAACTGGTTGCTGAATTTTTGAGTTGGATTATTGATGTTAATGGAGTAATATTTTATATTTTATTTCACTTATTGGACAAAGCAATATGTATAGAGTATGTCATAAGAAACTTATCTTTAGATTATATTATAAAATTCAGTCAATAGTCATTATAAGCAATACCTAAACTAATCACCCAATCTTATTATGTATCATTTGAAGATTAATGAAATTTTATTTAGTCACTAATTCAAATTAATGTTCTCTTATTTTATCTTTCTGTATGTTTTTATATTGTTATTAATATTTGCTTATTAATATTTTTATCAACACTTACTTGAAAATATTTTTTGCTTTGCTTTAAACTAAAAAAAAAAAAAGCAATATTTTTTAATTTTAGTAATTAAATTTTAATATGTTAGCACTTTATGAGTACAATGTATTATTTATTACTATCATAATTATATTTTTAGGCTGCAGAAGACTCTCAAGTGTTGAAAACATATGTGTTTATTGGAAGTTCTATTGCACTAATAGAAAGGATACTTCTTATAATTGTCATGGTATTTGTTTTTCGGAATTTTGGTAAAGGCCTGAAAGGAAAAGGTTAGTTATATAATTAATGGGTAACTATGACTGTGTGTTTATTTATTTTTTTATCTATTTCCATTTTCTCTCATTTTTTCTTTAGATATGTATACCCATTAAAAGTAACAATATGGAAAACTATCTCTTGACATTGGAGTCAAGTTAATTATAAACTAATAAATAAAATCAAAGGCAGAGTTGTTTTTGAAAAGATATCCCATGCAAATGAGTGAATTAGCTGCTGAGTTTTGGAAACATGATTTTGGTAAATAGGTAGGTTGCAATGTAAAAAAAGCAGTCAAAAGATGATATAGATTTGTATATTATTTATTCAAGCCAGATTTAACCATTCAGACATATTTTGTACTAATATTTGTTACAGATAGAAAATTTGGCCAAGTAAAAGGATATCAACAATATTCATCAGATGTTGATGAGTTTATAGTGAAATGTTCTATTCTGATTACATCATCAGGAAAAAATCTTATTATTTAATTTAGAGAAGTTATCAGAATGGAAGAGTACTTTTAATACATTCCTCAATTAAATGATCTTAATTTAAATTTGTGCTTATAGCTTTTTTTAGAGTGTTCAGATGAGGGCCATTAGATATTCTGCATATTGTTTTCCCTGTCATGTAGTGTCTAAAGAGAAATGGATGTTTTGCAAGACCTTGCCTACTGAATCAACAGATATATTAACATTGCCCAGATTTTATCTGCTTTGATGCTAAGGTATCTACTTACTATTGCCTAGATCGAAGAATACCAACAACTTAATGAAACCAACTTGTAATTATATCTGTAGAGAAACCATATATGTGTCTAAAAATAATCATGTTAGGAACATGAATCATATGTTAAACCGAATGGATTTTGTAATTCCAGAAAGGAATTTAGTTTACAAAAAGTGCTAGGACACAGCTTCAAAAATTAATATACATGTAAGATACCTAACAATGTTTATTTACAAAACTTACAAGTAAATAATTCTGATAAGAAATTTTATTATTTAAACTTGAAATGGCTTAAATTTAAACTATATATAATATATAATTTTATAGATATAATTTTTTTTTTTCATGCTCTTACTTTAAGACTTTGAGTGAGAGACAGTATCACCTTTTTTGTAAGAGAAGATTAACTATATTTGTAAATTTTTTTGATGAATAAACTTTCATCACTGAGAAAAAAAAAGATTTTCTATTAAAAAAATTTCTCTTTATCTTAATATAGGTTTTTTAAAAGCTATTTTTATTTAATTTAGAAATTCTGTTTGTTTGTTAGTTTGAGTTAAATTTTTAAACTGATTTGTAATATACTTCCATCAAATGGATTTTCTTTAAATTTTGTACACTTATTAGTGATGCACAATAGATGATAGTATATGTTTAAAAATACATTTTCATTGAATTTCATAATTCACAAAAAGCAATAAAATAATAGTTGAAATCTTAATTTCTGTTGATTGTTTAACTAAAACTTGTTTTTAGAATGGTGCCTTTAAAAACACAAAAATCTTGTAAACAATTTTTATTGTTTGCTAATTTCAAATACTAAAAGTATTGTGACATTATTGCATTCTCAGTTGTTAAATTTGAATATAACCTCATCTTCACATATTGCAGTTATGAATCTTTATAATCAGTGACTAGCTAGTTAATTATCTACTATAATCCGCAGATTGTAATCCATTAAGAATTATAATCAATATTTGATCATATGGCCTAGTAGCTATCCTATCACTTATAGATCCAGACTTCATATCTATTGAAAAAAATTACAGTGAAATCAGTATGGAGATATGAGTCATGATATATACATTAAAAATTTTTTTATGTGTACATATATTGAAAATATAAGAAAGGTATGTACCAATCAGAAAGAACTTATTGTTAGTGTTTATGCATCTAGCTACCATGTTTTTGATTTGAGATTCAAAACTGATTTTTTTTTTTTCATGTTTCAAGCAGATTTAGTATTTTTTTTAGATATGTGGATTAGATATCTGCCTATCTATCTAATTATTGATTAGTAAATGTGTATCTATTTTTAGATAGAGGATAAAACAATGATTGTGACTATTAAAATCATCACCACTAAAAATTGAAATATCTTGTAAATATTATCTTCTTTCTGCTCCTTTTTGGGAGATGATTGTAGAAATCTTTATCTATCATCATCAGTGGTGCTCTGTTCTATGGACAAGTTTAGTGAGCACACAGCTAATTCATCCATTTCTCTATTCTGTTCTGTTCATTGCCCAGATCTTCAATTCCACATATCTCTTCCCATAATCTTATATCATCCAGCACAGCCATATTGAACCTGCAACCTGCCAAGCTTTTATGTGCAGCCCAGTAGTAGACTGATGGTTAACAGATGTGACAACACTTTTCTTAATTAACAAATAACCATGTGCGATTGATTTTTTTTATTGATGCACTAATAATGTTATCTGTCACTTTTTTTAATTTCACAGATCTGAAGAACCACCCAAGTCTACACCAAAAGTGCCTGAGTATCTTCATATATAGCTTATACTCGCTGTCAACCCACTACCTTTATCATTATTTCTCTGATTTTAATACCTTCAGTATTTTTTTTTTACATGTAAAAAAGTCATTATATTTAAATTTAATGGTGTAACAATGATGTAAATCCATCTTTTCAAGCTTTTGATTGGTTGTTTCTTGTCTCCGCAAGGTAGTGCCAATCCATGACTCTGATAGTTGTATTTCTACTGGAAACAAAAACATAATTTGCTAAACTTTTTTTTTTACCCATTTGTCTGTTTTTCAGATTTTTGTCAAAAATATTTACTTTTACACTAAAACATATTGATAAGGAATTCAATGAATTATGGCTGGAATTTATAATTGGATGGTAAGCGTTTATTTTTAATTTGACCACATTAGATTATTATCATCAAATATAAATAGAAATTTATTTTTTAAAAACCTTGTTGTAATCTGACAAATTATGAATTTGCATTTTAGATAACAAATATAATTTTAAAAAGACAAATATATTTACTGCAGATTGTATAATTGACCAATCAGAAGTTTGAAACTTTAATTCAATCTTCCAATAGGCTGTGTTTGTAAAGACAAGATGAGACATTAGTTCTATAGGTGAATTAGTATAAACACAGACACATAGTATTTTATATAAAACTATAATTTAAACACCATAATGATGCCTTCAAGCAAAAAACGAAAATTATCGGATGATAATAGAATATTTCAAGACAACTGGGAAGAGGAATATTTTGTTGTGTTAAATAACAGAGATTCAGCAATGTGTTTGTCGAGAAAGTGTCACATTAAAAAAATATAACATTGATCGTCATTAAACCATGAAACATAAATTGTTTAGTGACACTTTTGTTTATATGTCTTTAATAAGAAGTAAAAAATTAGCTTTTTTCAAGAAATCATTGCAACAATTACAAAATGTTATATCGGTGGCAATCTCACAAAAGGTGGTGGTAACACAAATATATGAAATTTGTTATATACTTGGCAAAAATATGAAACTGTTTACAGATGCTGAAGTTGTGAAAGAATGTTTAATAAATCCTTCAAATATAATATTTGACAAATTTAATAATAAAAGTCAAATATTATTACAAATTAAGAAATTACAACTGTCAGATTCTACTTGCATTAGACATATTGAAGATTTGAAAAACTGCAAATATTTTAGTTTGGCTGTTGATTCTAGTACTGACATTTCAGCAATATCACAATGTGATTTTCGTCAGATGCTGTACGAAACAGAATTCAATTTATGAAGATTTTTTGAAATTTCTTCTTATGAAGGATCAAACAAGAGGTAGTGATTTTAAACCACTAAGCATCACATGATCACCATCTCATACTAGCACATAATTGTTTATAAACAAGGCAAAACTCTCTCCATACAGTAGTGCCACCCTGTGCTAAACAGAGTAATCAATGGATGCCAGAAGGCTTGTGCATAAAATCCCTATCTAATGCCTACTCATCCAATATCCCCAGACTAGTTTCTGGCTTGTGGCCATCATCAGTGAGGAGCTTTGGATCTGAGAGCACTGCACCTAGATCTTAGGATCCATTGATTACTCTGTTTAGCACAGGGTGGCACTACTGTATGGAGAGAGTTTTGCCTTGTTAGGTAGTGATTTTCTCAATAGTGTTTATACTTTTCTGGAGAAGAAGAATATTGAAATATAAAAATTGGTTCCCTTGTGCACTGATGGGTGTCCTTAATGATTGGATCCGAAAAGAGATTTGTTTTCATATTAAAAAAAAAATACAATCCAACATATTTCTTATTATTTCATTATTTAATTCACCAAGAAAACTGGGGGGCACATATATCCATTAAAGAAGTAGAATCTGTGATGAAAACCATCATAAACATTGTGAATTATATTCAAACTTGAGAATTGAACCACAGAAAATTTAAAAATTGTTTGGAAGAAATAAATAGTAATTATAGTGATATACTTTTGCATACTTCAATGCGATGGCTAAGCAGAAGTAAAGTTTTGGATTGCTTTTTTTTATTACATCACAAAATTATATCATTTTTACAAGAATACAACAAAGTTTATGATGAGTTTGATAGTTTTAGTCTTTTTATGTGACATCACAGAAAAACTTTGTGATCTTAACATTAGTTTGCAAGGTGAAAATAAAATTATTTCACAAATGACAAATAAAGTATTTGCATTTGAAGAAAAACTAAATATTAATTATCAACATATACAAAACCAAATACTACATCATTTTCCAACATTGACAGCTGCTAAGCAAGATGGTATTGACATTTCTTCAAAAACCTATGTAATTATTTAAAATTATTTAGCTACTTTATTGAAAGAATTTAAAAATAGATTTCAAGATTTAAGAAATATTTAGAATTGTCTCTTACTTATGAAAATCCCTGGCACTTAGAAATAGCAACTATTACCCAATTAGCTGCATTTGGACATAATTATGTTAAGCTATTTGACGAATTTATTAAATTTAAAAATGATACAAATTTGGAAGCCATTTTTAAAGAAAAAAGAGAGGGAAAGGAGTATATGAAATTTTGGAAATTAGTGCTTGAAAAATATAAAACTGTTAAAAAGTGTGTACAAATATTGCTCACATTGTTTGCATCGACTCGAAAATGAAATATATGAAGAATGTGTATAGAAACAGACTTACTTATTCATATCTTGATGATATATTAAGAGTAGCATGTAGCACTTATAAACCTGATTTATCTAAAATTGTTAAAAGTTTATTTCAATATCAAAAATCACATTGATACTTAAATAAATGTTTATATCAAATAAAAGTATTTGTGTTTTATTAATATGTTAATTCTAAAATATAATAAAGTGATTACAACCTGTGGCATGCATGAATTGAGGTCAGATATTTTTTCATGTGACACCAATTGGTTGCCAATTGCAGCCTGTTTGATGTAGCACACAAATATATGTGGCCCAGGAAAGAAAAAGGTTGAGTACGGCTGATCTAGCAAGATCAATTTTCTCTGTTCTTTCTTTTTGTTTTTTTTTTATTCATCATTTCTTCCAAAACATCTTTCATTAAATAATTATTTCTTTTTAGTACATATTTAATTCAGCTTCCCTTCCTATCTAATTTTCTGTTTACTTTCTTCATTTTTACTCTTTTCAAAATTTCCTCATTTGTCATTTTATCAAAGTAATTTTCTCCATTCTTCTTCATAACCACATCTCAAAGGCCTCCAATCTGTTTCTAATTCTTTTACTCATTACCTACATTTCACAACTATACAATGATATACTCCACATATAGCCCTTAATCAACTTTTTCTTAATTCTCTCTTCACACGTGCACAAAATATTTTTGTTTTCTTAACAAAAGCCTTCTTTGACATTGCTGTTTTTTTAATTTCATCTTCACTGCTTTCATCCTGATTCTATTAACTAACTACATATGGAAACTTATTCACTTGTTGGTCTATATTTTTCTTTTCAACATTAATCTCCATTCCATATTGCTTAACATTCTTCCTTCAATTTATTCAACTTATTTGGGAGATTCTTTTTATCCTGTTATAAGAGCCATATCCAGTACAATTACTTAAATGCTATTTTAAAACAATGCTGTAATGGTCTTTCATTTCTGGGTTTATTTAATTAAAGCATAAAAATTTTAATATAATGAAATTTTCTTCAAGTTTATGATATAAATCTAAACATTAAATAATAGAATAAATTATGTTAAGAAGAAAAGCAATGGCAAATTAACAGTGATAATGATTAATTGTTATTATGTGATATAGTCATTTCTGCATTTTAGTATAGAATTGTTATAAGTAAAGAAATATTATTTGAAATTCAATTGTTAAAAGTAATTGTAGAATTAAAATATAATATTTATGTATTTATATATTTTTTTATTTATTTAGCTTATTCATGTGTTAGGTCTACAGAAAAAGAAATTTTAGCAAAGGCTTAAACTGATTTTATAAAGATTCTGTGTAAACATTTATATGAAACTTCATGAAGAAGCAAGTCTCAAGATGTCTTTAAATTTCTACCAAAGTGATTTCATCTCATTTTACTTCATATCACAAGACTATAATAATAAAAGGATCTACGTAAAAAGCATTATGCACTTATTTAATTAACTCTTGCATTTATTTGTTTGTAAGTAAATAAATGTTTATGTGTGTACCTATGTAAGTTCTTATAAAGATTTGCATGGTTAAAAAAATCAATTTAATTTTTGGAGAATATTATGAGAAAGTAATTGAGGAGAATTTATCATAATCTGTGTAAAATGGAGCGATTGTTACGAATCTTTAAAAAGACTTTTATCCAACATAGAAAAAATTTTCAAAATGCATTCAGTTGATAAATTTTGATGAAATCTCATTTATTTTTCTTAAGAATCAGTAAATCTCATCAAAGCACAGCTGATCAAACATCTGGAGAAATTTTCTATATTGGATTAATCTTTTTAAAGAATTATAAGAACCTAATTTATTTTGTATAGATTATGTGACTTTTCATCAAATACTTCCTTACAACATTCCCAAATAGTTTTAAATAATACATATCCATATATGTGTATATATAGATATTCACACATGTATTTTTAAATTACAAATAAAATCATAATTTTGAAAACTAATCAGACATTTATTTATAATAAAATTTTATATAGATATCTTAAATGTTACTGTTAAAATATTAAAGTACTACTAGATGGATCTATTTTAAAAACATTAAATGCCATGTGATAGAAGTATAGTGTACTGCAAATTTTATATGGAAAATGCAATTTATTGATATAATATTGTGTTAAGTGAATTTTTAGGCTTTAACATAAATGTCATCTGTTCTGTCACATAATCTAATTTGAAAATGTTTTCTAGTCGATTGTTAATAATTTTATGAATATCAATTGTGATTTTGGCTTCAAGTTCATCCAGTAAATATATTTCAATTAACATATAACAGTTTTAGCAGAACCCTAAAAATGAAGTCCCTATCATTTCAGGGAACTGCCACACAAATTAATACAAATGTGATAAAAACTAATTTAAAAGAACTAAAGAAATTAGATTTTCATTTACAGTATGATTTTAAAATCATTAAAGGACCTTAAGCCACAGTATTTAACAAATCTATGTATTGGCCTACAATTTGAGTTTCAAGTCTAAGTTGAATGATTCTCAAATTTTTTTCAGGTCACCAATAAGCTTAGGGATTTTTTTTTTTTTTTATGTACAAAATTCATAGCCAGTTCAACTACCTTTTATTAGTTTCAGATTAATTTGGATTGTTCACATTCATTGTCAATGCACATGAGCCTATGACAACCTTTATCTATCATGTGTACATCCAAAATTGTTAAAGTTATATAGGCTTATACTTAATGATATATTTTTGAAGATCTCTGTAATTAAAGTGTAATTAACTTAATGCAAAGCATTCTTTTCAAAGGCAAACATTACACTGCTAAACACATTATAGAAAATAGATAATGTTGTGTGATTAGCAGTATTTTGAAAAGAATGCTTTACATTGAAGATTTTATATTTGTTTGCTTTATAAAAAAAAACTTTTTTGTAATTGCATATATAGTAGATATAATATATAATATGAAGAATATATTTTATTAATAGAATAATGTAGGAGAAAAAAAGTTTTTAAGAATAAAAATGATTTAAATCTAAGTAAGATGTGCAATATGTTTAAAACAAATTCATAACAGAAATGCATAATTAAAATCATTTTTGCTTCTGTTTTTTTTTTAAATTTTTATCTACATTGCTATATATTTATAAATTCTTCAACTGCAAAATGAGTTTAGGTTAATATACTTATAATTTGCAACTGACATATATATATATATATTAATTGCCATTATGCGCGTGTGTGTGTGTGTATATATATATATATGCATAACATGATGTCGATTATTTAAAGGTCTTTGAAAAGATAATTTTGTTCAAATTAATTTTGTGTTGTTTAGTTTTTTTATACTGTTCCCACCTGTTTTATAGAATCTTATTATTTTTATAATGAGAATTTTTTTTAAAAAAAACTTGTATACTAAATGTATCAAATTATTCATTGTGGATAATATGCATCACTTAATTTATGAAAATAAAGTGTGCTTAATTTTTAAAATTTTTTACAATATTTTTACAATTGTGATTTTTTTTAAAAAAAAAAACACTTTGAATATTTGCTTTAATTTTATATATAATGCAGTATTTTATTGGTTTTTTTTTTTTATTTAAAAAAAATATAATCATTATAGTGTTAAATTATAATGTACAAAATAAAACAAACATCTATCAAGTGTTTGTTCCTCTTTGTATTAAATGAAACAGTAATTTTTTAATTTTTTTTTTTTTTTTTAAATAATTAAATAAAATATTATTTAATATTTGTCTGAAACTTTGTGATTATAGCATTTTTTTTGTAATTATATGTTAGACTATTTCCATTTGCTAGTTTTATTTATTAAAAGTTTTTATAAAAATTTAAACCTTGATTTAATATTTGAAGAGTTTAAATAAATAGAAATTAAATTTTTCTAAAAATATTTAACAATTAAACTAGATAGTGGAAGTAGTCTAACTTATATTTAGACAAAAAAATGTTATTTATTTTTAATTTTTTTAATTAAGAATAATTTCCATTAATAAAATCAGGTATTTTTTTGTAAAGTCATTTATATGTATGAATTGATATTTAGAACCTATTACAATTTGTATCTTTATTTTTTTTAATTTTGCTATGTCAATCAATTGTAATAAATATTACTTAATAAAATATTAAAAATGTATAGTTATATATAAAGTATATATATATTTCTAAAAAAAAAAAAAAACATAAAAATCACTTGTCTAGTTTTTATTATTATTATTATTATTATTTTTATTATTTGCTTCACAAATTAAAATATTATTTATTTGTAGATAGTTTTTTTTTGTTTGTTTGTTTTTGGGATTATAAAAGATTAATAGTCTGACAATAAAGAACACAATACATACTGATATTTTATTATAGTAATTTATATACTGTAAATTTAAAACATGTTATCACATATCAAAATTTAAATAAAATTACTTGTTAATTTTTAGTCTATTATTTTTCTAGAAGAGAAATTTAAGAAATGATCATCATCATTATCAACCATTATCAATCCACTGCAGGATGAAGGTCTCTCCAAGTTTAATCCATCTTCTCCGATCTTTAGCTTCTCTTCTCCACATCACCCCTGCACACTTTCTTATTTCATCCATCCATCTCACATGTGGTCTCTTTCTGGGTCTTTTACAATCTCTTGGAATCCAGTTTAAAATTTCAATTCTCCATCTATTATCATCTCTTCTAGCAATATGTCCAGCCCAACTCCACTTCAATCTTTTAATTTTTTCAATGATGTCAGTAACACCTGTTTGTTCTCTTACCCATACATTGCATTTTCGATCTTTTCTTGTTACTCCCAACATACACCTCTCCATACCTCTTTGAGTGGTCTGAAGTCTCTGTATTGCTCTTCTATTGAGTGTCCAAGTCTCAGATCCATAAGTAAGAACTGGTAAAACACATTTGTTAAAAACATTCCTTTTCAAACACATAGGCATATTTCCTTTTAGTATCAAATTATTTCTACCAAAAGCACTCCAACCAAGTTTAATTCTATGATTAATTTCCTACATTATGTTTCCATCTGTATTAATAATCTGACCATGGTATTTGTATCTGTTAACTTCTTCTAATTCATCATAATCAATCTTTATTTTCATATTTTGAGCAAATCGATTAAACATTACTTTAGTCTTTTTAACATTTATCTTTAGTCCTACTTTCATCTGATAACTCGTGCAACATTTCCTGCAGCTCTGGAGCATTATTTGCAAAAACAACTACATCATCTGCGAAATCTAAATGACTTAAATAATCTCCATTTACTTTCACTCCTTTAGTTTTCCATTTTAATCCACAAAATATTTCTTGCAGCACTGCTGTAAAAAGTTTTGGAGATATGGAGTCACCTTGTCTTACACCTTTCTCAATGTTGACTTTCCCAGTATCATTATGTAATCTAATTGTTGCTGTTGCATTTTTATAAATATTCTTTAAAATATGACAATATCCTGGATCTATACCTTGATGATCCAATGCTTTAATCACTGAAGAAATGTTTATGGAATCAAATGCCTTTTTATAATCTACAAATCCAAAACATAATGACAACTCATATTCATTTGTCCTTTCTATAACTTCTCTCAATACCTGAATATGATCTATTGTACTAAAACCACTTTTAAATCCAGCTTGTTCTCTTGCTTGGTGAAAATCCAATGTTCTCTGTAGACAAGTTGTAATTATCTTTGTAAAAATTTTATATAAAACTGATAAAAGGCTGATAGGTCTGTAATTTCTAATATCTTCTTTATCACCTTTTTTAAATATTAATATTATTACTGCATTCTTCCAATCATCCGGTACATCTTTATCATTTAGACATTTGGTATATAACTTTGCTAAAAAATTTTCTGTTTCTTCACCTGCTTCTTTTAATATATCAATTATAATTTCATCATTACCTGAAGCCTTTCCTTTCTTCATACATTTAATTGCATTTCTCACTTCTTCATTTAAAATTCTGGGCAATTCGGAAGATGTAATAGATATAGGAGGTACTTGTTCTTTATTACTATATAATTCTTGATAAAAATTTTCTACCAATTTCATGATGTCATCTCTCTTTTTAGTAATAATTCCATCTTTTTTCCTTATTGCAGATATAAATTTCCTACCAATACCAAAATGTTGTTTTACATTCTTAAGACTTTTATTTTCTTCTACAGATTTTCTTGCTAGTTCACAGTTATACTTTCTTATATCATTTTCAACTCTTTTCCGCACCATTTTACAAAATTTGAGATATTCAATTCTTTTTAGTGCATCATTTTTGTATATCTTCATATTTCTTCTTTTCTTCATAAATTCTCTAGTTTCAGTAGAAATTTTATTGGTCAATTGCTGCTTTTTTCTACCAGCTATCTTTGTTGCAGTTTTTAAAAGTGTATCAGTTATTTTCATATTAATTTCATTCAAATCTGAATCATGTTCAAAATCTACTAATACTTGAAATCGATTTGTAAGTTCTAATTTAAATTCATTAGAATGTTTCTGAAGATTAGGAATATCAACTGTAAATATTGTTTTTCTTAACAATTTTTGCCTTTTTAGTTTTACATTAACACGCATCTTGCACCTTACTAATCTATGATCACTTCCTGTGTTAAATCTATTAAGAACATTACAATCTTGAAATATGTATTTCCTGTTAGTCAAAATATAATCCAATTCTGCTGTACCTTCATTTGGATGTTTCCATGTCCATTTTCTTTTAACATTTTTCTCAAAAAAAGAATTCATAATATAAAGTTTTTCTTTTTCTGCAAACTCCACAAGTCTATGTCCTCTCTCATTTCTATTACCATAACCAAAATTACCTACAGCACTTTCATCTTTCATTTGTTTACCAATTCTAGCATTAAAGTCTCCCATAACAATTTTAAAATGTTGTTTACTCTGATCAAAAGACTTTTGTACATCCATATAAAAATCTTCTACTACTTCATCACTATGAGAACTTGTTGGGGCATAAACCTGAATTATCTGCATTTGGTATCGGTTATTAAGTTGTATAACTAATCTTGCCACTCTGTCTGATACACCATCAATCTCCACAATATTGTTCTTCCACTTTTTATTTATAATGAATCCTACTCCACTTGTATTTCCAATATTTGTGCCTTTATAATAAAATATATGTCCACTTTTTAAATCAATTGTCTCTTCATCTTTTCTTCTAACTTCACAAAGTCCAATAATATCCCATTTAATATAAGACAGTTCTTCTAATTCTTGCAATCTTCCTTCACTTGAAAGTGATCTGCAGTTGTAAGTACCTAAATAAAAAGTTGTCATCAAATGGCAGCCTGGGTCCACAATCAGGAGATTCTTAGCACCCTCTGCCTTCGGCCACCAACCGCTGCCTTGGTTGGTAACTTTACAGCCTCCTGGGAATAAGGGCCATAGATATATAAAAATAATAGAAAATTAAAGATAAAAAAAACAACAAGTTAATAGTTCTTCACTGAATTACTGTGTGTAATTTAACCATTAGCTTTAAGTACAATTCAGATATGATAATTCAAAACATTTCATATTTATTATTTGAAAATGTATGTGTGGATGGAGTGTGTAGTAGATTGGAGTCTGTCCATTAAAGTATGAAGATTGTCTATCTTAATATATATCTGAGCACTTATAGTATATATGTGTGGGAGATGATAATCTGGACCAACTGATGATTGCTGTTTTAGCATGAAATACGTACATTGGTGATTATTTATCTTTTCAGCATATATGTGCTTGAGTGTATCAGTGTTATTAGATAGAGTGGAGAGTGATGGCTTGTGTGAAAGTCTGTGCTCATATACCCTATATATTACATATATAGACAGGTATATAATAAGCCTGTGTTTAAGTTATTAAAGTATAATAGTATATTATTTTAATATCACAGTAATTATGTGCATTTAAAAAATTGGGATTAACTCCTCATTGTGTTTTTTTTCAATACATTTTTTATTATATGTAGTTTTTAAATTATTGTTTTATACCCATTTTTTGTGATTTATGCAGTAAAAGGATGTTTTTTGTTGTATATTATACATATATGTGGCTCTTCAATAAAGTAATCTGTTACTGAATCCATCCAAATAAGGATATTTTATCACATTTTTAACTATGTGTATGTCTTCAGAAAAATAAAATATAATTAAAAAATATAAAATATTTTTAAAATGTTGCAAATATTGAAAATGTATTAAATATTTTTTATATTACTGATAAAAAAATTATATATGGAATAAAGATAATGCTATAAAATTGCATGCTTTCCATCTCAAATTATGTATAAAAACATTATGTATATGTGTGTGTTCATATTATTTGTTTATAAAATATATAATAAACATTTTAAATAATGAAACAAATTACTTATCATTTAAGTCTCTTTTGTAAAGTATTAAGCAATAATGGCATCCATTGCAATTAATCTAAAATACTTTTTACCAAGAAATTTATATTTGCTATTATACAAAGTTTTTTTTTGTCTAACTACAGATTCTATCCATTGAAAAAACTATAACTATTATTTTATAGATCATACAAATATATTTGGGAGTTCATCTAACTCTAATTGCAATGGTTGTATACTCAAGGCTTCTCAGAATGAACAGTATTATAGTTAAGTAGAGATAAAAGATGGCTGCTGGAGGGTTGCGTTAGATCCTAAGATCTAGGTGCCGTGCTCTCAGATCCAAGGCTCATCACTGATGAAGGCCACAAGGCAGAAACTAGTCTGGGTATGGATGAGTAGGCACTAGATGGGGATTTTATGCACAAGCCTTTTGGCATCCATTGATTATTCTAGTTTGCAGTGAGTAGTAATACGTATAGTGAGTTTTGCCTGTTTTAATAACAGTATGGAATACAATACTACTTCCACAAAGTATTTCGTAAAGAATGAAAAATGGGTTAAAATTGTAATTATTAAATATTATTTTTTTAAAAAATAATCTATTTAATTATTAATTTATAAATAATAATTTATTTTGTTTTTATTTTATAAATAAATTTAATTGACATTTATTTGTTTAGATATATTTTATGCTTCATCTGATCTCCGAAAATATAAGGACTTTTGAAATGAAAGACTTTCAATTAAAAGTAGAAAAAAATGTGGACACATGAGGGAAAAAAAAAAGAGAAATGAATAGCAAAATGAGGGGAAATTGGAGAAGTTATTTATTTCTAATATGTTTCCTTTAAAAAGTAAAATAATTTTCTCTATTGAAAAAAAAAATTAATAAAATAATAAAAATATTTCAAATTAAAAAAAAATCTATGTTAAAAATATTATAGAGACATTATAATTTACCAATGAGAGTTATGAATAAACAATAATTCAAAAAATGGTCGATCCAAAAAATATAATATGTAAAGCATTTCTATAGTGTTCATTTTGGGACCAAAGAAAGTAGGAAGTTGATTTTAAAAAATGATTCATCCATATATGATAGACTGAAAGTTTTATATATATATTGCATACAGTATATATGATTCAGTAAATGGTGTGGCCCAGCAAAAACTGACTTTTCAATAACCATGCCCTTGATGTGCTGCCAAAATGTAAAATTTTTTTTGGTTCTAAATAAGTCTTATGATTTTTTTAAAGTATTCTATCTATAGACAATTTAAATAACTACCTGATGAAAATGAATTAGCTAGATTAGCAATCTTTCTGGGTAATGCCTTCTTTTTCACTGAGACGGGTTGTTAAGAGAGGCCTTTACCCTGCTGTGGATATTTTTTAAAGACTATTTTATTTTTTATAGCATGGTTACTGTAAATACATTTTTTTATTATGTTAATATAAATAATAAATTATTTACTGAAATTTGACTTCTAATTTTAGATTTTTTATGTGTGCGAAAACAAATGTATTTGATTTTCTACTTATATGGCATTAATAATTACATGATTTTAAAATTAAGTACCTCAATAATAAGGGATAGTCTGTAAGACAGATTATGCATAATTAAACTCTTTTTTTAACTAAATGAAAATATATTTCTTTGGTCTATTTTTTTAGTGCAATTGCCATTGCAGTACTTTATTTTTTATATAAATAATTAGCAGGAGGAAGTTATAGAGGTTTCATTTATTAGCTTTTTTTTTTGAATGGCAAAATACCCTAGTTAAACATATATGTTTTTTTAAAGCTTGATGCTATAAAATATTGTATTAACAGTTTTGCTGATCACATGTCTCTTTCATAACTTCATTTTTGTATTACATAATACCAATTTTTGACATCATTGCTTGAATGCTGCATTTTCTTTAGGAATCAAATCATATAATAAAAAATTTTCAGCTTTTTTATTTAAAAGACATATTTATTTTATAGTGTAAATGTAAACAATAGATTTCAGAAATTTCACTCTTCAAAAATGATAGGTCAGCATCATGAAATGTATGAAAGAGTTCTATAAAGAATTATATAATATAAAGAAAACTATATACCAAATGTCTAAATGATAAAAGTGTACCAGATAATTGAAAGTATGCAGTTGTAATATATCAGTATTATTACTGCATTCTAAAGAGTGATAAAGAAAATATTAAAAATTGTAAACCTATCTTTTTTTTTTTTGTCATTTCTGTACAAAATCTTTATTGAGATAATTACGATTCATATACAAGGAATTTTGGATTCAAACCAGTTTAAAAAACAAGTTGGATATAAAAGTGATTTTATCACAATAGATCATATCCAATTATTGAAAGAAGTTATAGAACGGATTAATGAATATGAGTTGCTTTTCTTTAAATTTATAGACTATGAAAGGGAATTTGATTTTATATATATTTCCAATGATTAAAGGTTTGGACCATCAAGATATAGGCCCAGAATTTTGTTAAATTTTGAAAAATATTTATTAAAATGTGATAACAGTGATTAGATTATATACATGATTACCCTACAAAGATTAATATTGATAAGAGTATATTTTAGGTTCATTTCATATTTCCAAGACATTTTACAACAATTTTACAAGAAGTAATTTGTGGATTAAAATGGAAAGCTAAAAATAAAAATACTTGCAGATAATATAATAAATCATCTACATTTTGCTAAAGATGTATTTTTTAATCAAATAATGCTTTAGAACTTCAGGAAATGTGTGTATTATCAGATAAAAGTAAAAAAAATAGAACTAAAGATTGTTGAACATTAGTATTTGATTTCTATTAATTATATATGCTTACATAAATATATGTAGAGTAGAATAATGAAATGAATTATTACTACTAATGCAAATGTTAAGTGAAACAAAGACTATTATAAGAAGATTCATCTCAATCTCATTGAATGTTTAATATTTCACATTATCACAACTGTATTATCTTAATCCTTTGATAAATTCAGAATGTAGAAAATCATCCAAGTTTTAGTAACCTTAAAAAATTCCTAATGTTGTTTTGAATATCAGATAATTACGACAAAATAGTCAACACATTTATAATAATAATCAGCATGAACAAAAATTAGAATCAGTATTCTCATATATATTTTTAGCAGAGATAATAGAAGTTAATAATAAAATTAAACTTGAATGAAGTACTTTTAACAAAAATAATTTAGTATTGAAAGAAAATATGTCTATATGTTTGAAAAGGAAGCTTTATAATATTTACCATTTCTTGAATATGGAATTGTGATGTGAACACTTAATAGAAGAGCAAAGATTTGTCTGCTCAATGACATATGGAAAGATATATGTTGTGAGTATCAAAAATATATTGAAAGGTAAAGACTTTGGTGATAAAACAGGTAGCATTAAAAGAAGAAATTGAAGTGCTGGGCTGGATATATTAAAAGAGATAATAGATGAACAGTTGATGTTTTAAACTAAATTCCAAGAGATTGTAAAAATCAAAAAGAGACCACTTAGATGGATAGATGAAATAAGAAAATTTTGTTGGTGTAATGTGGAGGGGGAGGGAGCTAAGAAATGGAATGAAACTTATAGAGCATTTCATCCTGTAGTGGATTGATAATAGTGTTAAATAATGATTGATGATGGTTTAAAATATATGTTATTTACTAGTTTTTGTTTAGAACATCATTGTAGAATCCCAATTTAGTGATAACTACCTATAAATGTAGATTACTTTCAAGTGAAGGAAGATTTTATGAATTCGAAGAAATGTCTAATATTAAATGGTATATTGTTCAACTTTGTGAATTTAGAAGAAAAAAATGTAGAAGAAATTGATTTAAAAGTTGACATGTACTTTTTTATAAAGGCACAAATGTTGGAAGTGTAAATGAGGTGGGAGATATAAATAAAAAATGGAAGAGTAACATTTGGGGGGGGGGGCTAAGAAATGGAATGAAACTTGGTGAGCATTTCATCCTGTAATGGGTTGATAATGGTGTTAAATAATGATTGATGATGGTTTAAAATATATGTGTTATTTATTAGTTCTTGTTTAGAACATCATTGCTAACAGTATATTTTTAGTATTATCAGTCTATATTGTGGCAATTATTCAAATAAACAGTTTTTTTAAACAGTATGTAGTTTTAATTAACCTTTATTTACACCAATTTTGATAGGAGTCAAAACTATTATTATTAATCATTCAAATGTTATTTCAGAAGGGAAAAAAACTAATATTTTAACTTTTTTTTTTTAGATTTGTAAAACTGTTTTCCATAATGATATAGTAAATTTGTTATCATCAAATTAATTTTACATTTCTTATCTCTAGAATTATCTTAGTTTTTTAATTGTCAGATTTTTTTGGTATTTGTAACCAGTTCATTACTATATGAGTTCTTTAATGTTTACAGTAATGTTATTGTTGCCAATTTGAACTTGAATTCATATATATATTTATCTGTTCTTTATTATCCATAACATATTTTTTTATACATTTAGCAACTTTGCTTCACTTTTGAACCAAACCATGTTCCATAATCATAATTTAAAATAGGTTAGATATGATGATTAAAAACTTGTTCCTCTAACTGCAAAAATTAAAGTTTTTTTAAAGTATTAATTCTGCTAAATCCATTTTATATTTATTATTCAATTTCATTTTTCTTTTATAATCCACCTTGGTCATTACATTTGCTTTAGCTATTGTGCAATGTTAAAGTGATGGGGTCGAGCTAAAGGCCACTCTCAGGCTTAAATATTACATGACTTCCTAAACAAAAAGCCATCCAATTGTTCATATTAAATGTTTGTTTTCTGGCGTTAACAGATTTACATAAATATAATTATTCATTTTAATTCTACTACCATTCATTCCAACATTCATGTGCGTATAAAATACAGTATTATTTTTTTTTTTTACCAAAATGTATTTTCAAATCTAATTAATATCAATTACCGTTAACTTAATTTACAAATTTTAAATATGCAATAATCCACAGCAAATGGAAATGATTTAAATATAACTCTATTTTTGTTGAGAATTTTTCTAAGCTACAATATTAAAATTTTCTTTTCAAATAATTTTGCAAAAAATTGCATTATTCACACACTTCTATTTCGTGAATTTTTTTAATAATTTATTGCAACTTAATAATTAATGTGGCTTTATTAGAAACGTTTTTAATATTACTATAATGAAAGCACCAATTTCCTGGATTTTAAGGCAGTAATCAGAGCCGATGCATTCTCTTAATCCAATTAATGACGTCTAAATATATATGGAAATAACTGGCACTTCAGACTGTCATTCTTACAATTTGATTGAAATTCAGGTTTTTTTGTTTTTCATATTTCAATCAAGATTAGAATTTTTCTATCAGATAGTTGGCTATGATAAATATTTATTTTCATTTGTCAATTGTGGAATTATTGGAAAAGCCTCAACTATGCAATAGGCTATTTAGAGGTTGCTATACCATTACATCTTTAGCTTATTTCTTATACTAGTAAATAATTCAAAATTTTCAATGCTACTTTTCATTAAAGTTGGATATAACTCAACCATTTTCTTCTAATTTTATTTATGCAATTTTAGGAAAAGTTTGTAGAGACCGATAATGAGCTATTATTTCTGTAAATTTTCATTTGTTGTTTTATTTACTAGTAAAATAACTCAGTCCAGTCACTGTGAATGTAAATTTTTACCAAGCATCTTGTAATTAAAAGTGAAAGTACATTCACCAGTTTTTTCTTTTTTAAATTTTAATCATCCTACACAGATGATTTTTGCTTTTTTTTTATGCTGAAATTAGGAAGTACATCAGGAAATTTCTCCAATCTCTGGGTAAATTTTTTATACTAGTTTCATTGTAATGTTAATTATATATATATACATATTTATTTTATAATTGTCATTTCTGTTCATTTAATTACAATTATCTACCAACTGCCTATTGAAATATGATTACAAGAGCACAAAAGAATAAAAAAAAGACAAGTGTCCAAAGTAGTAGGCTATGCAAGCACTAAAGGACACATTCAGAAAAAAGAAAAGGAGTCATGTGATAATGGTAAATAAATTCAAAAGTCAGTCTATTTTGATAATCCTTTGTATTTGGAAATTTTTAATCAACTTTTTGATGGAGTTGTTGGGGATTGAGTGTAATTAGATGGAATTGAAATGAGAAATGCCCTTATAAAAACTACAAAAAGAAACTTGGAAAATCTCTGCAGTGCCACAACCATTCACTTTTCCACAAGTTATTAAAAGTAAATAGAAACCAGTCCCTACTTTGTATTAGAGTGCTATGATGGAGGAGTATCAGATTGTCAATATGATCATAGACATTCAAGCATTTAATATCTAGACACCTGATGAATGAAAGTTTTTCATGAAATGCAAGCATCTTGAAAGAGGTTAGTCTAAGATTTTGTGCTGATGAATTATTACAATATGGTGAGGTTGAAATGAGAGATTCACGGATAAAAACTCATAAGAAACCATGATATTTTATAAGTTTATTGCTATAATGGTCATGTGATATTTGATTATGAAAGTAGTGGAGTAAACTATAATTTCATCCAATTTTATTTTTCTCGACTAAATCCACAATTCTTTAACTCTTGAGTCTAAATAGTTGCTTCAAATTATACAGAGCATTATAATATTATTTATTGTGTAGAAAACTAAAAAATAACTTTTGAACTTTTTAAAAATTACTTTTTGTTTGTCATTCTACTTATATTTAGTTTTTTTAAAAACCAAAATATAATAATACCTTTCTATTCTTAAGTGCTATATGTCGATTTAAAGTTTTAATTCTGTTTAATGTTTATTAAATTGCAATAATAATAAGATAGGTAAAAGAAGTTAGAATAACTTATCCTTGAGTAGGGATATATTTTAAACATTCAATTTTAACTCTTATCATTTAGAAAATATTAAAATAACCAATGGGAAAATATCACATTTTTCATTTAAAGAGGATTGCTAAGAAAAATTTTTGCTATAAAGGCAACTTCATGAAATGTATGTCTGCACTCCATCCTATGAGCAATAATCAAGTTTTGAAATTGTGACCGATTATATTTGTTAAATAATTTGTCATAACTCTGATATAATAAGAAACCAAAAAAGAATCGTATTAATAATATTTAATTGTAGTAACTACATCTTATTTATTTTTTAGTTCTTTTCACATTTTATCATACTTTTTAAATATTTTTGAATTTTCTTATTCAGTCACTGCAGCAACCAAATACATAGTTTCCACATATATTAATGCTCGAATCATTTGTCTAATCTTAAAATGCTACAAATGTTTTACAGTTCCAAAATTACAATGACAACAACTTGCCAAGATTTGTTTAAATCTATATTAGTATAATTTTTTTTTTGTTAGTTGTCTTAATTTTTATATTAAAATATATTTGGCACTTTAAAATGTATGCGATCCTTACCAATATTAAAAGTGATTATTGTAACATTATGAATAATGAATATATTCACTATAAAATAATGGATATTTATGGTTTAGAGTCCTGTGACATTCTATCAAAATTAAATATGGAGCTTTCATTCAGGAACCTTTAACTCTCATGTTCATTATACTGCCATTGCACTATATTTACTAGTCTCAAAATTCAATTTTATATTGAAATTTCTTCTCAATACTTAATAATTCTTACTTTGGTCATTTGATGACTATTTGAATAACTGATTATAAATGACTTCTTGCCAATAATTAATCCGTATGTAACTACATAATTTCTTTTAATTTTTTTTTTTACCAGTATAGTTGGAAGTTAAATAATTTAAGATGCTGTTTTCTGATAGATCATTATACTAACATAGCAAGTTTTCTGAAACATTTTTTATGCCTATAATTTGATTCCAATTTCATTGTTTAATGATAATAAACTATGTGCTAACATTTTGATTATTAACTGCTTTTTTACTATATAATAAGCACACTTTAATTTTACATATATCTGGTTTTTGACAAACCTATTATTTTTTAACTTCTAGTCTAACTTTTCCATTTTGTTCAAAATTGGTACAACAATTTTTTTTAAAAAAAAGACTTTCAGTTGAATAAAAATATATATCACTTTGTTGTTCAAATATCACATGATCTCTCAATTGGCCAAATGATTATTTGATCTCATAAATATAAATTGTTTTTAAAAAAATCCTGCCATAATATCGTTATTAAAATTTATCAGTAAAAAGTCTAAACCTTACAACCTTATCTAAGTTTAATTCAGAACTCTGCTATTGACTTTAAAGTGATAAGCAAAACAAATTAATTCACAACACCATGCAAACTTTATTACCCACAATTCATTTGATGTAAGCAAACCTTTTTGAATCAACTAGTTATAAATAATATCCTTAGTTATGCTGATATAACTTGCATGTTAAATCAACAAAAGAATTTGGGTTGCAGCAATAACACATTTGTGTTTTAGTCATAGCAAGTAAACAGGAAATGTTTTTTTAGATTTTAATCAGGCTTAACTTTTTTCCTTCTGATAGGTGATTTAACTATCCAATAATAATCAGTAATTGGGTAACTAATTAATTTTAATTAGGACTAAAATAAAGATGGAATGCTATTGAAATTCTCATTAATCAATAATTGACTGATCTGGTACTTAATAATACCTCATTGATTTTTTTATGAAGGTTATTAAACTTTTGCCTTACCGTGAATTAATTAACAGCTGTTTTATGTTATCTTTTACACAGATAACAAAGCCTTTAAGCAACCTATTGCAGTGTAAAAGTTTCTACATCAGTTGTGATGACTTCTTGGTGATGCTTTAAATTATTTGGCAGTGATAAGAGTGGTAGATCCTGGCACTCAAGGTTCATAGATCATAGCCCAGTTGTCACTTCTGATTTTTGAACTTTTTACGAACATTTGATCAGTAAACTATTCAATAATTATATTTCTGAGTAGTGAGGGGATTTAGGATTTTTCTATTTTTGTTTTATTAATCAACATGTTAATAAAACAAGAAGTTATCTGTAGGCAAGTAAACGTTGAATCTTAAATTGGATTTTAATATTATCTCTTGGGCATGGCATTCTAATCACTATGATGCCTTTTACAAATACATATTATACTCTACCAAATGGACTATAACATAAATAATTTTCCAAAATACATAAATTAAACTTTTATTTTCTCTATGTATAATGTTTATCCTCCTATTATTACAAACTACTTTAGCGTCATACTATCAACCATGAGACTATCTTAGTTGACAAGATCACAAACCTTTTAACATTAAATAAATACCAAAGTATCATCTATTCAATGGCATAAGAATAGCAAGATGCTTCTCCTTATTAAGCCTCCAGATATTCCCATGACTAACACTAATAATTAATAAACCTGAATAGAATATATATAATTATTACAAACTTTCTTTAATAGTATCTGCAATAAACTTTACTTCATTGTGAATTGATTAATAATATTTTACCATAACTTTAATGATTACCTTTTTTCCAATAAGTATTATTTTAATAATGCCATTTCTAATAATAATAATGAGATCTCAAGTTATCATTGTTCCTTAATTACCTATTTAGTTTACATACTAGATGCAAAGAGGGATTTTACTAACATCTATATGTAATATACTAATTAAGAAACTAAACTATTGTAGACATAAGCAATACTATTTTACCATTTTATAATTATATAATTTTCAATGACTCTAATCCAAAATAACCAACTTTACTTTGAATGAAATAATAATAATATATACAATCAATGAATTAATCGAAGTGACTATTTGAAAAATGACATTCTTTTCTGCATATAGAATGCAATCTTCACTTATTACTCATGTGATCTTAGCAACTTGATACTAATCAATATGTCTTTTAAAATATTTTAAATTAAAATAATTATTTTCTGTTGTCTTTTTATTATATTGATTGTTATGCAAGTTTTAAATTTTGTAATTCAAACTAATTTGTAGACATAATGTACCATTAACAATCTAGGAATATGATGTAGTGATAATGACTCAGAATAAGAAAACATGACTATGTGTACTTAGTCAAATTAATATTCACTTAAATTTATTATCATAGTACTTACAAACTTTATAAATTATAATTTTTTTAAATTAATAAATGGTTTTATAAACAAAATTAAACAATAGAACATAAAATTATTTACAAAATAGAAGTATTTCTATTATACAATAATTATTATTAATCATCTACCTTTGAAACACCATCCTTTAATTTTATTCCATTTACCTTTATCAAATAAATATTTCATTATAATAATATAATGTTTCATAAAATTATATATTCCATCTTCATCCTCTTTATAAAATATAAATGTTTATATCAACTTCATTATAATAATTTACTGTCTATAAATGAATTTTATGCTAAAATTTACAATTATTATTAGTGCTTTTCTTAAAAAATGTAATCTATAATAATAATTTTACCATTTTAAATCTATATGAGGATTTAATGAATGTATATATTTAAAATAAAGAACATTAATTTCATATCATTAATACTAATATCACCTTTTCTATGTTATGACTTTTATTCTTTTGATCTCTAATATTTTATAAAAGAAATAATAATTATTAATTATTGAACTATTTGTTTTATATAATTACTCCCAATCTTTAATAACAATTTAACTTAACTATTTTAGAAATTCAGAAATTTTATATCTTACATTTTCAGATCCCTAAAACATTACCAAATTCTTGCCTAAATAGTTACTCCCATAATAAAGAGTAATTATCCATTTAACTTAACTGTTAACTTTATATGTCATTGCTGATAAGGTCACTCATTCATATATCCACTTGATATTTTTATTATAGCTTTTATTAATAAGCTCCTGTTAATTTAAAGAAAATGTTTTTTTTTATGAACATATGCATTATGCTTATTATCAAATTTATTAGCCATTAAGATAAACTAAATTTTTAACTTCATGTTATTCTAAATACAAAGATACTACATCTCTGAATATCATTAAAGTGATGACATTCCTACATTTTATTTCTATATTACAATCTTGTAAAATAAACATCTACACTTCTGGTCTAAATATCCAAATTTCACTACTTTAATAATTAATCCATAATTTATAAGTTTTCTAAAAATGTAATGTTCACAAACAAATAGTATAACAGGGCAGCATGAAATATAAATATACTACAATTATAATATAAATGAGATCAAAATGAAATATCATAGTTACTACTTTGACATTATATTATTCTACACTTTCATTATATTTAAATTAATATATGTTATTAATTTTATAATTCTATTTATGTATATTATTATCAATTTCTATTTATTATAACTCATTAATGATAGTAAAACAAAAATAAATAAATACCTAAAATATACTTGTTAATAATTTAATATTCAATTTTCTAAATGCATTCATAACTCCGTGATTATAATTTATAATATTTGTTGTTATTGTTTTTTTAAACGTAAAACAATTCTATGATGCTTTGTCTTCAGGGATGGAAGTTTCCATAACAACAAAAATTGTTTTAAACATTCTAAATAATTTACAGTTGGCATTCCCCTTTATTGACACACAATTCTCTTTACGCAATAATTAAATGCAACAATTTCAACATATAAAGATTGACATTTTTATTTTAAATCACAATAAAATTTAATTCTTATTTTATTAAAATATATTTTTAGTGTAGTATTAATTCTTCATTATAACATTTATAAATTATTGTTGTATATCCTCTAATATAAGCGTTACCATATTTTACAATCCACTTCATTTCATTGACATCCTTTAATGTATTGTCCTTTTATAAACCAATATTTTATACAAATGTGTCAAATGCCATACTAATTGTTATTATCTTGAATAAGTAATAATTATTTATAAATTTAACCTTCAAACTAATACTTATTCCATATGCTCATTAATCATTCCAACCAAAATTTAGACTTATTTAATATATCATTCATCCTAAGTGCTTCCTTTGTTATTATTTCTTTTATAACATTTTCCCATCATATTCCATTAACAGACAATTTAAACTTTTAATTAGAGTAAACATTCAAAATTTTACATTAAAAATAAAATAGTCATCTAGTTATTTCTTTATTCTGTTCATTTTTCATAAATATATTCTTTTACTTTTACATCATTTATTCATTAGATTAAATCCAGCTATAATATAAATCTTACGATTGTTATGCTGTTACAGTGAATAATATTCCAATGAGCTTTGACTTATCTAAATTATTATTTAAATAAAATTCCATTTTTTTATGGTATTCACTTCAAGTTTCCTTAAGTAACTATTTCTATTCAAATTATTTACTAAATTACTTTTTATTATACATTCGGTATTTCCATTATTAAATCTAAAATGAATATTTTTCCTTCTATATGTTAGTACATTTAAAACATGCAGAGTACAGTTTTTATAAACAATAAAACACTGAATTAAATGAGATTGTTCTGTAATTAACTTATTACATATTTGTACAATACTCAATATTTCCACATATACTTTTTTTTGTAACTGATTATGTGCTTTGATAAACTTACAGTTTTTTCTTCCATCAACTTCATAATATAGGTAATATAATGATTCCAAGTTTTGTATTCTTTAAAGAGATTGAATATCTTCACAACACAAGATAAAGATTTTAGATTCTTTTTTACTCCATAAATTTTTCGATAAACTTCATAAATATTTTTAAACATTTAACCAAGTAGTAGTTATTTTTTCCTTTTTAAATTAAAATAATAATATTTTAAATAATTTATAGCAAAATTTTATGGAAAAAATAAAATGTTTCTTTTCCTCCAGTGATTTTTTTTTCCAATTAATTTCCCCAAAACATCTGCTTAAATTGTAAAATACTTCAGACTTTGCATAGCTCATTGGTTGATTCTCAAAATCATTTTACAATGAATATTTAATTAGTTACAAAACATTCTAAAAAGTTTTTAAATCAATATTATTACAACAAATATTTACTAACAAAATAAATAAAATACCTTTAATAAACATAATTAAAAGACAGTTAAATTAAAACTACTTTAAACAATTTAAATTTGATCTAAAATAGATTCTAAATTGATTTTATGAACTTTCTATTACTTAAATAATAAAAACAAATATTATTTCAATTGCTTTTTAAAAATAAATCAATATTTTACTGGAAATAATTAATTCTTTATTAAATAATATGCACACAAATAAGAGCACATGTATTTACAGCATTTATTTATAGATAACATTTAAACCACACTACAAATTTAAATATATATAAAAAAAGTACTATTAATAAATTATTAATTTATAATTTACTATTTTATTTAATTATGCTTTTAAAATATATAATTTAAGATTTAAAGAATTGATAACAATTCCATTTAAATCCCTTCAAGTTTAAATCCCAAACAACCACAGTAACCCTTAACTTCCATAATTTTACAAAACAAAATATGATTATAAAATTATCCAACTAAGATCTACTTTTAATAATAATTTATTATTGTATATACCAATATAGAAAGATACAATTTTCCTTTCCCTTTATCAATTTTAAATTGTATAATATTTAATACCAAAGAATTCTTTATTATCATTACTAATACTTTACCTACTAAAACAATATAACAAAGAAACTTCTATTAATCATGGAATAACATATTATACCCAACACTCTACCTTTGTACAACTTAAATTAGAATCCATTATACAACCATACTAAAAAAAACATAGACATCATAACTTTATAATTTATATAAATCTTTCATATTATACTCTAGATGAATAAGCTATGAGGCTTTGTGAATTATGTTTCTTTAATGCCTTCTGGTGTAGAGAGTATAAAAGCATTTTCTCCCAATTGATTCACAATTTTATAAGGACCATTGCATAGAGGAACACATAAACAAAGACCCCCCTTAGTTTAATACTGATTTCTCCTTAGCTTTGCCTCCTGTTTTTTTTCAAATAGTAGTAACTTTACTCATTGATGGTAGACTATTTTGACCTACAGGCTTCATTCTTGACCTATTCAATATATTACTATTCTTCAACTTAGAGGCAATTCCATTCCTTACTCTGAAATATTGTTCATTTCTAATAATTCTATTAGGCATATTTGTCCTAACTTCAATAGCAGCAGCAGGGTAACATCTTTAATTCTCCTGTCCACATTAACTTCTAATGCATCCAAAATTTTGGTAAACTCAATGGTATACCTATTAGCTGCTATTAAAATCTGTTCAATATTATGCAGTAAATTGTGCCTAATTAACTGCACAATTTGATTTTCAGATAGAGGATCAGCAGTAAGGGTTTTTAATGACAGCTTGGTTATGGAAAAATTTCGCATAATCACCATTGTTACTATTATACTTCACTTGTGTGATTTGGTATTATAATGGGATGGGGTTTTCTGAATGGTTGTCCTTGGGGTCATGTATAAAAAATATATAAGTAGTTCAAATACTAAAATTTACAAAAAAGTATATTAAAATAAGATATTCTTAAAGTAAGAAATATTAAAGCAAAATATAAATTATACATATTAATGGAGAGCATGAGATCTCTGAGAGATCAGCTCAGTTAACTCCTTAGAGTAACTATACTTAACCATAAATCCACCAGTATTATCAATAAGTAAAAGTAATTAGAAATAATACTCATCATTGTGAGTGATTAACAATAAAATATAAATCAAGTCAATGTGGTGACTAGATTTGAAATGAGTCCAACTATTTAATTTTTTCCAGCTTGAGCAATTATTTAAACCTTAATTTGGATGCACCAACTAAGTGCTCATCAGAATTCATAAAAACAATTCTGGGATATTAAAACATGCTGAACATCATCAATGCTCTGGCCACTTAGTACTATTAATGCACTGGTAAACTATAACTTAAATTCTGAGAGCCTAAAATAAAATATAGTGCATGGGCTTTAAAGAGTACTCTCTTTATGCCAACTAGAATTGATGAGAATATTATCACTGGATGCCCATAAATACTAATAGACACCCCCTTCATATATCAGACCATTATGCTTGAATCTAGCTCAGAGAACAAGCTTTATTACTGTTAGGGTGATCAAGAGATGAAGCAATATGTAAAATCTAAAAACCATTTAGAATTAAGTCACTAGAATAATTTTAACAAAATAAGTTTATTAATAACAATAAAAAATTGAAATTGAGGTCTTTAGAATATAGCTATGCACACATCAATTAAGCCTTCTGATTTTGATTAATATACAATTAAAAAATGATCACATTGTGATTTGCATGATTAATACAAAATTCAAATTATTACATTGAATTACATATATGCTCCAATAGGTTTACGTGAAATGCATACATATATATCTGCACAGATGTGTTATAATATACAATGAATATATTTCAATTAATAAAATTAAAATTTACATGTGTTTACTTGACACTCATTAATATATATATGTGTGAGCCCAGACACGAGCATGTTTGACTTGCCATAAAATAAAAATCTTAATTTATTACTTTTAGATGATATAAATATCTTATACTAGGGTTCATCAAATATATATCTGTATGGTATAATTTATTTAATACTGTCATAACTATAAAATTCATTTTGTAATACATATTTAATAGCAAAAATTCATTTTCCTTTTTATAGAACAAGATTTAATATATGTGGGTGTTAAGTAATTTATGCACACTGCTGTTTGTCATTTAGATATTTTTGATTTGACAAAATAATAAAGCTATTAAAAATATCCTTTTCCTAATTAATTCCATATAAAAATTCACTCATTATTTTAATAATAAGTTTTCTCTTCATTGATTAGTTTTCTTTTTTAAAAAAGTACTATCCTATAACAGTCTCTCCTCTAACCGGTCACTTGATTAAAATTTATAAATATCTTTAAATTTAAAAATAGATTTTAAATATTTTCACTTATTCTCTTGAAAAAAACGTATAACAGCATCTATGAATTAAATCATTTTTAGATATTTAACTTAAATAAAATTATTTACTTGTTCTTTAAAATGTCATTTTAAGAAATTACATAACTCACCAGTTATGCTTTATATATATATGCTTCTCTACATATAGCTGAATCAGCACATGTATAAACTAATTCTACAGCAACTGATGGTTTCTCTTGATGGATTCCAGTCCAGGATTGTCTCATCAAAAAGATATAGTCCAGGTAGTCATTATCAGTACAGGTATAATCACTTACATGTTGACATTTACTTGGTTCCACTTAGACTTCAGGTAAGCCAGCTGTCTTCTAGTATATATGTGTAGCAGGCTAGTGAACACAGAAAGTCTGATTTCATGTGAATCAAAACTCCATCATGAACTATATGCCAGTCTTTTGACTTGCTGTCCTTGCAGACATCTTCATTGTAGTTTTCTGTCCTGATCTGAAGTACTCTGCTGGCTAGCTATTTCTGACCAGCTATAATTACTGCTTTTAAAATATTATTAGTCAACTCTAAAACTTTTTTATCAACTCTTTATATGGTCAACTGAGGTGACAAAACACTAAATTAAAATCTATCTTGATTAAAAACAATTTTAATCTTTTTGAAAGCAACTTTGAAAATTTTATCAAAGATTTCTACATAAATAGAAATTTACCAATTAATTAAAAAAATTTCAAAATAGATAATGGAAAGTGTTTACAATTGTCAGTTCTATTTTGTCATAAAACATGCTTGTTTTTAATTTCAAAATCAGAATATATTTATTTAACTTTTTCAAACTTTAATTTATAATGACATTTTATTTTACATTCAGAATTATTTAACCCTTTATAGTTATTCCCAGTGAAATTTAGAAAATATCTACAAAAAATTGTGTTTATTTCTTTTTCTTTCAACTTTATTATATATTTGTACACACATGCACTGTTATTATGTGCCATGTAACTGAACTGCTATAGTATTTTATGCAGACCTCCAAAACCTAGCTAATATCACACATTTAAAATTCCATATGTAACTGGATTTTCAAATAATGATTGCCACCAGTCATTAGCAGCAGTGTACAAATGATTACTGGAGATGGCCATTTTCTCCCTTTAAGACATAGGTTAAAAAAAAAACAACTCCAAATTATTTCAAAATTGTGAAGGATTTTCCGTGTAGTCCTCCATCTGGCTATTGTATTATTCATATTTATTTCTCCAACTAAATGTTGCCCTCGAGTAGGTTCTACCTCCTGAAACCTATTTATACTCCCCAGATTATTTACTACATCTCTATATTGTTTTTATATCATAATTCTCATCAACAGATATATTTCTTAAAAGACTTAGTGGCAATTTTCTTTCTGAATCTTTCTATCTCGATTACTAACCTGAATTTTTTCAATATTAGAATGTATATCTTGTATTCAACCATCCAAATTTATTCTCCCAAATAAACTATCAATTTAATACTTTTGTTCTTTAAATTGACCAAAGTTTAGATCCCACACCTTTTTTTGACCATTACTCTTTTCAATTATCACTTTGTTTTTCTCTGTCTGATCAATTAACCCTTTCTCTAATCTCTTAATTTTCTTCCCAACTTTAGATCAATACTTTTGATTTTCAGTTTTACTATATAACTTGTAATTTTTCTTCTATTCCTATTTCAACTTCTTTCTTAAATTCCATATTTTATCAGTTTCTCCTTTTAACTCTATTTTACAAGTTCAACTTTATCTTCAATTGACTGCATCTGATTTTTTATACCTTTAACATTAGTAAATAAAGCTTCACACTGATCTATTTTCTGGTTAATCTAATTGATTATTAACTTGACATTGTTTAATAATTTCAACCTGAACTTTAAAAACTTGAATATTTTTATGAGCATATCTTTCTAACTTTTCATCTAATAATTTTTTATTCCTTTGTTCTGACTGAATCATGACCTTCTGTAATACATAGATAGTTTTTTTTATTTACATTAAACCTTTCATTTAACTTTTCAAACTTCTTTCCCAAATTCCCTTTTATCAACTCCATTGCTTGCTTATTTTCTTTCATACCTTCATTCATAAATTGTAATTTTTCATTTAGGAATTTATTAAGAGATTCAGTTATCTTTCTCCGATTTTCTCTTAACTTTTCATTCAGAGATTCATTCATTCTCATTATAAATACACACAAATCATCAAAACTTTTCCGTTCTTCAACATCAATAACCTTTCTTTCATCTACTACTTTATATTGAGTAATTTATTTTACTCCCTTATCTTACCTAAATTTTAACTTTTCCTCTTTCAGTCGTACTTCAATTTCCTTAAGATCCTGATCTTGAACAAAACAAATATTTTGTTTTTCTTTGTCTTCAACTTTATTCATCTTAAATTATTTTGTAAACTAAAAGTACTATAATAAAATCTTTGGAAATATTAATGAATTTAATTTCATGAAAAAAAAAAAATCTCTACTAGGGCTACTACAGCATCCAAATACTCCTCAAAATAACTCATTCGACTAATTATCTTTCTCTTCCGTTATATCTACTATCAAATTTTAAATAAAACTTCTTATGATTTATTTACATTAATGTTGGTATTTAGATAACTAAGTTTCACATTTTCCAACATCATTATCACAACCATCATATCCAATTATAATGTAGAAACTGCACACATTTTTTTGATGTTTACCCAATGATCACATAGCCATATAATTTAAGTCATATTAATAACCAAATTCCCAATTCAAGTAATTATTTTATATTTAAATAATACATTGGATGTTTTTCCTTTTAAATAAATCATTATAACCAGTGATTTGTTCAAATAATGGTGCCACCCATTTAGGTGCCAAAAAGTGTATGTGAATGTATGCTACGAAATGGATGATAGCATAAATAATTTTCTAAATATATAAATTAAGTTGGTTGTCATCGATTAGCCCCCATTTGCTGCATGATGGCTTTGTTGCTAATCAAAAACCAATAGATATAACATTACCAGGCTGATTTACAATTTACTTTTGTTACACTACTCTGATACAACACTATACATGTCAGCATGTAGGAATTCGCAGAGAGGGGGATCCAATGGTTTTGGCGATCCAAAGGATCGTCCGTCATCACATGTGCGACATTTTGAAAACTATTGTAAAAAATTGCAGAAACAAAATTATTTAATGAAATGTAAGATTTCTATTTTTAAACTACTGTCTGATCAAACAAAACCATGTTTTGAAAACTATTTTAAAACAATTTACGAAACACAATTCGATTTGAAAATTACCATCTGTCAAGCCAAGCTTATGCTTTGAAAGCCTCATAGCTGTCTCTGCGCAAAATACGCTTTTCGCGGATTTCTGTATAATGATGGAACATACACTTTTGCAATTTGTTTAACCTTAAAAAGATGTGTACAGAAGCATGACTTTTGTCTTACAATTATTACTATATAAAACTACGTCAGGTCATGTGAAAAATAAGTACTTCGAATGCACATGAAGAGTTAAGACAACTTGAATTCTACATACCCTCACATCATATTGTAGTAGTCTGTAAAGTGTGCGCTATTTGCATAGTACCACAAAGCACCATCTATGCCTGCTTAGCCACTAATATGAACAGAACTGTTCTATAGGGTGCGTAAACAATATATTTCTGTGCTTTTGCATGGAAACAGCGACATCAAGCGGGGTGCGGGGGTTAATCGACAACAACCATTAAGTTTTTCTTTTATTTTCTATAGATATAATGTTTATCCTCCTATTATTACAAACTACTTTAGCTTCATACTATCAACCATGAGACTTACTATCCCATTTGACAAGATGACAAAGCTTTTAACATTAAATAAATACCAAAGTACCTATTTAATGGCATAAGAATACCAAGTCCCTTCTCCTTATTAAGCCTCCAAATATTCCCATGACTATCACTAATAATTAATAAACCTGAATAGAATATCTATAATTAGTACAAACTTTCTTTAATATTATCTACAATAAACTTTACTTCATTGTGAATTGATTAATAATATTCTACCATAACCTTAATGATTACTTTTTCCCCAATAAGTATTATTTTAATAATGCCATTGCTAATAATATTATTATGATGAGATCTCAAATTATCATTGTTTCTTAATTACATATTTAGTTAACATGCTAAATGCAAAGAGATTTGATTGGTCTATGAACCATCAATTGCGTTTGCGGTCAATTTTTTTAACCATCTTGGGAAAAAAATTTTTTCTCAATATTCCAAATCTGTTTATTTGGGTTACAATGAGATATTTAATTATCCATTTTAAAAAAAATATGACAACAGCGTACTTGCGTATTAATTTATTTTATTTTCCCAGCTGTGGGAGAAATATTTTAACTCTAACTGCATCAAATCTAGCTGGGCTGAGCAGTTTTTTTTTCTTTTTTTTTACAAATACTAACAAATGTCTACTTTTTTCTTTGTTATTTTTCCAGAAATGAGGAAAAATATTACTTGGTCTAACTACGTCAAATTGAGTTATCTTGGGCAGTCTGTTATGCTTTTCCAGCCATGGGGAAAAATTATTTAGTTGTACTGTGCCAGAATCTGTTGACTTGGACAGTATTTAAATGTGATTTAATAATCACCGATTCATAAACTTAAATGAGTCTCTATATAAGTGCACATTCATGTATTTATACTCTTATTTTTTTCCAGTCGTGGGGAAAAAATTCTTTTGTCCGACAGTGCCAAAAGTCTGTTGTTTGATCTGGGGTATAGACCCAACCAGTGTTCCCTCTAAGCTGTGCGTGCGCAAATAAATTTTAAACATAGCGCACATGAAAAATATTCACACACACAGACATTTTTTTTTCGTGCAGAAAATAAAATTGCACCTGCATATGAAATCCATATAAAAAAATAAAATGAAAAAAAATTGAATCAAATGTAGTTTTAGATTTAAATAAACTGCCAACTATAGTATTTGTATATAGGTATAGATGGCAGCACATTTATCGTTGATGAGAAACGAGGCTGGGAATTACCGTAACGCTTGTACACCATACGTAAAGATTGCATCATCTTTTATCAGTATTAAAATTGCCATATTTTTGTTAAAATTTAAATTCAAAATCATTACCAGCTTTTATTATTGAATATATGTGTTTCAGTGATATAATTTTGTGAAAATAAATATTTTTAAAAGTATTTTTACAGTATAGGGTTAAAAATGAGTTTGAAAAAAAAAAGAACAGCTAATGAATTTAAAATTGAGTGACTTAATGAATTCGTGGAAACTGACACTCCAAAAAGTCATGATAAATTACAAATTCAGTTAAAAGAAATATTCATAGTTAATGAAGAAAAGGGTGTAATTTGTAATTACTGCCGAGACGGAGAGGTACGTATGATTTTGTTAGTGGAAAAATGTGGGATCGTGTGTAGAAATTGGACTTTTTAAAACAGCATTTAATTAGTAAATCACACTTAGAAAGTGTACAAAAACTGAAAAATAAGAATGCTTCATTATCAGCAACTGGTTTGGTACGGTTTTTAAAAGAAACACCAAAAGATCGCGAGAAAAAGAAATCAAATCCTGAGCAAGTAAAAATTTTAATTGATAATCTATTATTGGCAATTAAAATAAACATATCTTTGCTTTTGGTTCGAGAAATAAATAACCACATGGCAAAATATGTCCATATTCCAGAAAGTTGGCATAGTAAAAACTATGCTTTTTCATTTTTGGAAGTGGTAAATACTGTTTAAAAAATACTTTAATTGTTGATGAAAGCACAGACATTTCTACAAACAAATGTTTAATTTTATATTTTAAGTTTAGAAAATCTGATCAATATAAAACTGTTTTTGGTGGGGTAATCCAATTAAAGACATGCGATTCCTCTTCAATTTTACAAAGATAACCAAATTGATTTGCAAAAGCTGGTTATGTTTACATCTGATGGTGCATCCATAATGCTTGGGAAATGAAATGGTGTAGCAGCTAAATTAAAGCAGAATGTACCACATTTGGTGCAACAACATTGTGTTGCACACCGAGAAAATTTATGTATTTCGGATGCATGGAAAGAAGTAAAAGCCACAAGAGAAATCGAAACAGTGGTGAGAACTGTTTATACATTATTCTCGAAATCCACGACAAAAACAAGTAAATTTAAAGAGATTATTGAAGCTTCACAAAATAAATCTATAGCTTTCCAAGCTATTAATGAGGTGAGGTGGTTGTCAAGACATTTTGCAATAATAGCAATTATTACAAATTATGAATCATTAATTAAATATTTTAATCAAGATAAAGATGATCCAATTTCCAAATTTTGTTTGAAAAGGTTAAGCAACATTGAATTTCAAATAAATTTAGAACTTTTGTCTTCAATTTTAGAAAAACTCAGTGCATTATGTCAAATTTTTCAATGCCGTGAATTAACACCCATAGATGCTTTTCAATTTGCTCATGCAAAAATTAATAAAATCAAGGAAAAACATCTTGGAAACATGGCATGGAACAATAAAATAAGAGTGCTTTTAAAAAAGGCTAATGATTTAAATATAACTATAAAAACAGATGATATGTTAAAATTTAGTAATTTATTATGTGAAAATTTGGAAGAAAGGTTTTCAACAGATGAAGTAGAAGATTGGATATCCTTTGATGTTTCCAGTTTATTATCCTGCGATTTTAATTACGGACTAGCGGAAATTGAAAATTGTGTTTAAAATATAATGCTTTTCTTACAGATAAATCTGTTATAAGCGAACAGTATAACAATTTTAAATATGCAGTGCAGGAAAAAATTTAAATTAAACAAATAAAAGATTTTGAAGAAATGGTTATGTTTAATTTGAATAACGAACAATTTAAAGATCTATCCAAATTACTAGATATCGGAGGCACTTTTCTGGCCAGTAGTGCGGATTGTAAGCGCGTTTTTAGTTTGATGAATTTGATTAAAACAAAACAAAGAAATCGATTGCAAGAAAACCATATGGATATGCTGATGAGAGTAAAATCATATATGAATGATGGAAACAATGCAAATTTAAGTAAAGTTTATGCAGAATGGTTAAAACCAAAAGACAGGAGAGAGAAGTTATAAAATAAATGCCATTAATAACAAATGTAATCCTTAATTCTAGAATTGTTCAATAATAATTGTGAATTGTTGTTCTTGTTTGTTTGTTTTGACAAATGTGTTAATTGAAAAAATTAGAAGCAGATGTTTTTACATTGTAAGTATTTAAATTTTCTTATTTTTCATTTGAATGAAAAAGGGAAGCCACAGTATTCAGCTAAATTTTGTCTTCACGAACTAATGATTTGACTTGATTTTAGAGTAGTTTTTTCATTGTATTCCATTGTAATGTATGTAGTACAACTTACAAGTGGTATGCTGTAAGATCGAGTCAATGCGTATAAGTAGATACAAAATTGGGCTGAATATTAATACTATTCTTGTACTGTCTTTTTTTTTTTATTATATGCGCTTTTTTAAATTGCCGCACAAAATTTTTTTATTTTTGAAAAAACTGCACACACTTAAAAAAGTGCGCATACAGGTCACAAAAAATTAGAGGGAACACTGTACCCAACCTACAGAAAATAACACTAGCACCAGTATTATAATTAATATATTTATTATATTTACAAATATATACAATACAGAATATTTCTAATGTGAACTCTTGGATCTGTGTCTTCACAATCTATCACTTCCAGCTAAACCTGATAGCTTGCCTCATGGATTGGGAGAATGACTCTTCTGGCTGTACTGGACAGCTTGCCTGCAGTAGTCTTAGTAGCATCCAGTCCTTATGTGGACTTGTCTAGCTGCATGGACAAATAATGTATTACTATCGTAAGAATGCTTACTGCTGTTTAGGTTACCAGGGCTTCTCCTGGATAACGTGAACAGTCTTTGTACATTAGACAGATGTCCTCCTTTTCTTTCAAAAGGCTATTTATTGCCAGATCCCTAATCTCACTGGAGCTTTCGGATTCAGCGATCGTACTTGCTTATTGGCCTGTACTAATCATTGGTTATGTGTTTATCTGTACACCAGCCTATTGGCCAGCACAAACATTCAATCCGATCAGATAAAGAAGGAATGTGGAATAGTCCACTTCTGAGGGAAAGGAGAACTATAACAATTCCACTTTTGCTTTCTAATATTTATGTCTTTGTAGTAAAGTATATAAATCAATTGTTCCTTCATCTTGTCTTTTAATTTCATAATGTCCCATTTAATATTAGAAAGTTCTTTCAATGTATGCAATCTTATTTCACATGAAAATGATCTGTAGTTGTGTATCAAAATAAAAAATCATTTTCAAATGAATGTGGGTCCAGAATCAGGGGATTCTTAACACTCTCCATCTTATGCTGACTTTATTGGTGAGTTCAAAGTTTCCTGAGAGTCAATGTCATAATTTAGTGTTTTCTGCTATGATTGTAAATCTATATATATAAAAAAAGCAACTACACATATTTATCTTGCCCTGGAAAAAGCTCATATTTCTGTTATGAACTAAAGAAAAGACCATAGTGTTTCTTGATCTTAAAATCAGAAATAAAATGCTATTAAATTCACCACAGATTGATGCATATTAATGAGCAGCCCATCCATGTTCATTTATGAATGAATAATCACATAATAATAACGGTTGCAACAACAAGAACATATGAGATAGATCTTAGGCATTTTCTTGCTTGATTCCTTTAAGGCTCAAAGAGATTTATTTTAGTTGAAAGGAAGCTTCTTTCTGCAGCCAAACTATTCAGATAGGAAATATTACAATTTTACAATGAAGTTCAATATATTCAGATTATAAAATAAGAGTTGTTAAGTATGTAGAAAGCAAGAGTAAAAAACCATTGGCATGATCAAGTAACTAATGTAAGCTATGTATTGCATTAGTGGTATCTCAAAAGAAATAATAACAGCTGCATCTATACTTATGGTATTGTTTGCAATCATGTAATAAGCATGAGCTATAAAAAATATATAGCTCAACTGTAAGGAAAATCCAGTTAATTGGATTCTAATTAATTTACTACTATGTTTAAGATCTAAAATAATAATTAATGGTCGGCTAGCATTAGATTGTAGTCCATTCTGTTCTTCGTCACTGTGACTTCTACATGCAATACTATAAAAAATCCTCAAATAATTATTTATATAGTAATAATTGTTTCCACGGCTGCAGAAAGGAGTTTTCTATTAACTGAAAGGAGACCCTTTGATTCCTCTAACTGAAAGGAGACCCTTTGATTCCTCTTGGAGGCCTTAAAGCAACCGAGCAGGGCAAATTCCTAATGTCCACTCCATACGTTCTTGTCGTTGCAGCTGTTATTACTATGTGATTATTCATATAGTATACAAACATGGATGGGCTGCTCACCAACATGCATTAGCCAGCATGGTGAGTTTATTGGCTTTTTACCTCTGAGTTTAAGATCAAGAAACACCATGGTCTTTCTTCTCAGTGCCTGATAAGGCAGAATGAATGTTTGTGTAAATGATAAATATTTTTCCAATACATATATACAATTATGACAGACAAAAATAAAGCATGGCCCTTATTCCCAGGAGGCTGTAAAGTCACCAACCAAGGCAGCGGTTGGTGGCCAAAGGCGGAGGGTGCTAAGAATCCCCTGATTGCGGACCCAGGCTGCCATTTGATGACGACTTTTTATTTAGGTACTTACAACTGCAGATCACTTTCAAGTGAAGGAAGATTGCAAGAATTAGAAGAAGAACTGTCTTATATTAAATGGGACATTATTGGACTTTGTGAAGTTAGAAGAAAAGGTGAAGAAACAATTGATTTAAAAAGTGGACATATACTCTATTATAAAGGCACACATATTGGAAATACAAGTGGAGTAGGATTCATTATAAATAAAAAGTGGAAGAACAATATTGTGGAGATTGATGGTGTATCAGACAGAGTGGCAAGATTAGTTATACAACTTAATAGCAGATACCAAATGCAGATAATTCAGGTTTATGCCCCAACAAGTTCTCATAGTGATGAAGTAGTAGAAGATTTTTATATGGATGTACAAAAGGCTTTTGATCAGAGTAAACAACATTTTAAAATTGTTATGGGAGACTTTAATGCTAGAATTGGTAGACAAATGAAAGATGAAATTGCTGTAGGTAATTTTGGTTATGGTAATAGAAATGAGAGAGGACATAGACTTGTGGAGTTTGCAGAAAAAGAAAAACTTTATATTATGAATTCATTTTTTGAGAAAAATGTTAAAAGGAAATGGACATGGAAGCATCCAAATGAAGGTACAGCAGAATTGGATTATATTTTGACTAACAGGAAATACATATTTCAAGATTGTAATGTTCTTAATAAATTTAACACAGGAAGTGATCATCGATTAGTAAGGTGTAAGTTACGTGTTAATGTAAAACTAGAGAGACAAAAATTATTAAGAAAAACAATATTTACAGTTGATATTCCTAATCTTCAGAAACATTCTAATGAATTTAAATTAGAACTTACAAATAGGTTTCAAGTGTTAGGAGATTTTGAACATGATTCAGATTTGAATGAAATTAATATGAAAATAACTGATACACTTTTAAAAACTGCAACAAAGATAGCTGGTAGAAAAAAGCAGCAATTGACTAATAAAATTTCTACTGAGACTAGAGAATTTATGAAGAAAAGAAGGAATATGAAGATATACAAAAATGATGTATTAAAAAGAATTGAATATCTCGAATTTTGTAAAATGGTACGGAAAAGAGTTGAAAATGATATAAGAAAGTATAACTGTGAAATAGCAAGGAAAGCTGTAGAAGAAAATAAAAGTCTCAAGAATGTTAAACAACATTTTGGTATTGGTAGGAAATTTATATCTGCAATAAGAAAAAAAGATGGAATTATTACTAAAAAGAGAGATGACATCATGAAATTGGTAGAAGATTTTTATCAAGAATTATATAGTAATAAAGAACAAGTACCTCCTATATCTATTACATCTTCTGAATTGCCCAGAATTTTAAATGAAGAAGTGAGGCATGCAATTAAATGTATGAAGAAAGGAAAGGCTCCAGGAAATGATGGAATTATAATTGATATATTAAAAGAAGCAGGTGAAGAAATAGAAACAATTTTAGCAAAGTTATATACCAAATGTCTAAATGATAAAGATGTACCGGAAGATTGGAAGAATGCAGTAATAATATTAATATTTAAAAAAGGTGATAAAGAAGATATTAGAAATTACAGACCTATCAGCCTTTTGTCAGTTTTATATAAAATTTTTACCAAGATAATTACAACTCGTCTACAGAGAACTTTGGATTTCCACCAACCAAGAGAACAAGCTGGATTTAAAAGTGGTTTTAGTACAATAGATCATATCCAGGTATTGAGAGAAGTCATAGAAAGGACAAATGAATATGAGTTGTCATTATGTTTTGGATTTGTAGATTATGAAAAGGCATTCGATTCTATACACATTTCTTCAGTGATTAAAGCATTGGATCATCAAGGTATAGATCCAGGATATTGTCATATTTTAAAGAATATTTATAAAAATGCAACAGCAACAATTAGATTACATAATGATACTGGAAAAATCAACATTGAGAAAGGTGTAAGACAAGGTGACTCCATATCTCCAAAACTTTTTACAGCAGTGCTGCAAAAAGTATTTTGTGGATTAAAATGGGAAACTAAAGGAGTGAAAGTAAATGGAGAGTATTTAAGTCATTTAGATTTTGCAGATGATGTAGTTGTTTTTGCAAATAATGCTTCAGAGCTGCAGGAAATGTTGCAGGAGTTAGCAGATGAAAGTAGAAAAGTAGGACTAAAGATAAATGTTAAAAAGACTAAAGTAATGTTTAATCGATTTGCTCAAAATATGAAAATAAAGATTGATTATGAAGAATTAGAAGAAGTTAACAGTTACAAATACCTTGGTCAGATTATTAATACAGATGGAAACATAATGGAGGAAATTAATCATAGAATTAAACTTGGTTGGAGTGCTTTTGGTAGAAATAACTTGATACTAAAAGGAAATATGCCTATGTGTTTGAAAAGGAAGGTTTTTAATAAATGTGTTTTGCCAGTTCTTACTTATGGATCTGAGACTTGGACACTTAATAGAAGAGCAATACAGAGACTTCAGACCACTCAAAGAAGTATGGAGAGATGCATGTTGGGAGTAACAAGAAGGGATCGAAAACGCAATGTATGGGTAAGACAACAAACAGGTGTTACTGACCTTATTGAAAAAATTAAAAGATTGAAATGGAGTTGGGCTGGACATATTGCTAGAAGAAATGATAATAGATGGACAATTGAAATTTTAAACTGGATTCCAAGAGATTGTAAAAGACCCAGAAAGAGACCACATGTGAGATGGATGGATGAAATAAGAAAATGTGCAGGGGTGTTGTGGAGAAGAGAAGCTAAAGATCGGAGATGGATTAAACTTGGGGAGACCTTCATCCTGCAGTGGATTGATAATGGTTGATAATGAATTGTTTCCACGCAATTCAATAACAATTTAAATGATTAACTAGTTTATCAAATTCACACAAGTTTAAGTTATTAATTTGAGCAACAAATTCTCTCACAACTAATTACATATGCAAAATTTAATTTAACTAGGACTTTCATACTATAAATTTACACTGCACGGATTTTTATTTGCGCAAACATATAAATATTCTCAATTTCTTTTTTTTTTTTTTAATAATCATATTTTAGACTCTTTAATATATGAAAGTAAAACCAATTATTTTAACCATAAAACAACTAATCGATATATTACAATCTTAGCAGCTAACGTTTCTAGCGAGGATGTCAAATTGCGTTTAGAATGTTACAAAAGTAAACGCATTAAAAATTATAAATGCTCACTGAAATATTAGTAATGGTCAAAAAATTGAAAATCACATATTTTTTTTAAAGTTATTAAATATATTAATAATATAAAGTTTTTAAATACATTAAGCAAAAAAAAAAAAAGACAAAGTTGAAGAAAGGACTTTATTTCGAACTTAACATCCTAGATAGTAAGCCTACTATTTATAAAGATTAATATTTCTACAATTAAAAATAGATTGAAAATTCCAGTTTTTCAATTTCATTTTTATCATTTGCTAAAATAAAATACAGTATATATTCAGTATGAGAAGCAAGGTTTATATATATTAAAATACTACTTATTAGATTATTATTAATATATATAAACAACGATGAGAGGGCGCTAAAAGTAACAATTTAATCTTCCTGTTGCTTGGTTGCTCTGCGTCTTTTTTATTCAAATTTCAATTTTACCGGCCTTTTACAAAATGTCTGCGAGTAATGCTACAAAGTTTGTTGATGATAAGTAAGTAAATAAATAAATAGTATATTAGTAAATTTTAACTCCAGTTATGCTGAACAGCTTAATTAAAAGGAATATTTTAGAGTTATTTTTTACTTCTTTGTAGTTAACGTTATTGTATAAACATGTGTTTTTTTTAAGGCTCTAGTTTATAATAATTCATATATATTTACTTTTGGTATTTATTGCAGTTAATTTTACATATAGGATTTTGTAAAAATATAAATAGTTCATTAAAAATAATTGCATAAACTTATATATAGAAAACTGTTAAATTTTCTTGTCATAATTTCAATATTTGAACCATCAAATTCTAAATATAGTTAAGAAAATTTGTAGCTAATAACCGGTGAACATTTTATTTATTGTGCGAATTAAAACATGATAAAAGCACTTTAAATGCAAGAAAGTCTCCTGATGAATTGGCTTCAAAGCAAGACTGCATAATTAATATGAAAACATTTGTTCATTGTCAGTAATAACTGGTTCATAACCATTCCAACCAATTTTTAGTTAACTGGTTAACTGCATATTGCAAGGCATATTTCTTTCTAATACCTTACAAAAGTCAATGATAAATATTTTTCACAACTCTTCGAAAATTTAATCTATTTTATCACCAAGAAAATAAGTCATTTTCTAAATTATTTTTTATCTTGATATCTATTGAAGAATTGCTCGAATCTATTGATTATTAGTTTGTGTCTTAAGTTTTTTTTAAATTTCAGTAAAAACAATCTGGCTCGAAGCCTTTTGTTTTTGTATTTATTTATCCCTATATGTCCTTTCCCTACTCTTTTATCATAAGCAATCTATTTCCTTTTTTAATTCAGAATCTGTCAGAAGCTTCTAAAGCACAGAAGTGATATTAAATCTACCAAATGAACTACACGCTCCAAGTAAATCATAATTTAAATCGGCGCCCCCTCCCACAATACCTATACTAGCATACATTCGTAAGCGAGCGTGATCATTCATTCTAATTCGAAGGATAAAATAATAACTAATTTACTAAAAATTAGTTTCCGCGATGATTGTACAAAGCTTTCTGAATCAAATATATCTACGTATAGAACATGTTAGTCTATTCTGGTCATTAGCTATTTTGTGATGCTGTCCTAAACAACTTTCATTACGATTTTTTTTTTCTTTTAAGTCTTCAACGTTTTCTAGCAGCTGTCCATTCTATCCTCACTCATCTTCTCAATGGGAAGTATTACACATTGCAACTTCCTTTAGTGCCTGCTATAATCTTAAGGTAAATGAGTTCCATGGATACTGTTTACAGTGATGCGATTTTACAATACTGTACTCAAAAATGATTTTCACTTATATCACATCCTGAAAGTTGAAAAATATATCGATTGATTTTGTGGCATGGCCTTCACATTTATAGAAATTTACTGAGTATTCTTGAATGAAATTTTTCAATGCTTTTATAATATTGATGATGGGTCTCAATCCCACTTCCATATAATAAATTGATAAAATGACAGCTCTACATAGTTAATTTAATTGTAATAGTTGTATGACTGATGAAATATCTTAACTTTTGACTTGTTTGAAATCTGTTGAACCTACAAGATATTTAAATTGGCTTATATTATCAAATTGATAATTATTCAAGCTGAAAGTTGCTGGAAATGTTTTTTCTATCACTTGCTAAAAAAGGATTTGAAAATTTTTGAACATTAATTATTTAATCATCTTTGAATGTTGCATTCAAAATATGAAGTAAAATTCCACAGATATTTTGAATTGGTAAGAATTACATAACTGTAGATTATAAATTCATGAACTAAGAAGACAGAGTTCATGTTTTTTGTTTTTAATTAAAAATTCTACCATTAATTCTGTTTTGCATCTTGATGCTTATTCCAAAAATGGAGCTAATACACATTATTGTTTAATATTTTCATTTCAAAATTTTCAATTTTCCACCTATAGTAATACTTTCTTTCATTATATTATGTAAAAGATGTAAATTTTAATGGACAATCAATTTCAAATAGTGTGAGAAACCTGTTTGATTAATTACTTTGACCAAATCAATAAAAACTATATATTATGTACTCATTTTTTCCCGACATTTACCTGGCAGCAAATATCATGTCTATAGTGCTTCTAGAATTTCTTAAAATCACATTGAATTTCAGTAACTATTCATCTATGTCTGAATGCAACCTATTCAAGAAAATTCTTGACAACAGCTTTGCTATAGTGAATAACAATAATATTCCATAATAATTACTGCAGTCTTGTCTATTTTATTTTTAAAAATTGGAATAATAGAAGTATCCTTAAAATCAGATGGCATGACTTCACGAGTTTATATATTCTTAAATAATTTCAATATTTTTAAAGTTAATATATCACAGTATTTTAAATTTTCTCTGGATATTCTGCAATCTTATTCATTTTCAAGATTACAAAGAATTATTTTTAATTTATTAAGCTGGATATTTTATGCAATAGAATTTTATTTTCAAGGTTTTCTTTAGACTGACTAGATAGTTTTCCTAAATTCTTGATTGTTAGTTATCAGTTATTGTAAATTTATAATAATGTATTTGAGGCAGATTTACATTTGAAAATGATTTTTCAAATGTAAAACTTTAATAACTTGTAGAGTTATTGAAAATAATTTTGGAGAAATTGAATCAATTTGAGGCATAACTTTTCTTAAATTTTTCAAAAACTATACATAACATTACGAAAGTGATGACATATTTTAGTATATTTTTCCAATTTGCAATAAATCTTTTTTGTTTCCTGATTTTTTAAAAATATTCACTGCTGATATATACACAGAACTGAAAGCTTTCTTGTAATCTAGAAAATCTGAACACAATGAAAGTTCATTGTACTGAATTTTTTAAGTTCTGGTACATGGCTTATGATACTAAGTTTATTTCTAAATCATATTTTTTCAGCTTTTTTTTTCTTTGTAATATTTTGTTACTACTATCTATAATCTACATAAAATTTTAGTAACATTTTATAGAATATGAGTTACATATTAATAACTTTATAATGAATGTTCTCAGCCATCTTTTGCATAGAGACAACTGAAGAGAATTATTTGTTTATTGGGAATGATAAAATCTATTGTCTGTTTTCACATAATCATACAGTGCTTATTACAATTGTTAGGAATGAAATTTTGTTTTAAGTAACTTATTACAATGCTTAACTTCAGCAGGCAGTAAATCTGGGATCTATTTACCATCATCTATCAAATTCATCACTTGTTTCTATAAAAACGTTTTTTTTTTTAAAAAAAAAATCATATTTTCTTTACAGTATCATTTCTGATAGTGATTTTATTCCTTTTTTTTTTTTTATAGAAATCTCCATTTTCAATAAAACATTTTCTTTAAAAAAATGAATTTAGAAATAAATATTTCATTTTTTCTGTAAATTTAATCACTTAATCTTCCATTTCTTTTTTAATTAATCTGTAACTGGTCACATAGGTTTCTTATTAAGATAAACTATTTTTTTCATTAAAATTTGTCACTACTTTAAAATAAGAATTATGATTATTTTAAAAATATTCTCATAAAGTATCTCATTTCTTTGTTTGTATAATTGAAGTTGTACGTATTAGTGTAAATTATAGATTATTTTTAGCTGAAATTTTAATTATAAAAATAGTTAATTTTTCAGAAATAAATTAATTATTCCTTTAAGTATTGTGTATGCGAAGTTCTCTTTCCTAAAATAAACAAGGAGTCTAGGTAATAGTGTACTATTCCAACATATCATTTAAGACTAAATCAACTCGAATGAATCATATCATTAATGGTACATTTTAGTTCTATATTTTTTCTTCTTTATATTGGTTCACAAATAAACCTATAATTCATTTAATCTTTTCTAATTTTAGTTTAAATTGTTAATTTTGCCTCATTTGAAATGGAATTGCTTTATTTAGAATGGAACTACAATTGTGTTGCTGAATTTAGTAATTGAAAAGTAACTGCAAATCATCTAATTCTCTAGCATAATAATCAAGAGTAATTCCTTATTTTGCTGTCATCTGCAAATGCAGTAAAGTGTGTACTAATCACTGATTATTCACGCTTACAGAAGGTGGTTGTTAACTAAGGAGTTGTTTGATTAATTGAAAAGTATTTGGTTTTTAGAACTTGTACTGGCAGAATAGACAATAGTTAGAGTATATTTTTGTGACAGTTGATATTGCCATTTTATTTTAATAAATTGAAACAATAGAAGTATCTTAAGATTATATAACACAACTTTATGAGTCTCTGTATTTCTAAAAATGCCAATAGTTTTGAAGCTAATATATCAACATATTTTAAGACTTCATTGGCCATTTTTTCAGGGCTTGCAATATTCCTTTTTTATGATTACAAAGAACTGTTTTTAATTTTATGAAGTCCTAATTTAAAGAGAAAATTAAGTGGAATATGTAATATATTAAAAAAAATAATTACCTGAATTCTTACTTATAATACTTCACTCATATACACTTTAATGCAAGTAATTTTCTTAACCTTCTTTATTTTCTTACAGTTTCGACTGTCCAGCAGTCTTCGTCAGAGCTTAATCCTCCTTACAGTTTAACCTTTAATTTTTTAATTAAGGTTAAACTGTAAGGAGAATTAAGCTCTGACGAAGACTGCTGGACAGTCGAAACTGTAAGAAAATAAAGAAGGTTAAGAAAATTACTTGCATTAAAGTGTATATGAGTGAAGTATTATAAGTAATATATATGATTATATGAAGATATGCAAAGAAAGTAAAGGAGAAGAATAACATAGTATACCTGAATTCTTGTATCATTATTCAAAAGATGATCAGATATTTCCCTAAGTTGCTTTGAAATATTTTTGCCATTATATAAAAAAATACCATTCACCAATTTAATGGGATTATGATATTGATTTTCAGGTTCATATATTATTTCACTACTTCAAAATAAAAAAAAAGGGTTGTTTTGCAATAGTGTGTTGAAACCGCCGGAGGGCGTTATTTCTATGATAGCGCACAGAAATATGCCATTTAGGCGGCCTCCGCTGCTATCGAATGTTCTATTTCTAATGCGTAAGCCTAGAAATAGTCCGTTGATACGGGGGGGGGGCTGCTGTGTTTATTTCTATGCTAATGCACAGAAACATGACATTTAATCTGCCGCAGAAGCTATCGTGTCAGCTTACAGCTCAGATTTGGGCTAAGCATTTTGGATGTGCGATCACATTTCACTTTTGGCTACAGTATTGTCTGAGGGTGGCTAGAATTCCGATTGTCAAAACTATTTTAATATTCATTAAGACCACCTTCCCCTCTATCTCCCATGTTTTAGGAAGGTCTACTAACAATTATGAGCAGAGTCTAATGCTTCCCTAGCCCCCATTTCCTGCTGAAAAAATGGGGCAAGTGTAGGTTTAAGCGCGATTCCTATTAAATCACGCTCTAAGTCACGTTTCGTGCGGGAACAACTGCCAGCTGAATCAAATGGCTGAAATAGGAAACTTTCCGAATGTCAAAGAAAGAATTTCTCTCTGACTGCTGGAACCGGGTTATCAAACAAAACAGCTTGAAGCTGCATGCGTGCTGTTTTTTTCCTGAAGAGCCCAAAAAGTTGTTTTTAATTGCCGTATATATTGATGGTTTTGGGAATAACCATCAAAACTTTGTCAACCTTCGAGTTTTTTGCGTTCCGTTCTGTTAGCAATTGGAAACATCCTCCCCCCCCCTTTTTCCCCCTCTCCCAAAATTTGACTTTGGCTTGTAAATGTTACCGTTAAATGGAAATAGATTTATTTATAATTTATAAAAATAAAACAAACAAACAAAAAAAAAGAAGAATCGGCTGATTTTTTTGTCGTAGAATCATCATCATCATTATCAACCATTATCAATCCACTGCAGGATGAAGGTCTCTCCAAGTTTAATCCATCTTCTCCGATCTTCAGCTTCTCTTCTCCACATCACCCCCGCACATTTTCTTATTTCATCCATCCATCTCACATGTGGTCTCTTTCTGGGTCTTTTACAATCTCTTGGAATCCAGTTTAAAATTTCAATTGTCCATCTATTATCATCTCTTCTAGCAATGTGTCCAGCCCAACTCCACTTCAATCTTTTAATTTTTTCAATGAGGTCAGTAACACCCATTTGTTCTCTTACCCATACATTGCGTTTTCAATCTCTTCTTGTTACTCCCAACATACATCTCTCCATACTTTTTTGAGTGGTCTGAAGTCTCTGTATTGCTCTTCTATTAAGTGTCCAAGTCTCAGATCCATAAGTAAGAACTGGTAAAACACATTTGTTAAAAACCTTCCTTTTCAAACACATAGGCATATTTCCTTTTAGTATCAAGTTATTTCTACCAAAAGCACTCCAACCAAGTTTAATTCTATGATTAATTTCTTCCATTATGTTTCCATCTGTATTAATAATCTGACCATGGTATTTGTAACTGTTAACTTCTTCTAATTCATCATAATCAATCTTTATTTTCATATTTTGAGCAAATCGATTAAACATTACTTTAGTCTTTTTAACATTTATCTTTAGTCCTACTTTCATCTGATAATTCCTGCAACATATCCTGCAGCTCTGGAGCATTATTTGCAAAAACAACTATATCTGCGAAATCTAAATGACTTAAATAATCTCCATTTACTTTCACTCCTTTAGTTTCCCATTTTAATCCACAAAATACTTCTTGCAGCACTGCTGTAAAAAGTTTTGGAGATATGGAGTCACCATGTCTTACACCTTTCTCAATGTTGACTTTCCCAGTATCATTATGTAATCTAATTGTTGCTGTTGCATTTTTATAAATATTCTTCAAAATATGACAATATCCTGGATCTATACCTTGATGATCCAATGCTTTAATCACTGAAGAAATGTTTATAGAATCAAATACCTTTTCATAATCTACAAATCCAAAACATAATGACAACTCGTATTCATTTGACCTTTCTATAACTTCTCTCAACACCTGGATATGATCTACTGTACTAAAACCACTTTTAAATCCAGCTTGTTCTCTTGGTTGGTGGAAATCCAATGTTCTCTGTAGACGAGTTGTAATTATCTTGGTAAAAATTTTATATAAAACTGATAAGAGGCTGATAGGTCTGTAATTTCTAATATCTTCTTTATCACCTTTTTTAAATATTAATATTATTACTGCATTCTTCTAATCATCCGGTACATCTTTATCATTTAGACATTTGGTATATAACTTTGCTAAAAAAAATTCTATTTCTTCACCTGCTTCTTTTAATATATCAATTATAATTCTATCATTACCTGGAGCCTTTCCCTTCTTCATACATTTAATTGCGTGTCTCACTTCTTATTTAAAATTCTGGGCAATTCGGAAGATGTAATAGATATAGGAGGTACTTGTTCTTTATTACTATATAATTCTTGATAAAAATCTTCTACCAATTTCATGATGTCATCTTTCTTTTTGTAACAATTCCATCTTTTTTTCTTATTGCAGATATAAATTTCCTACCAATACCAAAATGTTGTTTTACATTCTTAAGACTTTTATTTTCTTCTACAGCTTTCCTTGCTAGTTCACAATTATACTTTCTTATATCATTTTCAACTCTTTTCCGCACCATTTTTCAAAATTCGAGATATTCAATTCTTTTTAATGCATCATTTTTGTATATCTTCATATTCCTTCTTTTCTTTATAAATTCGCTAGTCTCAGTAGAAATTTTATTGGTCAGTTGCTGCTTTTTTCTACCAGCTATCTTTGTTGCAGTTTTTAAAAGTGTATCAGTTATTTTCATATTAATTTCATTCAAATCTGAATCATGCTCAAAATCTACTAATACTTGAAACCGATTTCTAAGTTCTAATTTAAATTCATTAGAATGTTTCTGAAGATTAGGAATATCAACTGTAAATATTGTTTTTCTTAATAATTTTTGTCTCTCTAGTTTGACATTAACACGTATCTTACACCTTACTAATCGATGATCACTTCCTGTGTTAAATTTATTAAGAACATTACAATCTTGAAATATGTACTTCCTATTAGTCAAAATATAATCCAATTCTGCTGTACCTTCATTTGGATGCTTCCATGTCCATTTCCTTTTAACATTTTTCTCAAAGAAAGAATTCATAATATAAAGTTTTTCTTTTTCTGCATACTCCACAAATCTATGTCCTCTCTCATTTCTATTACCATAACCAAAAATACCTACAGCACTTTCATCTTTCATTTGTTTACCAATTCTAGCATTAAAGTCTCCCATAACAATTTTAAAATGTTGTTTACTCTGATCAAAAGCCTTTTGTACATCCATATAAAAATCTTCTACTACTCCATCACTATGAGAACTTGTTGGGGCATAAACCTGAATTATCTGCATTTGATATCTGTTATTAAGTTGTATAACTAATCTTGCCACTCTGTCTGATACACCATAAATCTCCACAATATTGTTCTTCCACTTTTTATTTATAATGAATCCTACTCCACTTGTATTTCCAATATTTGTGCCTTTATAATAGAGTATATGTCCACTTTTTAAATCAATTGTCTCTTCACCTTTTCTTCTAACTTCACAAAGTCCAATAATGTCCCATTTAATATAAGAGAGTTCTTCTAATTCTTGCAATCTTCCTTCACTTGAAAGTGATCTGCAGTTGTAAGTACCTAAATAAAAAGTCGTCATCAAATGGCAGCCTGGGTCCGCAATCAGGGGATTCTTAGCACCCTCCGCCTTCGGCCACCAACCGCTGCCTTGGTTGGTGACTTTACAGCCTCCTGGGAATAAGGGCCATGCTTTATTTTTGTCATAATTGTATATATGTATTGGAAAAATATTTATCATTTACACAAACATTCATTCTGCCTTATCAGGCACTGAGAAGAAAGACCATGGTGTTTCTTGATCTTAAACTCAGAGGTAAAAAGCCAATAAACTCACCACGCTGGCTAATGCGTGTTGGTGAGCAGCCCATCCATGTTCGTATACTATATGAATAATCACATAGTAATAACAGCTGCAACGACAAGAACGTATGGAGTGGACATTAGGAATTTGCCCTGCTCGGTTCCTTTAAGGCCTCCAAGAGGAATCAAAGGGTCTAATGAGAAGAATTAAAAAAAAAAAAAGTGGTAACTACTTTTTAAAATTCATTTTTAATTGATGTATTTTTTTTTTTGGGTTGCCAAAATTGATTTGATAGCCGCCGTACTTTTTAAATGTGATAAACAACAACAACAAAAAAAATACATAGACCAAAAAAAAAAACCTCGGCCCCCTTTAGAAAATATAAATAATGAAAAGAATAAAAAAAAAAAAATAAGTACTTTTACATGTAAATTCATTTTTTGTTAATTTTTTATGAATTTTTTTTTTTTGGTTGTGTTTAAAAAATTGATTTGATGTTACTTTTATAAATGTGATAAACAAAAAACCAAAGCCAAAAAAAAAAAAGAAACCCGGCCCCGGAAACATTATATTTATTTTTGGTTACAAACAAACCACGCCCTCGGGCGGTTTCAACATTATTATAAAACAACCAAAAAATGCTATCATTATGAGCAATTAAATATATCTTGCTATTTCAGTTCTTACATCATTCTTAAGTGTATATTAGTAGATGATGAGTTTCTGCATTTAAATGTACAATCATTGTAGAAAATTATTCTGATTTTAGTGAATCCAAGAAAAGCTTAATCATAGCCACAATACAACCCTTAAAAGATTTCCATATCTTTGTGTATTCGCATTGCATTAGTTTTAGTTTTATTTATTTTCCTCTTAGACTTTTTATAATTTTCATTAATTCTATTTACTATTTAAGCTTTTCCACAATTAGTATTAGATAGAAGGACTTCAATTTTTCCAATGTTAACTTTATCCTTATTAAAACACTATTTAATCAGCTGCTAGTTGAAATAAATTGGTAAAGAAAATATGATATAGCAGCTTTGGAGAGATGTAAATAGCATATCTACCTTTTTAAAATTATTTTAACCTTTATTTGAGAACTGCCTATACTAATGTAATGTTTTCATAAAGTCTGTGTGGATATGAAAGCTTGAGTTTTTTCTGAAAGTCATCTGATAATCAGTTATCACCATATTGCACATGTTTTGGATATTTTTTAAAATTTTGTGCAGCGTGACGAATCTTGCTCCAATCACTGATCATGATATTTATTTAGAGTTTCTCCAGTTTGTTTCTTGTTGGTTTTGTATCAAAATATGTGCAGTTATTTTTTATAAATTTGTTAATTAATGGAGTAAATTATTCTTCTCAACAGTATTTGACTTCAGTGGGTTACTCCCTTAATTATATATATGTTGACTATTCTAATTTAATGGTTGTAAATGTTATTAAAGTTTGAGCTGGTAGTCAGACTATTGGTTTGATAAAGTAAAGACCCTGGATTAATTTTGGATGTAAGTATAGAAATATAAATGAAGAGTTTTAAACTTTTTCACCTTGTTCTGGTTTTCCAATATTTAGTTAGTGCTGATTGAAATATTCACTTGTCAAGAAGAATTTTTAAAAAATGTTAAATTGTGACCTGTATATAGTTTTATGGACATTTACTTACTATTAACAAGAAAAATAAAAATTCTTTTTGTAATTGTTTTTTTGCTAATGTTTTTTTTTTAGAGTAGTACATAATGGCAGTTCTTTTTAACATATAAATTATGAAAAACACAAGTTAAAACTTGCTAACGCTTATATTTATGGCAATAGATGGCGTTCTACCAAAAACACCGTCAAGCGTAGTTTGTTTACATAAACGTCAGAGCAAGCATTCACTATCTCTAACTTTAATTTCCACCTTCAGATCATGATTTCAAGCTATTTGCTATCGTCAGTGAAGGACAGGAATAAGAAAATAGATCTAAACACAAACTCTGAGCGTTTATGAAACAGTTTCTATTCAGCTTGCAAGCGTGAATCTTTTAGACACGTAATGTCTTCAAACTCAGCATAGCAAGCCAGATAGCTACATGGGTCTGATCTCAGTTCAGCATCACCACATAGTAGAAGCCGCTTCAATATATATATCATTGCAAGAAAGACCTCAAAGGTACATTTATGAAAAACAAAAAAACACAAGTTAAAACTTGCTAACGCTTGTATTTATGACAATAGATGGCGTTCTACCAAAAACACCGTTAAGCGTAGTTTGTTTACATGAACGTCAGAGCAAGCATTCACTATCTCTAACTTTAATTTCCACCTTCAGATCATGATTTCAAGCTATTTGCTATCGAAACTGTTTCATAAACGCTCAGAGTTTGTGTTTAGATCTATTTTCTTATTCCTGTCCTTCACTGACGATAGCAAATAGCTTGAAATCATGATCTGAAGGTGGAAATTAAAGTTAGAGATAGTGAATGCTTGCTCTGACTTTTATGTAAACCAACTACGCTTGACGGTATTTTTGGTAGAACGCCATCTATTGTCATATAAATTATGTAATATTTTTATTTTTGTATTTCACTTTTATATTTTTATTTAGTCATAGCAAAAATTTTATTAAAATTAATTTTTATATTACATGCATAATATATATTAATATGAAAATACTATAACAGATTAAATATGTTAAATGAAATTAAGTATACTCAATATAGTTAATTTCATTTAACATATTTAATCTCTGTTGTGGTATTTTCATATTAATAATAATGACAGAGAACCTACATATTATATACATTTATATGTAACATTTGTAAAGGGGATAGAGGTTTTAAAGTATTGTGGTGGAAAATAGTGTGCACTCTCCAGCTTGAAAATTTTCTAACATGCTTTCTAGTCTCATATTGTTTAATCCATTTTATCAACTGGATTCTTATTGGCCCTCAATTGTAATTTTTTTATTATCTTTTTTATTTTATTTTCTAACACATAAATACATTAATCTTTATATCTATCTATAATAAATACATTGTCTCTGGTAAAAATATCACACTGATTTTTAGACATGAGAAGCATATTATCTTGCAGGTATGTAGAATGGACAGATGTCATATGTGTGAAAATTTATTTTGGAGATACTTACGGTGTTGTCATTTATACAGAAGCAATAATATTACATATTTTAAGAATTGACAAGCTTTTATAAATTATTTTTGGGATTTAGTTATCTTTTCTTGTAATCAAAGGATTATCTCTAGGATCTCAATTATCATCCGGTACTCTAGAGGTCACTTTTTTTTTTTAAGAAAAGAAAAAAAGTTTTAATATATTTCCTATTGATTATGTTCAGAGGATGACTTGTATATTTATATCAAAAAATTATTAATAGATTCAAAAGGTGTCACTGAGTTTTATCTTTTTTATTTTATTTTCTAACACATAAATACATTAATCTTTATATCTATCTATAATAAATACATTGTCTCTGGTAAAAATATCACACTGATTTTTAGACATGAGAAGCATATTATCTTGCAGGTATGTAGAATGGACAGATGTCATATGTGTGAAAATTTATTTTGGAGATACTTACGGTGTTGTCATTTATACAGAAGCAATAATATTACATATTTTAAGAATTGACAAGCTTTTATAAATTATTTTTGGGATTTAGTTATCTTTTATTGTAATCAAAGGATTATCTCTAGGATCTCAATTATCATCCGGTACTCTAGAGGTCACTTTTTTTTTTTAAGAAAAGAAAAAAAGTTTTAATATATTTCCTATTGATTATGTTCAGAGGATGACTTGTATATTTATATCAAAAAATTATTAATAGATTCAAAAGGTGTCACTGAGTCTTATATATATTTTTTTAGAAAAGTTGACTGGATGAAGTGGATTCACAGCTCGATAAGGCAACCAAGAAAAAACTTTATAAGTTTACCAATTGTGATATCACTAACAAATTTGGTACTTGAGTATTAATTAAGCTATGATGTACTACACCGAAGGCATACTATTCTAATCTTGTGATCTTTAAGATAACGTCTCCTAGTGATTTGCGAACAAACTTAATCGATAAAGTTTGCCTGCAGATCACGTGGAGAAGTCACCTTGAAGATCACAAGATTAGAATAGTATGCCTTCGGGGTAGTACGTCATAGCATAGTTAATAGCAAAGAAGGAGATGTCAAATGTCGCCATGTTTGGTCATTGCGAAAAAATAACTAATAATTTACTATGAAAAAAAAATTATCAAAAAATGAATATTATAAAGAATCATTATAATTTTTAACGATATTTAACTAATCATTTGACCCTGAAAACGATAAAAAAAAAAAAATCAAAAATGAATATTATAAATAATCATTACCCAATTTTTAATGATATTTAACTAATCATTTGACCCCGAAAACAAAGAAATTAACTAATCATATATATTTTCAGACTAGAAGCCATTGCGAAATAATAACTAATAATTTACTACGATAAAAAATTATCAAAAAAGAATATTATAAATAATCAAAACAATTTTTAACGAAAACGATAAAAAAAAAAAAAAATTAAGAAAATGAATATTATAAATAATCATTACAATTTTTTGTAGGGATATTTAACTAATCATTCGAACCCGAAACAAAGAAATGAACTAATCATTAGAATTTTTTTCAGACTAAATTTTCAGTCCAAAAATGAGACACATTTATTTTCAGAACAGCAGTAATAATTTACTCCGATAAGAAATGCAATAAGTCATAATTTATTACAGTAACATATTGTCAAAAATAAATATTATAATCGGCATAGCATAGTTAATACCAAAGAAGGAGACGTGTCGAACGTCGCCATGTTGGCCGTTGCAAAATAATAACTAATAATTTACTACGATAAAAAGTTTATCAAAAATGAATATTATAAATAATTATTATAATTTTTAACGATTTTTAAGTAAATCATTTGACCTGAAACAAAGAAATGAACTAATCATTATAATTTTTTGTCAGACTAAAGTATGTATTGGCAGTGCCTTTTGGCAGGGAAAAATCATCGGAAAAGATCCCCCCCCCTCCTGCCAATTTTCAGTCCAAAAAATGAGACATTTAATTTCAGAACCGCAGTAATAATTTACTCCGATAATAAATGGACTAATAAGTAATATTTTATTACAGTAAAATATTATCAAAAATAAGTATTATAAATCTTTATAATTTTTAATGGTATTTAATTAATTATTTACATTTTTTTTTTTTTTAAAAAAAAAAAAGCAAATTGTTCTCAATTATTAACTACAAATAATTGCCTTTATGAGATAGTGCGATACTGAAATCGCTTCTTTTTCGGAAAAGACGGTAAGTCCCAATAACTTAATATGGCTTTCTTTTCCTTTTCTTGGTTAGACATTTTGGTTAATTAGTCATAAATGGTAATTAGTAATACAATTAGATAAATTAGTAATAAAATTTGATAAATTAGGAATACAATTTGATAAATTAGTAGTAAAATTTGATAAAATTAGTAATAAAATCAGCAATAAATCAGTAATAGTTCAGCGATCAAAATATAAAATAAGCAATCAAAATATTCAATTCTTACAATGGTTGATCAGACACAGTAAAAAAAAAAGGTCTCACTTGGTCAACGCAAGCAGGTAAAAGACTTATTTACACAGAATTCACCGCAGTATTCCAAAATCTCGGAGGTGACCACGAACCCATCTTCACCACTCCTATCGATTAGTCATGCCAATGTTTCAGTTGCCATGCCATTGCTTTGGTTCATCGTCGATGCTATCTACCGGTGGGTTGTGTAGTATGTCATAGCTTAGTTAATACTCAAACCATAAATTTAATGCAATAAATGATTAAATAGTCAAAATATTTTGTTTATATTAGTAATATTCCATATACACTTTATAATAAAAGTTAAAATATAGTTAATATTGCTATTTTTATTGTTTTTTATGGATTTTGTACTTCCAATATATATAAATGAATTAACAAAGATTATTATAAAAATATATATTTGACATTGACTTCAAAACTTTGTATTTATTTATTTTTTGTCTAAAAATTTCATTCATTCATAATGGATAAATTTAATGAATCTAAAATTACTTTAGTTTGATCAAGATCAAGAAATTTGTTATATTTGGAAGTAATAATAATTTTAATATTAGGATCTGTATAACATCTATAACAACAATTTAAACTATACATAGGTGTTATTTTTTCTAAATGATATTTTGTCTCTGCTGATCCATTAATGATGATCTTACTATAGTTGATATTAATGTATATAATAGAGGTATTGGTTTTAAGATATAGATATAGTATGCTGTATTTGAACTTTGACGAATGGTATATCAATTTTGAGTAGAATTTCTTTTGATGGAATTTATTTTGCACATTATATATCAAGCTTATATTTCATTATATGTAATGTAAAATAAAGTAGCTAATTATATAACATTTCAGTTATATAAGTATATAAGTAATTATATGTAGTTTTTAGTTCAGGTGAGTAATAGTTATTTATGAATAATGACTAAATTAAACACAGTTCAATGATATGTAAACAAAAGAAATAAATCACCCTCCTCCAGGCTATGACTTAAAAGCTCTAAATGTTGAACAAAGTATCAAGAATAGAATGAATCCACCTATTCTTGTTTGCTCTAATGTTTATGATGATATCTTTGTCAAAATTATTGGTAATTCAGAGTGAAATTAATTTATCAACCAGATGGAATATGGTGAGTTATTAAATTCATAATTAATTATGCAAGATTGGAGACAGCAATTCACTTTTATCACCTTTATTGTAATATTTAAACAAGATTTAATATGTAAACTTTCAAGTTAAACATAGCTCAATGATATGTAAACAAAGGAAATAAATCACCCCCCCACCCCAGGATATAATTAAAGTTTATATATTAAATCTTGTTTAATTATTACAATCAAAGTGTTAAAAATGATATGCTGTCTCCTACCTTGTATAATTAATTATGAGTCTATAAGTGCCATACTCTATTGTTTGATAAATTAATTTCTCTGAATTACCAACAATGCTGACAAATATATGAGCAATCAAGAATAGGTGGATTCATTCTTTCTTGGTACTTTGTTCATCATTTAGAATGCTTTTAAGTCATAGTCTGGGGGAAGGTGATTTATTTCCTTTATGAATGATAAATACTGGCATTAGATGAGTTAGTCAACCATTTTGTGATTTTAATGGAAGCACTGCAGCTCTGGGTCTTTGAAAAGCTGAATGTAATAGTTCTTTAAGGGAATGGTCTTCAACCTTTTCATACTTATGGACTGGCAAAAATAAGGATATGATTTCGCAGACCGGCTACAGATAAATTTTTTTAAAGATGTAAACTGCTTAGCCTTAGATGAGCATAATTGTTATAACTGACCAAAACAACACATTAATTATTGTGTATTGTAATGGTGTTGCTTACCTTCACATGCTAAACACTTTTTCTTGAGTTGCGCAGTCATACTGATACAGAAAACAGAACAATAACAAACATTCTCATTAATGTGCCTGTATTGCTAGGGTTATTATTTCATTGTTAAAACATGCAAGAATAAAATGTATTCACCTGAATGTTGGGAAATATTACAGCTAGGATAATTACATGACAATGAGTATGATAAATGTAATATCTGTATTTAATGTTAAATATACAAGATGAAATTATATATATATATATGGAGTTTGTATAATAAAAATTTTTTTTTTTTTAATTTTGAATTTTTTTAGAAAAACAATAAAAAATTTAATTCTACCTTCCCCCTCCATAAACATCTGTTATTACCAATTAATTTATGTATGATTGATTAGATTTTGTTTTCATTCTGTTTTTTTTTAATTGGGTAAAAATGTGATGAAAAAATAAATAAAAATTGTTTATATTAATTAAAAGTTTAAAATCTTATTATTTTATTATTACAAACTTTCCTGCCAGTCTAGTATGGACCGGCAGAAAACTTCTGCGGTCCGGCACCGGTCTGCGAACCAAGGGTTGAAGACCACTGCTTTAAGGAATCTAGCTGATATAAGTTCTGATGAATCAAATTTTTTTGATATAGGTTCAAGCAAGAAAGATAAAAATAATTTAGTTTAATTTCTTAATGAGATTTTTGTTTGATACATTTTATAACACGATTAAGTAAAGAAATTCAGATTTTAGATCGTATGCATAAAATTAAAAATAAATAAATTTGTAAACATAAAATTTTAAACTGGAATTATGAGTAGCATTATAATTATTTGTTAAGCAATACAAAAATCCAGTTTACAAATCTAATGACAAAATGCATTTAAATCTAAATCTTAAAATCATTAACCATAGTTGATATTTGTTGTCTTCATCTTTATAAATTGATCTGATGAAGATACGGTAATATTATAACAATAGTTATTTTTGTGTTAATTTTCTATGGGGAATTTGCATTATAGCAAATGTTTCCATTTCTAATAAACTATTAGTATGACCTGTTCTGGTAATCTTATAAGAATTTGTGTTGATGGAATTTTATTAGAGAAATAAAAATATTTGCAGAACCTCAGCAGTGCAAAAATGTCAATGTTATATCTTTGTTGTTTCAAAAGATATTTAATAATTCATTAGTACTTTTCAAAATTGTTTCATTATTTCATCCTTATATGAGACAGTTAGGTCATTTCTATTTATTGACTTTTTTTTTTAAATGTATAGATTTATTTAAATAACATTTTGAAAATTTGATGCATTTGTACTAAATTAATTCATTTTGACTGAGTTGACTCATCATTTAGGCCTAAATTTTTTAATTTTTCTTCATTTATTAATAATTTAATGATGATGAATTTTTTTCTAAAAGGAATTATTCTTTAATAGTTCTTTTTTTTAATTTTTAGATTATCTAAAATTGTTTATTTATACCAAACAATGTATCATATTAATTCTATGTATGTACTTGTCTAATATTTTATATTTTTGAGGATAGAAATCCTTTTTATTCCTATTATTGAATTTTTTTTTTTTTTGTACTAGTTGATTTAATATTATCAATATTCTTTTTACCTTTATTGCTTTAATTTTTATAGTTGCCCTTGAAACAATTTTTTGATTTTATCAAATGATTTTAATAGCAAAAACAATTAAAATTTAAAACTTATTACTTGTAGTTAAAATATTTAAAAATATTTTTTCTTTGTGAAAGTACATTTGAATCCCTATTAATGTCTTGTTAAAAATAGGCTTTGCAAGAGATGTTTCTACTTTTTAATTTTATTTTGTTGTATTCTTTATTTTGCATATTCTTTTTGTGACTAAGAAATACATGAAAACAAGAGATTTACAATTATTTAATCTTGTCAAAGAAATATGTTACATCAGAATATGGTTCACTTCCTTGAGCAACTTGATATGGGTTTTTTCGGTGACAGTGTTTTCTTATACTGTCACACAGGTTTTTACATCAACATATTACAGATCTAATGTAGCATAGACCTAAGATTTTTTTTTTATGATTTCATATGTCATTTATGTAAAGGAACTACAATAAAACATTTATTTGCAGTGAGGATAGCAGTAAAATTTTCAATCTCTAATTTTTATTTATACCCTGTATCGCTGAGGAATATATATATTAAAAGCACATCATATTCTGCATTACATATATTATCATTTAAAAATAAATGATCAAATTTATAAAAAAAAAAAGCGAGAATAGTACAATAGAAAGAAAAATATAAATTAATTTTAAAGAGTTTTTTTTAAAAAAACCCGCAGTTTTGCAAAAATTAAAAAAGATTGCGTTATATGTATTTATTAACAATGGGGTAGGGAAAATTTTAAAACTTTTTAAATAGGTTAAGGAAAACTTTAAGTTAAAAAAATAAGTCTGTAAAAATAAATGATAGTCAAACTTTCAAAAATGTAATTAGTTTATAAGATTACTGATTGAAATTGTATTAATTAAAAAAAAAAACATGTACAAGGATTAAGATAACAAGAAATGTAAAATTAATTTTAAAAAATGGATATAAGGTACGATCTTAATTAAAAATAGATTTAAGACTATGGAAAACAATGGAAGAGAAAAAGGCATAAAAGTTACATCTTGGTTATTGTTCTTTAGTCGGGATTGCTATTTGTGTTATAGGTATACAGTCAGATTGCTATCAGTACGCACAGAATTCTAAATGCTGAGTCAGGGTTTGGAGAAGTGCAGTAGCAGAGCAGTTATTACTGTTGCGGACCATTTTAGTGTAGATGCTGCCAAAATAGCAACATGCATTGCTAAAACTCCAATCCTGTCACATCAACTGTGCTTGCTTGAACCAATGCCCAAAACAAAAATGCCTAGATAGTGAATCAATGCTGCCACTACTCTCTTTCCTATTATTGATCCAAAGAATGGAAGACAAGCCCCAGAAACCATCGATGGAGAACCAAGAAGCCAAACGATTGGACTCAAAAAAAACTAATGGAAACCAAAACCAATGGAAAAGTTTAAAAAAAGGAAAACCTAGGTAAAGATTCTTTTAAATAACTAAATAGACACTTGATTTTTAATGAAATGAACTTTAATGGACAATTATAACTATGGCCTAAAATCATATTCTCTTATGTGAAATTTAGTATATTATGTTAAATGTGTGTGTGTAAATAAATAATAATGTTTGCTTAATTGTAATTTCATTTATTTTCTCTCTTGTCACTGTATCACCAGAAAATTAGTGTGTAAATATTTTTATGTGTTAATTTAAATGTGCTGGACTCTGGTTAAAAGTATGAGCTAATCATGGGATATGTCAAGCGCTGGATTGTGTACCTGTCATCAGAAGCATGCTGACTATATAACCTATGTTTGACTGGCACCTAAGATTGATCCTCAAAACAAAATGTTTTGGATGGCAAGACTTTGAATCTAGCATTCGAGAAGTGCTATAGCCTGGAAATGTGATCATAGGTTATGCTTTGTATAGCCTCGATCTGGTTATAGGTTCATCTATTGGTGATGTTTTACTTCTCTGCTTGAAGGGCCGGTCCATTCCCATTTTTTTAAAAAAATTATTATAAACCCAATTAAGTAAACCTATAAGAATAAATTTCTCTTTTCGAACCTGGTTCAATACAGATTTTTAAATCTTCAGATCTTATTTAGCAAAGTAATTTAAGAACAGCATTTCATTTGCGTGAAAGATTAATGTGATGAAAATGCATGTTTGAATGTGCAGAAATGTCTGGCAAGTTCATTTGTAAGTTGCAATGGATTTATTATATAATTCAATGATATATAATATTTTTGTTTTCAGAGTACAATAATTTTACATAATACTGAAATATTTTTATTCTGAAAGATATGCATTTTTTTTCTCTTTTTAGGATTGTTTTATTGGCTTCATTATGATTTATATGATATTATTATAATATTTGATCCATTTTAAGTTTCATGATCTACCTGATGGAAGCTGCTTTAGAGAAAAAAAGCAGTGGAGAAATTAATACAGAAAATTAAATGTATAAATTTGTTTGTACGAAAAAAATTTGCAAAATAATAATAATAAAAAAAGAAATTGTTATCAACTCAAATAATGATAATACATATGGCAAATGTAATTTATTATATTTTATTAGTAAAATTCATAAATATTTTTTTTATAATTTCAAAATGGACACATTTTTTTAAGAAGCAATGATTTTTTAAATTTACTACTAAACAACTGAGGGCATTTCTCAAATAACAATAAAAGATCAGTCTTCATTGAAGTTATTTTTGGGAAAGAGGAAGAGATTTTAATTTAATAATAAGAAAACATACATTTTTGAAAATATAAACAACCATTTTATATTTTAATAAGTGATCTTCAAAATTATCTTTCAAATAATTATTATCACCATTTAATTTTTTATAGATTACTAGTTTTGTTTTGTTATTTTTATTTAACGCACTTATTGTTACAAATTAATTTCTAATGAATTACTTTTAGCAAACAAAATAGTCCATAAGTAATTAAGTAATGGCAATTAATGCATGAAATAAAAGGTATAAAAATGATCTATAAAACAATTAAATATACACATAAATTTGTTCCATTTTTCCTTCCTTTCCAAAAAAAAATTGTGAAGCAATAAAAAAAGTAATCCATAACAAGCTAAACTACAGTAATTAATATTTGAAAATTGTTTCAAAGATCTAGTAAAATGTGAAACTTAATTGGCTTAAATTTTTAAAAATTTATGTTTTCCATTACTAATTTGATCTTTTTTTTTACCCCATTCCCAGTAACATCAATGAAGATTTGGATCTTTTACTGCCATTTGAGAAGTGAAGTGTCAGGCTTGTTATCTCAATAGTAAATTGGGAAAAAAGTCAGTTGTTCATCTTGAAATTAGTAATTAGAAAATATATATTAATTTTTCTGATACAGTTAGTATAATTTACTTTCCCATAGTTATTAGTATCATTCACATTGATATGGATTTTTTTTTACGTTTTTTATAATAGCGTGTTGAAACCACCGGAGGGTGTTATTTCTATGATAGCGCACAGAAATATGCCGTTTAGGCGGCCTCCTTTATCGAACGTTCTATTTCTAATGCGTAAGCCTAGAAATAGTCCGTTAGTACGGGGTGGCTGTGTCTATTTCTATGCTAATGCACAGAAACATGACATTTAATCTGCCGCAGAAGCTATCGTGTCAGCTTACAGCTCAGATTTGGGCTAAGCATTTTTGATGTGCGATCACATTTCACTTTTGGCTACAGTATTGTGTGAGGGTGGCTGGAATTCCGATTGTCAAAACTATTTTAATATTCATTAAGACCACCTCCCCCTCTATCTCCCATGTTTTAGGAATGTCTACTAACAATTATGAGCATAGTCTCATGCTTCCCTAGCCCACATTTCCTGCTCAAAAAATTCGGCAAGTGTAGGTGCAAGCGCGATTCGTATCAAATCACGCTCTAAGTCATGTTTCTGCTAGAACAACTGCGAGCTTAATCAAATGGCTGAAATAAGAGTTTCCGAATGTCAAAGAATTCTCTGACTGCTGGAAGGGTTATCAAACAAAAGAGCTTGAAGGTGCATGCGTGCTGTTCCTGAAGAGCCCAAAAAGTTGGTTTTAATTGCCATATATATTTATGTTTTTGGTAATTACCATAAAAACTTTGTCAACCTTCGAGTTGCGTGCCGTTTTGTTATGAATTGAAACCCCCCCCCCCTCTCATCCCCAAAGTTTGATTTTTGGTTGTAAATGTTACCGTTAAATGGAAATATATTTATTTGTACTTTATAAAAATAAAACAAACAAAAAAAATAAGAAGCTGATTTCGTAGAATACTGAACCGAAAATATAAGTAATGAGAAGAATAAAAAGTAACTACTTTTTAAAATTCATTTTTAATTTATGTATTTTTTTGGTTCAAAATTGATTTGATAGTACTTTTAAATGTGATAAACAAAAAACAAAAAAATACATACAAAAAAAACCCTGGCCTGAAAATATAAGTAATGAAAAGAATAAAAAAAATTAAGTACTTTTTTAAATTGATTTTTTGATTTCTTTATGCATTTTTTGTGTTAAAAAATTTATTTGATATTACTTTTATAAATGTGATAAACAAACCAAAGCAAAAAAAAAAAAAACCCGGTCCCGGCAACATTATATTTATCTTTGTTTACAAACAAACCACGCTCTCCAGCGGTTTCAACACGCTATTATAAAACAACCTTTTTTACTTTGCAATTTAATAAATAAATATGTACTAATGGATTAATTTTGTTGGATTTTTTTTTTTGAAGAAACTTAAGATAGATCTCATATTGTATGTAACAATACTATCTGTGTAAGGTTTCTTAAAAATGGTATTACCAAATAAAAATAATAATTTTACTAACCAAAAAAAAAAAAATGCAAGAAAATTTTAATTTATTTTAGTTACAGTAAAATTTCAGCATTATTTAATTTTTTAAATTATCACACTCTTAGTAATTGTAATTAATGAAATTTTTTTTGGGTGGGGGGAGTAAAAATGTTAAAAGTGCACATTATTTTTTTATAAAAAAGTTTGTGTTAATGATCTTACGTTCAAAGATCAGCCTTTCAAGCTAATTGCACATGCTTCTTTTGCGAGTGTTAAATAATAAATGAAGTACTGTTGAGTAAAGCGTGAGAGTAGAATTCTCACTTTAAATTACTATCTACGATGTTTGAATGAATGATGTCTGTGAAATTGTCTAGAATTTACTAAAAAAATCTTAATTTCTTTAAATCTGAAGAAAACTAGACAAAATTCTACTGTTTATGATCAGAATTCAGAAGTGCATAATTCAAAAATGGCTCCTTATAAAATTATAAATTCTTTATATGTAATACTCTTATATTTTTAAATGTGTGCGAAGATTCATAAAAAAATAAAATGGGATGGTAACTCGCACTAGATCATGATTTGAAATGACTTATCTAGAATCAAATTTAGACTAATTAACAAAATATTGTAATTCTAGAAGTAGTAATAGTTTATTAGAATTTTTTTGGTATGGCAGATGAATAGAATACTAGCTTTAATGATTATATAAAAAATTACTTTTTCAGCTAATATGGCATTGTACTTTTTAAAATAGATGTAGTTATGACTTGGATGATGTGTTATTTGAATATGATTGAACTGTTGAATTATTTTTAACCTAGTTGTTTGGGTTTTTAACTGTTGTTTTGTATTTAATTATAAATTTACTTTGTGCAGTGACTTTTTGTTGTGCTTTTCTCGACAATAAATGGGATCTATAAGTGAGGAGATAATGGAGATTAACTGGAAATAATCGATAATCACTGTCTAACTAAGAATAAGATGGTTCATCAAAAAGTTAGATTTTTTAATACAAAATATTTTTTTGATTCTCTGCATTCTTGTATTTTAATGGTCTCTGTTATTAAATTAGTATAGTGTCTTTCACAATTTAGTGCAGTGGTAGAGTATCCGATTCAGATCAGATGATGGCTCCTACGATCGAACTTCTTATAAACTCATTAACCTGGGTTGACACAATTAGAACATCCGACTTGCGATCCCAGGATCAATTCTGGTACTCGGAACTTTTTATGAACTTCCAAGCAATAAAGCCACTAGCTTTTCTGAGTATAAAGTCATTTCATGTCAAAATGATTCAATATTTTACTAATTTTGAACTTGACCATTTTGGATTGTTTTCAAATTTGGCTCATCAAATGTTGTACCAGAGATAGTAAAAAAAATTTAAGCTTTTAAATTTTACCTGATATAGTTTTGGAGCAGCATAAAAAGTACTAAATTATAGTGTTTTTTTTTTGGCTTTCACATGATATGCAACATCTTAGTTTTTTTTCTTTCCAGTTTTCAATTTCAAATTTAATTACTAAATTTTTCATCTTCTAAAACTCACAAACATAAATTTTTGAAAATTCAAAAATATGTAAATAAGCACTTATTTTATATAGCGCATGTTTATAAATTGTAATACATTAAAGATCAGCCTGTCAAGCTATTGTGCATACGCTTTTTACGAGTGTTAATAATAAATGAATACTTTGACTTCCAACACAAGTTATAGTATTTAGGAAAGAATAAAATGAATCACTTATTCTATCCAACCCAAATGCTTATATATAGACCATCATGCTAATATGTAATTACATTTTTAAAATATATATATATGACAATAATAATATTAGCTGTCTTGTTTATGCCTGGGGAATAGACATAAGTGCCAAGACTAATATACATTTGCAAGTAAACTGCTATTGCAAATTTAAAGGAGATATATGTGAGTTGTTTAAAACAAAATATAGTGCTGAAAAAAATAATTTTTTAAAATGTGAAATTTATGATATAAGCTGCCAAATTAAAGAACATTTAGACTGATAGTAAAGAATATATGAAGTGGCAAATGATGAAATTTTAAATAGGAATTAAATATGAAACTCAAAGAAGAATTGATAGACATTTAGTGTCTTTAAAGAATTTCTGTTGATAGGTAGACATTTCTAACAATCATCAAAAACAACAGTCTACACACAATAAAAAAAACTGACACTCCATATTGTTGTAATACCCAGTGCAAGCCATAGTGATCAATGGATGCAAGAAAGTTTGTGCATAAAATTTCTATCTAGTGTCTACTCATCCATTTTCTGCAGACTAGTTTCTCGGTTGTGGCTTTCATCAGAGAGGAGTCTTACTGCACCTAGGTCATAGAATCTAAGTTAATCCTCTAGCAGCCACCTTTTTTTTTTAGTTAACTAGAAAGCTATGAATCCAAGATGAAAACAGATGTTTTCAATCCAAGCTCATTCACTGTATAGTCATAGATCTGTATTCAGTTGAGTATCACTACATTTTGGGTATTTGGTTCTTTAGTAACCATAATCACCATCATTCCATGGGCAGGAATGGTATTAAACCACTAAACATCATATGATCATGATTTTCTATGCTTATATAAGCGGTTAAAACGGGGACAAACTTCTCATACAATAGTGTCACCCAGTGCAAGCTATATTAGTCAATGGTTGCAAGAAGGGTGGGGCATAACTATCTAGTGCCTACTTATCTAATATCCCCAGACTAATTTCTAGTTTGTGGCTTTCATATAGTCGTATAGATCTAAACCCAGTTCAGTATCAATACATTTTGGTATCTTTGATTCTAGTGGGTAGCACTATATGGAGAGTTTGTCACTATTTTAGCAGCTTGTATAGGCACAAGAAATGGTAATCATGTGATGTATAGTGATTGCTGTTCATGGGATGATGGTGAGTATGATTATTAAATAATCAGACATTAAAATGTATAGATACTGAACTGGATTCAGATCTATATGACTATACAAGCGAGTTAGCTTGGATTGAAAACATTGTATTTTCATCTTGGGCTAACTATAGTTAACTAAATAGGTAAAATATGGCTACTGGATTGTTGCTTTAGATACTAAGATCTAGGTAAGTGCTCTAAGATCCAAAGCTCCTCACTGATGAAAGCCACAAGCTAGAAATCAGTCTGGAGATATTGGATGAGCAGGCACTAGATAGAGATTTTATGCATAAACCTTCCTGCATCTATTGATTACTATGGCTTGTACTGAGTGGCACTACTGTATGAAAAGTTTGTCATTGGTTTAACAGCTTATGTAAGAAGAGGAAATGGTGATCATGTGATGTTTAGTGGTTTAATATCATTCCTGCCTGTGGGATGATGGTGACTATTTGTTATTAAAGAACCAAAATATTCAGAAAAAGTTTTTGGAATCTTTGTGTGAATTGGTTCTGAAAAGATAAGTGTTTTCTAGTCAAAAATATAAGATCCAATCTTTTTATAGACTAATGATCAAAACAAGCTTTTCAAATAACATTCTACTATAATAAATCAGTTAATAAAATTATTGTTTGCATTTCTTAATATCTTAAACATGACAAAATTAGTGTATTTAGTTTTAAAAAAAACCAGGATTAGGAGTGGTAGAAGATTTGAAAAAAAAAATACTATTTTTCAGATTGATCTGCTGAATAGTTTAAAATTAAAATATAATCTCATATGTATGCCACTATAAAAGTGATTTGGGAATCAAGACTTTCCATAATGAAAGGAATATATGATAATCTGGAGTGTGAATTACGAAGAGACTTGCATGATAGACAAACTTCACTGATCTAATGAAGAGCAAATTATGATATCATGTAAGGGTAATCATCTGAAATTTTGGGCATGGCTGCTTGGGGCGTTGATGCTATACAAAATCAATCAAATGTAATGTTTCCGGGCTGCCGCAGTTTTTTTTTATAGAACATGATTTTTTTTTTTTGATTAAACAAAATTTTATTTATTTTTTATTAAACAAATTTTTATATTCATTTTCATTTTTTTTTTTTAACCTGACATTTTTCTTTATTCAACAAATTTTGGTAATTTAATTTTGTGTTTATTTTTCTGAATTTTAAAACTTTGGACTGTTTCATGATGAAAAAACTTGTTTTAACCCCGCCGAAAAAATATAATGGTACAATTATTTGGGACTTGTTTCGACTTTGTTCTACCTTTTTTTTTTTTTTTGGTTGACTAAATTGTTTTTCTTTTTATTATTAAATCAAAAGTAACTTTTGTGTTGTTGGTGGTTCAAAAATTGTTTTGAAACCCCCACTCCCACCCTCGGATCAATAATTGTAACAAAAAGTAAATAACTTTTTTTTTAAACAACTTTTTTTTCACTTTTTACTTTTATTTATATTTCATTTGAATTAACTTTTTTTTTTGTTTTTTTGGCTTCAATAAACTGCTTTTTGGGGGGCTTTTATACTTTGTTATTATTAACAAAAAGTCAACAAAAATAGTCATTTATTTTAACCCCGCTGAAAAAAGATAATCCAAATACTTGTCAATTTCTAATGAATAAAAAAAAAAAAAGGACACAAACTTTGGACTTTTTGAACTTATTTATTATTTTATTGCTGTAATAAAAACAGTCTGGTATTTGGGAGGACATTATGTGCCTGAAAAATGGACACAGTCTCCCTCACTTTCTGTAGTCTGCAATTCTGAAAAGTTTAAAAATTGCACGTTCTCAGACCTTTTATTGGTCTTGTATATTTACCACGCTGAAACGTGACTTAGCGTGTGTTGCCAATTTTTTACATATTAACATTTTTTTAGGGAAGGGTGGGAACCATATGACAATTATTAGTAATTAACCCATTATTTAAATAGAAATGATATTACTCTATTATGGAGAGTTGAAAAATTGTACCGACTTAGAATTAAAACACCTTCAAGCGATACGGTAATCAGCTATGAATAGAACAAATACGCGTAAATAGTTTTGAAGCACAAAACAGGCCATAATATTTTTGTGCAATGTCATGTAAAGCGGCATGCAATGGGTTAATACGATATGTGTTGTATTAGCCGTAAAGCCGACCGCAGAAACGGCATTTTTATGTGTTTTGACACAACGCCATCAGGCGGCCGTGCCCGGATTTCAGATGATTACCCATGTCAGTTTTAACTTTGGGTAAGTCTGATAATAACTCCATAGAATTCTTCTCCATTAATAGAAAAACAAATAGAAGAAATTACTTGGAAAAGTAGTTTTTAGATTTAAATTCAATATCAGGTACCCAAAAGTTCCCGTACTTTTTTACTCTATGTTCAGAGTGAAGAATCGTAAGTTTTTTTTTCATGGATAAACTAGAAAACTAATTCTTACATTAACTGAAGTAAAAGGATATATAACATGAGAATACAATGATGATTGATATCTTTGGAAAGTTTTACCTAAGAATAGAACAATTAGGATGGTGGAAGTGAACCATTTCTAAATTGTTATATCCTAAGGGTTGAGTGTTTTCTTTATAAATCCAATTTGATTTTCAAATTTTTAACCTTGATTTATTTCCAATGTTCCATTGGTCACATTTCTGGGAAAAAGAAATAAATACAATCTTATACAGTTCTTCAAAATTTTCTGGCAAAGGGCAGTTCAAATTCTTTTATTTGAATTTCATAGCATTTGGTTTTTTTTTTTGGCAATTTTGAGCCACTTTCGTAAATAAATTTATCACTTCCAGGTTTCAGGCCGATTGTTGATGGTGTCGCAGCGCCATCTGATGGCGGCAGTACGGTCCTCCTCAACTACCGAAAATTGTCATTCAGAATAATAGAAAGTTTGGATTAAAATTTTAATTTATTTATGTTCTTGATTTTTTGGTTTATACAATATTTTTCAAAAATAATAGAAAAATATTCTATTGTGATCCCATAGTAAAGAACTTAATTCAAATGATGCTAAAATACTGTATGTTTTATTTTTCTCTCCCCAAAAATTTAGATTTATAACTTGAATTAAAAATTGGTAAAAAAAAACAACTAAGGATGCTACATATGTGACTACCTTAAAAATAAACTACAATTTTGTAAAAAATATGTTTTTTGGAAATGCTAAATGAGAAAAGCTTAACTATATTAAAAAGTTTAATATGCGAACAGCTTTCAATACTCTAATCCTAATAACATACTCATTAATGAATATGATATTAAGATTAAGGTATTGAAAGCTGTTCAACATATACATTTAATGAATATGATATCAGAATTAAGGTATTGGAAGCTGTTCAGCATATTATTAGACTTTTTATTATGTTTAAGCTTTTCCCATTTAGCAGTTCCAAGCACTTATATCAATTACAATTGTATAGAAAGGTAAACATATATAGAATTAAAACTACAATTTGGTATTTTCTGTAGCTTAGTAATCATTTTAGCTGAGTAATCATTCCTTATATTATGAGAACAAAATTTTGATTTTTTATAGATTTTAAGTAGCTGCAAGTTTAAAAGTCCATTAGACAAAAGTTTTAAGAGCCAAATTTGAAAACAAATTCCATGTTCTACATTGATAAAATATTAGATCATTTGACATAGAATAATTCTATAGGATTAGCCAGTTGTGAGTCTCATGCCATTAGTTATTTTTTACTAATTGAAACAGTGGGATTGTGTTTTATTGGTCATTCCTTAGACTAGAGATTATCCATTTAGTGAATAATATTTCTGTAGTATAATTTTCACATTGCCATTCTCATGCATGGTAGGAACTGGTTTCTATCCACCTTTAATACCTTGTGGAGGAGCTTAAACGTGTGGCCAAAGACATGAAAATTACACTACAGAAATTGTGCATTTATGCAGCTACCTCTGTAATCTTTAAACTACACTCACAATAATTATGACCTGTTATTTCTAATAAAATAATAATTCTATAGGATTTTCCAGTTGTGAGCCTCATGCCATTAGTTATTTTTTACTAATTGAAACAGTGGGATTGTGTTTTATTGGTCATTCATTAGACTAGAGGTTATCCATTTAATGAATAATATTTCTGTGGTGTAATTTTCACTTGCCACTCATGCAAGGTAAGAACTGGTTTCTATCCACCTTTAATACCTTGTGGAGGGTTGTAATCATAAACATATGACCAAAGACATGAAAATTGCACTACAGAATAAAAATTGAGACACATATGCATACTTATATATATACAATTTTAAAAGACAAGTTATTTATATCTAATAATTTATTTTGGGAACTATTTTGTCTGTAAATTTCATATAGTAGAATCCAAATATATTCTATCTATGGATGCATCTGGAACAAAAATATTTTGCAACTTTACAGTATTGTTTGTTCTCTAAAGCATTTAATAATGTGTAAACTGTTAGTTATAATGAATAGCAAAATTATGGACTAAGGTTTATTTAAAATTTTATCAGTTACTTCAATAGTGAAGAATTTTTAAATGCCAACTATAATGTTAAATTGAAAATATTTTCTATAAATACTTTATAGTTTATAAATAAAAATTGTATTTTTTTTTTTTAATTTATATTATTCAGTGTGCAAAATATTAATGAATATATTTTATATTGTCTTTAAAATAAAATTTATAAAAATTGTATATATATATATTGTGTAAAAAAAATTTTTTTCTCCTTCCATCATAGACTTTATTTGGATTTCAATGCTACTACACCATTAGAACCTTCTGTTTTGGAGAAAATTCATTCTACATTAAAAGATGCCTGGGGTAATCCTAGTAGTGATAACAATTCAGGTAAGTTTTGCATTTCAGAAATTTTTTTAAAATTTGTTATTTATATTTAGAAATTCATCATTATATTTAAAATCTTTGGTAGCAATAGTAATTCATTTTACACAACTATTCTAGAGCCATCTATATAAGCATTTGCATTATCAATGGATATTAAATGGAAGTGCAATAAACAGATGGGTTTGGATTCAAAATTTAGGGACATTTGAAACTTTTCAAGGCATTAATTGAAGTAATTCACTATATGTAAAAGATGGATTGTTGGTTATGTGCAATTAGTTTTGCTAACAAATAATAGAAATTAGTCTGAGCGCTGATCAGCACTACATTCTTGCACCATTTTTTTATGGAAATGGCTTTAGACAAATATAAAGTAGATGTTGTTTCATAACCAATTATTGTTTCTTTTTTTTTGCAGGTATTGCAGCTAGAGAAATTATTAAAAAAGCACGTGAATCTGTGGCTGCAATGGTAAATGCTACAAGCAAGGGTAAGTAAATTAAATTTTAGACATTACTTTTGATTGTAGAATATAATTTTTAAATGTTATTTTTTTTGTTTTTAGATATTGTTTTTGCTTCAGGAGGTACAGAGGTAGGTTATTTTATTATTCATTTGATTTACAAAATTATTCTTATTATTCAATCTTAGTGATTTTAAATTGCATTACAATAATGCCCTGTAAATGCATGGAAGGAATTGCTGATTTTTAAAATTAAATTATCTATCTATTTTTTTTTTTGATAATTGCATTTAAAATATGTCAGCAAAATTTCATTTTTAGAAATTTTATATCCTCATTTTTCATTAAATGATTATTACTTAATGGTATATTAACTAATGATTTATAATACTTTCTAATTTTTCATGTCTTTGCATTTTCTAAAGTAATGATTAAATATTGGCATTAATTTAGGTGACCTATCACTTAGATGTCTAGGCATAAATTTGAATACTCTGTTTGAAAACATATTTTAAATTGGGCATAACTGCTTTTAAAACATTTGAAATGATTCAAACTGCCTATGGCAGTGAAGCTATAAGTTGCAAAAATGTTTTTAAGTAGTTTGCAAGATTTCATGATAATAGGAAGAGTATTGAAAATGATTCATGAAGGTACAAAACATATTATCATTTCATGTTATAATTTGTTATCCTGACCTGCTAGCACCTTAAAATTTTTAGTGTGAAGATTGTCTTTACTTTGCAGAAATAATGCTGTAGGCAGCTTGAAGAGAAAGCCAGTTATTTTTTTATTGGAACACACTGCTTATTGCAGCATTTATTTTTTACCAATCATTTAAATAACTCTTCTTAATCCAGGAATTTTCATCATAAGATTGATCTTCATTATTATCATTGCCTTTAACTAGAAAATTTTTGCCCATCTTTTTTTGATTGTTCATACTTCTGTGGGTTTTTTTCTGTAAGTCAGGTACTGGTATATTTGTTGGTACAAGTCGCTTGATGGCGCCATTGCTAGCCGAAACAACATGAATATGCAGATTACGAGATCCTGACGACCTCAAGTGTGTTATGGTAATTTCTCGCAATTCACACTTGGCTAATGTATTATTAGCACATTTAATCTTGCGACCTGTTCTTACTCTGCAAATGATCGCTATTCATACTGTGCTATCGTATCATTTGAGGGTGTGTAGATTTAAAGTCAACGCAGTTATTGAAGTATTATTGGAAAAAAATTATATTACACTTCGAGGGAGTATTGCCTACTATTAGTTGTAAAACTGTGGCCGCGCTTCCCAGCACGATTTGTAACAGCATAAAATTAGGGAAAGGGTACGGCCAAGCGCGATTTTCACCAGCCTATGCGCAAAGTCGCGGTATTCGCGAGATGATGCGAGACAAACAAAATAGCTGAAACTGAAAAACAACATTACAGGTTTTGCAAACTGCCGGCTACAGAAGCTGATGCTGTGGCCTTTCTTCAAATAAAGCACATACTGCCTTTGGTGAAGAGCTGTGTTTGCGGGCAGCCCATGGCACTGAAGAGCAGTCCAAACTACCGCTTCGAATGCAAACCTCATCCTGCCATCGAAGTTCTTCTGTTTGAAATGACATGTGGTTAGATGGCTCGAATTGCTTTGATGAAAGCTGTGCGCATTGTATATTACTGGAGCATGATGAGCTCATAGTAAATGGGCCTGTGACGAATTGGACATCTCCAGAGCTGTCCTGATCAACTGGATCTCCGGTCTGTGTGCTTGCAGGGAAAGCTTGTATCTCGGCCCTGCTGTCAAATTGGCAGGACATGTTTGATCATGGAGGTTGGCGAGACCCTGTTCACTCGTTGCAAGAACCACCAGGGTAGGGTGCTCCTGCAGCAGTGGATATTCGGCTGGATGTGCCGGAAGACGGGAATGTTTCACTGCCGCTATTCCCTTACGCTCTGCACCCACCCTTCTGCAGGCTATATACGAGAATATATCAACTCAGACTGCTGGAAGGTGTACAGGACATGTGACGTTGAGGCTGCCGGTTTCCATCACCTCAAGGTTAACCATCGCTACAACTTCGTCGACCCCTTCACAGGCACCCACACCCAAAACATCGAGCAGCTTTGGGGGTTTCTGAAGTGGCAAAATAGGAGGCACTAACAGGAACTTAGTCTACGATTACCTGGCAGAATTCATGTGGTGGCATCTTCACCAAAGACGACCTGTTTGTGGCTATTTTACAAAAAATGACTTTGCGAGAGGAGTAGATGGTGAGAATTATGACTTTATATTGTAATTTATAAATCAGTTCACACTTCAAACAAAGAATTTTATAACTGATTTCGTTTTATTGTTTTCATTTTTGTGTAGAAATAATTGGATTATTTTTGTTAAGTAAAAAAAATAATTTGTAACAACAAGCCAAAAATTGCTAAGTAAAAAAAGAAATCACAAATCGTGCCAAGTAAAATAGTTATTTTTTGTAATTAAATTGCTTAAAATAAATGCATATTGTTATAAGTAAAAAAATAATTCTTTTACTTATTATTGTACAAAATATTTATCGCCCAGTACACTTATATTTATGTGTTTTTGTCTAGCAACAACACCATCAAGTGGCCTGTACTGGCTAACATACGAATATTTTTTAAGATTAATAATGTCAGTACTATAAATACTTAGTATCTTTTTTTATTGTTATTGTCGTAAAATCTAGCCATTAGATTTAAAATGTAAGAAAAAAATTAGGAATGTAAGACCAAATATTAGCTATGCATAACAGGAAAGTTAATTTGAATATTTCTTTCTAAATTTGTAAAATAATCTACAAATAAAAAAAAAAAGATTAAATAAATATTCTATGCAATAATCATATTTATTCCAAGTTTCAGTTTCTTCTTTTCTATTCAGTCTATGAGTCTATATATTTTTTTATTATTTGCTTATTTTTATTTATTTTGTTTATTTTTATTAATTAGTATGTATCTTATTGTGTAGTAGCAATGTAGGATGATATTGCAATAATTGATCACAGTCACATAATTACAAAATATTTCAAATTTCTCATTAGAAAACAATTATAAACTGCTCTTGCTTACTATGTTAAAAAATTTATGAATAGACAGAATGCCATTCATTTAAAGAAATGTCACTGACTAGATGTTATCTAATAAGTAGCTGTATTCAATATTTTTGATTTGAAAAAATATTTACTGAGTTTTTTATTACAATAAAAGAATACATGTTTTAAGTTTTTAATGAAACAGCACCTTTATCAGTAATATTTTATGTGTGTGCATTGTGTGCTAATATCATTCAATACTAGTCACTTTCCACTTATTTTCTAAAAGCTAAAATCTACATAGAAAACTACTAAAGACTTTTATCATTGATGTGACAAAGCTTGATGAGTAATGCATTCTGTAATGTTTATTTGGGTTTGAAGAGGCATTTGCCCTGCAGCAGTGTATTTAAATGTGGTTTTACCTTTGCATGCATATACATATATATGTAGTGATGTATGTGATATAACCTTACATTTATAGAGTACTCCCCTCAAACTTGTTATTAATTTAATAAAAGCTTGTGAGGATTATGCTGTAAATCTAAAAGATTTGATTGGTTACAAATTGCATGTGTACTATGTATGATATATGGATAGATGTATATATTACATGTGCATGTGTGTCATACCAGTGATGAAGGTCTTTAGTAGTTTTCTATGTAGGTTTTACCTTTTAATTAATAATAACTGGAAAGTGACAAGTATTGTCACAGAAATTTTTTCACTTTTTTTTTTTAGATAAATAACTGGGTTATTCAGTCTGCAATATCTCATTTTCATACTTGCCGTAGACTTGGTTTAATGTGTCAAGAGGATAATGAATATATTTTTAAATTAGCTCGTTCTCTGAAAAGTGCTCGACCACATATTATTACTACTGCAGTAGAGCATGATTCAATAAACATGTGTTTGGGACAACTAAGTGATGATAATAAAATATGTAAGTTGATAAATTTTTTATTTTAATGTAGTTTGATAAGAATTGAATAAAATGTTTAATCATTGCTATTGCTTCACAAATAATGTAGCATTTTATATATTTAAATAAAAACAGTATTATGACAATGTAATATATGCAGTTTAAATTAAACATACATACGAAAGTATCTTTATTCTAAAATATTATTTTATTGTTAAATCTTTAAATTTTGCTACTGATATTCTAATCATAGACGTTAGCTTGAAATGCAATCAATTGTAACAAACTAATTAAACAGATAACGAAGGAATTTAATTAGCAAAACCCAATCTAATTAAATCCCACCTTAATTTATAAGTTACTCCAGAAAACAAAGAAAACATATAAAAGGGAGGCCGTTTTTGAAAAGAAGAACAGAGTGAGTACAGAGCGTTTTAAGTGAATTAGAGCAGAGCATTAGTTGCAAAGAACAGCGTGAGAATTGCGTATTACCCTCATGGGGAAAGAAAAGAAGTTAGACGTAGAAACTATACGTTCAGAATTATCGTGCGAGTATTCGTTATCGTGTGTTCATAGTGTATTTTTCTAACACAGCTCGGCGGGAATCAGAACTTTGTATAAACTGTAAATCAGTTAGTATCAATCTGTTTTGAGAATTAAACCAACTAGTTCGCAAATTAACTTTTGTGTGCAGTAATCGAAGAGCAATCTGGCGCAGTCGAACCTAAAAACCACAGTGAATAACCAGCTATTAATAAGAAAATGTCAGTTTTCGGACAAAGCTCTATTGGAGAGTTCGACGTGGAAAACGCGGCCGATTGGCCACTATACCTGTCGCAAATCGAAAATTTCTTCATATTAAATGGCATTGAAGACAACAAGCGGAAAGTAGCCGCCCTCTTATGTTTCTCGGGAAAAAAATGATTGAAATCGCCAATAAATTATACCAAAATTCGGTAGATGAGAATGTACCATTCAAGGAATTATCCCAATGGCTAAACAAATTTTTTAGCCCTCGCCCATCCCGGCATATAGCACGCCTACAATTAAGAAATAGAAAACAACTAAATAGTGAAACAATCAAACAGTATAATTTAGCTCTCAAGGAGCTAGCGAAAGATTGTGTGTATGGTGATTTTGTAGAAGAAATATTATTAGATCAACTGTTATGGGGAATATCTGACGACAGGCTCAGACAACAGCTGTTAACAGAAGCAGACCTAACCTACGAAAGCGCTATAAAGAAAGGAATAACGTTTGAGCTAATTCTAGAACAGGCACACGCCTTCAGATCAAAAGAGAAAAGTTACGAGCAAGTTTTCAAAACTGATAAAGCAGAAATACGTTCATTTCAACGGGAACCCGAGAGAAATTACGGAATTAAATGCTACTGCTGCGGGAAAACAGGCCACATAGCTAAATACTGCAAATGGAAACAAGAAACGTGTTTCAATTGCCGAACTAAGGGCCATCTGGCATGCGCATGCAGACAATCGCCAGAAAGGGATGGTCGACAAAGGAAATATAGTCCAGACACAAATGGTAGAGCGTATAGTATTAAATATATATCTACCAAGGGAGAAAGAGATAGGACCATTTTGCAAACACAAACAGAGATCATTAAATTACAAAATCAATTTGAAGATGATCGGAAAGACTCTGAACAGAAGCAGTGTAAAGAGCAAGATTCTATGAAAGAGCAACTCCAGATTCACATACAGATGATAGATATGTTGGTCCCAGAAAAAACAAAGCTGCAGTCATCCCTAGCACGAAGTCAGCAGGTCATAAAACAGAAATCAGATGAACTCGAAGAATTTCAAGTAAGATTGAAGGCTTCTAGACAACGAGTAATAGAACTTGAACAACAAAACTCAGAACTTAGTGAAAATTTGCAAAGTAAACGCGCAATGTCAGAATTATCCGAACAGATAGAGAGTTGGCAGCTGTATGAAATGGGACCACAAGAAAAAATGGCCGAAAGTGAAAAGGAAGAAGATACTTCTGAAGATTTTTTAGAAGAGCGGCAATCTTTAACCAGTGAGCTGCCAGATACAAAAACTGTAGAGCAAGGAAAAAATCAGACTCTCTCCAAGCGGGAGAAAAAAGCACTCAGGGCGGCAAGGAAAAAGAATTTGCACAAATTTCAAGGTTACATGGGTTAATCGTAAAAATAAAGTTTTCTCCAGTTTGGAAAAAGAAAAAATAAAGCACGGAGGCATCGCATCATGGGGTTTTCTGGAGTAAGGGGAGGTATTGTAATATATGCAGTTTAAATTAAACGTACATACGAAAGTATCTTTATTCTAAAATATTATTTTATTGTTAAATCTTTAAATTTTGCTACTGATATTTTAATCACAGATGTTAGCTTGAAATGCAATCAATTGTAACAAACTAATTAAACAGATAACGAAGGAATTTAATTAGCAAAACCCAATCTAATTAAATCCCACCTTAATTTATAAGTTACTCCAGAAAACAAAGAAAACATATAAAAGCGAGGCCATTTTTGAAAAGAAGAACAGAGTGAGTACAGAGCGTTTTAAGTGAATTAGAGCAGAGCATTAGTTGCAAAGAACAGCGTGAGAATTGCGTATTACCCTCGTGGGGAAAGAAAAGAAGTTAGACGTAGAAACTATACGTTCAGAATTATCGTGCGAGTATTCGTTATCGTGTGTTCATAGTGTATTTTTCTAACACAGCTCGGCGGGAATCAGAACTTGGTATAAAGTGTAAATCAGTTAGTATCAATCTGTTTTGAGAATTAAACCAACTAGTTCACAAATTAACTTTTGTGTGCAGTAATCGAAGAGCCAATATACTGCAGACAACTTTCAGTATGTTTGTCATAAATGAAAATGATACATTTTCATATCATGTTTGTTATAACAATTTTTTTTACCATCATATTTATATATGAAAATAAAACTAATATGACAACTTTCTTTGTGCTGTCATAAATAAAAATAATAAATTGTCATATGTGATAGCACTACTAAATCTCTCAGTACAATTATAATATACATTAATCATTAAAAAAACTTTTTAAAGTTATATTTATTTAATATGTGAATACCATATCACATGTTACATGTTAGATCATTAAGTAAATTATAGTTTTATGTCAGTTGATTATTCTGATATATTAGTTCCTGTTATACATTATTTTAAAAACTTATTTAAATTTTAGTTAACATTCTCTAGTACAGGAAGGATAGAGTTTTTTTTTTCAGGAACAATTGTAATTTTCAAATAGATTATGTGAATTGTGAATGTTACAGTAAATAAACTATACAATTATGAATATACAATTATGAATATCTCTGGAACTTTGATTGGATTCATTGTAGAATTTTATCTTAATAATAAATTTTAAAATCCAAAAGGATTTTTGTTATGATATAATATATATTGTACCGATTATTCTATTTTCTTTTGGTTAGAGAGGGCGCCACTAGGTCACTGCATACATTGGAGATGGTTGGCCAAAGAATAAGTAAGATAGAGGAAGAGGTAAAGGTTGTAGAAGTAAAATTAAAATCGTTAGAGACGAAGTGTGAGCAATAAAGGAATTATTGAGTAGGAATGATAAGGAAGAAGTAGGTAAGGAAGCCCAGAAGGTGGTAGAGAAGGTTGTGAATGAAGCAGAGAAAGTAGACTATGAGACAGTATTGATAGAGGATTCATTAATAAGAGAATGTGGAGATATAATTGCAAGGGAAAATAGAAACAGGTATGTAAGAGTATGTTTTGCCAGGAGCAAGAATTAGGGATGCTACAGATAAAGTAAAGAAGCAAGGGAATAGAGATGTATATGTTATGGTAGGGACTAATAATTTATCAGAGTCATCAGAGAGAGTAATGGGTGAGTACACAGAATTGATTAGGAATTTGAGTATGGTTAAAGGAAGAGTAGGAATAGTTGGATTATTACCAAGATTTGATAAAAGGTATATGTTAGATAGGGCATGTTCTGTAAATGAGAGATTGAAAGAATTGTGTCAGAAAAATGATGTTATGTTTGTGGATGTGTGGGTTTTTTTTATTGGGAAGAGGGAGTTATATAGTAAAGATGGGTTGCACTTAGGGAAACAAGGAAGTGAAGTTTTAGGGAGTTTAATTTATAAAGAATGTAGTTCGGGAAACTTGTAAAGGGGAGTGGGATTTAAAATTGTGTTATTAAAAAGAAGAAGAATGGATGGGATGTAAGGAATAAACAAGGGGCAGTTGATTTAGACATAAATGTAGATGTGGGGAGGGAATGGGTCTGTAAAATTAATGGTAAGCAAGTTATTTATAAACATAATGGAGAAGAAAGAATCAAAAAAATTTATAAAAGAATAGTTAGGAAAGAAAAAATTGTTAAAATTGGGTATTTGAATATGCAAGGTGGTAGGAGACCAGAAAAGTGGCAGGAATTAAACGAAGCAATTGAAAATGAAGAGCTTGAGGTATAAGCAGTAGTGGAAACACTTCTAAGAGAAGAAGAAGAACCTGTTTTGGAAAATTTGGTATGGCAGGGTATAAATAGAAAAGAGAAAGAAAAGAAGGGTGGTGGTATAGGTGTTATATCAAAAAAATATTTAAATACTGTTAAATGCCAAAAACATTTATGGTTTGAAATAAGGTTGGGAAGACAAGAATGGATGGTGACTATAGTTTATATAGCTAAGAGATAGTCAAACTATAATGGAGTGGAATAATAGCATATATGAGTGCCTAGTTAAGGATATACAGAGTTTTAAAAAAAGGGGAAGAGAATAATGGTTATAGGAGATATGAATGGGCATATTGAAGAAATTGATAATGTAGATAATAAGAATGGACAACTTTTGAAGAAATTTTGTCACAGAGTAAATTTGAGCATTGGAAACTTATCATATATTTATGAGGGACAATACACATGGTCTAGAAATAATATATTCCACACAATAGATTATGTACTAGTAGAGAAAGAGGGAATGAATAAAGTACGGAAAATTAAGGTGTTTGATAATGAAGAGAGAGTATGTAATAGTGATCATAATTTCTTTGTAATTGAAATGGTTAGTAATGTGATGGAAAATAGAAATAAAAGTAGAAACAATAGTAAAAGATGTGGATGTAGAGTGAATGATAATAAGTTGGAAGAGTATAAAATGCAAGTTGAAGAAACCATGGAAGAGCTGGTTGGAAATGAGTATGAGGACTGGTGGATGAAATAGAAAAAGTGGCAAATAGGGTTTTAGGTGAGAATATTTAGAAGATTAAAAGTAATAGAAAAATAAAAGTTAGTAAAAGTGTAAAAGAGAGGAAAAAAGCATGCAGAGAATATAAGTGTGCTATTAAGAACAAAGAAAGTGAAAAAGTTATTAATGCCAAATGGGCAAAATACTTAGAAAAGAAGAAGTTAGCTAAAATAGATAATTATAGAGAGAGAATGAAACTAAATAGTAAATTATTGGATGATATTAATAAAAGTGGAAGAGATGGGAGTAAAAAAATTTGGAATTACATTAAAAGGAGAAATGTAGGGGAGAGAGAGATAGTATTACTGGATGAGGAGGGAATAGAGTGTAGCTTTAGAGAAGAATTAGAGAGAATATTGAATAGTTATGTAATGGATATAGAAAAGATGTTAGATGTGAAGGACAGAGGGATAGAAAATATGAAAGCATATAGTAATGGGAATATTAGGTTTACAGAAAATGAACTGAATGAGGCAGGGAAGAAATTGAGAAGTGGTAAGGCAAGAGGGTTAGATGGATGGGCAGCAGAGATGGTAATGAATTTAAGGCGTAGAGCAAAAGTAAAGTTACTATCATGTTTTAATAAAATGGCACAGAAGATAGTTTTTCTGGGTAGTTGGAGTAATACGAGAATAAGATTATTATTTAAAGGAAAAGGTAAGGATCATAGAAAGTTAAATAATTATAGACTGATAGCGGTAACATCAGTTTTATATAAAGTTTTTTCATATATGGTGGCTGGAAGAATTGCAAAATGGATGGAAGAAAATAATGTAGTGGGGGAAATGCAAGGAGGTTTTAGGTCAGATAGGCGTATAGGAGATAGTTTATTTGTAGTTACACAACTTATGGATATGAGTAGGAATTCAGGTAGACAGTTATATACGAGTTTTATAGATATAGAGAAGGCATATGATAGAGTGAATAGGAATAGATTATGGATAAGTTTAGCAAATCTGGGAATGGTTGAAGCTTTAGTGGATGTTATTAAGAAATTATATGAAAATAATTACTATACTTATCAATTAGGGAATGTAGAATCAGTTAAAGTTACAAATGGGGTGGGACCAAGGCAGGGATGTGCTATGTCACCTATTTTGTTTGTGTTATATTTGAGTGAAATGGAGAGAGCAATAGAAAGACTAGGAAGAGGGATAGAGATATCGTTAATAGGTGGCAAGAGAGTATATACATTGTCGGGTTTTTTTTTTGTGGATGATGTGTTTTTGGGTGCAGAAAGAAGAGAAGATATGGAAGTTATGCTGAGAACATGCGCAAGGGTGGCTAAAGGTATGGGGATTAAATTTAGTGAAGAAAAATCAAATATAATGATGGTGAATACTGGGGAAAGAGAAGACAAAGATTTTTTATTGGGGGATATAAAGTTAAATGTGGTCAATAGATATAGATATTTGGGAATCGTCTTGAGTAATAAGAAAAATTGCTTAGATGAATGGGAGAAAAGCGGATAAATGAAGCAAAGAAAAGAAAGGGATTGATAAAGAAATTGACTGTTTTCATATAATAAATATGCTGTAGCTAGAATTGTATGGAAGGGAGTGGCAGTAGCAGGGTTAACATACGGCAATGATGCGTTATGTGTTAGTAAAGGAGTATTAGATTATTTAGAAAAAGTACAAAGGGAAGTAGGAAGACATGCATTAGATGCAGAGGTGTGGACAGCAAAGGAGGCAATTCAAGGAGAAATGGGATGGTCAAGTTTTTATATGAGGGATGCAAAAAGCAAATTGAAAATGTTCGGTAGATTGCAGTTTATGGATAATAAAAGAATAGCCAAAATAGTATTTCATTGGGTTACAAGTAAAGGGCAGAGAAAGGTAATGCGGTATGCAGAAGATTTGGATAAAGAATTTATGTCAGTATACTTGTACAAAAGGTGGGATGATTGTGTTAGGCGGATTGTTGAGTGTTTTTGTGGTAAGGAGTGGGATAGAAGAATAGATGCATTAATAAAGAATAGGAGTTGGAGAGATGGAGAACTAGTATGGAGAGTAAAACGAGTTTAAATATATATAGAAGTAAACGGAACATTGGGTATGAGTTAATTTATGATAATAGTAGGGAAAATAGTTTATTGTTTAAGGCTTGAACGGGAACTTTAACAACAAGGGAATATACACGTAAATGGAAAAATATGGGTGATTTAGTCTGCAAGTTGTGTAAGGAAGGCATAGAAAATATTAGGCATCTGTTACTTCAATGTAAATGCTTGGAAGCAGAAAGGGTACAAATAATGAAGTTATGGAAGATTAAATATGAACAAAGTGATTATACCGAAAGTGAGTTATTGGTTTTTATGCTAGGTTTGGGAAGAGATAAGGGGGATTTAGATATGAAGGTCATGGCATTGACAAAGATTCTGTTGTGGAAATGGGATGGAGCAGATTATGGGAAAACTTAGGGTGGAGAATGGAAAGGGAAGGTAAAGTGGCTAACAGGTTTCTCTGGGCATAGCTGCTGAGAGATTCCTGACTCCGATTAAGGAGAAGTCACAGTGCATCACATCATTGAATGTAAATGCTTGAAAGCAAGCAGAAAGGGTACAAATAATGAAGTTATGGAAGAATAAATATAAACAAAGTGATTATACAGAAAGTGGGTTATTGATTTTTATGCTGGGTTTGGGAAAAGATAAAGGGGATTTAGATATGAAGGCCATGAAGTTGACAAAGTTTATGTTGTGGAAATGAAATGGATTAGGATATGGGAAAACTTAGGGTGGGGAAGGAAAGGAAAGGTAAAGTGACTAACAGGTTTCTCTGGACATAATTGCTGAGAGATTAAGAAGTCACAGTGTATCACATCACATACAAAGCAATTGAAAATGAGCTTGAGGTATTAGCAGTAGTGGAAACACATCTAAGAGAAGAAGAACCTATTCTGGAATATTTGGTATGGGAGAGTATAAATGGAAAAGAAAAAAGGGGTGGTGGTATAGGTGTTATATCAAAAAATATTTAAATATTGTTAAATGTAAAGAACATTTGTGGTTTGAAATAAGGTTGGGAAGATAAGAATGGATGGTGGCTATGGTTTATATAGCCATTGGAGATAGTTAAACTATAATAGAGTGGAACAGCATATGTGAATGCCTTGTTAAGGATATGCAGAGTTTTAAAGAAAATGGGAAGAGAATAATGGTTATAGGGCATGGATGGTGAACTTATGATATGCATGCCAGAGATGGCATGTTTGAATTTTTTACTGGCATGCGAACTATTTACATATACTAATTTTCAATCTTTAAATTATTCAATATTTTTTTGTTGCTTAAAATCTGTACTAATAAAAATTTACTGTGAATTAAAACCCCTAGAGACCTGAACGGCCATTTTGAATTCACAGAAAAAATTACAGGACATACAATTTTAAATGAAATGTCTAATTTATTACAATAAATAACAAATATATATACATTTTTAGAAAGTGCAAATATGAAAGAATGTAATGAAGCTGATAAAATAGTCATTACCACAAAAAAATAATTAAAGAAAGGAGATTTTTCACATTTTATATATCTTTATTTTTACATTGGTTCACAAACTCTCAATTTTGAAAGATATAGCCTAAAATGACAATTTCATAGACAGCTTCATCACATTCGTCATAAAATGCAGAAAAAAATAATATATAACATGACCTACCTGAGTTACAGATTGTTGGTGTAATGTGGCAAAAGGTGACCATTTCAATTTCTTTTTTCTGCTTGACACTCTATATGTTCTATTTTTGCAAGCAGTTGTTTTTCTAGGCCCTCTATGCGGGATATCTATTAGAAATGCAAGGTTTTAGTGAGGATCAAAAAAAAAATAACAGTAATAACTTTAGTAAATTCTAAGTTATGGGGGTAAAAAATAATGACTATATTATTGAAAAATCAGGGGTGGGGCGAGATAAATTATGCATTATTTCATGGCAGATCATAATTGCCAAATATGCAAATAAATAATTTAAAAATTTGTTTCTAAAATAAAATGAATAACAACATAGTAAATAAAATAAAATAAATAATCAAAAGGAATTACAAGCAATTATTATATATGAGTGGGAGATGATGATGACTGTTGATTCAGCATTGTGAGGTATTTATTTTTTTCACCTTGTTAGTTTCACAGAACAGAGTGGATAGTTTGAAGACAGTTTGCAAATTGTTGAAAATATAAATGCATGAGCAAAATCAATTTCAAAATAACTGATGATGATGATGTGGAGCAACTGGTAAGGGTGAGCTAAATTATGCATTATTACATAGCAAACCATAATAGCAAAGTATGCTATCAAATAAATAAAAAGTTATCTATAATGAAACGAATAAAAATGTAGTAAATTCTAAGTTATGCATGTAAAAAATAATTACTACATTATTGGAATATCATGAGGGTAAGAGTGAGCTAAATTATGCATTATTACATAGCAAACCATAATAGCAAAGTATGCTATCAAATAAATAAAAAGTTATCTATAATGAAACGAATAAAAATGTAGTAAATTCTAAGTTATGCATGTAAAAAATAATTACTACATTATTGGAATATCATGAGGGTAAGAGTGAGCTAAATTATGCATTATTACATAGCAAACCATAATAGCAAAGTATGCTATCAAATGAATAAAAAGTTATCTGCAAAGTATGCTATAAAATGAATAAAAAGTTATCTACAATGAAATGAATAAAAACGTAGTAAATTCTAAGTTATGCATGTAAAAAATAATTACTACATTATTGGAATATCATGAGGGTAAGAGTGAGTTAAATTATGCATTATTACATAGCAAACCATAATAGCAAAGTATGCTATAAAATGAATAAAAACTTATCTACAATGAAATGTATAAAAACAGTAAATAAAATAAAATAAATAACCCAAAGGAATTACAAGCAATTATTATATATTAGTGGGAGATGATGATGATGAATGTTGAATACTTACAGGTAATGGGGAATACGAAACCTCAAAATCAAACACATCAACAGAAAAGTTCGTTAGAAACGTAATTACGTTTAGCGGCGAAAATAATTGTTTTCTCCGTATATTTTTTTTATCGGTTGATAAAATCTAGAAAGATAAAAAAAATTACAAAATTTTAATAATGTACTTTACAAAAATTGCTATAAAAAATCTAATTTTCATCGCACAGAAAAAATTTTTAGACGTACAAAAAGATAGAAAAATGGCGGAGAGAAAGAAAAAAAAAGCGTAACTGTGACGTATACGGTTTGCACGCTATTGCGGTCGAAATTGTAAACTTTTTTTAATGCGTAAACAAGCGGTTTTCGGTCTCAAAGGGTTTTAAAATAAATAAATATAATATTATATTATACTAGAATTCAATTTATAATTGAATTCTGATTAGAAGCAATAAATTACAAAATTTGGGGGAAAAAAATTATACATGTATAGGTGGGAATTATATTTTAAGTCAACCTGTCAAATGATTCCAATATAACTCTTTGAAGTATTTTTTTTCAAAGTAAAGTAAAAGAAATAAAATTATTTTCTGTCCTAATCTTTTTTTACCTAAACATGTTGACACCATTTTTTTAACATAATCAAAATTGTGAACAAAGGACGAAATGCGTAATCAATACTATCAAATAACTTTTTTTTGCTTGAAGTTTTGTTGTAAAAGTATAATGTAAAGATAATAATATATTTTAACATATAATAAATCTTTGATTTATAAAATTATTAAAGCTCATTTAAATTTACTTTTAAATAATTTGCTACTATTATATTAATATGATTAGTGAAAATAAATAAAAAAATTGTTAAGCAGTAGAAAATTTCAAAATTGGTGGACTGATGAGTATGGAATGATTAACAAATGGCACCAAGGCAATATGTGTTTTATGTTCCAGAAGTTGTATTGAGAATATTATCGATGAAATGGCATTCCGAGACCAATTATAAATCGCTCTGCGAAAAAAGTAAAGATGAACAAAAAGGATATATTGCCCAAGCATTTAAAAATATAAATATTCAATCAACATCTTAATAAAATTTATCTAAAATCATTTAAATATAACTGCTGCTATTTTTTTTATTTCAAATGTAATTGCCAAATATGGGAAACCTTTAAATGATGAAAAATATATGAAAGAAGCTTGGATGAAATATGCACCAGTTCTTTTTGAAGATTTTGAAAACAAAGCAAAAATTATTCAGAGCATAAAAGATATATCATTGGCTAGAAATACAGTTAAAGAAAGAGTCATGCAAATGGCTAATAAAACAACTTACTAACAAAAACGAGACATAAAATCTAGTTTAATTTCTTTCTGCAAAGTACAGACATAAATGGATCAGCCTGCTGACTATTTTTATTTGCTATTGTGTTGGAAATAATATCAAAGAATTTCTTCTGTTTAAGCTCATTAGTAACAGCAACAAAAGGAATTGATATTTGCAATGAAGTTTCAAATTTACTCTCTGAAAAAGAAATAGATGTTGCCAACATTGTATCAGTAACTACAGATGATGCTCGAAGTATGATTGGAAAAGAAAATGGTTTTCTCAGTTTATTTATCCAACTGTATTGGACAGTCAATTTTGGGTTTTCATTGCATTATACATCAGCAGGTTTTATGCACAAGGTCAATTTTAAGCCACTGGATGATGTTATGAACTGTTGTGACTAAGTTAGCCAATTTATTTTATAAATTTATTGAGTGAGGTGAACTCAGCATACAATGGTTTACTTATGTACTACAATGTCCGATGGTTAAGTTGAAGAAAAGTTCTTCAAAGATTCATTGAGTGTTTAGATGAAATTAGACTGTTTTTACGATGAGAAAATCATTGAAAAATATAATGAATTAATGGATGTTGAATGGCTTTTGAAATTAATGTTTTTATTGATATGTGTTCACATCTAAATGAATTAAAAGTGAAACTGCAAGGTTATAATAAGATAATTGTTGTCATGTTTGATTTGATCAAAGCATTAGAAGTTAAATTCAAATATTCAACCATGATGTTATTTCTTACACCTTCAAATATTTTCCAAATCTAAAAAAGTTCTTGAGTGATTTAGAATCTCACAAGAAGCCAGATCATGTAAAGTTGATGCAAGACTTTTGTGCTGTAATTCAATTGATAATTGATGAATTTTCTTTAAGATGTACACAGTACAGACAATTTTCAAAAACCTCAAAATTTATTTTATAGCCAGACACAATATCATTGGAAAAGTTAGAAAATTTTGAATGGCTTAATTAGGAAAATATGAAAATACAATCAGTCAATTTTCAATTCAGTTCTATATGGAAACAGAAATTTGTTGATTTGAGGAATGAGTTAGAAACAATGAAAAATGATTGATTATTGTACATATGTAAAAAGAATGCTGAAGAGGAACTATTGAAACTATTGACTGCCTGGAATGCTATTCCTGAAACATTTGATTGCTTAAAAAAATTAGCGATTGCTATATTATCAATTTTCTCCTCTACATATGCATGTGAATCATTGTTTTCAGAAATGAATTTAATTAAAGACAGTTCAAGAAATAGAATGACAGATGAATCTAGTTCAGCATCTACATTATTAAAATTGACAAAATGTGAAACAGATATAAAGCATTTGGCATCCAATGTACAACAGCAAAAATCTCATTAAATAATGTCTATTTACATTGATTTTATGTTTATTTACAAAATTTTGTTTTAATTACTATTAATTTTTTACTATTACATTTTATTCAACAGGTGCTCTTCAAAATAAATATTGTTCACTTTTATTTAGCTTTTTTAGAATTTTTGTTTAATTATTATTGTTATTATTTTGTTTTATAAATTTTTAAAAAACTGTAAAAATTAAGTTGTTTATATTTTGATTTAATAACTGTATGGCACACCAATAATTTAATAAATACTATTTGGAAATTTTTGGCACGTACACTTAAAAAGATTCGCCATCCCTGTTATAGGGGATATGAATGGACATGTTGAAGAAATTGATGGACAGCTTTTGAAGAAATTTTGTCAGAGAGTGAATTTGAGCATTGGAAATTTATCAAATATTTATGAGGGACAATACACATGGTCTAGAAATAATGTATGCCACGCAATAGATTATGTATTGGTAGAGAAAGAGGGAATGAATAAAGTACGGAAAATTAAGGTGTTTGATAATGAAGAGAGAATATATAATAGTGATCATAATTTCCTTGTAATCAAAATGGTTAGTAATGTGATGGAGAATAAAAATAAAAGTAGAAACAATAGTGAAAGATGTGGATGGAGAATGAATGATAAGAATAAGTTGGAAAAGTATAAAATGCAAGTTGAAGAAACCATGGAAGAGTTGGTTGGGGATGTGTATAAGGACTGGTGTGATGAAATAGAAAAAGTAGCAAATATGGTTTTAGGTGAGAATATTCAGAAGAATCAAGTGTAAAAGAGGAAAAAATCATGCAGAGAATATAAGTGTGCTATTAAGAACAAAGAAAGTGAAAAAGATATTAATGCTAAATGGGAAAAGTACTTAGAAAAGAAGAAGTTGGCTAAAATAGATAATTATATAGAGAGAATGAAATTGAATAGTGAATTGTTGGAGGATATTAATAAAAGTGGAAGAGATGGGAGTAAAAAAATTTGGAATTACATTAAAAGGAGAAATGTAGGGGGGGGGAGAGATAGTATTACTAGATGATGAGGGATTAGAGTGTAGCTCTAGAGAAGAATTAGAGAAAATTTTAAATAGGTATGTAATGGATATAGAAAAGATGTTAGATGTGAAGGACAGAGTAATAGAAAACATGAAAGCATATAGTAATGGGAATAATAAGGTTTATAGAAATGAACTGAATGAGGCAGGGAAGAAATTGCAAAATGGAAAGGCAAGAGGTTTTTTTAGATGGATAGGCAGCAGAGATGGTAGTGAATTTAGGGCATAGGGCAAAAGTAAAGCTATTATCATGTTTTAATAAGATGGCACAGAAGAGAGTTTTTTTGGTTAGTTGGAGTAATACAAGAGTAAGATTATCATTTAAAGGAAAGGGTAAGGATCATAGAAAGTTAAACAATTATAGACCGATAGCGGTAACATCAGTTTTATATAGTTTTCTCATACATGGTGGCTGGAAGAGTTGCAAAATGGCTGAAGAAAATAATGTAGTGGGGGAAATGCAAGGAGGTTTTAAATCAGATAGGCGTATAGGAGATAGTTTATTTGTAGTTGCACAATTTATAGATATGAGTAGAAAGGAATTCAGGTAGACAGTTATATATGAGTTTTATAGATATAGAGAAGACATATGATAGAGTAAATTGAAATAGATTATGGATAAGTTTAGCAAACTTGGGAATGTATAAAGCTTTAATGGATATTATTAAGAAATTATATGAAAATAGTTACTATACATATCAATCAATTAGGGGATATAGAATCAGTTAAAGTTAAAAATGGGGTGAGGCTAAGGCAAGGATGCCCTATATCCCCTATTTTATTTTTGTTGTATTTGAATGAAATGGAGATCAATAGAAAAACTAGGAAGAGGGATAGAGATACCGTTAATAGGTGGCAAGGGAGTATATACTTTGTCGAGTCTTTTTTTTTTTTGCGGATGATATCTTTTTTGTGTGCAGAAAGAAGAGGAGATATGGAAATTATGCTGAGGTCATGTGCAAGGGTTGGTAAAGAGATGGGGATTAAATTTAGTGAAGAAAAGTCAAATATAATGGTGGTTAATACCGGGGAGAGAGAAGACAAAGAATTTTTATTTTGTGGAATATAAAGTTAAGTGTGGTGAATAGATATAGTTATTTGGGAATTATCTTAAGTAATCAGAAAAATTGCTTGGCTGAATGGGAGAAAAAATTGATAAATGAAGCAAAGAAAAGAAAGGGATTGATAAAGAAATTAACAGTGTTTTCATATAATAAATATGATGTAGCTAGAATTGTAAGGAAGAGAGTTGCAGTAGCAGGGTTAACATATGGCAATGAGCAAAGTGATTATACAGAAAGTGGGTTATTGATTTTTGTGCTGGGTTTGGGAAAAGATAAGGGGGGTGTAGATATAAAGGCCATGGAGGTGACAAAGATTATGTTGTGGAAATGGAATGGAGCAGCATATGGGAAAACGTAGGATAGGGAATGGAAAAAAGTAGCTAACAGGTTTCTCTGGGCATAGTTGCTGAGAATTTCCTGATGAAGGAGAATTCACAGTACATCACATTATATTACTAGATTGGGAAGATTCTTCAAAGATCGTAGTGATTATTTATTTACGTATTCCTATGCTGAGAGTTTTCTGACTTCATATAAGAAGTCACAGTGCATTACATTACTAGATTGAGAAGATTCTTCAACGATCGTAGTCATTATTTATTTATGTATTCCAGTTATTTAATATTTTTAAGGCATACTGTTACGCGGACTAATAATTATAATTTATATTCTTCCCAGAGAACACAATAGCTGTTAATTCTATAATTAAATTAATAACAAAAGCACTTAAGTATGACTTTAATAATATTTATTATACTCTTTTTATTACTAACTCTTTTTCCAATTCTTCCTTCATAGCAATCCAAACTAACTTGATCTATTTTTAAGGCAAAATACCAGCGTAAATTTTAACTCTATCCATTATCATTTTAATAACGATCTAATTATTTAACACTTTATACCTTTTCCCAAGGGAAATGCGCCCTCACAAATCCTACGAATGACAATGGCCCAAATTTATTATGGATACCCTGTCCAAATAGGAATGAACTTTAGGGTGACTTGATATTAGAGTGAGCTGTATTGCGTTCCACTCCGACCCTCTGCTTTCATTCGTTAAATAATTTTATCCTTATCATTAATGGATGACTTAAATTTCCTATTGTTTGCTTACGACCCAGAGTTTGCTTTTGGGCGGAATTTTTAGCTGATTTTTTACCCCCCATCCCCTGTTTATCTTTCAAGATCAAACAGTTAACATTTTGGGAATCTAACATATAAATGTTTGAGTACAATAAAAGTGAATGAAAAAGATACATAATCAAATGAATAAAAAATAAGTAATATAGCATCATACCCCCTCCCCTAATACATTCACAATAACATGACAAATTCCTATTAAAAATCCCATACTCTATTGTTGAAACTTTTAATGTACAACAGATCCAGTTGACGGAGTCTAGGTTATCACGCTAATATAGAATAAAACTTCACTTAAGCATCAGTTTATAACTCTGGTTGATTGGCTGTTTAAACTTTCATCAAGAGGGTACTGTCTATATGTGAATTTAGTTCATAACTGCTGGTGTGAATCTTTTTTAGTCCTCTGCCTCATTAACACAACCTCGGCTAGCTGGCTGGTTTCATCTTTTCCGTAATTGGAAATCATTTGGGCAGCTCCAGGGTGGCTGGGAGACTGTTTTTTTCCCGGGAGGGAAGTCCTTGATGTTCTCTAGCCATAGAACATTTTCATAGTGATCAAAAGAAAATTCTGCAATTTATATTTTTTCTGCGACCAGAATTCACACTTTGTGGTTTATTTTTAGCTACATTTTGTCACAATTTTTGTACTTTTATTCCTGAGGAATTTTTAATTAAAGGAAAAGTTCCTGATCAATTAGCGCAATACACAACTGATAAACTCTAAGAATATTTTTAATTACAAATATGTTTTCTAGCTTGAGTTTCAACAATAGAGTTAATTGCAAATCTCTCTTATCCCCCCCAACACAGTTTTCCAAAAAAATAAAAAAAAAAACTTTTAAGAGAAAAAAGTTTTATCTCTAGTTATAATTCATTTAAATAAATTAAACAGAAAATCAAACAAAGAAATCCTGATTTCCTGTAGGATAAAAAAATCTTTAACTGATTTAATAAAGATAATACATTATTTTAAATTCTTACTCTATACTACAGATAATTTTACTAAATTAAATATATATACATGTACATATTGTACCCTCACTAATTAGAAATATAATAATAGGAAAAATACGACTAGCTCAGATAAAATGATTATGCTTGGCTAAAACACATATAATCTTACTATAATCAATAATAAAGATATCCAATGATAATATTTACTATTTAACTAGCTCTAACTGGTTAATAATTAATAAATGGTTTGGTTTATAAAAAGTTAAATAAATAAAGATGAATAAATCATGAGACAATGAAGTGAAATACAAGCAGTAAAGAATTACATTGAGCCAATATTCCACAGGATACAATCTCAATGGCATAAGAATACTATCCCCACTTATTATTTCAAATAATAATAAATTCATAGCATTCTTACGACTTTAAAATATTAACAATCAATTTAATTTAATGTTACTAAATAAATCCTAATCTCTTTATTAAACAATACAATTATAATAATTTCAGGTTCTTTAAAATAACTCTAATCAATTTATAATCTCCTGTAATCAAGTATGATAAGGGATTTTGTATCATCCCCAACTACACCTAACTAATAATAATAACAACAATAATAAATAATCTTATTCCTCATTAAATAATTATTAATCTTATCCATTGTTTAATATTATGGTAACTAATAATAATGATAATAATAATAATAAGTAATATAATTCTTTTAGTTCTCATGTGGCATCTTAAATAGAATATGTGGCAACAAACAAATTGTGCAATTAATTATGACCATAATAATAATATTAATGCAAAAATAAATTTCTCAAGTATACTATATTTTGAATCATTGTGATTTCTTTAAATAAATAATTATATCTGTTCTGTGCAAATATTAGATTTGTTTTGGTATCTGTCAATCATGTATTTGCGGTGGTGAATAAAAGCAATATAACACAAAGTTTTATAAAAACAAGTTTAACAAATTTTATTATTATATGCTTTTAACAAACTATATACACTATTTACATTGTGTTTAATAAAAACTAACAAATATCAAACTAATGAAAATAATATTAAATTACATACTTCTTCGTTTAAAAATAATAAATCAAGTAAATAAGCCTTTACTCCGACTTATACACTTTTGAGCACATTTATTTAAAATAATAATAATTAAGAATACTCTTATATTAGTCTTAATAATAAAATATACATTAATTAACATAGTTTGAACATATTGTTATCATAAATGTACATAAAATATAAAATATGAGATACTTAAACAATATACATCTTTAAAATATGTTCCAATATTTTTTACAATAAATCAACTAAACTTATTTAATATTATAGTGTTAGTGTTATTTTAAATACTTTTCTGGGGTTCGTTTGATAAATAAATTGACTTTAATAGAATAATATGATTGATGTTCTTTACCTATTTGGCTTGGCACTATTCTAAATAAAATCCCTATATGTGTGTTTCATGTATGTTTAAAACAAAAAATAATATTCACAAAAATATAAGCACTCATTCTATTCTGTGTTGTTCATTTTGGATGTTTTATTCTTTAAAAATATGCATTACCACATAAAATCAAAATATCAAAAATTGTTTAAAATCTCGTGAATAATTCTCATCTGTTTTTATGTTTTTAAAATAGTTTAATAAATATGATTCTTTATTATTCACTGTTAGCATTTACATTCAATCTCATTTGTATTTGACTTTAACTTAAACCAAAACAAGAAAAACCTATCTCATCACCTTTCAAAATAACGATACTACAATTCAAAATTATTCATTATTTTCTTTCATAAAATACAATGCTATATGATGCAATAACTGTTGAAATTAAGATAGCAATATGATGCGTAGGCATGAAGAACTAACTAGAGTAAAGACTCAATAGTATAAAATATATGGGATAATCTACATGGATACAGTGTGAATGAAGAGGTATGACTTCTCTGTCCAATAACTTCAAATATAATACTAATGTCCAGGCTATTTATTTAGCTCTCACTCGAACATTTTAAAATACAATATATCAAGAGAAACACTGCCCACGGAAAATATACAAGACACAGGGCTACGTTATCTGTACTTGCATAAATTACTAAGATAACTAATATAGGTTACTTTCCTATTTAACCTACATATAAGCATTCATTGGTTTCTTTTCATAATCCCAATGTCACTGCCGATTAAATCTTACACAATAGATTTATCAACCTTCATCACAAAATTACTAGCATTACTCTAAATAATAAACAAAATTCACATATGACTTTAACAATCTAAAACTACTACAAGAAAAGGTTTATTCATTTTTAAAACTCTGCAATAAAAATACAAATGATTTTGTTTTAAGATATTAAAATCAATATTCAAAATATTTCTAAAATAGGGTTCATCCATATAAAAATTATAAGTATTAATAAATTATATTACATTAGTAATATAAAAGAAAAAAGTATGCATATCTTTCTAAAATCATATCTCTAGAATAACAATAAAGTTTTATATGTAATTAATGCGCACACACATGTTCATATAACAAAGCGATATCATAAAATATTCAAAGCAATTTTAGAAAATAATAAAATATACATTATGTAAATTTAATATATTTTACAAGATTTACCTAGTGACTCTACTCTTGTCAGTCACTCTTAGACGTTTTCTGATCCAATATTTAATATAAGAAAACATATTAAATAATAATAATATTCACTCAGCATCACTATCATATCTTAAAATGTTTATGAAAACTTTACAAAATACTAAAATATTTTTTTAATATTAATTATGTTAGATTAAATAAAACTTAATACTACAATTAGTATGTGAAAAGATAAATAAAAAAAAAAAACTATAGTTACGAAATTCCAATTTTGACTTTTCCCATAAAGTTCAAATTAAAATTTTTTTTTCTTCTAATATTTTCATAGAAGTTCTTCCCCCGGATGCTTGTTGTTAAGATGACGCTACTATTCAAAGCTTTAAAATAAAAACTTTCCTCCCCCCCGGCGCGATTGCTCACAAAATAAAAAATAAATGAAAATGAAGTTGACTTTTTACATCAAAAAATATTTTAAAAATTAGTTCTTCATCCTATTATGAAAGTCTATAAAAAAATAGTCTATTGTTTGTAGCTTCGCAATTTAATGTGATATCACTGGGAAAGTTTTAAAATTAATCTCCGGTGTTTTCCCGTTTACTCGGTTTAGATTCACCGGTGCCGGCAATATAAAACCATGCGTATTTTTACAGAAAATACGTATTTTATTCATAATATTATTCAACATTAATTCAGATATATAGTCTTTTATAAAGTTATATTTCATGCAGGATTTTTTTTTAATTATCCATTTGTTTCTTTTTTTTTTTGACGAATAAGTTTTTTTTAAAAAACCAATTTTATAGTATTAAATAATTTACGGTCTTTTTCAATAACGACCTGTCATACAACTTATTTCCGTAATAATATCGTTTTTTTTTTCTATTTAACCATTTTCCAAGAGAAATTTGTAATAAACTTTTTTTTTTTTAAAAGAAAAGACATACGTATTTACTAATGTAAGCATCAATGGTAACTTTTTATCCTAGGTTCAATATTAAATTCATTTTTTTTTTTTAAACTTTTCAAAAATGTTAAAAATTAAGTTTTTTCCATATAACTTATTGTTCTCCAAATAAAGTTATTTATTTTTAAAATAGAATGCATAAAATTGATAATATTTCGGTTCAACATTCCGCCAATGTCCGAAGTAATAAAAAATAAGTAAAGATATAAATTTTTCTGTAATATATTTAAAATTATACCTTCCTTAATTAGCTGTACTTTCGTCATTAATTCTTTTGAATACATTTTTGTTGGTATTAAATCCATATTTTATCGTGAAGTTGGCTTAAGCTTCAATAAAATAACCAGTAGAGAATTTTTAAAAATTTAAGGCATTATTTCTTTAACTTAGTAAATAGATAATCCTTCAAAAATCTGCTTTAAAAATAATTTTAAGTAGCAAATTAAGCAATATTTCGATTTGATATATGACAGTAATATTGATAATAAGTTAACAAGTTATTAAGAGAGTTATTAAGCAAGCTAGAAAAATGAGAGCATCTACTTTTATACCAAATTAAACTGACGATTTGATTGGCTGTTTAATTTTCAACTTATGATCTAATTTACATATTTGCCAAGTTTATGTAATTAAAATCCAGAAATAAAATTTATGACTCATATTATTACATTATTTAATTCTAAATTAATTTTACAATTTCATTTAAACAAACTAAACACTCTAAAACAACATGTTAAAAATAATAATTTATTAATTTATCCAATATTTAATTTCAATTTATCTATTTTTAAAATTTAACTTTACTAACTACATTTATTTTAAAGCTATTCAATTACATACATTTTCTAACATTTACTTTTATTATGCACAAATGTTTCAATTTTAAAAACAATTCTGAAAGTAATTTTGAAACTTTATTTTGAAATCTTGTAAGCACAAAACTATGAGTATTTGCTGATTACGACTTAAAACCAGACAATGTTTATCAATTTTTTATAATTACTGTCTGAAAACAGAAATATCTTAAACAATTTTATTACAAAATATTATATTAAAAAAATGATAAAATATAATAATACAATTTGGAATAATAAATTTTAAAATTATTTAAGCTGTAATAAATTAAATATATTTGTCCACCATAAAATATTATATTTTTAATAAATAATATATAACACAAATATTAAATCTAATTTTTATTTAAAATACATTAGCTTATTTAATTTTAAGTGATTATTTTAAAATTAGCTTTTAGCACTTTGTTTAATAGGACTTTTAGTATGTTACTTTATTATGGCCAGTTTTCCCAACCATACAAAAATCATAATATTTAGCAGCATATTAACATAGTTTTTACATATTTACAACTCTCAACTTTATTTTAACAAAGTTTTTTAAAAATGTTATCAATATTATACAGCATTTATACTATTTAAGTTTACCCTTAATTTAAAATTTTTCAAAATTGACTTAGTAAACCTATTTGGATCTGATCAAAAGGGTACAATATATATGAGATGGCAGAAAATACCATTTCAATTCTTTCATATATTTTAAAATTACCTTGAATATTTAATTCTAAATTTTTTATATTTTCATTTGCTAAGTATGTTTCAAAGATTTGAATTAATCAAATAGGCAGTTTATATGCAAACATTGCAGATTTTTTTAATACATTTTCAATGAAGAACTATTATTTTAATTCCTGGTATAATTTGATCTTGTAAAGGGCTTTTGTTATAAAGTATTAAAGAAAAAATGTTCACTTGAAAAATATGAAACATTATTAAATGCACAGATTAAAATAGTTTATTGTTAAATTTTTTTATCATCTTTTAAAAGAGTGGGGTAATATCTGAAACAAATGTAAAGAAAAGAAAGATATAATTTTAATATTGAATGGTTAGAAGTTTTTCTTCACAATAGTAAATGCAAAAATATGTCATCTATCTAAAAAAAAAGAAAAGACAAAAGACATTTTAAAAAAATGTTTGCAAGTTTTGATAAAGATTTTCTGTTAAAAAACAAATTATTCAAATAAAAGTTAAAAGAATTTGAGTCACAATTAATTAGTCATCCATCATATTTTATTAAATCCATTATTAAATCAAAAACTGGCATCTGTTATATATCATTGCATGTGATAATAACTTAGAAAATTATAAGAAATCTTTCATATATGGAGAAATGATAAAAAAAGTATTTCTAGAATCCAGTAATTTATTATTTGATTCATTTGAAAACAAAAATAAAATTATTTTTATAATTGAACTTTCCCATAGAATTGTCATGTGTCATACAAAAATTATAAATTCTGATCTGATGGATCAATTAACCAAAGATATGAATAACTGTATTTGCTTTTTTTACAGTTTGATGAATCTCCCAACATATTTGAGATCTCTCAGCTCTGTATTTTATTAGAATGGTTTTTAAGGATGTGAATGTGGAAGAAGAATTATTAATAATATTACCTTTAAAGAAAATATGAAGTTAAGATATTGTCTGTGTTTTTAAAAAGAAAAAAATTCCATTTTATAAAGTTATATCAATGACAATTAATGGGACTCCATCAGTAATCGGAATAATCAGTGGATTTTTTGATTATGTGCACCAAAGATGAATATTTACCACATTTTCTTTTGTATAATTGCATTATTTACCAGCAGGTCCTCTATTGTAAAATTCTAAAAAATATGCATCATATGGGAATTTACATGATAATTGTGAACCCATTCAAAATAAAAGTCTTCAGAAAAGACAGTTTCAGACGCAACTAGAAAAAAATGAATTTGAATATGGTAAATTGTTATGTCATGTAGATGTGCATTGATTAAGTCTAGGAATATTTTTACAAAGATTCGGGGACCTATTACAAGAGATAAAAGCTTTATCCTAGTTAAGAGATGATGTCTGTGATGAACTTTGTGATGACATTTGATAAAAAAATTTGGTTTTCATTGTCAACATAACTAAGCATTTTAACGAATTGAATTTACTATTGCAAGAAAGAAACAACAATAGTTGAAATGACTGGATATGTTCATACTTTTAAAAGTAAATTAATGCTATTATCTGTTCAATTGATGAAGTATGAATTGGAAAATTATAAAAATATTTCTGTCGAGTTGTTAAAATATGGAAGAATTATATTCAACAAACATAAATATTATGAAGAAATTATATCTCTTCACTCCCAATTTGAGAGATGTTTTCAAAAATTTACTAGACTAGAATTAATACTTACTTTCATGAGGTATCCATTTGGCAATGTTGTTATGGAAGAAATATTTGAAAATATAAATAATACATTTTCTGTATATGTGGAGGAAAATGAAATTCTTCTGCAAAACAATTTGAAAAGCATAAAAGTTCAGAATCTCAAAATCACTTTTGGTGTCTAATGGACAACGAAAAGTATCCAAATTTTAAAAAAGTTGCACTTAATTTAACATTGTTTTTTTGGTTCTATCTATCTATGCAAGTTTACATTTTTGACATGAATATGAATTTATAGACCATTTAATATTCTGTGTATGAATGGCAATTAGTAAATATATAACTAGATATTCAAGATTAGAAGATAGAATTCTATGCAAATCTTTGACAACTTTATAAATTTTTATGCTTCTTCTTGTAATTTATATTTTATATTGATATATAGTTATTATTTGTAATTGTTATTATCATTATTATTATTTTATAATATATAGGTGGTAGACACCGACACTTGGATAGAATTACAAATAGCCCTTGCTCTGCAAAAGTCTGCCCAATCCTGATCTATCTTTATTACTATTAATACTTTGTATATAATTGTTTTATGCTGTTAATAAACACCCAATTTATGTTCTCACACATAGAAACAAATCCATTAACTCTTAATGCTTGAAATATATGTGCAGCCTTTTAAATTTTGCAATGGCTTTTCTTGATTTGGATAATGAATATTATATATCAACTACATCTATATAATTATTTTTATATTTTTCAATGAATTAATCATAAATTATTTATTAGTCTATTTTTGAAATAGTAATTACACATAACAAAGACTTGATATATGTATCTTATTAATATTTACTGTTAATTTATTGTACTTTAAAATAGCATTTTATTATGTTTTATCATCATTAGTCATCAGTTCCAGTGCAGACATATATTATCTATTTTCCTATTTCTTGTAACTTGTCATAAATTTTTTTTTGGTGCTTGTCTTATAGATAAAGATGCCATTCGATGACACCGTTTTCACACTAAAACTATAAAATATGAACAATCACGGGCCGCTGATTTTAATCATTTTGATGTGTGTTTTTTGTAATGTGAAAATAAAAACAAACCAAAATCGTCTTTTTTAAATATTATTTTTTATTAATGTATACAAATTAAATGATAATAATAAATGTAAAATAAAATAAACAAATTACAATTTGATTCGTGTTTTTTATTTTGCTTTATTAGAAAAATCAATTTTCTATCATATATTTTTTTACTGGGGTTACGGCTTTACCGCTATTTTTACTTCATATAGAATGACAACAAAAAGTAAAAGTTGTTACGGTTAGTTTTAGGGTTAGATTTAGGGTTATGTTTAGTGTTCTGTTGTTTGTAATGCTAAAATACAAAATATCAAAATCGTATTTTTGTAAATATTTTTTTTAATAACATCTATAAAATAAATGATAACAATAAACGTAAACTATATTCAACAACATATAACCATAGTCGGAGAAAAGAAAGAAAGTAAAACTTTTTTAAACAACAACAAAAATGTCTTTTTTACTTATTAATCATGTTTATAATATCTGCTTTTTATGAAATTTACAAAAAAAACGTGCAGAATTGTATTTTTCTTACTGGATATTTTTGTGTACACACGGTAGAATCTTGTTTGTCTCGTGGAATGTTACGAACAGTACGTTACTTGACGCGTTACCTAATTCCAATTCACTTTACACATATATCTTGTCAACATTTTCCCAATTAAAACTTCAATACAGTACGGTGTAAAAAGTCTGATAATTATTACTTTACAAAATCTGAACATTTCAATACTTTAAATAAAAAAAAATTCAATGAAAAGAACATTTCCATCCAATTCAAAAAAACACACCCTCTCACCAAGCCGTAACCATTTTATAAACTGTGCAATTTCGGAAAATGTATTTACTGCGATGCGACATACATGCTATACTGCGATGCGACATAGCGGCCTGCAATCTGTAGCACAACAAAAAAGTTGTATTATAGAAAATGCGGGTTCGAACGTGTCGGTCGCGGAAACGGCATTTTTATGTGTTTTAGAGCGGCGTCTTTAGCTATAAGACTAGTACCTTTTTTTTTTTTTGTAACATCATCTGCCAATTTTTTACTTTGTTAGTTTGTTTTATCTCTTAAGAAAATGGTCAAACCAAAATCTCTTATTAGCTTTTTTTTCACATCTCTATATTTTTATTGCATTAAATTGAGAATTAAGAGACTAGTTTGTCTAGACTCTAGTTTTGTATAAAGAAATTGGATTACAGTATTAATTAAGAAATTTGAGGAAAAGTGATTGATGTCTTTTCAACTTTATTTTTGAAAGGATGGGGAAAAATTAATAGGGTCATAAGATTAGAAATATTAATTAGTATTATTTTATTTTATTACCTTATAAATTTGAATGACTAGTTTTATAATCTGATTTACATTTAATATTTCACTTTGTTGCATATGTCCACCATTGATTATTATTATATCTCACAATCATAAAGTTTATTTTATGATAATAAAAATAACTTTTTAAAATAAAATGGAATTATTTTTTTCAATTGTCATTTTACATTATATATTTTTAGTAATTAAGTGTAATTAAATAGTAATATATATATATTTTAATGAAGTGGTTACATGGTTAAATACTGATAAAGAAACAGGTCTAATCAAAACAGAAGAACTGTTAGCTGCCATTAAGCCATCCACCTGCTTGATTTCCATCATGTTGGCAAATAATGAAACAGGAAATATTCAGGTAATAATTTATGCTATTTTCTGTTAATGCCAAATTGTATGAAAAATAAAATATAATTTTATGTTTAAAAAATTTTTTTTTAAATTTTAGTTTGTGTAAAAATTTTGAAATCTTTTATTTAAAAAAAAATTATATATTTGGGGTAAAGAATTATTTTCTTATTATTAGTGCTGAAAAATAGCTTTTTAAAATGAAGGCTGAATTGAACAGACTTTTTTCTATAATTTTAATTAACTTTGAATAATAATATATGTGTGGAATTTATATTTTTGAAGCACTGGATCAGAGTGCTTAATATCTTAATCCACAATGGAACAATATGATAACATTAAATTTTGTTTTAAATTGGCAAAACTGCTATTAAAATGTTTGAAATTATTTAAACTATGTATGGCAATAACGGTGTGAGTCACAAAAATGGTTTATAAGATTTTGTGATGGCAGTAAAATCATTGAAGACAATTCAATAAGGTATGAAACTCATAATTTAAAGACGCTACTGCCTTAAAATTTTTGTGAATAGCACTGCAGACAACTTGAAGAGAAAACTAATCACATTTTTATTTGGGCATTATATGTATATAAACATATGTGTTGTATATATAAATATTTTGCCAATTTTTTTTATATAATTAAAAATAGTTTTGTTTCAAAATAATGCTTTAATACAATATAAAAATATATTTCAAAGCTGTGCCTTGTTCTATCTATTAATTAATTTATTTAGTAATTCTGAATTAAATAAGTGTCCCGTCCCCAGTTCCCCCTTTTTTTTTTTTTCATAAAAAAAAATTAAACATTCATAAAAGTTATTACTTCAAAACTATAAATCACTATTTCATGTTTGACATCTTTCTATGAAATTATATAATTTAATAACCATGCCTAGTTAGTATTTTTTTTCTAGACATCTGCTAAATGATAAGTTCTAAGATTTACTATATCATGCTGAAGAAATACTGGGGAAAGATAAGATATAAAAATATAACAAAAGTAAAAATTTTTTATCCAAACAAGTTTTTGAATCGCCATGATGATTAATTCCATCTTAGTAACTTATTATTTAAATTTTCCTATCTATCGTGCAAATGTGATTTTTTTTTCCTTCTGTTTTATCTGTTTATAATCATCTTGTATTGGCAATAATTATAACTAAAGTATAGAATTGTTGAGAAAAAGTTTTTATTCACACATTTAATAGAAATGAATAATCAACACAGCTGGACATTATATTTAGGATAAGGAAAAATTAATAAGAAATATTCTATTTCAACAGAAATAAGGACTGTAATTTGACATTATATATAGGGGTTACTCATTTTTTACATTTATTGGTTTCAAAAATGTTTGTAATTAAGATTGAAAAAATGAGGAATAGGAGATAAATTTTCATACATATAATAGTGCTAAAGCTTAATACTGGGGAAAAATGAAATTGCCAATATTGATATAAAATATATTAATCTAGACACAAATATAAATATTGTACTTTACTATGCATACATGTTTATATATAATTGTTTAAAAACAAGATATAAATAAAGTTATAAAAAAAACAAATTACTATAAATAAAAAAAAGATTTTCTGAGCTTCACATTCTTGATTTGACTTTTTATTTTATTTAAAAATAAAAAGACAATATACAGTGTCTATTTTTTTGCTCATATTTTTTAAAATGAAAGTTGGTAATATGCAGATACATTTTTTACTTCAAACTTAGAAAATTGGTTTGAATGAATAATTTCCTTTAACAAAAATATTAGCGATGTATAGTTCCTCAGTTTTTAATTAATTATTGATTGTTAATCCATTTCTGCCAGTCCTTCATTTGTTAATGGCAAAGAATATGGATATCAAAAAAGAATACCTTAATGGTAGTTTTCTATCGTGTCAGCCACTTGATGGTGTTATTTATATGCAAAAGCACATAAATATGCCGTTTACGCGGCCGCTGCCTTCTAGGCCTATATATCTATGCAAAAGCACAGAAAGAGGCCATTTAAACGCGGCAGCCGGCGCAATGCCGTTTATCGGTCACCGGCCCCCTGCTTTAGTGTTATGCATTTTATCCCAATGCTTACTGTTCAGTGTTTGCTACAGTATCATGTGAGGATGTCTGGACTTCAGCCTGCCACAACTCTTCAAATATGCATGTCAAAGAAATTAGCTTACCAGTTATTTGACCTACTATTACCTCCTAACAATTGTGCACCCCTCACCACGCTTCCCTACTCAACATGGATTAGAAAGTTTTAATTCTTGTGGATGTGAAAAGGCGTACCATCTGGCCTACATTGCAGGACTAAGATGAAACTTTTGGGCGACTTGGAATTAAAGCTTTTTAAATTTTGGCTAGCGTCAAATTGTTCTCGACTAAATTACAGAAATGGATTAATAAACTAAAGATCAGCTTTTCAAGCTAATGCACATGCGCTTTATGAATCTTAATAATAAATGAATACTTTCACTTCCAACACAAGATAAAGTCTTTGCAAAAGAATAGAATGAATCCACCTATTCTTTCAACCCACACGCTTAAGTATGGGAAAATCTTAAGCACTGGAAATGAAAGCGTGAAGATAAACCAATCACTTTAAATTACTTTTTACTATATCTGAATGAATGATGCCTGCGAAATTTTCTAGAATTTACGATACGTCGTTCTTAAATGAAACTAAACATATGTAAATGAGATATTTATTTTATATAGCGCGATATTTATGAATTGTAATAAACTAAAGATCAGCTTTTCAAGCTAATGCACATGCGCTAGAATTGTCAGTGAATTACGTTAAGCCTTCAGGAAAAAATGTATCCAGAGACCAAAAGAAATTGTCCAAAGAAGACATTTATTAATCTTTAAACCAAAAAAATTAAAAAAAAAATCTGATCGAGTTGGAAATTATTAATCGTTCTTAATAGGTGTGCCATTAATATCCATACACATATTCTTTCAAAGATAGCTATTGTAAGAAATAAATAAATACATAAATATTTATTTTTCCTTTTCAAAAATGACCCGAAAAAATAAAAGATAGTTCAATAATTAAAGCAATATCAGCATTTTTTTTTGCCATCATGATGTAGTTGTAAAGTTTGTGGGCGGGGAGGGGGGCACAGTTTCGTCTCATGGGGAATTCTACTATGATAAAATATTTGCAATAACGTATGTTGCCATAAAATTGTTACAGTAAATGTTATTAATGAAATAAATGAATTACGTTAACTCATACAATTATTATTCTTTCACAAAGAATAGGTTGGGACCCAAATGTTATATTTATGTTTTTGCTTAGCATCAACGCCATCAAGCGGCTGATATGATAGAATAGAACATTACCAAATTAATTTTAATAGTTAAATGCTTGTTAAGCTCTTTTTTTTTAACTTCTCACTGTTCTTTATATAAATTATTATATAATAGATTCAGGAAAAAATCTAAATAATGATATCTATTTCAGTCGTCATTTACTTCTGTTAATTTCTAATTTTAAATTGTTAAGCTGTAACTAAATTTTTAAAAAATCTTGGAATAGCAAACTACCAGATACAGTACAGTATATAATGAATATTATTAGCTGTATAAAAACTTATAAATCTATTGTCATTTAGTTTGACAGAAAATGATTACAACACAGTAATCATTCCCACATTTTTTCTGTCAACATACATTGTTATTAAGTATCTGCTTTGTGAAATGATTTATAATCTTATAGATTTTAAAGCATCCAATTAATGATGCGTCAAAGGAATTTACCATTTTGTTCTACAATTGTCATATTAAAGCATTCAGTTTGCAGATGTGAAGAATAATGTGTGTGTATATATGTATATTGTAACAGAATAAATGGGACTGGCTATAGATATGATTCCCAAAAGACATAGACTCTAATAAGTATAAATTAAATCTAGATGTAAAAAGGTTAAAATGACTTTAATGAAAGATTTTGATCATCTGATTCCTTAAATTCCTAATCTATACAATTACTAGACTAAAATGAACATGAAATAAGAGGAATGCTAGCTCTAATGGATGTGATAATGTTTTAAAAGATCATAGCTCGATTATTAATCAGGTTAAAATGTATCTAGACTAATACTATTTGAACTATATGTCAATGCGTTCTTATTTATTCATATTCCTTAATTACCTAAAATAAATAAGATTTATAACTTAATTTTATAATAATAATAATTTATTTACATCAAGTAGTAATAACTCATAAATGAAGTTGATAAAACATCAGTGAATAAACTCAATATGCAATACTTATCTAATGGTTGAAACTCATTGTGATGTTAAATGATAGACATAAGTTGGTAACAAGAGGAAAATCTATATTTACATTCATTTATGAAGTATGTAAAATTTACAAAGATTTAGAGCTTATTCGGGTTTGACATTGTAACATAAAATGTAATTAAGTTATTCAAAATATTAAGTTATTGATTAATTACAATTTTGGATAATTGTTCTGATATTCCTTTAGTTATATATAAATTTAAAACACTTATTCATAACTATACATGTACATATACACATTAAATATCCTTTTAAATACACAACTAATGAAACTTGAAATGGAATTGAAAAGTTGGATGAGGTGATGAGACACATGATATCTTTAATACGCGTGTATTTTAAAATCCAATGTTTGCTGGGGTATCACACATCTGTGGAAGGTTCTTTTATAATAAACCACTAATATAATTTTGTTTGCCAGTATTTATTGTTTTGAGCATATTTAGCTAGTTCTCATAACATTGTTCTATCACTTAGGTTTCTTAGCAATATATTGTACCACTTATGAAAAAGCGCTCCACGTGAAATTTTGTCTAAAAATTATTACAATTCTCATAAATAATGCGAAGGTTTCAGTTTGAGAGATTATTGTTAGTTTAAACTATAAATCTTACATGAAATTAAAATATCTCTTTTATATTAATTTAAAGAAAAAAAAGTCTTTTCCCGTAATTTAAAGAAATGCAAATATACATGTGCGTAAATGACGAGTTGATTTTAAATATAGCAAAATGTGTGCTTGTTGATAAAATAAATATGTGCATGTTAAATATTAAAGAATAAATGAAAGTTATAAGTTAAAAGAAATTCCCGCAATTAGCAAAATGTGTGCTTGTTGATAAAAGAAATATGTGCATGTTAAATATTAAAGAATAAATGAAAGTTATAATTTAAAAGAAATTCCCGCAAGAATTGTATATATTAAAAGCTACATAAAAGAATGGGATTTTCAATGGCTACTAATTAAAGAATCCATCAACGAGTAATTAATTAAAGTCTTATCAAAACTTAATTCAAAAGCAGTGGACGAATTTCAACAATGGATATAGCTGGCGGCTATATAAAAACTAATTAAAAAAAAAAAAAAAGGTCATCATACAAATAGTCTTTTTTTTCACGTATGAGTTGAGTTAATTCAATCAGTTCTCAGTCAGTCTTCTCATGTATTTGTTAATAAAGACCATGCAGTGTTGAGCAGCTTTTAGGAGCATACGATGAGCTCTAAGCCTGTCCTAAATACCAGTAGCCTGTCCGAGATGGAAGTAATGCACATCTAATAATCTGAAGCCGCTCGATGTCTAACTGTCTCGAATAAGAAATAACAAGGAACAGCAATCAACAGAAATCCGACAGAAGCCTAAAATCCAACCGCTTGGTAATAAATTTCACAACAAACAGCAAGAAGTATCCACGTTCTAAAATCCTAGGTAATAAATAATATTTTCTTATTTTCATTTCTAATTAATGTAGCCATTGCAATCCTTAATGCTTCCAGCATCAGTAAAACCAATGAACTCTATATATAGCATGCATAAAGAACTATTGATGTGCTTGTTTTTAAAGGCCATGTATTATTTAATGCTTTTGTTATATTCTAGAGTATGAATTCAGAGTGTGCGCGTGGTCATTATATAAAAAATACTATTGTTTATGTTGGTTAAGATTTATAAAAGTAGTTAAACTTAGAACAAAAAGTGATTAATTAAAATAAATTATCTTTAAACATAATATTTATCGGTCAATTCTTTTACCACAAAATAAAGTAACAGTATATTATATTATCCTTTTGATTGAGCTAGTTGGGATATCTTAGGTGCTGAATTAGTTTGCCATCATTCAAAACACGTTAGTTCTTGTAGCTAACTGGCGCCTGGAGTTTACTCTGAAACAAAAAAGTGCTTTGAATGATAGGTGTTGAATTCTGCAGCCGAGAAGTCATCTGTGTCCTGGAAACTTAGCCGTATTTATATATGATATATATATAGCTTGGCTTGGATACAGGTACTCTTTGGGTACTCTCTTCTCTGCCTAAGGGGCTGTGGTGGTGCAATATTTAAATTGCCTTGGTGTAGATCAAATATATTAAGAATAAATAATTGTATCATATTTTTTATATAAAAGTTTTACGATATTGTTTCACAAGTTATTTTATTTAAAGAATCAAAAATGATATAGATTTTATTGCGTCCCTCCAGTGATCTCTCTATAAAATCCCCCACCTGGTTCAATATATATAATATCCAGAGCTATTAAACATTTCTTTAGAGATATCCCGTTTTTGTCATTAAATATTATTTTTAAAATAATAATAATACTAATATGGTCCACTACAATGTGATATGATCCTCAAATATTGAAATGTGCAGAAACATTACACCAGTTTATTAAAGATTTTGATAATATGAATGAGAAAATGATTCTTATATTTAAATATATCCTCTAGGTATAGTAATAAAAAAATGAGAAATCAAAATTTAATTTTTTATGATACAAAATATATCCAATTTTAATTGCTAGTATTATTTTGGTTTGCTTGACAACATTATCCATGGGTTTTTGTATTCTATTTCCGATGAACGTGCATGTATATATTATTCACATTTAAGTGTGTTTACTCATAATTTCCATGAAAAGCAAATAAATCTTTTATAGGATGGTATTAATTGCATTTCGGTTGTTATTGAGTCTTAATTTGAATGTAGACTTGACGTTAGCTTTCTCTTTTATTTATTCATGTTAAGTTTCTTTTCAACATATAAGTTCATAAGTAAGTACATCTCTCCAAGTTCTTTATAACAAAAAAAATCTCTATTGCTACAAATCTTTTTTCTTTTGGAAATGAGCTATATCTATATTGCTTCTTAGTGATGTAAAAAATATATGATTCACTCGAGACGTCTTATAAAATTTACTAAACAATTATTGTTACAATTAAATTCATTTGCAAGTAAATACCTACAAAACAAATTCATACATACTCATCTAATTGTAATGTATTATTTATTTATTAGGTCCTATTGAAATATGTATGTGTTTAAAAAAATGATTTTATGAAATATATTTGAATTATGACTTTACTCTTGAAAGTGAAATGTTATTTTAATTTCTATTGCAGTGAAACTTATTTTCTTTAAAATTGAATGATGTTTTGGAAATGAAAATATTAAATATGTAGCCTATGTTCCTTTAAGATGATAAAATCATACAAAGTTATTATTATTTTCTACATTTGTGTTTACAACTATTAAAAAAAAAAAAATTGTCATCATGTTATAAGATGAAGATTAAGAAAGACTTCGACTAGGCATTTCAATAATAAAAAAATTCTATATATATAATAAAAAAAATTATAATGTATATCTATAACATGTAGTGTGATACATACCCTTACAGCACCATATATATATATATATACATTTTTAAAATAACATGAATATATTGAATTATAATGTATGATTGTACTAAAGCTAATAACAGTTAAATTGTTCAATATTTGTATAGTATTTCAGTTAACATTAAATTATTTTTATCTATATTTTTTAATAGAATTCTATTGTATTGTTTTTACATATTTTATTTTTTCTTGTCCCTTGAAAAATGATAAATCAAGAGTTCATTGATAAATATATATACCTGGGTCTCTTTTTACGCGGACTTATTTAACACGATTTTGAAGTTACGCGATTTGTGTTTCACCGGAAGTCGAACTCCGATATTGCGCTATTATTTTAAATAATAAATTTCGCGCACTTATGTTATATTGAAAGTAATAGCACATTATTGAAATTCGACTTTCAACTTAGTAATTTCAATATTTTCAGTGCTTTATAATAGTAAGATTTTATGCAATAATGAAATTAAAATTACAATTTCCACATTTTATGTGTACACACATTAAATTTTACAAGATTATAATGTAAATTTGTTCAAACATTGTGCGTGTTAATTTTGCATTTTAAATCACATTCTGTTTTTGCTTTTTAAAAAAGAACGTAATCAATTATTAATCATTTAGTGTCCACAAGTTTATTTTTAAAAGGTCAGTAATAGCAGTGGGCACAATTAAATTTGACAATTAAAATCTGATTTTTAATTGTAATTAACAATTTAAAAATTAGTTACGACTTGAAATAATGTGATGTGAAATTTGATTTTTAAACGGAATTGAAAATTAAAGACAAAAATAAGAATTTAATTTTTAGTTGTTAGTTTCATAAACAATTAATAAAATCAATGTCTCAAAGATTAATTACTAATTACGTTGTCATTCAAAAAACCATCGACACAACGTGAGTGTGAAGTTGGCGCTAGTTGTTTGCAAACGAACGTTTTTTTTCGCAAATAGCTATAATAATTAAAATGTGTATAAAAAAATGTAAATTACTGTACTGTAAATTATGCATAAAAATATATTATTTTGAATAAAATTGAATATTATAGTTAACAAAAGTTTGTCTTGTATCAATTTTTTTCAAATTTGAAATTTTTTATTAGTCATATTTTATTTCCTTATTTTTTTTTTTTGCGCGAATTTTAAAGTAATTTTACGTTGGTGCTTTGCTTTTATGCGAATTTTGAAAAATCACAGACCGCATCCCCCCTTTTTCAATGTAAGTTACGTTTATTTTTGCGCGATTTCGTTTGCGCGTGTTTTCCGAGGAACCTATCTATCGCGTAAAACGAGACCCAGGTGTAATTTACATATGCGGAGGTTTAGAACCTTATAATACAATGGTGAAGTACTACATCTCAATTGAGATGTTTGTAAACTTGCAGTTATAATTGATTGAAAATTTTAGTAATTGAAGTTTTCCTAAATATTTGTAGCTTCTTATATGAGAGTTCTCATAGTAATCATTTTCTATTCTCTATAACGATAAACAAGCAAGTATTTGCTATAGCTATCTTTAAAAAATGTGTAATTTTTTTAAATGATTGTCATTTTGTAATATTACTGATGCAATTGAATGCCAAAAAAAAAAAAAAAATATCAAGAAATAAATTGAAAAATCTACAGATTAACAAAATATACAAATTTCTTATTTAATTTTTATTTAATAACTTCAGCAATCTAATCAAAAAAAAATAAATTGTTTTAATCATGACATAATTAAAATAAAAAATTTGATCACTTATAGTAATAAAGAACAAATAAAAATAAATTGTAAAATGTGTACATCAACAAAAATTTTATTTAATGTTCTTGCAATAACTCTTTCCTTTAAATTATAATTTACAAAAAAAAGAGTTTTATTTAAATGAACTGCTTTTTTATAATAAATTGATAACCCATATTATTAGATAGATTGCAATATCTTAATTTGCATCTAAAAAAATAATAATAGTTTTACTTTTTATGTAATTACAAAAACTGATTACATAATACCTTTTTAAAATATGCTTTACTTTTTTTAACAAATCATGAGAATGGAATGTCATGAATGACATTGTTGATTGGAACTTTGCTCAAAAAAACTAAATTAACAGCATTTTATTATTAAACAGTTGTATATACATAGTTTTATTAATAATACATTCATTATTTTTTTTAATTGTAATTTTTTCATTTTTGAATATTCAAAGTTTATGGCATATTTTGAGATATTTGGAAAAGAATTAAATTTTTCCCCTAGAAATCCATTATAACTGCTTATTTTTATGTGGTATTCCTAATTTGTGATTAATTAGCCCCATTATTTGGAGTAAAGACATTAAAAATTTTAACTAGTTGTCTACATGATATTTAATACAAATCTTCCTTCGCTAGTCACCTATATTTTTTATTTCTAAATTTTATAAAATATTTTCAATATATAAGATTTGAAAATAATTCAATTATGAAATAAAAATTAAAGAATAGGTATGAAAATTCTTAAAATAATAGAATTTATTGAAATTTAAAAAGTGTTGATTTTAGAAACAGCACTAAGGATTCAGTGTATATTAAGTGGTATGATTTAAAATTCACAATCATTTATTGAAATATCTTATATGTTTTCCAAATTTAGCAGTTATTTGCTGGCTGATTAGAGATAGTCAGGATCTTTTCTATGATATAAGCTCTCATAAACATAAACCCTAGAACATGTTTATTGAGCTTGCTTTATGCAAAATACTTGTATTATTGGATAATAATTAATAAGAAAATGATTGTAAATAATATCACATTTGTGCTCGATAAACACAAGAAAGTGTCAATGATACTGATCCTTGTTCATGTTGTAAAGGTACTATGCACGAACAAAAATTTACCAATGTCAACTAAAAAAGGCAATGATGTTTGACTAATCTAAATTCATGTATTTATATACATATATCTAATTTTATTTTTAAGTATTATTGTTATATCTGCAACTATGTCATTGTGTTTATTTTTTTATTTACAAATTTTTTATTTTTTTTAATTAGCCTATAAAAGAAATGTCAGAAGTTTTGAAAAAATACAATGAAGATTCTACTGCCACTCATCTTTTTCCAGTTCTTTTGCATACTGATGCTTCTCAAGCTATTGGTAAAATACCAATAGATGTAGAGGACCTCGGTGTTGATTACATGACTATTGTTGGACATAAGGTAATTTTAAAAAAAAAAGAATTTTTAATAAAAAATAATCTATTCTGAATTTTTCTCGAATTAAAACATTTATTCTATTTTTTAATTGTTATGCAATCCCATGTGCTTTGATGTTGCTCTCTAATAATGAAGCACCTTTTTTTTTTTTCTAGTAATAACTAATTTTTTTGTTGTTGTTGTTTTAACAATGTATATAATTTGTAAATATTATTTTAAAAAGAAAACTTTTGTGATGATATAACAAAATTGTTTAATTCTGAGATTTTCAATTGTATATTTATATAAATATTTCTGTGTGTGTAAATATATATTGTAACGGGATGGGGTGGTAGGAAATGAAAAAGGTTTTGAACTGGTTGATGGAAAGTCATCATCATCCCCATTTCAAAATATAAATACAAATATCAATAATTTACAAAAGTATATATAAGTAAGATATATTTAAGGAGAGCACAAGATCAATAGATCTCTAAGATCAGCCAGTCATTCTTTAGAGTAACTACAATAACTATACATAAATCATATATCAACCAGCATTATCAAAAAGTAAAAGTAAGTAATACTCAAAATAACTATTCATCATCGTGAATGATCAATAATATCAATTAAATCAGTACAATAAATCAGAATAAAATCAACAGTCCATCTTGTGGCTGGATTTGAACAATAAAAATATAAATCAACAGTCAATCTTGTGACTGGATCGGAAATGGGTCTTCTGTAGACCAGGCTAACTATTAAGCCTTTGCCACCTTGGTCAATTATTTAAACATAATTTAGATACACCAGTTAAGTGCTAATCCATCAGAATACATAAGAATCAAACAATAATGCTGGAACATTAAAACATGCTGATCATCATCAATGCTCAGGCCACTGGTAATGGACAACTAAAATAAAATATAGTGCATGGACTTTAAAGTGTATTCTCTTTTGCACCAATCAGGATGATGATTGATCATCACTGGATGCCCCAAAAGCACTAATATACATCCCCATTTATATATTCATCCCGTGCACGAATCTAGCTCAGAGAACATAAGCTCAGATGATACAATACAATGTTTAACATTTGAATACAAGTTTATTAACAACAATAACAAAAAATTGAAATTAAGGTCTATAAAAATAAAATTACGCACATATAGTCTTTCTGATTTTGATTACAATACAAAATTTCAAATGATCACATTGTGATTTACCTAATTACTATTTAAAATTCAAATTGTTACATTGATTTACCTATATGTGCACACAGACGTGCGATTTATAACATACAATTAATGTATTTCAATTGGTATTCAATAATGACAAAAAAATGATTAAAATTTTACATATGAGTTATACTTGACTAGCATTGATATATATATATATGCGCACACATACATATGTGTGATTGTAATTTCTGAACACATTTGACTTGTTACAAATAAATATTTTTAATTGTCATTTTTTAATGATATAAAATACATAGGTTTACATACATGTTCTAATAGGTTTATTCAAAACGCATATGTATATCAAGACAGACGTGTGTTATATTAATTTATTAACACAAATTTAATTTTCTCAAAATAATAAATGACATCAATTTTTACCTAAATGGGACTATCTGACACGCATTGATATATAAATATGCAGTACAGTTGAGAAATGGACATGTTTGAATGATAATACAATAAATGATTTAAAATAATCGTTATAGATTATATATCTCACTTTAAGAATGTCATTTTAAAGGAATATGAAATTATTTCTTTACAAAATATATATATCAAATCGTCTTTCTTTTAGACATTTGACTCAAGCAAATTATTTACTTGTTTTGCTTTTAGTTATTAATTTATAATTTTAAAAGTTGTTTTAAGGAATATTAAAATAAAATAACTCACTGTATATAAATGCGACGTGTTTATCTGTGGTTCCATGTGTTTATAGATAAACAGCAGCATATGTACACCAATTTCCCTTTCTCTTGGTAAGCTTGGTTTTTGGTCTATCAGAAAAATATAATTTCGGGCTTGTTGTCATCATCAGGGAAAAGTATTCAAGTAATTTGTTGGCCATGAGCTTCCTTTTGTAGTCCAAGCAATTGTCAAGCTGTCTTCTAGAACATATTTAAGTAGCTAGTTGATCCATTTGAAATGACACTGGCCTCATGAATCAAAACTCTGCAGTAAACTATAGGGCAGCTACTGGACTGTACTTCCTTAGATCTTCATAGGAGCTCTGTATAACTCTGCTAGCTATTCTTCTCAAATATATTATTAGCCAAGCCTTCTGGTCAGCTCTTACAAAAACTGCAAGCCAGACTTTAACAAGCTGCAACAAAATATTATAACTAATTTTGCAGCTGGCTCTGCAGCTAGTTCTTCTGCTGGCCACTTCTCAGAAAATTAAAGCCAAACTTTGCAGTTGGTCTAGTTGGCCACTGTTTAAAATGTTAAAACCAGACTTCTGGCTCTTACAAAACTGCTAGCAAAAACTGATATTTTTTATCAGTCTTTTTATAATCTTGGTTGGGTCATGTGATAAAAACATAGTGACTGTTTTCAATCTGTTTAATCTTTTTGAAAACAAGCTTGAAATTTTTATCAAAGTGTGATTGGAAAAAGTTGATTTCAATTAATTTTAATCCTTTGGAATCTACATACATGTTTTTACTCAGATAATAGAAATTTACAAATTAATGAAAAGATTTTAAAAATAGACATTTTTACAATTATCAGAAAACATGCTTATTTTTAAATTTTCAAAATCAGAATAAAAATATTAATTTTTATTTATCAGACCTTTTTTAAATATTTAATTTTATAATAAAATATTATTTTAAATCCAGTTATTTAACCCTTTATTTATTATTTTTATTTCAGTGAATGTAGAAAATATCTACTATTAGTTTTGTCTGTGTTTATTTCTACTTTTCTTTTATTATATATATATGTATATGTGCACACACACTATTATTGTGTGCTATGTAACCCAACTGGTTACATTATATATATATATTCATCAATTGATGGCATGTGCAATAGTACTGTTAATTATACATAGATAAACCTGAATAATATTTCTTTTGTGTCTGTTGCCTGTGAAAATCTTTGTTTTAACATACATATATATGGTGCCAGACTATAATCTATCTGCTGTAGAATAAATAATTTAAATTGAAACATACACACAAGTTGTCTTAAATAACTTAACGAGTTTATTTACTTTGAATAATATATATATATATTATTAATAATAATAATTATTAATTCAACTGGTAACTGACTAGTTGAAAAGCAATAATCAATATAAATCATGGAACAGTTCATTTGTCTATAGATAGACAAATAAGTAACTAATTTGAAATCTTCTCAAACTTCACAATTTATTAATGTATTTTTTACTCCCATAATTTCAGATAATCATTCACTAACAATTTTTTCAGCAAGTATCTTGCTCTTGCTGTTCATTCATTCCTTGAATCAGTTTAATTAGATATGACTGGGGCTCTTTACTACTGCTATTCTTGTCTGCAACTGCACTGTCAGCTTTCACTCATTTTTTCGAGTTTCACTAGTCAGCTTTTCACTTTACTTTTTTTTTCTTCTCCATTTTTCACTCTTCATTTAGAATGTTTTGTACATAATTTATTAACTTTTCTAATTTGTAGTATTAGATTTTATTAAATGCAAATTAGACTATTGTCACCCTGCAGTTAGTCTAATTCTTTTTCTGCATATAATTATTTTTAGAGTGACTCAACATTGCCTATATTGACCAGCTTGTATTACACACATGTATAACTTTATATATATATACATAACTAGTCAGTACACAACAATACCTTTCCTTCATTCTAGAAATAAGTAGTTTTTTGTACAAAAAATAATTCTGCAGCATTTGAAAATTTCTGGCACACTTGGGAAGGCCTTAAATCTTTGCTTCCACTGTTTGGTAAGTTTCTTCCAGTGAATGTTGTTTTCAAGGGGATAAATCTACTTCTGAAAAATTCTCCATTTCATTTAATTTTATATCTTCATCTTGAATTGAAGAATTATTTTCTATGTCTATCTCTGTATTTGTAGAAGCATCCACTTTAATATCTTTGTCCATAATCAGAGTAATAGTTATGTCTTCTAGCATTTCAAGTTGACGTTCTCTTATATGATTTATATACTGTCTCACAATTTTATTATATTGTAATCTAATTTCTTATAATTTGTGCATAGATTATTTTACTTATTTCTCCTGGTAACTATTTTTTCTTAAGTGTATTTATGCAAGTTTTATCCGGCATTAAAACAGACAAGGGTTTTCTTATGTAGCACTTCATTAGTAATTCTATGAGTGACTTTTCTTATAACAGAACTTGGCATGAAATGCTGGTAAAACATCACCATGAAAGCACTTCATGGATATCAGCATACTGATTTTATTTAGAGTACTTTTCATGTGTTGGACTGCTTTTTCTGCAATACTGTTTGATTGGGTGTGATATGGTGGTTTAAGTACATGCTTTATTCTTGTCGGGTACGGAAATCCTTCAATTTCTCTGAACTGAATTCTGTGCCATTGTTCATTATAATTGTTCAGGATACCTGTCCTTGGAGAAAAGTTTGTTTAAGACTTATCACATTCTCTGTATTGGTATCTTTTACTAAACGATATTCTATCCATTTTATAAATGCATTTACAGCTATTAAAAAGATGTAACCATGGAATGGCCCAGCATGGTCTAAACAAGCTCTTTCATATCCTCTCATTGATACAGGCCAAGATTGGAAATGTTTTAACAGCAAACTCTATGTTTGTTGGCAAGCTTGACATTTATTAACAGTTTGTTCAATATCATTGTTTAACTCTGGCCACCAAACATAAATGATCTAATTCCTTCATTCTTGTTATCCCAGTGTGTTCTAAGTGTAATAACTGTAAAACACTTTTCCTTCTCTCAGGTGTTATTACTCCGTCTGTTGTTAATATGCATTGTTGGCATGTCGACAAACTTACTTGGGCATTTCATATTGCTGATGCTACACGATTTGATCGTTTCTTTGGTCATCAATTTTTTATCCAATTTATTATCAAATTATATTCCTTATTCATTTTTGTCCATTTTGCTTTAATTTTACTATTAACTATTCTGAACTTCAGCTTATATAGTGATGGAAATTTATTTTGGACATTTATTTTCCAAACATTGACATTATATGTCATTCTTTGTCCTCCTCTCCTCTATTTCCTTCTTACTAGTAAATTCTCTTTTGTCATTTGCCATTTGTTTTTATAAAGCTTTGATAAATGATCTGTCAGGTTGCAGTTAAAACATATATTTCAAATTTACACCTTGCTTTCACATGGCCTGTGTTGCTGCAACAGTAGCAAATAGGAGGGATCTGGTTCAAAATTCTTTTCACTCATGACCTTGCAGTATTTATCCGTATATTCGAGGTATCCAACTCTGTTGCATTTTTGAAGACTTGCATATAGTCTAACAGTTTCTTGTGTTATTTTAAATTAATGGCTGGCTACCTTATAAGTTAGCATTGATTCACATAGGAGGATCTGTCTAAGCTTCAAGTGTCTTATGTCCCATAATAACTGATTCAATAGTATCTCTTCAATATATTCTTTAGATTGAATTTGTCCGCCAAAGTCCATAGTATTAAGTCATATTTACGTTTGCTTTCATCTTGTGATTGCATTTTCCTATGGAAATGAAGAGATGTTGTAAATTCTGATGTTATTGGCCTGAAATAGCCGTTTAATTTTATCAATAATTTCTCAAATGGGTTTTCCTTCTATCAATTTCAGATCACATATAATACAGTACTATGTTTTTAGGCTAAACTATTGATTTATCAATTTGCATGGCCTAAAACCATCTGTTCCATATATATATATGATATGCATATATGTTATTGTGTGTGTTTATGCTTTGTGTGATTGATTTAAATATTCATTGTTTCTAACCAAAGTATTTTAGGTAAGCCTCTATATTAATAAATGAAGCATAAGAATAAAGGGCTGCTTTATTTTTATTATTTATTGCCTTCTAGGTTAGAGAGTATTTTAAATATTTATTGTACAGTGTTATGAGTTGACTCTCGAATATTATATATATTGTAACCTCTCAATCTAAATTTGTTTGGAAGAGATTCAGTAAGTAAGAGGTTAACTGTTCTAAAACGAAAATCAAGAGCAATAAAAACTGAAAACGCACTTCCCATTACGTTTGTGTGTACTCAAAACGCATTTGCATGTGGTTGAGCTTTTATAAGGCTCTAACCCATACTAAAGATGTTCAAACAAAATAAGTTAATATAAATATATAATTTCTCAGGGGTTTAAATTTTGATTATTAAACTTTTAAAATATATAATTTTGTTTATCTCTTCATTAACTTCATATTCTCATGATATTTATTCATAAATATTCATTAAGACTTATCATAATAATTATCTCAGAGCTTTTCTTTAATAAATATTTATCTCTATCAAGATGAATATGCATATCAGAGATTTTTACGTACACATTTTACTTTTAACTTATTCAAATAGCAAATATAATAAAATGTTTAAGTAACCTTAAATGAATCAGCATTGTGATGTCTTGACCTGAACTTAAATAGTATCAAAATGATCACTAAAGAATAATACTATATACTTTAACAAAAATATCAAAATTGTTTATTTTATGTAAATAGCAAAATAATATAATAATAATAATAAATACAAATACCACTATATGACAGCGAATATTAAAGATAAATATTCATAATGTGAACTATCTCCGCATGACAACAAATATTAAAGATAAATGTTTTTGGCTCTTTTTAAAAGTGTATGCGATATATTGATAATATCTACATTTGATGTATAAACTCATGGTATGTGTAGCAATATGATATACGTGTTAGGAGATGGATCTCAATATTTCATTCCACTTTTACTTTGAATGTATAATCAAATTAAGTATCTCAAAACTATAAATTTAAAACGTACACATTTGTCACTTTCTTTATCCACTGAAGTTTGAATTCATATTTTATTACTGTTAATTTTACAAACACTTACGCGATATAAACTGGTTTACAAATTATATCACAGCAGCAAATCTCAACTCATTATTTGAAATTAATTATAGCATGTATTTTAACACACACAGTATTTGGTGGACCAAATATAAATAACCTTTATCCTAAAGTGTACTACTTCTAGATAGATTACTCAAATCTGGATCTAGAAAGTAACTTTAAAATTTAGAACAAATGATGAAATATAATTTAATATTTATATTTTTAAATAATGATGGTTAAAAAAATGCAATCTCTCTCCTTAACAAAGATTTAATGTATATTCATTCACACTTATCTATCATACTATATCCTTAAATATTGAATACAAAATACTATCTGGATTTCCAACAGAGCTTTATGGTTAGATTTGATATATTTACTATACTAATAATTTATTTAATTATTCATAAAAACATAACTATCTAATATATCATTCATATAAAGTTTATATGGCAATCCAATACTGAACATTCCTAAATTTATCGATGTTAGGACTCACAAACGACAATACATTTAACTATTTGTAGCTCTATTATTCAAGTTTACTGAAGATTAAAATTATCACAATCAAATTAATCCATTTTGGAAAATATTTATCTCAAATATTAAATGTATATTTTGAATTCTCTTAATCTTCTTAATTCGATAGTCGCACATACAATATCTCTAGATAATTCTTTATCAAGTCAAATACTCCGGTCGCTATACTGCTTTCATGCTTATGATGTTTTAAAATTATTACAATTGTTTCTATTCAATAACAATATATTATTTATTCCTTTATATGGAGGCACTTCCAATATCCTTAACCAAGAGCCTCCTTTACTGGGTAAGATTCTGGGATAGTCACTCAAAATTTTATTGGAACACATTTTAAAAGCATATTCCTTTGAAATTGGAGAATGAAATTTAAATCCTTTAAACAAATTTGTAATCGGATATTCTAGAATTTCAATATTCCAAATTTCAAATATTCTTAACTGAAGATTTTTAAAAAATGAGTTGTTTTTCCTTTTATATTTTAGTTTAACATATATATGTCACTGCTATTGAAATGGAGATCTGACCCTGTTCGAGCAGACACCTAGATAATGCTTTTTATCCCATCATCATCAAGTAGGTAGATACAAAAATGGCGAGTTTGGATAAAAAACATGACTGATCTAGCACTACACCAAAAATTTTAAAGATTGACTTCTCATTATGATTTACTGGTATTTATAGGTTTTCTTCTATGACATCAAAATTTTCCACAATGCATCTCCCTTGATAGTTAATTTCGGGGCATCTCCAGATGAGATCCTATAGTTTTTCCTCTCAATGGGCGAGAAAGTATTCACATTGTATTATAAAATAATAAAAAAAAATGTTTAACATCAATTTCGTCTAAACACATAAATGAAAGTGCATTTATTAACAAACCTTATTAGAGTAATTTATATTTGTCAATAAATATTAGATCAATAAAATTTTATTAATATTTTAACATCAATAATTTTATTAAGTTTTATATTCTGTTATTTTAGAAATATTTATGAAATCTAAATATTTAATTATCTTAAATTTCCATAATTGTTTTGTCAATCTTTCTAGCACATTTTTCTAATTTTGTGAATATTATTTACACACGTGCCTGCACATTTATATGTAAATGTAACAAAATTTTATATATTTTTAAATACTAGCACTTCTTCTGATTTAATCGACAATTTATTTATTTTGGATTTGTTGTAAATATTCCAATTTACTAAAGTTTGATTACTTATCATCTCACTTACTGTTTATTCATAAAATACTATTCTATGTGTATCTGAATTTATAACCATCGCTAAAACAGTTCACCAACTGTTTGTTAAATTGTTATAAAGAAATGTAATATTTGAAAATATTCAAAAACTAATATTTGAAGTCTTAAAAAAAATTAAAATGATTATCCCCTTGCACATTGCCGTACACCTATCACCTGATCATCCTACCCATTATTAAATATATAATCAAGAAAAGTTTTGAACAACTCAATTGTAAACCATGATAGCATTCGTACCAAAATATAATGCTACCAAATATATTTAAATAATAAATATGCGTAAGAACATGCATGTGTAAACATGTATGTATACTGAATATATTGCCAAAAATATAAAATTGGTTTATGCCTGAAGCTAATATAAGATGCTAAATATAAGTGTTTGCACAATATTTGCAAAACCTTTTCTTGAGTCCGAAATCATTCTAAATTCTTAAAAACTTAATATACTAGATAAATAAAGTTAAGCAGATCGGAATATGTCATTATATTTTAGTTTAATGATAATTATTTATGGAGTTGAAAACTTAAGACTAAACATTCACCTTTGTATAAAAAAAAAAAAAAAAAATGAATTTATTCCCAAACCATTAACTTTGGTTGCACATTATTCCATTCCCATTTAGTTAAATTGTCTAAGTAATAAATCTTAGTTATATTATTGTGTTGTCATGGATGATGGAAGGACACAAAAAGCACCCTTGTCTTTTTATTATTCTGACTGAGATTCTGAAAAAAAAAAAGGGCTGTGTTATTCAAAATTATACGTCATTATTGAATAGAATTATCATCTCTTTAAATAATATAGCAGTTGATATGAGAGATGAAGACACATTGAATTTAATTAAAATAAATGTTTCCTATAGCCGACCAGAATGCCAGTCATATGCGACAACACAATACTGCCGAGCATTTCCTCACATGAAACAAAGAACCCTGAGATTAACATTATTATAATAATTCTTTAAATTAATAAGTGATCAATTATTGTTGTTATTACAATCGTGGCATGGCTTAAGAGAATTGAATGTACAATTGTATTATATGAAAAGTATTTTAGATCATATTGGAAATTAATGGATATGTTGCTTTTATTTTGGTTGCCTTAAACACAACCTGTGAAAATTTAGTGTCACAAGTGCAGATAAACTAATAAAAATTTATTGGGTTAGAAATAAAATAAATAAACTAAACTAATAAAAATATTGGGTAAGAAATAATATAACTAACTAATAAATAAATCAATACTGGGTTAGAAATGGCCGCCCAACTACAGGGGCCATCGATGGCTATAGATGGCCACGAGGAATTTAGTAAACTTTTCTTGAAGTCAATATTAATATTGTTTGCACTTGAATGGATTAGTTATTCATTGATTAAAAATATTTGCCAATAATGAATTGTTTTAGCCATAAGATATGTGAATATTTATTATATGATCTAATCTTGTGCCACTGAAAAATAAATAATTAAGTTGTCAGTTTAGGATGTTGTGGTCTGTAGGCAATTCCATAAAACACTGTAATGATTTTATCATTTATGATGATCTGTTTGTCTGGTCTTGTGATTGGCACTTATGCTATATTACATAATATCTAATGATATTTATATGGACTAAGAAGCATGTGAAAAAAAAAAAAAGCATATTTAGTAGTTAATGTTGGAGCTTTAGGGATATTAAATGTCAGAGCATAGTTTTTGGTGTAGATTGTTTTTGGTAGGAGAGGCATGGAGGCAGGATGTCTTGTCAATAATTTCTTATCGATAAATTTATTAATAGTTCATTGCTAATATTTCAGTACTGTTAAATACTAAAAGAGTTAGAATTTTAATATGAGTGAAAACAAAGATAATCATAGTATTTCTGAGGATTTGGGAGGATCCCAAGAGTTACAATCCCCTGATACACAGACTCCATATTTTAGTGTACAATTAAAAGAGGAAGGGGAAGATTTGGATATAGCTAACCCAGAAGAAGCCACAATAATAAAGGGAAAACATGAAAATGAGCCAGATCAATTAATGAGAAATACATTGGAGGAATTCTTGAAAAAATTAGAAAAATCAAATAGTGAATTAAAAAGTCAGATACAAAATTTAAATATTAAATTAGAGAATCAAATGCAGGAGATCAAAGAGACATCTCAAAATCAAGTACAGGAGATAAAGGACTTAAGGGAAGATTTGAGAAATCATGTAGAAGAATCAAAATTGGCCTCTGAAAAGCTGGAAATAAGAATAAGGAAAGAGATCGAAACAAATTCTGAAAGGGCAGAAAATATGATTGAGGCTATCCAGCAGGACTTTAAAAGTCAATATATTGTATTAAACAATGAAGTACAGGAAATAAGAAATTATCAAAAGGAAACAGTAGTATTTCAAAGAGAAGTTCAGGGTAGAGTTGAATCTATTAAGGGAGAATTAGACAGTGCTAGAAGAAGTTAGTAATTTGAAAGAGGAAGTTAAAAATATAACTCTAGCACCTGACAATGTAGTGAAAGGATGTCAGAGCCAGATTACCAGATTAATAGCTAAACTAGAAACTCAAGAGTTGACCCAATGTGAGATTAATCAAAATCTAGAAAGTGAGCTAAGTCAAGTTATGGGAAGAGTAGAAAATTTTAATGATATAATAAAGAGTAATGCACAGCTATTACATAATAATCTCCAAGATGAAATAGGGGAATTAATGACTCAGTGTGAGAGTAAAGTCTATCAAAGGTTAGAAGATAAATTCGGGATAGATAAAGATGAAACTATTAACCAATTGGAACAACAGATTAAACATTTAAATGTAGGCCTAAAAGATAGTTCAAAGAGAATAGACTGTGAATGGCAGAACTATAAGTTAGAATTAGAGAGTCGAATGCAAGCTATAGACTATAATAGGGATAATTTTACAAAAAGTAAAAAAGTTGTTCAAAGTAAAGGTTTATCTGAAACTCAAGTAAAGGAAACAAATAATGGTCATAATAACCAAGTAATATCTGAGTTACATACGGTAATTAGTCCAGTAGAATCAATATACGATCCATTAAATGAGGCTAGAAGTAAAGTCATGCTAGAGCCAGAAAGTAATAGCTCCATGGCCTTAAAATTCTTAAAAATAAAATTTTTTAGAGGTGAATATCTGGAGAATCCACACAAGTATCTCCAGAATCTGGAGGAGTTATTCACCTTATGTCATTTATCTGAGATAGAAAAGATTGCTATTGCCGCTAACCATTTGTGTGCAGCATCTAAAGACTGGTGGCAATCATTATTTATTAAACCAGAAACATATGGAGACTTCAAATATCTTATGTTAGCCAGTTTTTGGGGGGAAGACCGCCAAGATAACCTGAGATATCAGATATCTCAGGAAAGATATCATGTAAATAAGGGTAGTTATACTCAGTTTTTCAGGAGTCAGGCCGTCAAATTGAAAACCTTGACCGCTTATCCTTTATCTGAGACACAAATTGTGCGAATAATTCGCCATAATCTGCCGAGGCATATAGAGCAGATCTTGATTGCTGCTGACAGACATACCATAGAAGAGGTAGTAGAAATTTTAGATTCGTTAGAGACCAGCGATAGGAATATTGATAATAGAATTAGGGTAAATAGAGACACCCATCCGATGGTGAGTAGTATCAATTTCGCAGATAGGTCACGTATGGGAAGGAGGAAGTTAGTTAGAGAAAAAGGATATTATAGGACGAATCCCTATGGTAGACAATTGCCACCTCAGTAGGCCAACAGTTAAGAGTAGAATTCTGAATGAGAATCAGCCTTCTACTAGTGGTATCCCAACAATACCAAAGAAAAATATAAAAGGTAGTAAAAGTAGCGGGGCATTAAATTAAAAAGGACCTCGCAGGAACGTTCCTCACTTTGGGGCCCTATTTTTAAACATATGGGAAACAGCATAATGTAGAACATGACCAAGCACTGGCCAGAATTAACCTTAAAAAGATGGGTGATAAACGCACTCGTTATTCCAAAACCAGTCCACATCCTTTTAAAGTCCATGATTTTGTTTTAATTAGAACTCCCCATGTGAGTAATCTCCGGAAACATATGTTTAGAAAATTCATGTATCTTTATGAAGGCCCCTATGAAATTGTGAAACAAGTGGGTGAGAATGCCTTTTTAGTCTCAACCCCTGATGGAACAAGAGGTACCTATAATGCCCGAAGCTTACTACCATATCCCAAGCAAAATTAAATCCTTTAAACTGTATTTATTGACATAAGAAAGAAGTAGGATATAAACTTAGTAATACCATAAGAAGTGTTAAAAATGCATATATTATTTTATTTTTTATTTATTATAACGGTGGGAGAATTGTAACCTAGTGTTATTGACACTTGGTTTACTTGGCATTATTTCTTTAGGAAAACAATGCTATTCTTTAAAGAAATAAAAAGATAAAATAACAATAGTAATAATTGATTAATAAAGTATGCTATTCACTCACTTTGGCATGTTTTGGGTGAATAACTAATAGATTTAATAACTCAATGTCATTTTTAAAGAGAGAACATGAATAGTTTAATTGAGATATTAATAATTAGAGCAAATTAATATGGTATAAAAGCTAAACAGTAATTGATTTTGGATGGGTAGAGGGGGGAGTGGATGAGTGTCTTATCATAAAGCACAATAACTTCTGGTAATTTCTTTTTGTAAAAAAAAAAAAAGAAAAAAAAAAAGAAAAAAATATAATGTTTAAAGAATTATACATCACTGATTGTTAATTTAATGTATTTTTTTTTTTTTATATTGTCAAATTACTTTGTAATCCAGGTAAATAAATACTAAAACTATATGATTGTAATAGGTTTTTCCTTTCTTTTGTTTATGTTATAATCAAATGATTATTTTTCTGGAAGAGGTCGCTAAAGTAAAAAAAAGAAAAATAGATAGTCTGCTTTTAGTTTTCAAGGAAGGAACAGTGCTGAAATTTGGTAACTCAATTTTTTCATTTTATTTTGCAGAAATAAATGTAATCAAAGTAAAATTTTAATAATATAATGTGTGGCTAAATTTTTTTGATAAGACATCCTGATTTTCTTTGCCATCTACCTATTTAAAGACCTTTTATACTTAAAAATTTATTGTCTCACGCTAAAGTTAAAAATGACAGAATTAACTAAGGGAATCACGAAAAGTGTTATTATGTCTAAATTAAGGAAGATAAATGATTTCCAAGTGAGAAATAATTATTTATTAACTTTATGTCCTTTATTGATATTTTCTTGGTATAGAAAGAAAAAAAAATAATAATTGAAAGAAATATTTTGAAACCAAGGAAAATCAACTAGAAACATTTTCGCGCTCTTTCTCAATATTGTCTGCCTTTACAAGTAATGTAGTTACATACGTTAAAATATGTTTTATTCACCAAGAATTGTCTGGAAATAATAATAATGATAAATAAGATGAAATTATGCACCTGTATATTTTTTTTAAAAAAAAAAAAAAAAAATAAAGAAAATATAAACTTTCTCAGAGTAAATATAAGAAAAGTTATATAGGGGCATTCTTACAGAGAAGTTACCGTTAAAAAAAATTTATAATTCCTAAAGTATGAACAAAACCAAATATCTTAGTGACTTAATGATAAAAATAAATGATATATTATATTATACATCAGTTGGAATTATTAAAACTTCATGTACACGTAAATTGACTGCAGTTATTATCATAATAATCTCTCGGAAAATTGCGCATTTTCGTCCATAAATAAGCTAGCTAATAAGTATACGTATCGTCAATAAATAAAAAAATATTGTGTATGTTTATCGTCTATCGTCAACTGTTCGTTATGTTAGAATATGTATATTTTATTTTCTTGGATCCCAAAATTGTAGTAGTTTAATTCAAGTAAGAATTAATCTTCAATTCTGCTATATGTTTCTTTGCCTAATTTATTAAACGCACAAAATAAGGGAAAACTTTTATTTAAAGGAAATAATACCATGCGTTTATTGTTTTTAAACTTGCTTCGTGAAATACGACTGGATAAAGCTCTTCACCTGGACCAATTGCTCAACAGAAAAACATTTTCTAATGAGAGAGTATGCACTTGTTAATTAATGATTGTTTAAAACTAAGTTATAAATGATATGTATATTTTTGTTATATCACATAGGTTAAAGTCTGTATGGTCAAGTGATATTTAATAGCCTTGTAATGACAAAGGTATGTTTTAATATAATTATTATAGGTTAAGTTGATATTTAACACGAAAGAAAAAAATCTATAAAATATGTTTTAATTATTACATACAATTGTAGGTAGAAATTTTGTATGTTAGATGGGTAAAATAAATATTGAAAATTATCAGAAGTAACTAAAAAAAAAAAATGCTATAACAAAATATTTCTTGTTAAAGTTTTGAAACGAATTTATACTGTATTAATTGAGGAATTTATTCCTAATTATTCTTAAACAACACATCCACTTTATTTAGTTTAAGATAGTATGCTACCAACTATTTTGAATGTTCCTTTATTAAAATTAAAATTATTATACTTTTATTCTATGATGTCCATTGATTTCAGATGTTGATCAAAGTATACACGGTAACATAAGTTTATTATAATCAGTGTATTTACTTATCCTGCCTAGATATAGCATTGGTATATGCTTAATATTCGCATAGGTAATAATTATAATGTATTTATTTTGTGGGATGAAAAATGATCTCCCCAAAAGCTTTGTTTTCCATGAGAGGAAGATTTTAAATAATGTTCGGGTATGTTTATAGCCCAAGTTATCGATTCTCATAGATAGGACGATCAAGAATTTATCTAGCATTTAGTATGCTTCATTCGTTTAAATCCCAGGAGAGGATTGTATTTGGTGTGTGTTCGTTGTATGCCCAAGTAAGAGGCAAGAAACCACCAAAATATTTTAATGTAGTAGATTACTTTACAGACCTTCGTGGTTATTCCATATTCCTCATGAGAAAATAAAGATAGCTCCACCATGGAAGGTGTTGATTATTGTGCTTAATTTTGAAAGTTCGGGCAAGATAAAGGTTATATTGGAGGTGTTAGTTCCTCATGATCCACTTTAGTATAAATAGTGCGTTAGTAACTAAGATCAATATCTGTATTCTGCTGCTAAATATTGCTAGTATTTGACAAGTAAATCAATGGAGAAAGTAATTAAAATTGCGTAGTTTTAAAACGCTTATTTACTGAAGGAATATTCAAATGCAATATTTAATTCTGGTTAGTAATTAAATAATACTCATATTTAAAATTATACGTATGAATAAAATTTGTATCATAACTTAAGTTAGCATTAAGTTAAATGTAAGATGGTAAGTGTAACTTCTGATAGCTGGCCTATAATTAGAATAGGTTATCCCATTAAAGACCATAAATAAAGTAAATGTATTAGAAATAAATTTAATATTTTGCGTATTGCATATGATGGGATTAATCATTTTAAAAAAAAAAAAAACAAAAACAAAAATAGTTAGTCAATAATTTTGAATAAAAGCTTCTACAAGGTTACCAAAATGTAATAAACAATGTATTGGTAATGAAATGTACTTTTAGTTAATCAATCCATATGATTGCATACAGGAGAAGTAGTAACCTCTAGTCCATAACCAAAAGAGTATACAGATTAATGTCAGTTATATTTTATATTTTTGTATTACTATGGGATTATTGAATAAATGTTCATATATTTTTTTTTTGTGATAATAATAAATTATAGTCTTGTTAAAATTTGTTGTAGATTCATTTTTTTGTTTTTATGTGCTAAATATAAGTGTTTGCACAATATTTGCAAAACCTTTTCATGAGTCCGAAATCATTCTAAATTCTTAAAAACTTAATATACCAGATAAATAAAGTTAAGCAGATCGGAATATGTCATTATATTTTAGTTTAATGATAATTATTTATGGAATTGAAAACTTAAGACTAAACATTCACCTTTGTATAAAAAAAAAAAAAAAATGAATTTATTCCCAAACCATTAACTTTGGTTGCACATTATTCCATTCCCATTTAGTTAAATTGTCTAAGTAATAAATCTTAGTTATATTATTGTGTTGTCATGGATGATGGAAGGACACAAAAAGCACCCTTGTCTTTTTATTATTCTGACTGACATTCTGAAAAAAAAAAAAAAGGGCTGTGTTATTCAAAATTATACATCATTATTGAATAGAATTATCATCTCTTTAAATAATATAGCAGTTGATATGAGAGATGAAGACACATTGAATTTAAGTAAAATAAATGTTTCCTATAGCAGACCAGAATGCCAGTCATATGCGACAACACAATACTGCCGAGCATTTCCTCACATGAAACAAAGAACCCTGAGATTAATATTATTATAATAATTCTTTAAATTAATAAGTGATCAATTATTGTTGTTATTACAATCGTGGCATGGCTTAAGAGAATTGAATGTACAATTGTATTATATGAAAAGTATTTTAGATCATATTGGAAATTAATGGATATGTTGCTTTTATTTTGGTTGCCTTAAACACAACCTGAAAAATTAGTGTCACAAGTGCAAATAAACTAAACTAAAATAAACTAAACTAATAAAAATAAATAAATAAATTTTCTAATAAACTAATTAATAACTGGGTTAGAATATATATATATTAATTTAATTAAATATAAAAACAATTATCTTTAAGAGATTGATTGCAGAAAGCAATTTTTGCATTAATAAATAAAATAGGATTTCTAAGCAAATCAACATTAACCGACATCATCAAGGTGTTGCAGATTTTCTACAAATTATAAAAATAGCTTTATTGGTTACATGGTAAAATTAGTACTTATTGAGATAATTGAAATGATCAAATTTCAATGTTAAAATTCGTCCATAATGTTGCCTTCTATATATAAAATTAAAAAGAACCGATTTAAAACAAAATTGAAATAGTCAACTCATTATAAATAAAAAAAATATTTAATACATCAATCCAGCTTTCATTCCTTAATAGAATCTTTTCAAGATATTTCTTTTTAGATAATCACCAATTACCTTACTGCAACTTCCACCAATGGACATTATTTACATTATATTACAATAAATATAATTATTAAAATACATACTATTAAATATAATTAATAATATATATGTACGTACATAAAATGATTAAACTTATTACAGTTCCCCCATATTTACAAATCTAAAAAAACAACCAATAATAATAATCCCTTTTATTTTTAAAATTATAACCTAAAGTTTCCAATAATCTAACAATGCCTATTTCCCTTCTAATTATGCTGGACCTTTAACTATATTTACACATTTGTTTAAATTTTCTTGAATATACAAAGTTTCACAACATTTTCTTCCATTGCAATTTTTAACATACTTTATTACCTGAATATTTTTTTTACATGTTAAAAATTACAATGGAAGAAAATGTTATGAAACTTTGTTTATTCAAGAAAATTTAAACAAATGTGTAAACAATAGTTAAAGATCCACAACAAGTAGGGAGGTGGGGGTGGGTGGGTGGGCATTGTTAGATTATTGGAAACTTTAGAGTTATAATTTTAAAAACAGAAGGAAGCGATTATTATTGGGATTTTTTTTTTTTATATAGATTATTTGTAAATATATATATATTATGGGGGAAAGGGGGGGGGACTGCAATAACTTTAATCATTTTTATGTACCTATATGTATTTTATTAATTATATTTAATGTATGTATTTTAATAATTATATTTATTGTAATGTAATGTAGATAATATCTATTGGCAGAGTTGCTATAGGTAATTGGTCATGTGACTGCCTTACTGTGCTGACGTGACTGATTTGTTCCGCAAGATAGATTAAAGTTTTTTTTTTTTTTTTGAACATCATCTGGAAAAAAACGTTGGTACTAAATTTTTTTGCTTACTATGTGAAAGTGAAAAGACAAATAGAGTGAAGAGAGGTAGATTTATTTGGATTTGGAAAGATTGGTAATAATATTGATGATGTTTGGAAAGTGTTTCGTTACGCCATCTTAAATATAAAAGGGAAAAAATAAACTTTCGTGTATGTGTGTTACTGCAAGGAGGCTTTAAAACTAAGTTATACATAAGATTAGTTCATTTTTTAGTAGATTTGCTATTAAAGAATTTTTTAATTTAAGAAAGGGAATGATTTATTTGAGAAAGAAGATAATGTTTTTAAGGTGTAGGTTAGAAAACATGTTTATCGATCGCCATTGAAAGAAAGGTTTTTCTCCTTTTGTATAAAGGAGTTTGAAGAGTAGTAGAGAAAGCATAAAGTTAAATATAGAATAGGGGTCTTGAAAAATAAGGAATATGGATTGCATTTGTATCTCACAATGTATATATAATGGTTAGAAAGAAATTAGGCATGCTGTGGTAGAGTGTACGTTTGTGATAAGGTTTATCATTTGAAAAGCTTAAATAAAACTAGGAAGAATGTAACAGGTGTAAATGTGATAAAAGAGGCAAAAAAATGGTGATGAAGTGTAGATAGTTTAAAGAGAAAATCAGGAGAAATGGAGCAAAATGTAATTGAGGAAGAGAAGAGAATATGTTTTTAATGGAGTGACAAGAGATAGGGATGACAAAATAAGTAGTGCAATGGAGATGGTTAGCCAAAGAATAAGTAACATAGAGGAAGAGGTAAAGGATGTAGAAACAAAATTAAAATCGTTAGAGACTAAGTGTGAGGGGGTAAAGGAATTATTGAATAGAAATGATAAGAAGTAGATAAGGAGGTCCAGAAGGTGGAAGAGAGTGTTATGGATGAAATAGGAAAACTATGAGACTGTATTGATGGGAGATTTTCTAATTAGAGGATGTGGAGATGGAAAATAGAAACAGGTATGTAAGAATATGTTTGCCTGGAGTTAGAATTAAGGATGTTATAGATAAGTTAAAGAAACAAGGGAGTAGAGATGTGTATGTTTTGGTAGGAACAAATAATTTGTCAGAAATAGATGAGTGCATAGAATTGATTAGTAATTTGAGCAAGATTGAAGGAAGAGAAGGAGTAATTGGAAACCAAGATTCAACAATAGGTATATGTTAGATAGGGCATGTTCTATAAGTGAGAGATTGAAAAAATTGTGTGAATAAAATGATGTTATGTTTATGGATGTGTGGGATTTTTTTATTAGTAAGAGGGAGAATATTTAATAAAGATGAATTGCACTTAGCAAAACAAAGAAGTGAACTTTTAGAGAGTTTGATTTATAAAGAATATTATAGTTCGGGAAATTTATAAAGGTTGGTGGGGTTTTAAATTGCAGTATTATCAAAAAATAAAAAAATGAACGGGTTGTAAGAAATAAACAAAGGGTAGCTGATTTTGGATATAAATAGAAAGACTAGGAAGAAGAGTAAAGATACTATTAATAGGTACCAAGGGAGTATATACATTATCCGGCTTTTTATTTGCAGATGATGTTTTCTATATGGAAGTTATGCTGAAGACATGTGCACAAGAGTAGATACAGAGATGGGGATTAAATTTAGTGAAGAAAAATCAAAAGTAATGATGATAAATACTAAGAAAAGAGAAGAGAAAGAATATGTATTGGGGGATATTAAGTTAAATATAGTAAATAGGTATAACTATTTGGGAATCTTCTTAAGTAATCAGAGAACTTGCTTGAATGAATGGGAGAAAAAAATTGATAAATGAAGCAAAGAAAAGAAAAGGACTGATAAAGAAATTAACAGTGTTTTCATATAATAAATATGTAGCTAGAATTGTATGGAAGGAAGTGGCAGTAACAGGGTTAACATATGGTAACGATGCATTATGTGATAGTAAAGGGATATTAGATTACTTAGAAAAAGTGCAAAGAGAAATAGGAAGACATGTATTAGATGCAGATGTGTGGATTTCAAAGAAGGCAATTTAAGGAGAAATGGGATGGTCAAGTTTTTATACGAGAGATGTAAAAAGCAAAATGAAAATGTTTGGTAGATTGCAATTTATGGATATAAGATAATAGTCAAAATAGTATTTAATTGGGTTATGAGTAAAGGACAGACAACAAGATGGGTGAGAAAGGTATTACGGTATGCAGACGATTTGGATAAAGAAATTTAGGTCAGTATACTTTTACAAAAGATGGATTGATTGTGTTGGGAGTTGCTGAATGTTATAGTGGCAAGGAACGGGATAGAAGAATAGATGCATTAATTAAAAATAGGGAGTTGGAGAGATGGAGAACTAACATAGAGAGTAAAAAAAGTTTAAAAATATGTAGAAATAAATAGAAAATTGGGTGCAAGTTAATTTTTGAAAATAGCAATGAAAGTAGTTTACTGTTTAAAGCTCAGACAGGATCTTTAGCAAGAGAATATACACATAAGTGGAAAAATATGGGTGATTTAGTCTGAAAGTTATGTAAGGAAGGCATATAAAATATTAGGTATCTGTTAATTGATTGTAAATACCTGCAAGCAGAAAGAGTACAAGTAATGAAGTTGTGGAAGAATAAATATAAACATGGTGATTATATAGAAAGTGGGTTCTTGATTTTTACGTTGGGTTTGGGAAAAGATAAGGGGGATTTAGATATAAAGACCATGGAGTTGACAAAGATTATGTTGTGAAAATGGGACGGAGTAGGCTAGAAAAGAATATGGGAAAAACTTAGGGTGCGGAATGGAAAGAGAAGGTAAGGTGGCTAACAAGTTTTTCTGGGCATAGTCACTGAGAGATTCTTGACCCCAAAAAAGGAGAAGCTCCATCGCATGTGATAGTGTAAAAAGAAACATCTTGAAAAGTTCCAGTAAGGAATGATTGATGTATTAAATAATTTTTGTATTTATAGTGAGTTTTCTATTTCAATTTTGTTTTAAATTGATTATTTTTAATTTTATTGAGATATGTATGATATAAAATAAAATACTCATGTTTATTTGAACTTAATAATAAAATTATATTATGAATATACTGCAAGTTTTCATAGTATTATTGGTTTTTATTATAATAAAGTAAATAATTGGATTAAATAATTGCTACCTTAATAAAAAAAAATTTACAATAGAAAAATGATATCTTGTTTTTCTTTATTAATAATGAGTGATTAGAAAAATCTTAATTTTAAAGAAAACTTAAGCAGAGAGAAGGGATTATTATGTCCCAAAATTTTCTTTTTATGAAAAGTACTGGTAGATGCTCATTCTACTTTACCGATAAGATAGATACACCATCTACATATTAATGAAGCAAAGAAAAAACTAATTGATACGTTCCTCATTTTTCATAAATATTCAAAACAAATAAGCATGAAAGTAATATATTTAGAAAACAGACTTGGAAATAATATATTTTGTGACCAAGCTAATACACAATAAATAAAAAACAAAACTGATCAATATAAGCATTCTATAAAAAATAATTTAGCTATGAGGGCAAATGTAACTAAGAAATTGCAAAAGCAATCCATAGATTGAATGTCAGTAAGAATTTAACAAGTGTTTATTAGTATAAAAAATAAGCTATATGATCCATAAGAAAGTAATTGATAATAATAAATCCATAGAATATTAAAAGTTGCAATGTAGACATTATAAAAATCATATAGGTGAAAACTTATCCTAATGATATATAAGTATATAGCAAGCAAAAAAAAAAATAACGCATGTAATCCATAAATAAGAACTTTAAATTTCAAAACAATAGTATATAAAGAAAATGAAAAAAAAAGGTTGCTATAAAAAGTATGCAGTTATAATAAATGTATGTTTTATTTATTTACTTCTGTGGTTATATTTCATATAGTTATTGCCATAAATATATTAGGAAAAGGAAAAAAACAATCAAATCGTAAAAAATATGAAAAGTATGGCAATAATTGTATACTTTTTATAGATCTCCATTTTTTATTTTTTTAATATGTGGACAGTTTTTTTGGAATTTAATATTTTACAAATTTTTTGCAATCAATTGCTTTCTTATGGATTTACTTTCTGTATTATGATTGTTAAATATTTATATTTTATTCGTAAATGGATATACTAATTTTCTTACAGAATTGCATTTCATCTCATCACTTATTGAATGTATTTGTTTTGATTTGATTGCATTTTTTTTCTAAATATATAATTTTCTGGGTTTTTTTTGTTTATTGATTTTTCATGAAAATTGTAAAATGAATTTTTTTTAGTTGTTTCTTTGATATGTGAATGGCAATTCCATCCTGTAGTTAAAGCACTAGTACCAATAAATTGATATGAAAAATAAAAATACTTTAAAAAAAAAAAGGAATAGGATTATCAGAAAAGGATAAAAATACATAGATTGGAATTTAAGTGCATTCTATAGAAAGCAATATGTATTACTGAATTGTTTATGATAAATGAAAATTTTGAATTTGGAGTCCAAGTTATTAATATGGAATTCATTGAAAATATGGTGAATACATTATAAAATAATCTATTCTAAATAATGATGTGAGATAGCTACCACCAAATAAATAATTTAGGAAATAGATTTTTTAGAATATAGTGTATATTCTAAATTGTTTGTATTAATTTCTTTAACCATTATATCCACTAAAAAAAAGAATTAATTCAGCAAATATCCACACTAAACTTAATATGCCAACGAAAAAAGGATATCTTGACCAAGAAATAAACAAAGATGGTAATGAAGTAAATTATTCAAAATCATAATTTATCATGAAAAATCCAAATCATAACTAAAAGGAATAAGGATGTGTTGTGTTATTTTAAATCTATGAATAAGATTGAAAAAGTGAAGAAAAAAGAGGAAAACTTATTAAATATCTTAATCCAAAAGTCCTGCAATCATCTGCTCTGACAAACTGTAAATAAATTAGTCTTTAGCTGATTATCTTTTATCTTTAGCTGATTATCTTTTATTACTGTATTTGATGAAAATATTTAATTTTTTATTGGATATAAATGAATCAGTTTAATGAAAGGTATTTCAGATATCTATATCATTTTATTGTTTTGGTCACATACAGGCAACATTTCAGCTACCTGCCATCTTCTGGAAGTAATTTTTGCAGAGATGTTGAAAATAAAAAAAACTGTCTAGTTTAATTTATAGTTTGTTTTAAATATCTGATTTGAACTTTTCAGGTGCATGATCAAATTTAAATCTTTGTTATCTGCATCATTAGTAATTAGTTGGGTTTGAATGTAATGACTTTTTGATTAATTTGCTTTATGAAGTTTATTTTCAAATGGTAATGTAAATATGATTATTTTTACAAAATCTGATGAGAAAAAAAATAATTGAGAAAAAACATGATCATTGGAGAACTTATTATATGTTTTATCTTCCATTAGTGAAAAACCAATATATAAAAAGATAGTTTTTCGATCAGATATTTTTTTTTGTCATTAGGCTTTCATTTTTATTATAATAAAGATATTTTAGAATTAAGCTAATTAAATTTGCTTAACTTTTAAGTAAAGATTTTATTTTTTATATAACTATGATGTTAATAGAATTTGTTTACTGTTTTTTCTATGTGGAATAAAAAAATGAAAACATAATATATATTGTAAATTCATATTTAACTTTTTAAAATCATGAAATATTGATTTTAAAGTAAACAATTCAAGAAGGAAGTAATGACACTTTAGATACATAATAGTTGTAGTAAAATTCTTTAGAATTAAAAGATGAAATAAAGCAAGCTTTGGTGAACAGTACGTAGGAAGTCTCAGTGATAATTTATCATGGCCAGAGCACAATCTCATTCATTTATCTGACCATGATATTGTTTTCCATCAATTTCTTTCACTTGGTATTTTTTAAAACTTAAATTTAATTTTAATATATATATACAAAGTTAACTTTTTCAAAATTTTTTACATATATATATTTTAAAGTTTTATGGTCCCAGAGTTGGTGCATTATATGTTCGAAATCTTGACAAAGACATACCTCTTTATCCATTATTCTATGGTGGAGGTCAAGAACGTAATTTCAGACCTGGGTAAATATTTAATTTAATTTCTGTGAGTTAATGTTATTATTTTTTAATTAAATAAAAACTATAATATCCTCCTTTTTTTATTTTATTTATAGAACTGAAAATACTGGAATGATTGCTGGATTAGGAGAGGTAACAAAAAAATTATAAATCCTTTTTTTTTATTGTTATTTTTAAAATCAATTGCAAGACAAGATATATCTTGAGAGGAATTATCACCTTAACTGATAATTGTTTTTCCTTTTAAATATTTTAAGTTGCTAAAAGAGGATAACTCTACTATTTGTTTATCTGATTATATATGTATTTTAAAAAAATTACCTGACTGGAAATTATTTGTTTTATATAATCATTTATACAAGGTAAAACATTTAGTGGGCATAATTTTAGAGATAACCAAGAAAATAAAGAATACCCTGCAATTGAATTCAAACAAAAATTAAATATTAATAGTGTCAGTATTAAAATATTCAATTACAAGATAATACCTCTATCTGTTATCTATATAATAAGCTTAAACATCTTGTAAATAGTCTCCTTACTCATATTTGAAGTTAATATTTAGAAAATTTACAAATTTGAAATATATTTGATCTATGTGGTGAGACTATTAGATAGTTTAGGAAATGAAATGATAGTCATTGATGAATGAAAAGCAGATTGAATGGATCTTAGCATATCTTTTGAATTTTTATTAGAATTGCTTAGTAACCAGAAAATTCTGAATGAAAATACAGAAATGTTTATACATATATGTCAACTTTTTTTTATATGTATTATGATTTTTTAATGTTGAATTGATACTTTCTAGAATTTGCATCAAACTTAAGATTGTCAAACTGTATGTAAATAAATAATTTTATGATTAGTAGCACAAAATGTCATATGATTTTCAAGCATTATAACAGCAAGCTTAGCATTGGCTCCATCAATTGATTCAACTTTGAATATTTTTTATTTTCTTCACTGAGTTGAGAATCATTTCAGAATAACATAAATAATAATGATGAAAATTAGTTTATCTGTTGAATGGAACTTTTGCTCAATCTGCCACTAGAGTGCTAGACATCAAACTTTTTTTTTGTAATACATTTTCAAAAGAAAAAAAAACAATTACTGTAGTTATTTTAATAATGCACTCTTACATTATATTGTTATAATTATACAATCTTACCTTATGGTCAATTAAAATATAGTAAATTAAAAAAATATACACCTGGGTCTCTTTTTACGCGGACTTATTTAACACGATTTTGAAGTTACGCGATTCGTGTTTCACCGGAAGTCGAACTCCGATATTGCACTATTACTTTAAATAATAAATTTTGCGCACTCACGTTATATTGAAAGTAATAGCACATTATTGAAATTCGACTTTCAACTTAGTAATTTCAATATTTTCAGTGCTTTATAATAGTAAGATTTTATGCAATAATGAAATTAAAATCATGATTTCCACATTTTATGTATACACACATTAAATTTTACAAGATTATAATGTAAATTTGTTCAAACATTGTGCATGTTAATTTTGCATTTTAAATCACATTCTGTTTTTGCTTTTTAAAGAAGAACGTTTAATCAATTATTAATCATTTAGTGTCCGCAAGTTTATTTTTAAAAGATGAGTAATAGCAGTGGGCACAATTAAAATTGAAAATTAAAGACAAAAATAAGAATTTAATTTTTAGTTGTTAGATTAATTACTAATTACGTTGTCACCAGAAAACCATTAATTAACACAACATGAGAGTGACATTGGCGCTAGTTGTATTTCATCTTGTGAAGAATCTGATTTTTTTATCAGTTTGCAAATGAACCTTTTTACCGGCAAATAGCGATAATAATTAAAACGTGTATAAAAAAATATAAATTACTGTAAATTATGCATAAAAATATATTGTTTTGAATAAAATTAAATATTATAGTTAAAAAAAGTTTGTCTTGTATCAATTTTTTTCAAATTTGAAATTTTTTATTAGTCATATTTTATTTCCTTATTTTTTTTTTGCACGAATTTTAAAGTAAATTTTACGTTGGTGCTTTGCTTTTACGTGAGTTTTGAAAAATCACAGTCCGTATCCCCCCTTTTTCAAGGTAAGTTACGTCTATTTTTGCACGATTTCGTTTGCGCGTGTTTTCTGAGGAACCTATCTATCGCGTAAAACGAGACCTAGGTGTAATAACATTTATAATACTTGATATATTCATATATCTTACAAATGAAAATTTTATTTTTACCTTTTTACAATATCTTTACATAAATAAAATTTTAAAAAGTTTCATTTTTTTGTGATAATGTTCAAATTTTTATGCTTTATATAAAACAGGGAAAGATTTATTAAAAATTTAGTGGTGAAATTCCTTTTTTTTTCATTGTTCAGTTGAAAAATTACTTTTTTAGTTGAGAAAAACCAAAGTGAAACAAGCACATATTAGCTTATTAATTGGTCTATATTATGGGTATTTTATATTTTATCATATGTGCATATTAATTTATTAAAAAAATAAAATAATGTATTCAATATATTATGTGTTTGATCCATTTAAATAATATTAACAGTTTGATAATATACAGGAATAAAACTTAAGTCAGCAAATTATTATAAAAAGTATATATAAAAAAGATAACTCTGTGGAAAAAGTCATATTATCAAGAATAGTTGCATCTTTACTATTCTATCATCATTGTAAAATTAAGATTATACTGTAGTAAGTTGAAAAAAATCAAATGATGTTATGTTGGCACATGATATAAAAGTAGCATGAGAGACAAAATGATAAAATTGGATTACAAAGTTAGATGATTAACCCTTTACTGTTCTTAAAGAACAAAATTAAATATATAAAAAAAAATTGACTGTATGGCTTGGTGTATAATATCTAATATAATCTTCCACATTTAGAAATTCTATTAGATTTTGAGTATATAATCAATGAGAACAAAATGTATAAAACTAGCAATGAAGTTATATATTTTAGAGACCTATTTTTTAATTAATCCTTGTTTTATCATTTTGTAGGGTTTTTTTTTTTTTACATATTTTTAATCACTATTAAGCATTTTATGAAATAAAATGAAACTCCTTTACAAAAGTTTATAAAAAACTCATTGCCTTTAAAATCTTTTTTAACTGGTTGAGCACTACAATATGCATTTGATAATAACTTTAATTTATACAACTCAAAAACAATACATATATAATACAATAATGCTAATATACTATGAAAATAAAACTGGAGAATGTGGTAATTTATCATAAAATAAAGAGTTTGAACATTTTTAAAATTATTAATTTTATATTAGTTACCAATTAAAAATATTAATATGTTTTAAAATATGTATTTTAGTAACAGGTTTATTATATTTCTTATAAAATTGTAATGAAAGTTGTATATAAAAAGTCTTATTTATATATAGTCATAATCAAAAAGGAAAATACTTGTATTTTCCTGAAGGTTTGTGATGATGGTACTCAAATTAGAAGATGGAAATAGTCCAACATAAATACAAATGCTTGTATATTTTATTTTTTATGTGGGATTACAGTTTTAAATGATTCCTTTTTTAAATAAATATCAAACTATATTTTCATATATTTATTAAAAATAACAATCATTGATAAATTATAATTTGAAAATTTAAATATGTATTATAGCAGTATGTGGATAAATACACATACATGATGGACAATTACATGCATAAAAATGTATTGTAATTCATAACTGTCACCTGCTTATGAATGACCACACAGATACTTTATTATTTATTTAAATTTGGGATAAAAAAAAATGTTTCAGGAAATATATGTATTTTTTAAAAAAATAATTGAAAAGTGATGAAAGCATGGTTAACATTGTTAGAAAACTAATTCTAAATAATACATATCAATTACATGTTTATTTCATACCATTTTCTAGCCAATTTCAATGAAAAGCAAATACACTTAACCAATTAAAATATATAAGTCCAACAATAATTATAAGAAAACATTGTTTTATTGAAACAATCGAGGCATTTAGAATATTATTAAAGTCTGTAGGCCTTCATATTTCTATTTTGTCTAAAGTTTTAACATGATTTGCTTATAGCTCATTTATTGAAATATATGTCTTATCCATTCTGTATGTTTTTTTAAAATATTAGTTAAAGTAAATTTTGATTCTGCAAGTTTTACATAAATAGGTAATAAATTTGCACACAAAAGTACACTTAGCATTAGGTTATAAAGAAGAAAGAAACTACTGTTATACAGACAAAAAATATTTCCAAATTTAAATTACAAATACAAATGAAGGGGAAAAATCAATATTGCATAGATAATTATTACAAAAAGAACTTTCTTTGTTTCTTTATTCAGATAGGATGTGTGCTTTCACTATTGTTGAATTTAAAAAAAAAAAAAAAAACACTTGCTGCATAGAATTGAACATTCAATCTCTTACAAGTTTATATAAGAAAAATTTGTGATTTGGAATAAAATCAATCTTAAGTGAAGATAAAGCAGCCTTTCATTAATTTTTGCAGGCCAAAACTTCTCCTCTGGAGAGGAATAATGAAGGAAAAGGCATTGTCAGATTTGCTAATTGTTGGTTGGTAAACAAGTCTAGTAATAACTCGATATTTAGAATATTAGTAGGTGTATAATTGTGCTGCACGTATACACATGTGTAGGAATTTATCTATAGCAAAAGGGAATGAGGGTAAGAGATTGTTCAGGCAAATTTAAAAAGCTAACGTAGAAAAATAATAAATTAATAAATCTTTAGAGTCAAGAATTAAAATTGCAAGAGATAAAATGGTCCAAAAATGACGCATTTTACTCTAAAACGGAGGAGGGTGTAATGTGCCAAGGCCAAATTGGCACATGTATATAAAATAATTTTGTCTAAAAAAAAAAATTATTTATTATTAAAATCTTTCGTAAAAGAGTTTGAAAAAAAAATAGAAATTAATTGATTAAAAGGGGAGAGGGGGAGTTTTGTTTAGAAAAGATAAAACTAAGAGTTCATAAAAGTTAAGGGAATTGTTTCGAGCGCTGGATTATGAGCCTACTGACCAAATACATTGTTTATTCTTCTGAATAGATAACTGGCGCCCGGAGTTTACTCCGAAACAAATAAAGTGTTTGGATAGTAGGGGTTTGAATCTAGCAGCCGAGATGGGCCATTGTTGATAGTTAAAGCTATCAATAAGATCTCCCATTTTGCTCGAACGTGCCGGTTCATTCACTTAACATTTATAAGTAAACAAATTTGTAAATGTATTATGGAGAAGTTTGAAACCAGCCAAAACTTATATATACTTATAAGTAAGTGGTTTCTGCGGTTCGACCCGGTACAATATATTTTGGTAGATTATTATAATTATAGTTTTACAAGTCATTAATATTTTATCATTCTCATAATATATTAAGTGGTGTAAATTAATAAAAGGCTAACATTGCTTTGAATTCTGATCTTGCAATACATAATAAAGTTCTTTTTTTTTTTTTTGTAAATAATCTTTTTTTAAAAAATTATGAATAAAACATCTTACAATAAAAATATTTTTTTAAAAAAAATTAGGCTGCCAACTTGGTCACTCAAAATATCTCACAATACCAAGAAAATATGAAGAAAATAAGAGATTATTTTGAAACTCGGTTAAAGGTATGTATGTTTATTTTTTAGTAATAATAATAATGAATATAAGAATGAATTATTTAAATGGAAAGAAAAGAATTAGTATTTCACTAAATGTGACTAAAAAATTATTGAGATTCTTGAGTTTTGCTTGTTAATTAATGGCATACTTTTTTGTTTTAAATGATAAATTAATAATTTATGGATTAATTATATATAAGTTTAGTTTTTTTTATATAGAAATATTTTTACCTTGAAACAGTGTAATAATGAAATACCATGACCAATTAAGGTTCACGAATTTTCAAATAACAAATAATGGATACATGTAATAAAGATATGTATTTGTAAAGAAATCTTTTTTACATAAATCAGTAGAAAGTAACAAAATGCAGTGATTAATGGATGCCATTTTGATGTTATCAACCATTTTTCTTTTTTTTTTAAAATAGGAATATAGACTAAGATATCTTAAAATTGGGAACAAACTTCATTGTCTAATATAACCATCTATTTCTTTCTTATGCTGAAAGAAACCTCTTATCATTTTTAAAAAAATTTTCTATATGAAAATATTTATATTAAAGGATTTTTATACTTTTAAATCTTTATTATATGAAACTAAAAAAAGCTTTTGCTTTAATTCAAAGAATTAAAAAACTCTTTCAGCAAAAGAATAGTCAAGATAACTGATTCTTTGCTGAAGAAAGTGTTTAATTCAGAAGTCAAATACTCAAAAGAGAACATTCAGAATATCGACTTATTAAAATGCTAACTAATTCCCAATCTCAAACTCATACGACCAAAATAGTATTCCCAGGGTAAAAATATGCTAGGAATTAAAAATTAATCATCATTATATATACTCTAGCATTCTCTAAATAAGAATATGCAAATATAAAAGAATTTTGCTACTATATTTGACAATAACTCAGCAAATAAAATTTAATATTATATGAGTTACAGAAGATTTAAAAATAAAAATAATTACTCTGTGTCCCAAGTCATTTTCAATTACTTATTCAATTAGATTATAAATCTTGACAGCAAACTATAATCCAAGAGCAAAGTATTATTTTGGGGTAATTTTGAAAATATCAACCTAAAAACCAAAACTTACATGTGGCTACTCTTTCTGCAAATGAGAAGTCTTAAAATATTTTCAATGCTGTTATTTTGCCTGAAATCTCAGTTTTCTTCTTTAACAATAATGTCTCATCTAAAATTGACTTAATAAAGTTAGTAAAATTTAGAACACTCTTTATTTGTGGGTTTTCTATAAGCAGAACTTTTAAAAAAATTATATGAAATGATAATTATGAAGGTATATATTAAGTGTATGTCATAAAAATCTCAAGCCTGTCATATACATTATTTATGTGCCATTCTTTTTCGTTGAGGATAATTTAAATACATTGAAGAACTCCAAATGAAGAAAGGTGATCAAAGATATATTTTTATGCCCATTTTGAGGTGTGAAAATTTTTTTAAAATTTAATTGTATAGGCTTCAATTGCACTCATTATATTACTGGTTAATACTCATTTTAATAAAGCTGTTTAAATTAATTTGATAAATGGCTGAATGGATACAGTTATTAAGGATGACAACAAAATGTGATTGTGAAATCGTAGAAGAAACAAGGTTTAGATATTATTTTGCATGAATTAAATGGAAAAGATGATTGTTGTAATACAGAAGCTCTTTATTGTAAACAGCTTTTAAAATAATTTATTCAATGGGAAAATAAAATTAAAATTTTGTAATGTAAAAAAAAAAGGCATGTTTCAAAAATGACAATAAAAAGCACATAATGTAGTTGATATTTTCTCTCCTATTGCCACACCAATTATTAGTCTTTGGTATAATTTGTTTTAATGATAAAATATTAATATTTTTGCAATCAGAACCCCTCTTCAAATGAATAAGTGGTATATTTACATGTCCTAATTATCAAGTTCGATATTTTTATATTTATTCCGTGCAGAGGATTGGGGGTGGGGAGTAATTCTATTATTTTATATGTGTTAGAATAATATCTATTTTATGTATATGCAATGTCTCAAATTTGTTGTGATAGTTCTCTTTATATATTGCTCAAAATTCACAATTGACTTAAAAGATAAAATAGAAACATTTTACATAAGGTACTATTACAAAAATTTTAATTAAAGATGAAATAGATTCATATAGATCTTATCAAGTTTTATTCTTTTTAAATACTGTTTTCATTTTTTTTTTTTTTGTTGTTAACAGTATTTTATTTTAAATAGTTGAGATTTAGTATGCATAATACTTTGTTCATATCTGTTTTATTATTGTGCTAATATTCATATAAATAAAGATACAACAATAAAAGACAAATGACCCTGAAAATGCATTTCATACTGAACCAGCACTCATCAGTTGGTCCAGGTTACCATCTCCCATATATATCTATTATATGAAAAATACTTATCTATATTAAATAATCATATTTTTAAATTACAAATGTCAAATTAACTCAACCCACATCTTTGACACCATCCACTTTAGATAAATACAGTAATGATTATTGTATCTTTATTTATATGAATTTAAAAGAATATGTGGTAGTATTGAGATTATTTAATATATTTACAAAGATATTACATGTGGGAAAGAGAAATGTGAATAATTTCATGTGTGTGTGTGCTTAATTTAAAAAAATCAGATATATTAATCTTTAATTGAGTTTTGAAGTTTATATCTGTGCTAGAGACAATCTCTAGTTTAATAAATGATTAGTAATAATCATTTCTGTATTTATCTAAAGTAGATGGTGTCAAAGAAGTCGGCTGAATAAGTTTGACACTTGTAATTCAAAATGTAATTGTTTATATTCATATATTAATTTAATTATAACTATTATAAGAAAAATGGTATAATTATTTTATAGTTGTTAAAAAAAAATGTGTTGTAAAAAAATTTGAAATATTATTTAAATATTAAGTCTATTTCATTTATTTATAATTCTGGAAATTTTCTGCACATAACTGTGCAGAATGCTCCCCCCCCCCCCAAATCTTATTTCAAATATTTATATTTTTAATAGGATAATAAAACGTGTATATAGTTTATTGTTTTATTTTTACTATTTGTATTATTATTATCTTAAATATACATTGCTGATCTAGTTTTCTAATAAGATTATTATCAATCACTGCAATAAAAAATCAAGGTTGTGACAATTATAGAAAAAATAGGTTTACTTTCTCTTTTTTTTTTTTGCCAAAAATAATGATTTGAAGTCTAAGAGAAAATATGATTTTAAGTTGGATAAATTTTTTTATGAGAGACTGGTTTAGGAAAAGAATTAAAAAATATTAGAGACTGGTTTAGGAAAAGAATTAAAAAATATTATATGTCTTGAAAAGAGTGATTTTTGATTGAAAAGAAAAGACTTGCAGGCAGAAAAAAATGAAATTGGAGATAGAAAATATTGCAATATTTGATTTAAGTTGCAATGATGTGGTTGTGATTGTAGATAAAGATTTGGAAAAAATAAAATTGAGAATATCATTAGTATTAAATAAAAAATCAAACTAATGGTACAAATGAAAAGATTTTAATTTTTAAGAAGCTGGGTTAATGAGATTGAAAAAAGTGAAAAAGCAATTCATTTGTCTTGCAATTAGAATAGTTATGAGAAAAGGTTAATGATTTTGTCAATTCTGACATCAAGACTTTTTTTTAATGGGTTGAAGATATATTAATTATCTAATCTTGAATCTGTCTAAGTTTATCAAATATTTATGAATTAAAAGCAGAAAATTAAATTCTAAACAATATATAACATTGTCAAAAACTTATATCTGATAAACATAGCACTTTCCAGTATCATCTTTTTAGATTTTTCAATTGTTGATAGAATTAATAGAGATGCTTTTTTCTCACCTCTGGTTAGAAAGATCACATTATTCCAAAAAGTAATAAAAATAAATAAATAAATAAATAAACCATTCAGAATAGCTACTGTCAGTATTAAAAACTCATCTTCAGAAATTAAATATATAAATTTAGTAAAATTCAAATTTTATTATATTTAATAAATACAGCTTGAAGTTGTCTGCAGAAAAATTTGCAAATTACTGCTTAAATACTAATTTATTATTAAAAAATAATCTGCTGAAATAGTTACAATTAATATCCCATTATATGTATTTTTATCCCCCCCCCCCCTTTTTTTTTTTTTAAATTAACAAAACAAGACAAATAATTTTTGAGAACATTTAATATTATTAAAATTTTTATATTTGCCACGACACAAAAAATTATATTCGTGTCACTTTTAACTCCAAGACTAAAATATTTTAGATTGAATAAAACTGACAACTTTTAAATTTAAATTCATCTATTGAAAACAGTAAGAATATTAATAGTACATCAAACTTTTTTTTTTATAGAAATTCTAATGCATACTATGAAGATTGAATTAAGGATTTTATATCTGAACTAAGTGTGATATATATTTGTTGGTAGATAAGATGTAAATATGAAATTGTAAAGTCTCTGTATGAATCTATATCAATTCAATTATAATCTGTTAGATTAGGGTCCAAAGGTAATGATTTTTAATGTATTAGTATCATGAATTTTTGTATAAATTGTAGTGTATTACATGGATATTTTAAATATGACATAGACCCTGACTACTTTTACTTTACAATAGTTTTATAATGGTTATTATTTTTGTTTATATACGTTTATTTTATAGAAAGAATTTGGGGATAAAATTGTCTTCAATGGAGTATATTCTGAAGAAACTATTAGAATTCCAAATACAAGCAATTTTTCATTTGTTGGAGATAAACTTAAAGGTATGAAATACATACATTTTTTTTTTTGCTAATATATTCACATATTATCTACCCAAGTTCAGGTTGATTGATAAAACTTGAATTTTCATCTTTGTAATAGTTTGTTGTTGTTTGCATTTCTTTAACATAATTTATTCTAGCATTCTAATATTTTCAGCCACAATTATAAATCTTTTTACATTATTAAGATTTATATATAAAAATATTATTGATATAAATATATTTTTTGTTTGATTTTTAACTTATATTTCAGTGCTGAATGTAATTAAAAATAACATTGACATCTGACCAATAACATTAGATCTATACCAAAGATATTATTAAAAAAATCTTGGTCAGATCATTAAAAAGCTGTAATTATAATTATTAGATGAATCATTTTTAGCAAAGTATACATTAATGCAACATTCTTATAATAATTAATTTATACTCATGTAACCAAAGTATTTACATCATCTTTGAATAGATAGATTTAGGTTAGATGTGAAGAGCAGTTTGGAGTTATTATAAATGCAATTGAAATGATGAAAACTTATTGAAAGGTATATATAGTATATGTGTTTTATTGAAAAATATTTGAATTAAATGTCTTTGTTAGATATTTTGGAAAAAGAAAAGTCTAAATTAGAAGATATGTTTATAGGGAAATTTGTAAATGATTTAGAAAATATTTGTAAGAATTAATGATCTTTTTAGAGCAGAAATGTATATGACAGGAGTATTATGTATCTTATTTTAATATACTGTATACTTAGATAAATTGTTGTTTTGAAGGTTTTATTAATTTCTTTGAAATAGCAAGGATGAACCTTTTACTAAATATTTTGTAGAAAATGAAACTAAAGCTATGAAATATAGACGGTATACTGGATAGGAAATTACATAAGATTAGAAAGATAATAACTAATAATAGAAGTAATGATAAATACATTAGTGAGAACTGCAATGTCTAAATCAGAGGTTGGGAACATTTTTGGTCAGAGAGCTATTTTGACAAAAAATATAGAAAAAAATCGTCAAGCGTTGTTGGCTGAGAGGTCATCGTACCTGCCTTGCAAGCAAGTAATTGGTTGCAGACGGGTGTGGGTTCGCGGCCGATGCTATGACATATGGGAAAAAAAATATAGAAAAATTAAAATTTAGGGAGCAGCAACTTGAAATCAGCTTACATATTATTAATTAGAACCTTTTTTTTCTAAGAAAATACAATAAATTTGCATTATAAAATTTATCAGTGAAAAAAGTTATATAAATATGAAAATACAATGTTAATATTCAAATTTACTAATGTGTCTTTTGAACTATTATGCAGCCAACTTGTTCTTATTTGGAGTATATTTCATACATTTATATTAATTAAATTATAATGAAATTAATACAGTTAGTTAAAAATTATATATTAGTATATATAAATAAAATATTATTTTATAATATATTAAATTTTTAATAAAATTTATATATATATTTTATTCAAAATAAGAGAGCCACACCTTTTCCACTAAAGAGCTGCATGCAGCTCGAGCCTGCAATTCCCAATCCCTGATCTAAATAAATATTTTTTATTATGGGGATTTTAATACATAATTATTTTTTTATATATATATTCAAATGGATGATGTGTTTTGGATTAAATTAGTTCAGTTTAATGTGATTAATGGCTTTTTTGATTTAAAATAGTTTTATTTGGTTAAAATTTATGGGTTTTTATCATCATTCATGATTAGTAATTAATGATTTTATTTTGTCATATTTCTGTTATGAAAGTCTTCATAAATTGACAACATTCAGCCAATTTATTTGCTTTATTAATAAACTAATATTATTAATATCTTGAAAACTTGCAATGGGTTCATAACTTTATTGCTATGCTAAAATATACTTGATGAATGCTTATCTTTATATTTTCATACATATCTCCATTAATATTAATTTTAACAATATGCTAAACAAAGTTATATTATTTTACAACTTATAGAAAGCACATTTTGAAAAATCCTTATCACTCAATATTCTTACATCAGCTAAATGTGATTTGTTAGGAGGTCTGGGTTTGTAGTACAAAAATATGTCTTTTGCTACAAAAAATATTTTAAACATATTTATTAGTTTTTATAATTTAAATTAAGATTAAATATAGTTTCATCTTAAGCATCTTAATTTTATGCTTAGATCATCCAGATAGAATTATTTGGTTATAAAATATAAAATTCAATTACTTATATATAGTATTTCATTTAGCCAGTTAGTGTGTGTAATTGCCATTCACTTTATCATTTATACAGTTTTTAGCAAGAAAAGAAACTTTTTGACAATTTGTTTTTTAATCCAATGACAATGAAGGAGGATAGACAAACATACTTTTCATAAATATTAAATGATATCCCACGTTCTTATTCATCTTTATTCATCACATTTTTTTTTTTTCATAATTTTAATGAAATTGCTGATAAATTTTAAATGAATGGTTTTTGAGTTTTAAAAAAGAATTCCCACTAAAAAATAGAAAATCAGAATTATTTCTATATATTAACATGTATAAAATAAATTGCTAAAATTTACAAAATATGACTGACTTTGAAATAATACTGGCCCAATGCCTTACATGAGCTTTAAGTAGAAACATTTTTACATTCTGAACGTTATATGCAATATATATATATACATATTTACAGATTTACATCCATATATATATACATAATTCTTTTATCTGTAACTCATTTTCTTAGGTTTTATTAACTCATGGTTTGAAAAAATATTTAATAAAAATTTGTAAATTTGAATTTATAAATTTTATGCATATTATTGTGGGTTATTGTATGTTGAAAATTTATTAATAAAATAAAATTAATAAAAGTTACTTTAATCAGTGATAAATTATAATTTAAAATGCATTTAGTTAATGTCTGTCAATCAATCAATAGTATTCTCTGTCTCATGGACAAGTCCAGAGAGTAGTCCCATCAACAATTCATTCATTTTTTCCATTTCATTCTCTTCATGCCCAGCTTTTCAATTCCATGTAATTCTTCCTATCTCTTACATAATTCAATAATGTTAATCTTTTCTGTCCTTTCTTTTTACTTTCATTGATCCATTCGTTCCAAAATATCTTTCATTAAACTATACTTTTTTCTTAATATATGTACAATTCACTTTCTTTTTCTCTTTCTGATTTCCTTAATCAATCTTTTTTCATTTACTTTTTTCAAAACTTCATTTGTTATTGTAGTAATCCAACTGATTTTTTCCATTCTTCTCCATGTGCACATTTCAAAGGCTCCCACCTGTTCTTAATTTTATTACTCATTGTTCACATTTCACATAGCATTTAATTAATCTTTTTCTTAAGTCTTTCTTCAAAGATCAACAAAATATTTTCTTTCTTTTAATAAATGCTTCCTTTGCCAGTGCTATTCCTCTTTTAACTTCATTTTTACTTCTTCTATCCTTACTCAACCAACTACCCAAATATCTGAATCCTTTTACCTTTTAAACTATGTTATCATAAATTTCAATTTGCAGTCTTTTTGCATTCCTCTCTATCCATATACACTTAATCTTCCCAACACTGACATTTCACCGTCAGCTATAAGAGCCATATCATCTGTAAATCTTATACATTTTTATTACTCTACCTCCAACATTTGCTCCTCCACAGTCTAAGTAGTTATTCAGCATGTCTTCTAAATAAATATTAAAATGAACAGGTGATATACTGCATCCTTGCCTAACTCTTCTTTCTATATTCACTTTATCAATTTTATTATTCCCCAATCTAATTCTTATCCTTTGTCCAGTATACATATTCCAAATCAATCTTCTCTCTTTCCAAAATACTGCTTTATTTTTTAAGATGGTCATAAGCTTATTCCAGACTACTCTTATCAAATGCTTTTTCCAAATCCACAAAAAATGTACTGATTTCTTTATCTTTTTCAATATATATCTCTGCAATTGTTCTAATAACACTAATAGCGTCTCTTGTTTTTTTTCCCCTCTCTGAAAACCAAACTGTTCTTCTCCAATATAATACTGTACCTTCCCATAAATTTTTTGAGTTAAAATCCTCAAAAATTTAGAGGCATGAGATAACAAACTTATTGTCCTGTACTCTTTGCATTTAACAGCTTTCTTCTTTTTAGCAATTGCAATCATTATAGTTCTTAAAAAATCATCAGGCCAAATTCCACTGTTATATATCAAATTGTAAAGTCCAACTATTTCCTTCATAGTAAATTCTCCTATTTCTTTCAAAAATTCTATAAGTATTGCATCAAATCCAACACCTTACCATTCTTCATTTGTGCATTTGACTTTCTTACTTCATCTGGCAATATATCCATACCTTTATCATTTATTTTAATGTCTTCATTTTCAAGTTCATAATTAAATTATCTTATCTTTTAAATAGATACTGAAGATATTCTTTCCATTTTTTTAATATGTCATTGCTATCAGTTAATCTCTTTCCATTTTTATCTGCAATCTCATTTGCTACCCATGTCCTTTTCTCTCAAGTGACATTTCTTATTTTATCAAATACCAGATCCTAACTTTTTGCCTGTTGAAACATTCTATCTCTCTACATTCTTGATCCAATCATTTTTCTTTTGTTAAATCTGTTTCTCTTCTTAGCTCATTATTAATTTTTCTATATGTACTTTTTCCATCCTCAGCATTTATATTCTTCCATCTTTTCCAACATACCTTCAGTTATTCAAGATCGATTAGCTTTCTTTAACTGAATAATACCTATTTTATTTTTTGCTGTTTTTAAGAATCCTTCTTAATCCTACATCAACATTTATCACAACTATTAATTAATACAATATGCTTCAACATATAATGACGAAATTACTAAATTCTAAATCTTAATATTGGCTAATATACCTCATCTTTAACAATCCTTTTTATTGCATTTTCACATATTAAACCAAATCCCCCCCCCCATTTCTCTCAGTTTATCTAAGTCCAATCTTACATATTTCCATCCCCTTTTTTTAAATTTTTTTTAAACTCAACTTTAATTTAGCCATAACCAAATTATGATCTGAGTTTATAACAGCACTAGGCAAAGCATGTGAATTCTTAATAGCATTCTTGTATTTATCCTGAATCAATATATAATTAATTTGATAATGTTCTTTACCACTTGGAGCTTTCTATGTATACTATCTTCTTATATGACTTATAAAACAAGTGTCTGCAATCACAAACCCATTCTTACAAAATTGTATAAGCTGGCTACCTCATTTATTTCTTTTTCCAATACCATAACTTCCAACAATTTTTCTTTCCTTACCTTTTCCTACAGTATCATTCCAATCACCTAATAGCAATGTACATGCATTTTTCCCCTTACATTGGATAATTTCCTCTATCTTCTCATATTTTTCATGAATTTCAATATCATCATGACTAGTAGCCTGCATATAAACTTGTATAATTACCAAAACCGTAGGATTTGCATTTATTCTCATCATCATCAATACAATCAACCTTTGCCACATTATTCCAAATTTTCTTTCCAATACCAATGCCAACTCCATTAATTTGTCTATCACCACTCGAATAAAATAACATCTCCATTACTTATTTCTCCACATCCCTCCCACCTCACCTCGCTTAATCCTATAACATCGATATTATTTATACACAGCTTTTTTTTTTTAATTTTCCAATTTCCCTGCTCTTTTCAATAATCTAAGATTTCATGTACCAGTTCTCAATGTGTTTTTTCTCAGTGAATAAACTTTATGAGGATTTTGCGGGTTTACTACTGCCAAGTAAGATACCAAAGTCATTCTTAGGTAAAGTCTCAACACTTATAATAAAACAAAGGAATTATATGGCAGAGTGGTTTCTCGTTGCCTTCTTGGCCAGTAATAATTTTTATAACAGGTGTAATGCGCTATCTGAATCTCAAAAAATACGAACATCCATCTTCTGCTGACTTGGAAGAATGCTGTTGCTAACCTAGCACCATGTTGACTTATTTAATGGCGATCACTACTTGCTATTATATATCCACTGTCGTAGGAATTATGGCATTTTATAGAAGCAAACATGCCACTGTCTCCTTCACCGCTTGCTAATATATTGTGAATGTTCTCTTTGTCAGCGACTGCTTATTTATAGTACTTTACTTATTTGCAACAAATCTTCATATCTGAAAGCCATTCCCCTATCCGCAACCTGGAGACGCTCTGAATGGCATGAGACCCATGCTCTGCTATCCAATCCAACACAGCTAATAATGTCTATATGTTCATAGGAATATAGCTCTCAAATTGTATACTTTGAAAAATGAATAAGATCTAAAATAAAAGATAAAAAATCTTTACTTTTATTCCCATTTAAAGTATAAATAAATATTAATGCTCCTGAAATAAATTTATGTGTAGTGGGTCATTTTTTTCTAAGCAATCATATATAATGTGCATATTTATTATTATTATTTTAAATATATATACAACTGTATGGTACTTTTTCTACTAAGCAAAATAGAAATAAAGAGAAGTAAATGACTTTAATGAAAATATTTTTGCTTATGTTTGAATTGAATTTTTTTAATAAGATTTAGTATTTAAAAAAATCTTCAAAGTGCATCTGTGTTTTAAAAAAAAGTACATTAATTTTTATATAACATTCTTATATATACACTATTATATGCAATAAGTTAAGTGTGTGCTTTTTTTATTTTTAATAAACATTTCAATTAGTTTATTCTGTTATTTATAAATTAGAGAATGTTTTATCATTATTGTATCATGTTTCATGATGTTTTTTAATTTGACTGATGGAATAATCATTTAATTTCTTAGAATTCATTCCAAAATAAGGGATATACAGACAGTTTTGACATGGATTGGATTTTTATTAGATTACATAAATAAGAAATTTTTTAGAGACAATCATTAGTAGCATTGGTCTTTTCCAAGTTGGACAAGTTTTGCTCATTACAGATCCAGTCTAAAAATTTAATTCAAAACAAATAATTTAATTTTAAAACCACTTGCAGTAAGTAGTAGTAGAATGCTATTGGAATAATATTGTTAATTCAGATCATTTTAATTCAGCAGCTATCATTTGGAGAAATTTTTGAAAGTGACCATTAACTTTTCACAACTGTCAGACTTTAATATAAATTACTATTTGTTTAAGTAAATCTGTAATAATTAAGCATATCATGTGTAATATAAAGTATACCATATAACATTTTAAAATAAAATTAAAAAACACAATAATTAGTTTAATTTTTTTAATCAATGTTATTTCTAACTATATTAAAAAAAAGTGTAGTAGAATGAGCATTTTTTAAAAAACAGTTGGAGGAGGGCATGGGAAACTTATGCCTGTTAATTTATAATAGGAAGTTGCAGCAGTTTTTAAACAAATATCTGATTAAATTTAAAAAAAAAAAAGGATGAGAACTAATCAATGAAATTTAATTATTTTTTGGTTATATAAAAATAAAAATACAGATTGTGTGTATATGTAATGTATATTAAAATTAATATTTATAGCGAATTAGAAGTTTATCATTACATTCTTAAAATAAAAAAAAGAAGAAGCTATTCTGCAAATGCTTGGAAATCACAATGCTGGATTAATAATACTACTCCTATATTAGATGTTATTCTTAGGGTACTTAAATTATCTAATGGGCTTTAAAGTTGATTCTAAATTTGAAGTTATTAGTTATTTTGTGTTTAATGTAACACAATACTGTCTTTCAATATTAAATCATTCCCAGAAGCATCATTTTAGTGATAATATAATTGTAAATGTTTCAAAATTATGTTTTCTGACTTTTAATTATCAGGATTATTTTGTATTTTAATAAAATAATTTGCATATTTATTTTGCATTTTCACACCCACTAATATTTTTTTACATGTGTGGTCCTAGTAATTGTTGAAGCCATAATTTATGAATTAACTTTTTGTTTTAGTGAAATTCACTTAAAATTGATTCTTTGAAACCATTTTTTATTTCATTTGATAATATTCTGGAATATTTTTAATATCATTCCATGCGTTGTTTCATTTATTTTTTTATGGAGATGATGGGATCTATTCATACAATTTTTCACAACATTCAGTTATTCATGTTTATTGTGCTTCGGTGATTATTTTAGTTATTTAGCCATATTAGTTCTCTATATTTCATATATGGAAAAGCTATTCCCTAAACAAATATATTTTAAACTTGCAATAACAGTAAAATTATTTTATTTCTCTAGCATTACAGAACAAATAAGAGGTACTTAAGATTTAATCTTTTAATTTTTAAAAATGGATTTTAGTTGGTGATATATCTTAATTTACTAATTTTAAATAAGTTTGTGTTTTTTATATTGGATTATGTAACAGTGGAATAGAAATCTAGAAAATTCTTAGATTTTTAATCTGGAAACAAGTCAAAGTCTCATTAATCTACTAATTAATTAATAGAACTTATGAATTTTTTTTTTTTTAATATATCTTTATGAGTAATTTTAACAAATGAAATATAAATTTGCTTCATAATAATATATTGATTATTAGAAATGATAAAAGATTTTATTGGTATTTTTATTATTAACATTTTATGATACCAAACTAACCATTAGTGTCAGTATTATTCATTTTGTACTCTCATTTATTGTTAAACTTTTTTGATATTATATCATAATATCAAAAACAATATTCTGGAGATAAGTATAATGTGAATTGTTTTATTATAAAAGTTTGCAAAACATTCCTGACTATAAAAAAACATAATCTTATAATTAACTGAAAATTTTATCAACTTGTAAATCAAGATTTATTGATGAACTATCTAACTTAATTACTTTATGGATATCCAAATTTTTTTCTTTGGTTTTAAATCCATTCTTAAAGTATTTTTTACTGTGTAATAATTTGGTATTTTAATATCAAGCTTTACCTGGAAAATGCCATTTATAACATCACATTAAAAGCTGATTACTTAGTAGTATTGGATTTTTATTAAGGAATATTTTCTGTGGTTGTATTTTTTTTTGCTGGTTTAATCAAAAATTATTATTTTGAAAAGTAATATATATTATTATCAAGGTTAATTGTATTTGGACATTTTAAAAGAGTTATATATTTTTAAATGCTGTTATTCAAATATGTAAATAAGATAATCCAGATTTGAAGTATAAATGAAAATAGACAAATGCCAATTAAAAAATCTGAATGATTTAAGAGAATTGCTTTTTTTTTTTAGGACATAAAGTACTAAGAGCCTGTAAAAAATTTGTTGCAAGTGTGGGTGCAGCATGCCATGGATATAAAAGGTAACTTTTCTAGTTAAATGTATTTTTTTTTTTAAAAAAAAAAAACGTTGTTTCTATTTAAAACAGGTATTCCTTTCATAACTTTTTGTATATATGAAAACATTTTTTAAAAATATAACTAAGAGCCGCATTGAACTTATTATTATATTTTGAAAATTTTTTGTATTTTACATATTCTAGGAATTGTTTACTTAAATCAGATTATATGAGGACAGATTATATTAACCAAAAATATTAAATTCATTTTTAGTGTAAGATTTGATATTTATACAGAGTATATGTGTTTTCCTTAAAAGCTGATAGAGGAACTAGATAATACAATTATTAGACAATAATTCTTGATCAGTTGATGCAGTTTGTGACTGCTTGCCATCCTTTCACACTTGAATTTTAAATCTACGTCACAAACTTGAATAAATTCTTATGGTGCTTGATATATATGTTAAATATATATATACGGACACACACAAGTATGTATGATTAAACATAATATTTTCCCATATATATATGAGTGAGTATTTGTTATTTTAGTACCCATTTTGGATTGATTTTTCTTTATTATCTGGATATGTCTAGTCTAATAATTGCTGCTGTATTACAGATTCTTAAATATACTTCTATGATTGGATCTATTTCCTATCAAGTAATCCATTTTAGATTATCTTTTTTTGTTGTTGTTTTTATGAAATTTTATACACATTTAATATTATATGAGAGTATTACAAATATAAAATTTTACTTTTATCTGAAACCGTTTTAGACATTAGGGATTTCTTAATTTGTCAAAAAATGACTATTTTTAATGTTGGAACTATACAAAAACATGATTTTCTCACATTAAGAAATAATTTAGAGAAACAAAATAAAATATGGTTTTAAAGAAATTAGAATTTTGAAATCTTAACAAATTTACCCCTGTTAGCGATGATGAATGGTCTCCCAAAATATCTCTTAAAGTAAAATCTCTCATAAAAAATAAGCAATTGTAAGGAGTTTCTATGGGCAAAAAATTAATACATTGCTTTAAATTCAAAATATAATCTATTAAAAAAAATAAAGCTTAAACTGAAAAAATTGTTATTAATGAATAAAAACATTTTACTTAGCATATTAAAAAAAATTACTATATACTGTTTAAAGATATTCCGGTAGCTATTAAAAGAAATATATATATATAATTTTTCCATTGCTGATTGCCATTTTGCTTCTTACTTAGTAGTAAAAAGCATAAATTAAAAAAAAAACACCCAACGCACATTTTAAAGTTAGATAAAAAAAATTAATCCAACACAATGCACATGTTAAAATTTATTCTTCATACAGTTTATTTTCAATTGCTAAAATTTAATTATTTTGATAATTTCTAACTAATAAGACTGAACTTTTTGTGGCATTGTTATTGGTTTTTTAAATAATGTATTTTTTTTAAATTTTACATAAATGCAATGAATTAAATAAAATGTTATGTACAGTTATGTTAATGATCAATTTTTTTTTTGCCAGTCTATGTTTATGGTAAACGTTTATTATTTTGAATAAGTCAAAACAAATTACAAGAGAGGATTGATTTAAAATTTGAAAAAAATAAATGCCATTTAAAGAGAATTGATTTAAAATTTGAAAAAAATAAATGGCATTTTAAACTTACATTTAATAATCTTTTGATCATATAAAGTTGATTATTAGCTGCAAAATGTATGAAATAATTTTTGTTTTCAAAATAAATTGTAATTACAATGACTTATGATTGTTGTATTTTTGCTGCAGGCAAAGTAATGTTTGTAAGAATTTTAATCTGTAAAAAATTGAATGAATATATATTAACTAATATATACATTTTACAACTAAATATTAATACAATTTGTTGTTTTGCATGATCACAAAATATTTGCTACTGTGCTGAATGAAACTGGCTTTTTTTAAATTTTATTTTGTAGTCTAAAAATGAAAATCTTTTTTAATTTGGATATGTCACAAATGAAAGCACTGAATGTTTTGTAAAGTCACTGGATGCAAATTAATAAAGTGCATTAATTGTATTTGAATTCTATAATCAAATCAACATTGTAGACTATATAATGAATACATTCTACTCTACATTTTTTCCACAAGCTGGCTGGCAGCTTGCGTCGTCTGCTACCAAGAACCTAGGTGGCGCTGATTGCCGTAAACACATCGAGCTTATGTGTCGTCTGCTATCAGAAACTACCAAGATTCTAGCCCACTACGCGGCGCTGTTTCTCCACGTTACACACGGTAAAAACAGCAACCTCTAAATGCCTCATTGCTAACGTTTATGAACATAGTACTTAAAACATTCAGGGCCTATAATGTACAGGGGTGAATAATTTATAAAGTAATAACTATTTAAATATACGGTCAAACTTAATAATTTTACATTCTATTTCACCATTTCATGAATCGATGTATTTTTAAAGTATGACTTTGTAAAAAGCGATCTGTTTTTTTAATTATTTACTCTAAAAGTGGTTTTTTTTTTTTTTTTTGTAAATAAAACAAAACGTGATTTTCGGTCTGTTTTTTTTTTTTTTTTTTAAAAAAAAAAAAAAGCTAATTTTTTTCCCTACGGCAGTATATCGTTCAAAAATATATTATTTTAAAAGATTATTGTTTGTAAAACTTTTTTTTTACACTTTCAATTAATATTTTCAATAAATTTTAAAGTAATATAAATTATATTTCGGTTTATAGATTACTATTTCGAAAAATAAAGTGTTATTTGCGTGCTGGAAATACCGTGTGCTTGTTACTCGCGAGCAATAATTCGTAAATATGTTTATCAAAACTTCATCTCACAATAATATTAAAGGCATAAATATTTATTGAAATTGTATTTAAAATTTTAGAATCATTTTAATAACTAAAAATATCATATACTCACAAGGAAATTTCAAAATAATAGGTTTAATATGTGCCGTATGAGAAAAGTAAGAGTCAGAAAAAAAAAAGATTTAGAGCAAAATATATATATACATTTAATATCTTTATTGATGGTTGGAATTTAAAAAGTTTCTTTCAAAACTGATGCTCGTGTTAGGCTTGTATACTGTTAAAATTAAAACTATTCGTCCTCATAAATAATTTGGAAGACATTGCCTGTCAAAATTGGATAATCATTGAAAATTATATATGATCTTAATAGCCTAAAATTCAGAAGCCTGATAGTACTGTCTTTGCCAGTGCACTGTTTCTTTCTTTCATTATTGATACATAAGTAAGAACAGGTAAAACACATTTATTAAAAATCTTCCTTTACAGACACGTAGATATATTTCCTTTTAGTATCAAGTTATTTCTACCAAAAGCACTCCAACCAAGTTTAATCCTATGATTAATTTCATCCATTATGTTTCCATATGTATTAATAATCTGACCAAGTTGTTTGTAACTGTTAACTTCTTCTAATTCATCATAATCAATCTTTATTTTCATATTTTGAGAAAATCCATTAAACTTTACTTTAGTCTTTTAACATTTATCTTTAGTCCTACTTTCATCTGATAACTCCTGCAACATTTCCTGCAGCTCTGAAGCATAACTTGCAAAAACAACTACATCATCTGCAAAATCTAAATGACTTAAATAATCTCCATTTACTTTCACTCCTATAGCTTCCCATTAATCTCCATTTACTTTCACTCCTATAGCTTCCCATTTTAATCCACAAAATATTTCTTGCAGCACTGCTGTAAAAAGTTTTGGAGATATGGAGTTACCTTGTCTTACACCCTTCTCAATGTTGACTTTAATAATCTTTGTTAAAAAATAAATTTACTGATAAAGATTTCATAAGTTTTCCAATCAGCTTCTAAAAGCTTATAACTAAATCCTCTCATTCCCAGACAGAATTATTTAGACTGCAAGTGAGACTTTGTTAAGAGAAAGCAAAATTACGCTGGAAAATGAGACACCAACAATACAAATCTAATATCACTTATGTTGAGAGAAAAATCTATTAAATCTTAAACTAGACAAATCTATAAGCATTCTTCCTGCAGCAAGAGCAATGTAACATTTGTAAATGGATAATAGTAATTATGATACAATAAGAGCTTCTCCCAACAGACTAAAAGTCCCATACTAGCTATGAATCACAACTGTAAATATTATTCAGAAAGCATCCCTGATCACAACTATTTCAATGATTCAGAAAAAATTAGATTGACATATTTTGGCAAAAATTCCACATCTTTGTGGTCATCTAAAATCAATAAAGGCCAGGTTCCATTAAGATCTATTGTTAATTCTGAAAACTCACTATATCAAAAATTCTAATGTTCTTCGTCCTTTGGCATAGAAGAGACAGTTCTATGTTAGAGATTCTAAGAAAATTGTAGAATTAATCAACATGAAAAGTGAAAGAACTAACATATTGGGAAATTTTGATGTGAAAAACTTAATCACAAAAGTACTCTGTGATAAAGCATTATCTAATGTAAAAAAAAGATTAAATACCAATAGTAGTGTACAAACCAGAATAATTCTTCCAATTGATAGTTTATTACACTTAACATTCTGCACAGCATACTATTATTATATACTATAGAATTCTTCCAACAAAATCAAAAGATGCTTTTTGATTCCTTATTGCTATCTCTGATCAGCAATATTTACATGGAAGAACTTGAAACTACAACCATAAATAAAATTCTATCTACAATTAAAGTCTGGCTTTTCTATGGCCATATGGTAAAGCATTTCTACAAACATTCTGGATACTATCAATAATTATGTTCTTTTAATTAAGTTCACAATAGAATTAAAACAAGAACAGACATTACAGTTCTTAATTTTCTTTTGACAAGATTCCCTCATAGCAAAATCAAAATTACAATCAACAGAAAACTCACACACTCTAATCAGAATAAAAATTCTTATTCAGAAACCAATAACTTGGAAAAAGAAAAATCATAAAGCATAAACTCTCATGAAAAATACTTATCCATCAGCTATCATTATGAAATAGCCAATTAAAAGAAACACCATAAAAACAATTATAGGTATTAAAGCATATCCATAGATATTAGTAATTGCAGCTAAACTAAAGTAAATCTGTGATCAGTATATTAAGATTCCTTTCCAAAGTCATAAGTGCCCTATGAAAAAGTCTAACTTCTATAAAACACAAACTGCAAATATTGAAAAACAAAAACTGCATCTATGAAATACCATGTGAATATGGAAGAACATATATGGCTGAAATCATCTGACTCATTTCAAAATACGTAATTAAAAGAACAAAAAGTAATGATTAAAAAGAAAAACCAAAATGGACCTAAAATACATTGGACAAGAAAAATAACAGGCAGAATGTAAAAAGTAAAATTTGTATAAGCCATTCACATTTATAGTAGATAACTTTATAAATCAGTCTAATGTAAATAATTCATAATATTTCAAAACTACTCATTAACCTTGCCCTTAAAAAAACTGGAGAAACCAAGAGTCTTCATAGATAAATATATAAAATTTCTAGTGACTTGGTTTTTCAGAATAGCCTAATTAGTAAGAGCAAGCATTATCTTAAATTCACAAAACTAAAATCGAAGGTTCAATTTCCATTCTAGTACTTTCACTGGTAAGGCCAGCAACATTTGAAGAAGAGATGAGTAAAAAAGAGCACTCAAAATGTTGTAATAAATTAATCTGTATGCTTTGCTAACAGTTGAATGTATTTAAAAGTTTAAATAAAGTTAGATATCTTTTAAAAATATTTCATAATTATTAACAGATGATGGAAATAGTTCAATATATAATTACAGGTAAAATCCCTATCATCACAAATTTTCAGATAAACATTTCCTGTTTTCAAGTCAATATGTATAATGCTTGGGACTGTTTTTGTTTCTCCAGAATAGTCTAAAGACTTATTTGAATTGAAACACCTAATGTAGTAAGGAATTTGACTGCAATGGTATGTTGACTAGATATTTTGAGGTTTTATTAATCAACTATCTGGCTGGGGGATTTAACTATTAATGGGATGTTGTTTATACATGTATATCATGTTTTGAAATTCTGAAAAAGCTAAAATCAGTAACTTTTCCTAAATTCATTTATTTTTGTTTTTATAGAATATTTGCTTATCAATAGTTGTTCTTTATTAAAATTAAAACTGCAAAATTTTTATATGTTCATTCATCACCTGTGTTATTCACCTCCAAATCATAAGTCTTTGACTTAGTAAATGAGACTTATGCAAAGCATTACAATCAGAATGGCATTGCTTTGGGTGAGATGAAAATCTATCAGAAGATAAGTCTGTTTTATAGCAGTCAAGATAATTTCAGGTCTAATGATGTATATTAAAATCACTGTTATTAAAAAGCTAGTAATTGTATTTGAGTTGACCGAATGCCAGACCATTGATTCTCCCTCCCCCAACACAAATATTAATTTCTTGAATATTTAGCACTGCACATCGTGCTCTTGATTGAATGCCTCCAGTAGTTAAGTGACCAAATTTATACTTAAATAAAATTGGAGTGAATAAGGCATGGGCATTCACTATTTCATCCTAGCTCAGATTAATAAAAAATGATCAATGGTCAAAGATTTTCTTTGTCTGTTTTCTTTTTTTCTCCTGAAAATTTTTTAAAATTATTTGTTCCCTGATTGTTTTTAATTAATATATGAGCATTGAAAGTCAGAAATCCAATGCACACAGTAATTGTTTTTACTATAAAGTGCTATTAAAATGGTTTAGTATCTTTGGACTTCTCCATAGAATTTCATTTATAACTTGTACTGCAGCTACACCTGAATTTTGTGACTGGGCAATTATGTAGCCTACAACTATTGTAACTGTCCAATTTTTGTATTCTTGAACCTAAATATTTAAATTATTTGACTAATCTCATAAAAATAAAAATTACAAACATTCTCAAATTGCATTAGGGAAGGGGGAAGCATAATTTGTGATTCATTTTAAAGATAATAATATACAAAATAAAACTCTAATTTCATTCATATCTAATTATGTACCAATAAAGGCTAAATACCTAAACATTTAATAACCTCTTAATTCTTATGATATTTAAGATAATTTAGAGTTGAACCTAACAATATAAAAAATTAGGTAAAAATATTATTCATTAGTAACTCTTTTGTCTTACTTTCAAATAATTCAAATTAATGATACAAAAACAGATATAGAAAGTATCTTTCATATTAGGAACAAAGAAATTATAATTCTTTAACATACCACTCAAAAGAAAATTACTTCTTATATTTATTTATATTCATTAATTATAAAATTGTTAATTATAAAGCACCCATTACATTAAATATTAGAAATATACTTCAAATAATATATATAAACATGCTTTATAAAAATGTTTTCAATTTAATAATTCAAGGAAATTACTTTAATATGTTGACTTTCCCAGTATCATTATCTAATCTAATTGTTGTTGCTGTTGCATTTTTATAAATATTCTTTAAAATATGACAATATCTTGGATCTATACCTCAACGATATCTCTAGAATTGTCATTATGATGTATTATAGCATTTGTGATCAAACAGAAAACAGTGGCAAACTTAAAGGAGATAATAAATATACTTGAATTTATTTACTGGTTAGAATCTCTACAAATTTTCTAATATAATGTTTGTGAGTAGTTAGGTGGTTTAATGAATCTATAAATGAATTTCTAAATAGACAAATTTTAATATATATCACCCAACAGAGACACTTAAATATTTACCAATTTCACAATATCAACTAATAAACTATAATTTACTTTGATTAATCGTTAAGATTTGATTTAATGCAAGAAATTGTCTACACTCAGGAGGTTACAAATTTCTTGTCATCCTATTAATTGAAAGGAAACCCTTTGATTCCTCTTGGAGGCCTTAAAGAAACTGAGCAAGGCAAATTTTTAATGTCCACTCCATATGTTCTTGTCATTTGCAGCTGTTATTACTATGTGATTATTCATACAGTATATAAACATGGATGGGCTGCTCACCAACACACATTAGACGTGTGCTCTTCCGATCTATTGGATTTTTACCTCTGAGTTTAAGATCAAAAAACACCATGGACTTTCTTCTCAGTTGCCTGATAAGGCAGAATGAATGCTTGTGTAAATGATAATGGAAAAATGCCAATATATATATACAGTTATGACAGACAAAAATAAATCATGGCCCTTATTCCCAGGAGACTAAAGTCACCAACCAAGGTAGCAGTTGGTGGCCGAAGGCAGAGGCTGCACAGAATCCCCTGATTGTGGACACAGGCTGCCATTTGATGATGCCTTTTTTATTTAGGCACTTACAACAGCAGATCACTTTCAAGTGAAGAAAGATTGCAAGAGTTAGAAGAAAAACTGTCTTATATTAAATGGGATATTATTGGACTTTGTGAAGTTAGAAGAAAAGGCGAAGAGACAATTGTTTTAAAAAGTGAACATGTACTCTATTATAAAGGTACAAATATTGGAAATACAAGTGGAGTAGTATTCATTATAAATAAAAAGTAGAACAACAACATTGTGGAGATTGATGGTGTATCGGACAGAGTGGCAAGATTAGTTATACAACTTAATAGCAGATACCAAATGCAGATAATTCAGGTTTATGCCCCAACAAGTTCTCAAAGTGATGAAGTAGTAGAAGATTTTTATATGGATGCACAAAAGGCTTTTGGTCAGAGTTAACAACATTTTAAAATTGTTATGGGAGACTTTAATGCTAGAATTGGTAAACAAATGAAAGATGAAAGTGCTGGCGGTAATTTTGGTTATGTTAATAGAAATGAGAGAGGACATAGACTTGTGGAGTTTGCAGAAAAAGGAAAACTTTATATTATGAATTATTATTTTGAGAAAAAAGTTAAAAGGAAATGGACATGGAAGCATCCAAATGAAGGTACAGCAGAATTGGATTATATTTTGACTAACAGAAAATACATATTTCAAGATTGTAATGTTCTTAATAAATTTAACAGAGGAAGTGATCATCGATTAGTAAGATGTGAAATACATGTTAATGCAAAACTAGAGAGACAAAAATTATTAAGAAAAACAATATTTATAGTTGATATTCCTAATTTTCAGAAACATTCTAATGAATTTAAATTAGAAATTATAAATACGTTTCAAGTATTAGTAGACTTTGAACATGATTCAGATTCGAATGAAATTAATATGAAAACAACTGATACACTTTTAAAAACTGCAACAAAAATAGCTGGTTGAAAAAAGCAGCACTTGACCAATAACATTTCTACTGAGACTAAAGAATTTATGAAAAAAAGAAGGAATATGAATATATACAAAAATGATGCATTAAAAAGGATTGAATATCTCAAATTTTGTAAAATGATGCAGAAAAGATTTGAAAATGATATAAGAAAGTATAACTGAACTAGCAAGGAAAGCCGCAGAAGGGAATGAAAGTCTCAAAAGTGTAAAACAACATTTTGGTATTGGTAGGAAATTCATATCTGCAATAAAAAAAAGAAGCTGGAATTATTACTAAAAAGAGAGATGACATCATGAAATGGATAGAAGACTTTTATAAAGAATTATATAGTAAATAGTAAACAGAGCAAAACTCTCCATACAGTATTGCCACCTGTGCTAAACAGAGTAATCAATGGATGCCAGAAGGCTTGTGCATAAAATCCCTATCTAATGCCTACTCATCCAATATCCCCAGACTAGTTTCTGGCTTGTGGCCTTCGTCAGTGAGGAGCTTTGGATCTGAGAGCACTGCATCTAATGCAACCCTCTAGCAACCACCTTTTATCTCTACTTAACTACAAAACTATGAGATTGAAATTGAAAACACAAAAAATATTTTCAATCTAAGCTCAATAGCTTATATAGTCATATGGGTCTGAACTCAGTTCAGCACCCATACATTTTGGTGTCTTTGGCTCTTTTACAACCATAGCCACCACTATCCTATTAGGCAGGATTGGTGTTAAACCATTAAGCATCACATGATCATATATAGGAAATGTGATCATGTGATGAATTATATAGTAATAAAGAAATACCTCCTATATCTATGACATCTTCTGAATTACCCAGAATTTTAAATGAAGAAGTGAGACATGCAATTAAATATATGAAGAACGAAAAGATTCCAGGTAATAGTAGAATTATAATTGATATATTAAAAGAAGCAGGGGAAAAAATAGAATTTTTTTTTTGCAATGTTATATACCAAATGTCTAAATGATAAAGATGTACTAGATGATTGGAAGAATGCAGTATTAATATTAATATTTAAAAAAGGTGATAAAGAGGATATTAGAAATTACAGACCTATCAGCCTTTTATCAGTTACATACAGATTTTTTACCAAGATAGTTACAACTCGTCTACAGAGAACATTGGATTTCCCCCAACCAAGATAAGCTGGATTTAAAAGTGGTTTTAGTACAGGAGATCATATCCAGGTATTGAGAGAAGTTATAGAAAGGACAAATGAATATCAGTTGCCATTATGTTTTGGATTTGTAGATTATGAAAAGGCATTTGAATCTATAAACTTTTCTTCAGTGATTAAAGCATTGGATCATCAAGGTATAGACCCAAGATATTGTCAAATTTTAAAGAATATTTATAAAAATGCAACAGCAACAATTAGATTAGATAATGATACTGGGAAAGTCAACATTGAGAAGAGTGTAAGACAGGGTGACTCCATATCTCCAAAACTTTTTACAGCAGTGCTGCAAGAAATATTTTGTGGATTAAAATGGGAAGCTATAGGAGTGAAAGTAAATGGAGATTATTTAAGTCATTTAGATTTTGCAGATGATGTAGTTGTTTTTGCAAGTTATGCTTCAGAGCTGCAGGAAATGTTGCAGGAGTTATCAGATGAAAGTAGGACTAAAGATAAATGTTAAAAGACTAAAGTAAAGTTTAATGGATTTTCTCAAAATATGAAAATAAAGATTGATTATGATGAATTAGAAGAAGTTAACAGTTACAAACAACTTGGTCAGATTATTAATACATATGGAAACATAATGGATGAAATTAATCATAGGATTAAACTTGGTTGGAGTGCTTTTGGTAGAAATAACTTGATACTAAAAGGAAATATATCTACGTGTCTGTAAAGGAAGATTTTTAATAAATGTGTTTTACCTGTTCTTACTTATGTATCAATAATGAAAGAAAGAAACAGTGCACTGGCAAAGACAGTACTATCAGGCTTCTGAATTTTAGGCTATTAAGATCATATATAATTTTCAATGATTATCCAATTTTGACAGGCAATGTCTTCCAAATTATTTATGAGGATGAATAGTTTTAATTTTAACAGTATACAAGCCTAACACGAGCATCAGTTTTGAAAGAAACTTTTTAAATTCCAACCATCAATAAAGATATTAAATGTATATATATTTTGCTCTAAATCTTTTTTTTTTTCTGACTCTTACTTTTCTCATACGGCACATATTAAACCTATTATTTTGAAATTTCCTTGTGAGTATATGATATTTTTAGTTATTAAAATGATTCTAAAATTTTAAATACAATTTCAATAAATATTTATGCCTTTAATATTATTGTGAGATGAAGTTTTGATAAACATATCTACGAATTATTGCTCGCGAGTAACAAGCACACGGTATTTCCAGCACGCAAATAACACTTTATTTTTCGAAATAGTAATCTATAAACCGAAATATAATTTATATTACTTTAAAATTTATTGAAAATATTAATTGAAAGTGTAAAAAAAAAAGTTTTACAAACAATAATCTTTTAAAATAATATATTTTTGAACGATATACTGCCGTAGGGAAAAAAATTAGCTTTTTTTTTTTTTAAAAAAAAAAAAAAAAAAGACCGAAAATCACGTTTTGTTTTATTTACAAAAAAAAAAAAAAAAACACTTTTAGAGTAAATAAATTAAAAAAACAGATCGCTTTTTACAAAGTCATACTTTAAAAATACATCGATTCATGAAATGGTGAAATAGAATGTAAAATTATTAAGTTTGACCGTATATTTAAATAGTTATGACTTTATAAATTATTCACCCCTGTACATTATAGGCCCTGAATGTTTTAAGTACTATGTTCATAAACGTTAGCAATGAGGCATTTAGAGGTTGCTGTTTTTACCGTGTGTAACGTGGAGAAACAGCGCCGCGTAGTGGGCTAGAATCTTGGTAGTTTCTGATAGCAGACGACACATAAGCTCGATGTGTTTACGGCAATCAGCGCCACCTAGGTTCTTGGTAGCAGACGATGCAAGCTGCCAGCCAGCTTGTGGAAAGTTCCTGTGCGTACGCATGGTGAACAGCGCCACCTATCGGCAGAAAAAGCGTCGTCTGCTTTTGAGGCCCCTACCCTGTATGTTCTGTGTGAAAACACAGAAACAGCGCCTCTAGCGGCGACAGTACAGTCTGCAAACCACGACCATTTGCTACTGTGCTGAATGAAACTGACTTTTTTTAAATTTTATTTTGTAGTCTAAAAATGAAAATCTTTTTTAATTTGGATATGTCACAAATGAAAGCACTGAATGTTTTGTAAAGTCACTGGATGCAAATTAATAAAGTGCATTAATTGTATTTGAATTCTATAATCAAATCAACATTGTAGACTATATAATGAATACATTCTACTCTACATTTTTAATGCGAATATCACCAATTTATTTTCGGAAGACATAGCTTAGTAAAATCATTATTCTATGCTGACATCAATCTTACAAAATAACCAACAGCGAATAATTGATTGTAAATCAAAGTAATGGGTACAAATTAATTATGATTGCTATATGTAAATCAAAATAATGGTTACAAACCATTGATAACCATAGTAAAGATGTATTCAAAATTTTGAAAATTAGTGTCAGAAAGTACAATTTACAAATTTAAAAAAAAAAAAACAAACAAACATTTTTTCACCCTTTTTAAAGCAAGTATGAACAATTTTATAATAAGGTTCAGTTTTTCAATTTTTTTTTTTTTTAGAGGTCATTTAAAAAGGGTAAAATAATAAAATTATTAAGTAATCTCATTATTTTACTATATTTGAAAGAATTTATGAATTTTTCAAATTTATAGAAGTCTTAAATAAATTATTCCATTTGATTCATAAAGTACATTTTTATTAATTAACATGAAAGCTCTTGCATGAATTATAATGAAGCTAAAAGAGATTAGTAAATAGAGCTAGAAATACTGTAACTCTGATAATGAAAATATTGGGTTTTTTTGCAAACAAATTGTTTAAACTATTTTTATGCATTGCTTATATGATTTCAGAAATACAATAATTATTCCTTCATTGTTAAATTTCATTTCCATCAAATTATCGAAATTAGAGACTATTAGCAATGCAAGTCATCTATTGTTTATGGCATTAGGATCTAGCGTCATGTTATAGTGATTGGGATATCCATCTGTCATGCCTATAACTTAGAATTTACAAGCAGGTTTAGAATTTGTCTTTCATATGACCTACCTACAATCAACATAGTTAGTTATACAATATTAGTAATTAAATAGTTAACTAGCTTTTATTATAAAGATCTCAAGTTAACCTGGGTTTGAACAAAAAATGCAGCCATATTGGATTTTTGAAAACTTTGATATAATACATAATTTTTATGATAAATTCATTTTGCATTATGCGAAAGTCAAGTGGTGTATGTTAACAGAAAAGTAATATACCAAAGAATGTAGAAAAGCTGAAAAAATATAGACATTACATATTCAAAATAGTAAAAAAAAATAAGATTTTTATACACCTTTACCCCGCTTAGCGATGGCAATTGGTCCTCCAAAACTCATCGTTAAGCAAGAATATCGTATACAGAATACGTAATTATAATGGGGGTCTATGGGAAAAAAATTGGTCGGTTCCAGTCGACGTAAAATATCCACATTGGTTTCCAAGCTCAAAGATTTACTTGATTTTTTCATGACAATGATGACTAAATACAGTATTTAAAAAGAAAAGTTTTATATCACTAGAAAAAAAAATGCATATTTTCACTTTAAAAAGTACAGAACAGCAAAAAGAAAGAGAAAGTGAAACTAAATTTGAATTTAAAAGTTTTTATATTCTTCCGCAGAAGTTTTTCATCGTAATGAAAAAAAAATCCATACTGAAGTGCTTTTTTTTAAAATTTGTATTACAGTATATATTACTGTACATTTATGTTTATTACTTATGTGAAATTATTCAAATTAAAAAACAATGTTTAATTATTAATTATTTAATTGAACATAAAGACTTATTACTGTACTCCACAGTAACAAAATGCTTAATGCTTATCGTAAAGCAGTCAACTTTAGAAAAAAAAAAATCAACTTATTTTAAAAGTAAAAAATCTAACTTCTAATTTTCTAAAACATACTGCTAGGTTTATTTTTCTTACTGTATATTTTTAGTAATGTAATAGTGCCCCCCCCCCCCCGTTCGAGTAGAAAGATTATTAATTAAATGCAATCTGTTTTTCTTTTTAAACTTTTTTAATTCGACATTTGCGTTTTAAAATGTTGTTTTTCTTTTGATTTGAAACATCTTGAGTGTAAACAACATGTTTATTAACGAAGTTACAAAATCAATAACTATTTTTACATAATTATCCAGGTGTTCTAAAAATAATATATCGTAATTAAGAAACACACCCACGCAGTTTAATATTCATATTTAGTGTTTTCCTGAAAGTTTGTGATGATGGTATTTTAGTTGTCCTGTACTGTATTTATATATTGGAGTATTTCATCATCTAATATAAGTGTTGAATGTCTTTAGAAAAATTAAACTTTATTTAAATAATTTAAATAAAGTTTAATTTTTCTAAAGACATTCAACACATATGTATATAGTATTATCAACAAATTAAAAATCCTTTTTTTTCTTTTCAAAAACTTTATTTTCTTATCTCAATACTGAACATATATATATACTGTATATACAGTATTTATATAATACAAAACTCCAACGTTTCAACTGTTTATCTTCATATAGTCATTTTCAAGGATATCTCTCACCCACTACTATATTTTATTACTCTTTCTTTTATATTATTTAATTACAAATCAACGTTGAAACGTTGGACTTTTGTATTATATAAATACTGTATATGTTCAGTATTGAGATAAGAAAACAAAGTTTTTGAAAAGAAAAAGATGGATTTTTAATTTGTTGATATTATTGTAAAACATATATACGTATTTTAAAAGAAAAAGTGGATGAACATTTGCTGTGTTATTATATATGATGTATACAGTATTATAGATTCAGTAATTATAGATATTTTAAGTGTTTTATGAATAAAATATTTTATGTGTATACAATTACAGCAAAGTCATTACCTGTATACATATTACAATAATATACTTTTGCTTTTGGGTAAAATGAATTTAATACACTTATCTCTGACGTCATCAGTGACGCAAAATTCAAGATGGCTGCCAATTTTTTTTTCCCCCCGATTGTTTAAATGAAAAATCGATTGTAAATCGAAGTAGTGGGTACAAATTGATGATGATCGCTATTGTGAAATATCGCTAAATAGTCAATCGCTAAGCGGGGTAAAGGTATATTTTTAAAAATTATTATTTTTATCTTTCTTAATAAATACCAAAATTTAACAGATAAATTTTAAAATTATATTTTTAATAATAGGCTCATCAAATTCCTTACAAAATTTTCAATACAGTGGTATACCAGATGACTTACCTTCCAAAATATCAAAAAATAAAGACATTGTTATTTTTCATTTTTTCTAGAAATCCCAAAACTATTCCTTCCTTATTAGGTATCTGTATAATCAATGAAGAGAAAGTGATAGAGAAGAACAAGGCTGCAAATAGCTTAGATACAATGATTGTGAAGCTAAACATAAAAAACAAAAGTTTAGATTTACTGCAATATAGAGTAATAATAATGCTATTTTTATAGTCTATCTTATCTTTTCAGCTTATAAAAAAGATTTTAGTGTTTAATCCATCTAAAATATAAAATCAAATGATTACTATAAAATGACTGTTTACAAGTAATTAAATGTTATTGTAACTATGCAGCAAAAGAATAAACATAAAAATAAAAATGTTGATGTAACTTATCCATTAGAACTATTAATGACTTTATTTGATCACAAAGTCAAAGCAACAATGCAGGAAGATGTTTCAGGAATTGGCATATCAATTATCACTCCTGAATAAAACTAAGTGAGGAAGTCTGAAGAAATACATTACCTATTTCAATTTCTGTTGATAAGCAATAAACAAATCTCTCTGAATACTTAGTTTATGTCTAATCATTACTCTGTACTCAAAAAAATTCCTGCCTTTTTTCTAGGCAGGTAACACAGGACTTTTTTTTTTGAATATTATGAAACTTAAAAACACAGCTTGAGTAACCAGAAATCAAAAGTTGTATTTTTACCTATGAAAAACTATATGGCTTACATGACCATTATGGCTATCTACACAAATCCATAATTTGAACCCCATTCATAATAGCTATCTGCTGCATTATTTGTAATGTCTTTACTGGTTTTGAGTGATCGTATTATTTCATGTTACTGTAATTGGTAAATTTCTTAATAGTTTTATCAACTATCACATCTTTATATATCTGATATACAACTTTTAAGTTTATATAGCAATGATTATGTTTATATATTGTAACGGTTTACATACCTGTGTGAATCGTGTATATATATATGGTATACGCGTATTTACATATTTAAAATCTAAGTTTCCTTTTTTTTTTTTCTTAAAAGAAAATTATAATGCGAACATATATATATAAGTAGTTCTGCACGGTACTCTTATCACTCGCCCAGCATATTTATGGACGTCAGTTGTTGACTCCAAGCGCCAATCCTATCTACAAGTAAATAAGAATTATGCTGGGAGAGATCGAGTATCAATTTCTAATAAACAGAGCTCCTACCTCTGGCTAGCTCACTCAGGGGTGGTGGTCGTTGACCATGGGAAAAAGGTGGGGGGGAAACCAACTGCACGTAAACACATAAACGATTCCCTGAATATATTATTTTTGTTCTTAAATACTGCTCTCTAACTTTACGATATGATCTAAGTTTTAAAGAAATTAACACTGAATGCACACACTTGTAATTAAAACATAAATTTAATATTCATTAATAGAAACAAAACAAAATCCCATAATTATGTACTGGCTTGTGCTTAAATATTCGAATAACACGCATGCAAACACATACTCTGCATAGGTTCATAAATATAACAAAACATATAAATTATAGAACACAAAGTAAATGCAATAAATCATTATCCAGTCTATTCATTTATAAAATTACGTTGGGCGATATTTCAAATACTTCATTTTCTTTTAGCCCTTACACTTTATTATTTTATTGAAAATAAGTTCTTATTTACGAGATGATTGGCTTTAAGAAATTACTCGTATTACCTTTATTTTTCTCACCCGGGTGCAGATGAATGGTAATATTCGCTTGTTTGACGTTGTGACGTAGTTAATAAATGATTTTTGGTAGCTGTCCGTTGATTCCGTAAGGCACAATCAGTAGCGTTCGGTGAATGTTGTTCTGCCTGTAGTTTAGAAAGGGCTTTGTTCATATATGGACAGCAACCGCAATACCTCCGCAGGATGGCTGGCTGACGAAGATATATAATTTTAAAATGATCTTTTTGTGATCTTGCTCGTGGCATTAACCATTCTGGAATGTCTCTCAAAGTTCGGCTTTCAAAACTCCTTAATTAAAATACTATTGTTCTCTTTTCTTCTTTTTAACGAAACCACGTGGTTTGCAAATAAAAAACCCTTCAGCAACTTTTTTTTTTTGATGTTCCAGAATTTTAATTACACCTTGAAATCCACACTCAACCGTTCATTGTCTTTTACTTATAACATTTTCTTTCTAATTAAAATAGCTTTTATCTCGAGATAGCGATCTATACATTTTTGGATACTTTATTTTCATTTAATATATCTTTTTAGAATGTGTCTTTCGTCGTCCATCTTGGAATCAATTTCCTTTTAATTAAAATAACTTTATTCCTTTTATGAATTTATTACACTTATTCACCCATGCAGCAATATAAATACACGCGCTTCTAAACAAAATACAAGAGCACAAACCATATAACCCCCCTCCCTCTTATGTTTCAATCTACTTTCATTTACCCGTTTAAAATATACACACACATAAAAAAAAAAATCTAACTTAATATCACTTGATTGAGTATATATATGCTCGCTTATATCATACTATACCTTAGAACAGGGTTTGAACCCAGCCCTGTTATAATATATAACTGTGATCACACACACACATACTTATAATTGGGCTAAATTTTATTGCAATTTTTACTTTCAATATTTGGTTTTTTTTTATTGTTAAAATTTAGACAAGAAAAATTATGAAAATAATATCACAAATGATTTTTTTCATCTATTTTTTAATAAAATAATCACTGGGGGGGGGAAATGCTTACGAGTGATTGAAAATTTTATAATAATATCCAACTGTAAAAAGTTTCTAATCCATCGGGAAGAAAAGATCGTGCGATAAAGATAATCTCTACATTTATGATCAAAGATGGCTTGTTAATTCTTTTTTTTAAACATTATAATTACTATTACTTTTAAGCAATTGCTAGCAAAAAATATGAAAGAGGTTTAGTTTGTCAGTCCCACAAGGAGAAATCACAGTCAATTCTTGAATAAGTTGAATAATTCATTATAATTTCTCTAAAAACATTAAACCATAAGAATAAAAAAAGAGAATAAAAAAATTCTATTTGGAAAAATCATCATAAAATCTTTATTTTTTTATTGTAGAGAAATGAAAATTACATTGTTTGAAAGAAAAATGGATGCTAAATCAAATGACGCAAAGTGTGCATGCGTAGTGTGTATGGTTTTCACGTTATCATAAGTCAAAGCCAACGATTACTAATTTGAAAATACAATCTTGCTGCTTGCAGGCATGTAAATGAAATTGTTAAAATGTATTTTTTTCCAGCTCTCTCTCCTTATAAGACTCCCTTATTAGCTTTATTTATAATTTTGCATAAGATTTTTAAGATTTATTGCCAAATAAAAAAATTAATTTTATTAACTAAAAGTGCAAGAAATCCATAAATTTTTGTAGTAAAATTATTATTTAATGATATAATATTGATACATTCTCACTTTTTAACTAACTATTAAAACAAAAGAAATCTGTTAAAATAAGTTCTCATTGATTTCCCAATTTGAAATTTTTTATGTAGGTTTTTAATATTATGATTTTTTTTTTTTGATAAATCAGTTTAAAAATTTTGGCTAGGTTATCTCAAAATTTTAATGTTATTAAATCTCATCATGTTATGTCATTAGGGAATAAACTTTAGTAAAAACTTAATAAATATACTTGTTTTTTATTTTTCTGCAATCAGGCATTATTAGAGATATTTTGTGCTTCACAAATTTAAGCAATGTTTTTCTGTTATTAAAAAGGAATCACTTGACAGGCTTATTCAAGTTAAGATCAGACAATGACTATGATATAAATAAGAAATAGTTCTAAAGAAAATTACATTTTGCTAAATATTTAAATAAATGATTTTTCAGATATAATTAATCATATTTATATATTTCCAAAATTTATATTATCAGTTTCAAGATCAAAAGAATATAACTTTTTTTAAATGATTTTATTTAAATTGGAAAATCTATTTGTTGGTATGTTTGTTTGTAAACTTTTGAATCACTTTTAAGTTAGAATGAAATTTTAAAATTGAGGTTTTATAGAATTGCTTCAAACTTGGTACATAAGTAATAAATATCAGGCAAATCCATATGGTGCACTAATATTTTTGGTAGTCACCTGGTTTCTTAAATATGGAACAGAGAGCTGGAAAATATTGAACAAACTTGATGTCAGAGTTAAGAATTGTTTTTGAAAAGTTCTCGCGAGAGGGTGATATAGAGACTTTTTTTGTGCTTTCATTTTATAGTCATGCATTTTAAAATTGAGCTTAATAGCAAATCCATAGTAAAACACCTAGTTTCTTAGAGTTGGAACAGAAGATATTGAATATATTGATATTAAAGTTAAAAGTTGTTCTTAGAACTTTTGTATGTTTTCACTAAAACTTGTGAGAGGGCAGTATAGGAATTTTTTTTTTGCTTTTTAAAATTATAATATTTTAAAATCTCTATATCAAAGTGATAGGACATAATATTTTGATCTTAGAACTTTAAGGTTTTAAGTAATGCTAATGATTTTTTTGGTTTCAATTGTAAACTTTATTTAAGTAAGAAAGTTAGTTTACAATATATTTTTATTGAGCATTAAAAGAAAAAAAAAGTCAAACAATTTCAACAAAAAAGTAACTTATTAACTGATTTATATTATACATATATGATTTTTTTACACATACTAAATATATATATAATGGGTATATTTATTATCTTATTGCAGAAATATCTAGCGATATTATATGCACTGTGATTAAAAAATTATATGTATTAAATGAAGTTCATTTACAATATATTTTGGGTAAGCATTTTTTTTAAATTCCAATCAAAAGCAAAAATATTGAATACTTTTCACTTAAAAGAATATTGTGTATTTTTAATAACTTATATACACATATATTATTATGTACATATACTAAATAGTGTATATATCAGAGTTATACATATTAACTTATAGCAGAAATGATCTAGTGATATATATATCAATTATAAATGTGCAGTCAATTTAAAATACAATATAGCTTTTTTACTTACTGTGCCAATACTAAAAAGTTAAAAATAATATAGATAAGAATTTTTTTAAATTAAAAGCTTTTATTTACTATGCAATAAAAAGAAAAAAATAATATTTTTTTTATCTATCTCAATTGGGGCTTTTAGATTTAACTTGAAATAAAAGCATGGGGAGTTCCAGCAGTTAATTAAGCTAATATTTAATTGTTAAAGATCTCAGTAGATTTAGCAGATCCATCAAATAATATTTTTTTCATTACCTAATTTTTAATTTAGATTTTTTTTAAAAAAAAACAACTTCAAAGCATCAGACCAATGTTTAAGAAAAGTAAAAAGATTCAGATGTATTTTGTCATTCTTTAGAAAGTTATATATTGATAAGTGATATTTTGTTTCAAAGAAATAATTGAATTATCAAAGTAAAAAGAAATGATATAACAATACTCAAATGTACTTTTTGGGCCATATATTTTCTTATTATTTTGTGGTAACTATTTTTTTCTTTTTAATGGTTTATATTCATTTTGAAATAAAATATTTTTTTTTGTTTGTTTGTAGACCATCTACAATTTTACTGGCCATGCAGATTCCCGAAGAAGTCGCAGCTAATGCTATAAGAATAAGTTTTGGTCGCAACAACACTAAAACTGATGTGGACACTATGATAAAAGATCTTCTTCAAGCTGTAAAAATAGTTGAAGCAGAACCTGAAGCTGAAGCAAAAGAATAAAGCACACCTCAAGCATCTGTGGACCATTTTTTATGTTCAGTGTTAGAAACTATGAAAATCATTTTTAAAATATTAGTTTTGTAGTTTTTTGTTTTTTTTTATTAAAAGTCAATAATAGCTTTGTAGTCTGTGGTTTTTTTTTTAAATTAAAAATTACAAAAATGTTACGTAATAAATTTATAAAATTATGTTTTGTACCTTTTATTCAATATTTTAAATTTAGTTACAACTTTCTTTTTAACTTAAGACCATATAAAGAAAAATTCAATTGAAAGTTTGATAATTTTTTTGAGATTTTGATATTTTTTAAAATTGAAAAGTTATATAAAATAACATTAATTATTATAATGTTAAATGTGTGTTAAGTAAAGGTATTAAAATTATTATATAATATAAAAGAATTTATAGGAATCCAAAAAAATTAGTTTATATAAGTAATGAATATTATGAAATTTCCTATATGTTTACACACACATCTCTCATTATAAAGAATATAAATTAAAATGATTAAGATGTCAATATATTATGAGAATGAAATTAGAAGTATTTAAGTAAAATTTTACTGATAGGTTTAGCCAACTTTAATAATTATTAAAATGTCCCTCCCTCCCAAAGATTCTATACTAATGCTAGAATAACTGTTGCCTCTGGCAACAATTAGTTCTCAAGGACTCTTCAATTAAATATTTTTAATCATCAATTTTTTATGTTTTTTGATGATAGACAATCCACAATTATTAAATAGCATTTATTTTTAGTAGATTGTTGAAAAGAAATATTTATTTTCATATGTTCAAAATATTTATCTATACAAGATTAGATAAAATTTTTTTTTTTTTTTTTACAAAGTTCACTATTAAAACATTCTTTTTTTTATATAATAATTTTAAACATCAATAAGTAGACAATATAAAATTTATTTACAATATGTTTTATAATTTTCTATATTATTTTTTAATACAAATTTATTGTCTTGACACTGAACTTAATTCTTGATAGTATATTGCTAACATTTTTTTTCATATAATATGATTGTGTTCTATGAAAATCTTTTTATTAAATACAATGAAATCTTAATCCATTATTTTCAAGAACAGTAATTCCCAACCTTTTATAAAATATGGAATACTGTTGTAAGGAAAATTTTTAGACAACACTTAAGTTAAAATGAAATAAGTTTATCATCAGTTCTTTAATTAAAATTGCACAGTTACGATTCCAAAACAATATTTATTGTTTATATTTTAAAATATTTACAGAAAAAATAGTTTTACTCAAGTAATTCATTTAATGTGAAACTTGTGCCTGATGGGTTTTTTCTTATATGTTGGGACATATACAAGATGACCATCTTCATTTCTTCCTCTAAATTTGTTGTTAACCTTTCTCTTTTTTTAGTTATGTTGGTTAACGTGGAAAACCCTACTTCACATAAGTTGAAAAACAATTTTTGTGGGTTTTTTTTTTTTATATTTGTGGATATTCTTGTTGGACAGATCAAGAATTCTTCAAGACTTGTTTTAACATGTTTGATTTTCAAGGTGTAGTCAAATGACAAGGATATAAGCTCCTCTTCCACTGGCACATTAAATTCAGGATTATAAATGGCTTCTGTTGTTCTTTCTGATAACTACAACACAAAAATTTATTAACTATTCTATTTTCTTTAACAAATCTAGTGAATCCAAGCAAAATGGCTTTCCCATTGATATCGGATTTGTCAATTAGTACCTATTGTGAAATTTACTTACAAGTTGACTTCAATGTCACTTGCCATATCAATTATTCTTTGAATATTATTATTTGAGAGAGAGATTTTCATTACTTTTTCGCATCTCCCAACAATATTGGTGATTTTGCAACATGCTATAAAATTAGTGACTTTGCTATGGTATGTGGTTTTTCTTTCATAGAAACTAATTCTGTTATTTTGTATGATGCTATTTGAATTTTATTTGATAATTTCACAATTTTTTTTGAAATACGTTACTTATTTGTTTTTCATATTTAAAAGTCTCAAAAAATATATTCACATGTACCACTTCTGTTTGAAAATAAACTAGCGATAGTTAAATATCTGATCTTCCATTAGTAGTGGGAGGGAGTAGCAGACAACAGTAGAATTCGGAGTGAGAGCACAGCAATTAGGCCAGAAACACACTTGGCTTATGTGATGCACAAATTCACTTCCGACGTTTGCCATACATGCAAAATGTGCTGCCAGTGCTAAAGAATATAATTAAAATATTTTGTAATCCAATTAAATATGAAATAGTTTGATATAATAATCTGACCTTATCGTGGAACATTTTTGAAATGCTTACAGAGGTTGGGAAAAACTTAAAGAGATTAGAAAATAAATGATACGGGGAAACAATAATATAGAAATCCATTAAAAATTAGAACAATTTAATGATTATTTGCAGAAATATATATATATAAAGTTATTATTTAAATTGTATAAATCTAAATATTCATATATTGTTGATTTTTTCTATGGTATGTATGTATACAGTATATTGTAATGTTAATATCTACACAATGCAATACCAAAATATAACTTAAAATCAAGTATAACAAGCACTAGGTAATGATAATCTAAGTGACATTAACACTCTGAAGATTAAATTCAGCCTAATTATTTCAAAAGCTTTTATTAAGGACCAATTTAAATTATTTTTAGGTGCTACTTAATAGATAGAATACGAATGAATTATCTCTGATCCTCATCTTGATGTACATTTGTTACTCTAGCAGATTTAATGATATATTAATTGTATATGTTCAGAATGAGTTCAAACAGCAAAATAAGTAAATTTAATAAAATTATTTACAATCTGTGAAACCCTATGCTGATGTAGCAGCTTTACAGTATGAAATAATAAATTCTAAACCCGAGAGTGTTCTGGACTTTATAGATGAAAGCAAAGAAATAAATAGAAAAGATAAAAATTTAAGCGCTTAATGAATTAGAGCTGGAAAAGCTATAAGTGAAGAGTTAGGGAATCCTTTGTGTGATGATATGTTGTGACATAAGATAGAAAATTATATTGGTAATGAGACAGAATATTGTGAATAAGTGCCAGAATTCATTAAGGTAGAAAATAATGGTATAAAGTATAGTGATGAATTTGATGCATAAAACATCTCTAGTATTTCTTTAGTGGTACAGGTTTTTAGGGTCACTCAAGTGGATCTTCTGGGGTTTTTTTTTCTATCACTTTTTCAATTGCAGCAGTAATTAATATCAGAGTAAGGTAATGTATCAAGATAATGAGTTGATTTAAACTTAAGTTGCTATCAGATGGTTTTTGACCTTGTGTTTTTGTAGACCTTGCAATACAAAACACTAATGATTTTCTTCATCTATCTTGTTTTTTCATTTCTTTGGCATTCTGGTAATTTATTTTCTATATCATTTGATTATTTTTGAATTTGTCTATATTAATATTTATGTTGAAATATCCATCATTACCTTTTACATTATTTTTTATCTTTTGGTTTTCAAATTTTCTTCAATTGGACGATTTATTCAAATAATGATCCTTGACAAAGACATCAACATCTCTAACTTCATACTTATTAGTTGCATTAATATCAATATCTGTAACTGTTTCCCAATAAGAAATTGATACAGACAATGGTAATTGGTAAAAAATATAATACAATTCACAAATTAGTTTAGGGGCATATGAATACTGAATGGGCAACTGTGAATTTGGTAGAGTGACTACAATTTTTATTGACTATAATAGTTGCAAATAGGTTCACATGAAGGATGAGCGTTTATGCATATCTAATCATGTTTCCCAAATAATTAAATACCTTTCATTTATATGAAGAATAGAAAATTTGACTGAAATTTGTTCTTTATATTGTTCACTTTTAATTCTACATAGTTTTGAATAAAATATCTGCATTTGCCATCAAATTTATCACAAGAAAAAAGCTACACTTTAAAGCCTTTTTCTGAAGACTTGAAAGGTCATAAAAGATGATAGATTAAAAAAAAAAAAAGGTATTTCATTTGTGTGTATATAGTAAACTTTAACTATTTTTTCTCTTCATTACACAAATAATTTTAATGTTATTAATTTTACATAATAGACTTGTACAATATAAAACATTTCATGGTTTTATTAAGTCTATAAATCACGTTTTAAAAAAATCTTTTATACACACATTCATTTGCCATTTTATATATAAATTGCTAAATAAAACAATTCAAGGTTCAAATGTTTAACAAGATACACTATTGTTTTGAATAAATTGCAATAAATGAATCATTTATTACATTTTAAAATGAAATACTTTAAAATTAAATTATTGTGCCAGGGATAACAATAGCTTATTAGAATTTCAGAAGGAAGAAAGTCGTCATCAAAAGAGAGTTTAAAAAAAAGGTTGCATATTGTGTTGACATAGCTACAGAAAATTTCAGGAACACGCTTAAAATTTTGTGTTTATATTTTATAAATATATTTGAAACATATATCAAAGAAATATAGATTGTGAATAAGACAACTTAGAGGGTATGGGCTCCCTTCATTTGATATCTATGATTAAAATGAAATGGATATCACAAATGAATAGCAATTGGAGATCATCTAATCAAATTGCTTATGGATCCCTGTTTGTGTTTTTGCTAGCAAAAAGATACCAAAGAAAACATTAAATAATGGATTATCAGTTGAAGTCACATAGGCAAAACTGTGGTAACATGCTCATAAAAATGTTAACGTTTCATTTATAAAAAAAAATGAACAAGTATAATGAAAGTTTAACAGTAAGCATTAATGTTTTTATTAATAATTTACATTAGTATAACCTATGCATTTGTTATCATGTAAACAATATGAGAAATATATTTTTAAAAAGTAACAAATATAAAAAAAAAAAATATTGCTTTGTTTAAAGAGTTTATAATTAACTCTTATGATTATGCTTTATAATTTAAATATATCATCTATTAATTATAATCATGAAAAGAAAGGAGGGGAGGTGACAAATTATATGATAGGATATTAGATTGCAGTTAGTAAATTAGAATTATAATTTTATTCACCTCTAGTAGTTAATGGTTATCTTATTAACATAGGGATTTTGATTTGCCTATTGCAACAATCAATATAAATTGTTTTATTACATAATTTATTTTACAATTAAGATAATTCATTGCACATCTCACACTACACTTTATCATCACATAAGTCATCATTTATTGAATAGTATCTGCCAGGTAAAATCCTTGTGAATTCATTGGTACCTTACAAATTTTATGAATTTCCTATAAATTTAAATTGCCATAGAACAATTTGTGGATCAACATTTATTTGTCCATTTATTGGTTATATATTTTAGCTGCCTAAGTATAACATTTATGCAGTATATTTAGATTATCCAAATATTTAGTGTATAAGTGGAGAAAATCACTTATTTCATAATTTGTTATATGTGGTTGCCCAAATCTATGAGGCACTTGAGACTAGCTAGCCATGCTGTTATATTTTATTGTATTTATGATTACCCAAACATGCAAGCTATTCAGTGAACAGCACTTGAGTTTTACAATTTTGACAGTCTATTAGTTTTTCTTTTACATTTGGCTCATTCAATTTCCATAGAAGGAAATATTGCTATTCATGAGACAATGTTTCATTATCATTGTTCTTAAATATCTTAGAGATTCGATTCCTTTACATTTAGCTTGCCCAAAATTTGCTCGGACATGATATTAAAAAAAAAAGTTTTCTTTTACACTATATAAGTAAAATGTATAATAGACGTACATATACAATCTATAAAATTTACAAATCAGTTTATTAAGTTACCTTTAACAATTTGTTGATAAGGCAGTTTTACAATATAAATGATTGTATTTGTAATCAATTTGTACTGTTATATCATTTTAACATCACAATTATAGAAGCTAAAAATATTGTAATTGATATTAAACAATGATTTGTTATTTATAGTTATTAAAAAAAGTAATTTTGTTTCAATTTTATAATTCATCCATATTTGCTTTGGATTTGGAATTTAATGTGCTTGGAGCCATTCTAATAATTTAGTAATGTTGACAAGTTTCCAATTTTATATAACTCATTTCATTGATTGTTTTGAAATAATAACTGATTTAACTTGTTCAAGAAATTTGTCATAAATTTTGAACCATTTGGGCATTATGATAAGAACTGCTATCACTTATAGTTTTTCTTTATTTTGTGATCATTTATGTTTACCACACTTTTTTTTTTTGCATAGAAATCTTTTCTAAAATTATTAGTTTAAAAAAAATCTAATGATGTCTATTATTTAGACTTCATACAAATATAAATTTGAAGCAAGCCAAAAATTGGTTATATCTTACTACAAAGAAAATAATAGCATAACTGATTGATGTATTATTTAGCCCCAGGCATTTCAGAGCGTGCTTTATTTTAGTATTTCTGGGAAAAGTAATTTTCAGTAATTTATTTGCATATTCAAGCTTATTTATACAATATCTTTGTAAAATATTTTAAATTGAAAAACTGTGATTATAATTAGATTTTATTTGAAAGTATTCATTTTTTAAAAAAGAAGACACATTTGTGCTTATGACCATTTTGAAATCTAAATATCATTGCTGACATCCAACTGATAAATGCAAAAAATAGTGAATAAAAGTACTTTAAATTCATATATTAGAAATTATAAACTAGTAAAAATAATATGCTTTATTTTATTAGGGATTTTTTTTTTAATTTATCTTCATAAAATATTTGAAATACGATGGCACAAAGTGCAGGAATAAACAAAGGGGGAAGGATGCAGAGATCTCATCAAACCAAGCTTATAATTTCCAAATGCTAAAAGATTATACTATATGCCCATGTGAAATAAAGCAAATTATTTTTACTAGCTTATAATTTCTAAAATATGAATTTAAAGTTATTTTTATTCAATAGTTACGTCATTTATTGATTGGATGTGACAGCGGTGTTTTTGGCTGGTCTTTAGATTTTAAAATGGTCATGAGTGCAAATTAAATCAGCACCAAATATAACTGCAGTAAAGTGGAAGCTATTTTTATTGGCTAACAAGCACTCCTTTCATATATACTGGTGAATATTTTTTTTTGTGAAATTTTAATAAGTTTAATTTTATGACATATTTCCATTCTTTTACAATGTCAACCAAAATTCATTTGCATTTTAAAAATAGAATTCAAGTGACTATTTTGTTCAATAATTTTTGTAAAAGACAATATTACATACAATATAAAAAGAGCGAATATAACTGAAATTGTCACTAGAATCTTTCAAATAAGAGCAGGAGGAAAGGGACTTCAAAATCTGAAAGTATTTAAATTTCAAATTAACCATCTTGCGAATAAAAGAAATGCAGACAATTTTTGTTTTGATTATAATAATGATATTGAGATTACTTCTTCGGTATTAATCGGTACACTAGGCCAGACAACGTGGGGTTGTTTCTCTGCTAAAAACACATGCCATTTTCACGGCCCAATATTTCTGTGCTTTTGCAGAGAAATTTACGGCCTATAGAAGAGTACTGCTTATATTGGCCACTGCAGGCATATATGACATTGCACACCAATATTATATGTGCTTCATGACACTGCAAATACACACTTAACAGATCATATATGATGTGAGGGTGGAGTGAATTCAAGTGGCCATAACTATTGTAATATGCATTCGAATGAAAGATCTTCCCCCCTACCTGATGTACTATTTGACACTAATAATTGTAAGACCATCACAGTGCTTCCCTACAAATTTTGGAAGGTTGGAAAAATTGCAAAAGCTCATGGCCAAGCATCTTTTCCCAGAACTCATGCTAATAGCCACGTAAATTACGAGACAAATAAAATGTCAGGTTGCATGTAGTTTTGGAAATCATTAACTTTGTTTGATCAGTGATGACAAATTAGTTGTCAACCCCCCCCCCAAAAAAAAAAACAACAACATTAAAATAAAAACAAAACTTGATTTTTTCAACTTTGGGTTTTTTTTTATTTAAAAAAATACAGCGACTTTTTTTTTTGTTTGGCTATACGGCGATTTTTGTTTTGCCTTTATTTGTATACCACTGATATACTAAAACTTTTCTTTTTAAAACTAATTTTTATTAATCTTTTTTTAAAAATAATAAAAATAAAAAAAAACCAAAAATAACTTTTGTCTCAGTGATGACAAATTATTGCTCCCCATCTTCCCCCCGATCAAAACTTTTGACTGTTTCAACTTTGGTTTTCTTTTTTAAAAGTTTTTCAAATATGGTGGCAACTATACAGCGATTTTTGTTTTGATCTGTATTATGCGATGTTTTTAATTTTGCCATTTTTGAAAACAAAAATGTATAAATATTTGAATCAAATCTTGTATCGTAAATTATTTATAAGAATGTCAAAATATTGGTTAAAAAAAAAAAAGGTATCAAATGTCAAAAGATTAGTAAAAAAGTTGTATCAAATGTCCAAATCTTTTTAAAAAATGTGGAGAAAATGTAAAAATCTTTTCAAATAAAAGTCGGAGAAATTGGGAAAAAAAAAAATTTTAATAAAAGTCTGAGAAAATGTAAAAATAATTTAATTAAATATAGTCTGGTCCGGATCGATATAATTGCGTGTTTTTAGCAGAGAAACAATGCCACCAAACGGCTGGCCTAGTGTACCGATTAGTACCACTTTTTTGAAAAATATAAATAGATTAACATTTTTTGACAAAAGTCTTATGTTATTAAATAAGATCTTAAATGTAAAAGAAATTAAAAAAAATATTAGCAATAAAATATAAAAATGCTTAATAATAAGATTAGTCTATGAGTTCTATTTTATAATTTATGGAAATTTAATTACTGGAAATTCAATAATGAGCAAACTATAATATATTGTAATGGGACAGTCTGAGATTGTGCCATTTAGATGTATTTCAAGCTCAATGATTGGCTGTGCCAGATGTAACAAGATGGGCTTTTTCTCTATGAGAGGTGTATTTAATTTATGGTCACTCATTGGGTCTTCAAGATAGGACATTAACCATGATAAGGTAAGTCAGTTAATGTATGATTTACTTAAGTTTTATGAAGTGGGCCCATGATGATTAGTGATTGAGTAGGATAGAATTTCCACTTGCATAACTTCCCTAACTTTGCCTCTTCTTGATCCTCATTATGCCACAGAGTTCAAACTCAGTAGGAATGTATATGTACTCTATTTCAAGATATGATTATTTCATGTCTGACATGCATTGGATATACGTGTTGTGTGACGAATTGGAAAATAGGCAAATAAAATAACCAATTTAATTTAATGTTGAACAAATTTATTTTGATGACAATTTCTATTGATTGTTTTATAACAAAAACAATGTATTTGCTTATCATTTTATGATTGTATAGGCATGATCATCATTCATTTGTATTACTCAACTATTGACTAATCCAAACCTTTGATCCCATAAAGGATGATCATTCACCATTCTAATTCAATAATTTCAAATTAACGTAGAAGACAATCTAAGACTATATTTTAACAATTAACTCTTTGCTAACTAAACTTTCTGTTATTATTTGGTCATTAATTCTCAATCCGTTCATCTATATTTTATTATTTATTGAAGGTTTTTAGATTCTGAACCTCTTCCCTATTCTGGTATCATATAAATGTATGATAGAGCAGACTAATCATTCAAGGGTTTAGTCGTGCATTCCAAATGATTAAATTAATTGAACACAAACATTGAACACCAAATATTGTGATTGTCAGTGTGAGCACTTAATATTGTATAAGAACAAAGTCTCACCTTTCAAGTCAGTAGATTATTAGGTCTATTAGCAAGCAAGTTCAGGAGTCTGCACCTATATTTTATTATTAAATGAAAAATTTATATCAAAATCATGACCCCTTCCCTATAGACTGATGACTGGATGGATTGACTCTGTTTTCAAAATAAAGAAATCACTTTAACAAGTATAATAAGAATAAAAAGTTATAAAAACATAAAATATTAATCCAGTGTGGTCTAGCCACAGTCCAAAATCTTATAGTTCATATTGGAAAACATCCGGATATCTTTGCCTTTAGGAAAATTCCTTCATCTTAGTTTATCTGATAGTATTCACTCACCATTTGGATCTTCATAGAGGTGACTCAGACTCTTATAAACTATCTTTCCCATGCCGAGATAATTTCTTTACTTGATTGTAGTGTGTTATAGATCTTTGCAAGTATGGTCATCATGATGTTAATTTTAAATGATAATCATAATGGGACTTATGGTTGTATGATGAGCAGTTCCATCCCCACAATGTTTTCTCAATTAATAGCCATGCATGATTTGCTCTTTCCTAGCTTATAATTTGGATTGAAAGTATAAATTTTATGGAATTAGTATTGGTTTGCTTTAATCAACGTTATCACATTGCAATTATAGTGCATTATGAGCTTTAATATTGAGGATTGTTAAGATGATGAATAAATTGATTTTAAGAATTTATGAAGTAAATTTTTTTGAAGACATAATTTATTTGCCTTCGTTTTTCTTAAAAACCAAGTTATTCTATATGCCTTATGTTTGACTCCTTGATGTCTGGGTTTTTAAGTTTGTGCTTTTATTTGCATTGTTGATGTCATTTTGAAATTTATAACATTTTATGCTGGATTAATAAACAAACAAATTTAACATTTATTGTTATTTCTTTCTTTAGTTTTTTGAGATTTTTGCTTGTTTACATTTATAGATTTGGTATATATATATATTTAATAAGTCGATATTGTCATAAATATGGTTTTAATTAACAGATTCACATGTTTGTTAATATATAATTAATAATATATATTTGGTTTGTTTAATTGCATGGTTATTGATTGGTGTTATATATAAAGGCCACTGATAAAGTGGTTTCTTTTCTTTTTTAAAATTTTTATCTTTATTTAAAATATTTAGTGAATGGTATGGTGACACTTTACAATATATAAACACGAAATTAGCACAGCTAGTGTATATAATTAAGAGCAGTGACTGCTGTTTCAGACTGATTAATTAAGACAGTAATAGATCAGAAATAGACTAGATCAATCTATTTTTTAAGCTTTTGATGTTATAAGTTAACATTTGCCGACATTGGTGGAAATTCAGAATGAACTCAATATATCAGCCAGATGAAAATGTGTTAAAGATTATTAAACTAATAGTTATTCAAGGATGGAGTCAATCATTTTTAGAAACTTTGTAAAAATCAAAGAAGTTATTAATAAACGTGAACAGAAAATTAGCACTTAACTAGTTTAGCAGCTGAATGGTAATTCAACTCAGATTGTTGATGTTTTAAGTTTTACAATGGTTCTGTGATTGCAATCTTTTCTATGTTGTTTAAGCCGATCTATAACCTTGTAGTGGGTGATGATTTGCAATTTCCCTTTTCATTACTGTTACATTTTTAATGTATTAATTTTTAAAACCCTGAATATAGACCTTTTTGTATGATTGACAGTACCCTATTGTTATAATAAGGCTATGAAAAAGATAGCTAATTTCAGATTGATTAGGTGATTTAGATTGTTTTAGCCTGATATGAAATTATCAGATTTTATAGATTTGTAAAGACAAAATGTAATTAGTTTACAATTTAATGATTATGATGCAATCTTTTTGTAAAAGATTTATTTTTAAACCAAAAAACACTATTTTTAAAAAGAGAACTCTTAGAAAATTGTTACTGTAACCAAAAGCATTTTCTATTTGGTAGAAATAGGTTTTATCACAATGGTAAATATAATACTCCTTAAAATTTAATAACAATAAATAATTTAACTTATAGAATTTTTTTTCTTTCTTTGATGATAATTAATCTTAAATATTTCCTTTTTTAATAACATAAAATTCAAACATCTAATATTTTGTTCTTTTAACTTTTTGAAAAGGTGAATTACATCCAATAACTGCATGATCTTTAAACATCACATAATCACTATCTCCCATGCTCTCAGATCCAAGGCTCTTCACTGATGAAGGCCACAAGCCAGAAACTAGTTTGGGAATGTTGGATGAGTAGGCACTAGATAGGGATTTTATGCAAAAGCCTTCTGGCATCCAGGAGAGAGTTTTGCCTATTTTAACTGCATGCTCCCTTGTTATAAGTAAGAACTTTGTTTACATATTTATTTTCATATTAATGAACAAACTGAATATTTAAAATTGATATCACTTGAAAGCTTATATTCGTACATTAAAATATTAAATGTACTTATATAAAGAAAACATTTAATTGTAAAAATAAAATATCAAATGTAGAGAAGTATTTAACAAAAGATTTGCTACATTCTATTCAAAACTTTGACAGGCAGAGTTTCCACTGAATTATTAAAGCATCAAAAATAGCATGTATTCAGTTTCTTTTCAAATTTTTGATATTTATTTTATCCTTGCCAACATTGTTGGAAATTCAGTGAAACTCAACATATCAACTAGATGAAAATATGGCATAATTATTAAACTAATAATTATACAAAAATGGAAATAATCTTATTTTTAATGTAGTTCTAATAAACAAGTTACATTCAAAGATTAGCCTTTCAAGCTAATTGTGATCTTTGAATGTAATACAGTTGTATGCATAGCGTCATATAAAAATAAATGCTTAATAAACAAGTTAGTAATTGTAATCATGTAGTTGGTACAGCTTTAATGTATATGTAATTGAATATAATTGATCATCGGTTTAATAATCAATGTTGTTTTCATTTGGTTGATATAGTTAATTCACTTAGTTTCCACTAAAGTTATCATGAGTAAAATTATAAACATAAAAAAGTTGATGAATAGCTGGAATCTTCAGTGTTATTTATTCATAGCCTGAGAATGGTTTGCTCCACTTACTTATATGTATACTTGTGTATATATATACACACACTTAAAAATAATTAAATATTGTTAGAAATTAAACCAGGGCTGATTTATCAATGATAAATGTGATAAAACGATAATGCAAAGAATGATAAAGTCAAGAAAAAACAAATTGCAATATATTTTATCAATAAAGAGTAAGTTGTCCATTTCCTATTTATACATTGACATTTTTTAAAACATTGAATGTTTGTATTGTTATTTTTGATACAGTTCAATATTTTGATTAGATATTACTTTTTTTACAAAGCACATCACATGATCACCATTTTTTATGCTGGCTCATAACTTATTAAAATAGATAAAACTATCCATACAGTAGTGCCACTCAGTGCAAGCCAGAGTAATCAATGGATGCCAGAAGGCTTCCAAGGCTCCTCACTGATGAAGGCCACAAGTCAGAGACTAGTCTGGGGATATTGAATGAGTAGGCACTAGATAGGGATTTTATGCACAAGCTTTCTGGCATCCATTGATTACTCTGGCTTGCACTGAGTAGCACTACTGTATGGAGAGTTTTACCTGTTTTAATAAACTATTTTGATTCCATAAAGCAGAATATGAAGAAAAATATTTAGAATGATGACAGTGAATTATATTAATCTCTTTATGCTATTTCACTTATAGAGACTAGTGGACAGTAAGAATTAAATATCTTTATAATTTATATAAATATATATACATAATATTTCATTGTCCTTGACATTTAATTCCAAATTAATGATTCAAATTGCAATTCACAAATGACATATATATGATAGTAAGCTAAAGTATTATATATGTGTACACATATAAACATTTAAAAATAAATTAATAAAGATTTATATTTAAATAAGCTTATAATCAGTAGTCTAATTATTTTTATATTTAGTCCATCAGCTTTTTAATTTATGATCAAGACTACAATTCATCTGAAATCATTGAATTTGTTTTTACTTAGCAGTAGAATCCTCAAGAATTTCAATCTAGCATACCCATTTTATTTAAAATATCTTTAGACAAAAAGAAAACAATGAAGTCAATTTTCTGCTCAATTAAAATATTTTCATATTAGTACTCTATGAAACTACTTATTTGCTTCTTTTCAATTTCATATAAACTACAGTTCAGTTATAGTTTTTGTCAATAGATAGAAAGAAGCAATAAAAAAAATTGAATGGTAAAAAAGATTTAGGTAGGAATCTTATTTTGGTAGAGTAAAGAAAGTCCTAACTTGTTGAGAGAGAGAGTATATATATATATATATATAACAGGTCTGTTATATGGCACACAATAATATAATGTGTGTGTACAAATATAAAGTTGAAAGGAAAAGTAGAAATAAACAGATAAAAATTTTAGTAGATATTTTCTACATTCTTGGAATAATAATGATTGTATTTAAACAGAATTTTATTATAAATTAAACATTTAAAAAGATCTGAGTAATTATTAATATTGACTGTTGATTTATATATTTTTATTGTTCTAATCCAGCCACAAGATGGACTGTTGATTTATTTATTTTGGTATATCATTCATGATGATGAATGCTGGTGAACTTACAGTAAGATATTCTGATCTCTCAGATTGATCTATCATACTCATCCCTTTTGAGATTACATTTTTTAAAACTTGAAGATAAAAATGCAATTCATCAGATTCCTCATGGTTTAAATCCCAATTTTCTCAGAGTTACCAATAGCTAACCAATTTAGGACAGTTGATGTTTATATACTGGTGATCATTACCACAGGACAACCCTATATTGTAACACTATGGGGAAAATGTGGGATCGTACCTGGGTAATGATCACCAGTACATAAACATCAATTGTTCTAAATTGTTTAGCCATTGGTAACTCTACAGAAAATTGGGGTTTAAACCATAAGAAATCTGAGAAGTTGTATTTTTATCCTCAAGTTAAAAAAAAAAAAAATCTCAAAAGGGATGAGCATAATAGATCAATCTGAGAAATCAGCATATCTAACTATAAGTTTACCAGCATTTGCAAAAAATAATTATTATCATGAATGATCTATCAAAATAAATCAATCAACAGTCCATCTTGTGGCTGGATTACAACAATAAAAAAAATATAAATCAACAGTCAATATTAATATATATTCAGATCTTTTTAAATGTTTTAATTTATAATAAAAATCTGTTTAAATTCAGAATTGTTTAAGCCTTTACAGTCATTATTATTCCAAGAATGTAGAAAACATCTACTAAAATTTTTATCTGTGTTTATTCAACTTTATATATATTTGTGCGCACAAGCTATATTATTGTGTGCCATATAATAGACCTGTTATATATTTTTATCGAAACAACTCTGATTAATTAAAAATAAAAAATTTAAGTTATTAAAATCTTATTTTGTTCTTCCCTTTCTTTTATTTTTTACTTTTTATTTTTTAAAAAAACCAAACACTTAAAATATATTTAATGTTTGAAAATTTTCATACTATCATATGGGGATTTTACAATAAATGAGTTAAATAATGACGCTAAAAAAGTCTGTCAAGCATTGGTGGTTGTCCCGGGTTAGCAGGTTCACTTCCCGGCTGATGCTATGACACATGGGGGGGGGACAGGTTTAAGAAAATTTAAATATTATTTTCCCCCATTAATATTTTTTTTATTCTCAAATCTGAGGAACATGCTGCCAACTATCTAACTGTTTATTTTTCTAGTACAGCTATGTAACCCAACAGTTTACAATATACTATTTAAAAATATTTTGAATTAATTTTTTAAATAAATATATTGATATAATTTTTCTATTTAAGTCTTCAATTATCATATTGGCTGTCCAGCAGGATTGAAATCAACAATGTATACTTTTAATGGCAGGAATCCATTTTGAATTTTAATTAAGACATGATGTTTTTGGGATTTGTTAGTTCTAACTAGTATACTTCAATATCAGAAGGTACTGAGAATAAAAACTAATATAATGAGTTTAGAGTCAATGAGAATCAAAACCGTAGTACATTTATTATGCAAAGATGAAAAGATTCTAGGATACTTGTGTTGCAATGTTTTTATCATAAAAGAAAACAAATTTATACACTATCTTATTTGTTATAGTCCTCCTTTCTCACAGAAATGGATTATTCCAGATGCCTCCTTATCTGATCGGATTAAGCATTGTTTGCCACAGGCCAATAGGCTGATGTATAGATAACAACATATCCAATGATTATTACAGGCCAATAAGCAACAATGCTTGCTGAATCCAAAGGTTTTCAATAAGGTCAGGGATCTGGGTATAAATAGTCAGCCTTTTGTGAGGATCAATGAAGAACAGATAGCACTACACTATTTAGTCTCCCAGGGAAACTATGCTAACCTAAACAGCAATGAAGAACAGATAGCACTACACTATTTAGTCTACACAGCTAGGCAAGTCCCACAGAGACCGGATGCTGCTAAGACCACTCTCGGCTCGAGGCAAGCGGTCTTGTACAGCTGGAAGAGTCATAGACCCTACCCATGAGGCAAGCCATCAGGTGTGGCTGGAAGAGGTACACAGAACCCAGAGTTTATGTTAACTCCAATATTCAACTTGTAAATATTCTCTTGTATATATTGTGTTGTATATATTTGTACATAATAATAAATATATTAATTGTAATACTTGTTTCAGTATTATTTTACATTATTTACTGTTGGTTGGGTCTGTAATGCAGACCAAACACAACAGATTTGGCGCAGTAGACAAAAGATTTTTTTTCCCCATGGCTGGAAAAACTATATTATAAAATATACCAGTTTCAACAGATTTGGTGCAGTTTGACAAAAGATTTTTTTTACCCCCACAGCTGGAAAAAGAAAAAACTTGGAAAATGTAAATATGCGAGTGCGCAATTGTATAGACACTCGTAAGTTATGAAGCTGTGATTACTGTCCAAGTGAAATATGTATTTATTAAACAGTGATTCTTAAAATCACTTATTTCAGGCAAAATAAGTAAAATACATGAATAGTATTTACTAAACAGCCATTGTCAAAATCACTTATTTCTGGGAGGAAAAATAAAGTGATCACAAACACAATTGGTGGTTCATAAATCAATCAGAATTGGCCTTGCTAAAAAAGACAGAAGCTCGCCCTAGTGGAGCAAAAAATCTGTTGAACATAACCGTATCGAGTGGTTACTCGCAAATATACGGAAAAAATATTTTTCTCACGTGATAACAGAGAAAAATAAAATAAAAAAAATTGCTAAAATAATTGGCTCAATGGAAGCTTTTGATCCTGAGAACTGGTCAAGCTACAAAGAGCGCCTAATTTTTTATATGCAGGCCAATCAGATCAAAAAGTCTGAAATATAATTAGCGATGCTGATAACTATAATCGGGTCACAAATGTATAATATTTTAAAATCACAAATTGGGTCAGAAATACCGGCTGACTTGAATTTTGAGAAGGCGTTGGTGATTCTCACAGAATATTTTCCCCCCAAACCACTAACAATAATGCAGAGATATTATTTCAATTTCTGTACACAGGTGGAGGGTGAAAAAGCTAGAGAATTCGCAATGTGAATCAGGAAATTAGCACTTACGTGCCAATTTAAAGAGTTCTTAAATGAAACACTACCTGATCATTTCATTTGTGGCATGAACGATCATAATTTAAGACAAACTATTAATGACACCGGATATAGACTTTGAAAAGGCTATAGCTCAAGCCACGCTGGCAGAATCTATAGTGTGTCAAGCAAAGCCATTACAAAAAGTAAATTATACTGTTCAAAAAGTTGAACAGAAGGCTGAGTCTGACAAACACTCAGTTAGCTCAACAACAACGAGGGTAAAGCACTGTTATAGATGTGATGAACTGATCCACGTGCAAACAGAATGTCGACACCTCCATACTGTGTGCTCATTCTGTAAATGAGTTGGTCATATAAGAGCAGCATGTCTAAACTTAAAAAGACAAACAGCTAATTCGAGAATGGAAAAAAACATTCCAAAAAATAACAAAGGCAACTATAAGAAAAATAAACAAGTTGCCAGTATAAATCACATTAAAGACAATCAGTCTGGATTTATACATAGTATTATGATTAATGATACATCAGTGAGAATGGAACTAAACACAGGGTCTGCAGTGTCTATTGTTTCAAATAAGACTTGGGCTATCATTAATAAAAATAATAAATATAATCTGCATCCTAGCACTAGGACTATAACAGATTATCAGGGTAAAAAAATACAACTCTTTGAGTCAGACAAAAGTTAAAATAACTATGCTTAACAAAACTATACACCTACCATTGTTAGTGGCATTAGGTGATCACAGCAAATTGTTAGGCAGTGACTGGTTCAGTCACCTAGACTTTGCAGTGTCAAAGGTAAACCAGATCACAACATTAGCTAAATTAAAGACTGATTACCCTGAAGTGGTCAAAAAAGATCTAGGTCTATCTAGGACCACCAATTCAGTTATCACTGAATAAAGACATAAAACCGATCTGTTGTCGAAGCAGATCACTGCCACTGGCCTTAAGAGCTAAAGTTGAATCAGATCTTGAAAGGTGGGAAGCAGAAGGGATAATAGAGCCTATATCATACTCAGAATGGGCCACTCCAATAGTCCCAATCATCAAAGAAAATGGTGATGTGCGGATATGTAGAGATTATCGATGCATGATTAACAAAGCACTAGCATCGAAAAATTAATCACCACCATCAGTTAAGCAAATCCTATCCACACTGTCAGGTGGAATGGTTTTTACTAAAATTGACTAGAAACATGCATATTTTCAGCTACCGGTCGATGATCAGGCAGCCAGAGCATTGTCAGTAATAACTCATAAAGGCTTATTTAAAATGAATCGGTTACCTTTTGGTATATCGGTCACCCCAGAAATATTCCAGAGAGTCATGGATCAACTGGCTGCAGGAATACCAGGGGCCCTACCGTACTTTGATGATTTCTTACTGGTGGCTCGGACTCCCGAGATACTCTGGAGTTCCACAAAAAAACTCCTTGACAACTTCAAAGCAGCAGGCATAAGAATAAACTTAGATAAATGCATATTTGAAGCCAAAGAACTGGAGTTTCTGGGATTTAGAATAGATGCAAGTGGCATTCATCCTACCCAAAAGAAAGTTATAGCAATTAAAAAAGCCAAAACACCAAGTAACAAGAAATAATTAGTTCTTTTTAGGACTTGTAAATTACTATGAGGAGTTTTTATATCACAAAATAGAGGCAGCTGAACCATTGTACAGGCTACTAGATAAAAAACAGTCTGGAAGTGGGACAGCAATCATGATAATACCTTTGAAAAAATGAAAACTCTTATATCTGAGAAAGTGGTGCTGGCACACTTTGTCCCTGAAAGAGTGCTGGTACTAACATGTGATGCTTCACCAGTAAAAACAGGTGCAGTGTTGTCCCATAAGAATGATGATGGGTCACCCTCACCTATTGCCTTTACATCAAAGTCTCTCAAAGGCAGAAAAAAATTATGCCCAGATTGATAAAGAGGCTCTGGCCTTAATCAATGGCATTAAAAAATTTCATGACTACCTTTATGGTAGACCATTCATGCTGCAAACAAATCATAGACCCCTATTGGGTATCTTTGCAGCTGAAAAAGGAATCCCTCAGCATGCTTCACCATGTATGCAGGTGGTTCAACTTCTTATCAGGATATGATTTTATGCTACACTACAGTGAGGGAAAACAGATTCCTCATGTTGATGCATTAAGTTATTTGCCTGCAGAATCTGCAGACAGGCTGATTATTACTGATCAGTCAGTTAACATGATTGATTTGGGAACAAACACACCACTGAACAGTAAATTAGTGGCTAAGTGGACCACAAATGACCCTGGGTTCCAAAGAATTAAAAAATGGATCCAGCTGGGATGGCCAAATAAAAGAACAGAGGAGTTGCATCCAGCCTACTGGACCCAAAGGCTGGAGCTCTCAATTAAAAAGTGATGTATTATCTGGCGATCCAGAGTAGTGATCCCCCTAGCTGGTCGATCCCAAGTGCTCGACCCGTTGCATAATGGGCATCCAGGGATAGTCCGGATGAAGATGCTTGCAAGAGCATATATATGGTGGCCAACTTTGGACACAGAGATTAAGTCTAAACTCCACCACTGCTGGCATTGCAAAATGAATCAAAACATGCCAGAAAAAGATAAAACAGTTCACTGGCCTAAACCTGAAGGCCCCTGGACAAGACTCCATGTGGACCATGCTGGCCCATGGAAAGGCAAACTACTACTAGTAGTAATTTGATTCATATTCTAAGTGGCTGGAGGTAGTGGAAGTTCCATCACTCCAGACCACTGCAACAATAGAAGCTCTTAGAAGGCTATTTGCTACACATGGCCTTCCTAGAATGATAGTCTCAGATAATGGCACAGCATTCACTGCAGTAGCCTTTAAAAAGTTTTGTGACAATAATGGCATTGAGCTAGTCTTCAGCCCACCATTTCATCCTGAAAGCAATGGCCAGGTAGAGAGATTGGTGCAAGAGACCAAAAAATTGCTCACAAATATCGACACAGGAAGCTTGAACACCCATATTGCCAGAAAGTTATTATCTCAACACTCTACACTGAGTACTGCAACTGGAAAAACTCCAGCTGAACTACTGTGTAATAGAACTTTGCGACCCAATTTGTCAGCTCTGATACCTGAGCCAAATGATGAAAAACAAGAAAAGGACAAAACTACCAAATTTCAAATAGGGACTAATGTTCTATGCAGAATGTATAGCGGATCCGTTAAATGGATCCCAGCAGTCGTAATCTAACAAAAAGGACTTCACACCATTTTAGTGGAAACAGCAGATGGATGTCAACATCATCATCATTGAGATCAACTGAAACTGGATTATACTGATGCAGCCACAAGGAATGAAGCTCCAGAGACATGCAGTACAAGCAAGGAGGACCAAAAAACCGAAGATGCAAGCAAGGAGGACCAACAAACTGAAGACAACAGCAAAACAGAACCAGCACCAAAGCGCTTTAGTCATCCTCCAGCACCTGCATGACTATGTTCTCTAGGGTAAATTTTAGCCAGGGAGAGGGATGTTATAGTCCTCCCTTCTCTCAGAAGTGGACTATTCCAGATGCCTCCTTATCTGATCGGATTAAGCATTGTTTGCCACAGGCCAGTAGGCTAATGTATAGATAACAACATAGCCAATGACTATTACAGGTGAATAAGCAACAATGCTTGCTGAATCCAAAGATTTTCAATAAGGTCAGGGATCTGGGTATAAATAGTCAGCCTTTTGTGAAGATCAATGAAGAACATGTCTAACCTGAAAAGACTCTTTGCATTCTCCCAGTGAAGCTCTGCTAACCTAAACAGTAGCAAGTATTCTCTTTGATAGCACTACGCTATTTAGTCTACGCAGCTAGGCAAGTCCCACAGAGACTGGACACTGCTAAGACCACTCTCGGCTTGAGGCAAGCTGTCTTGTACATCTGGAAGAGCCATAGACCCTACCCATGAGGCAAGCCATCAGGTGTGGCTGGAAGCGGCAGGCAGAACCCAGAGTTTACGTTAAACTCCAAGATTCAACTTGTAAATATTCATTTGTATATATTGTATTGTATATATTTGTACATAATAAATATATTAATTGTAATACTTGTTTCAATATTATTTTACATCATTATTTACTGTTGGTTGCGTCTGTAATCCAGACCAAACACAACACTAATGTTGCACTCAAATTTCCAATATATTATTTTTTTCTAATGCGTGTGAAGTAAAAAAATATAATTTTTATTTTATTAAAACTAAAATAAGTTTATAAATAAAGAGTTACTACATTTCTATTTATTACTAATATTAAAAGTTAATTATATTTTTAATCCCCAATTTATTTTTATTTATAATCAAAACATTCAATACAGACTTAAATATGGCAGACATTAACTTATGACTTAAATAAAATCACTTAAGCTTAAGCGGCACAATAAATCTATAATTTTATGTTTAACAATTAATTTAAAGATTGTTTTGAAATTTAATGTAAGTAAATTAATAAAATAAAAAAAATGATGGCAAGCTTACTTATTTACAAATCACCAGTTTTTTGCTTTTGAGAAAATCATAAAGATTTTCAAAGATTATTTTAAAAATGCAAAATAGCATTTTTGCATGCCTAAATATCAGAAGTACAATTTTAATAGCAAGAACATTTAATGGTGTCATTAATAAATGAATGTTGATTACAACTTATAATTACTAATGCAGACCTTAAATAGGTGAATCATAAAAATATGTTTAAATTTATTTTTAAAAGTATAATACTTTAAGATTAAATTTAAAATTATGAAGATTTTAATAAATTAAAAAAGATTATAGTAACAGTTTGCACAAATTTGAAATATTTTTAACTATTATCAATCTTGCAGGATGAAGATCTTTAAATCCAGTTTTTTGATCCTAGTTACTCTTCTTCACAACACTCATCTCATGTCACTTTGTTTTCCTTTTATATTCTCTTGGAATCTACATTAACATTTCACCTTTCCATCTATTATCATTTAGCAATATATCTAATCCAGTTCCATTTCAATTTCTTAATTCTTTTAATAACACTTGTTTTCTCCCCCAAGCATTTGCCTTTGATATCTTATTATTCTAATGTACATCTCACCATACTTCTGAAGTCTTTATGCTGTTTCTGTTAAATGGCCATATTTTGTATCCATAGATAAGGACTGTAAAACAGATACAGTAACTTTTTTTAAACACATAGGCATATTTTTTAAAAATATTATTTTCATCAAAAGCATTCCTTCCAAGTTTAATTTTATTATTTCATTTATATTAATAATCTCATCAAGGTATTTCTAATTCATGATTATCAATTTTTAATTTCTTTTCTGAAAAATTCATTGGATATTATTTTAATTTTCTTAAGATTTATCTTTAATTGCATATTCTTACTTTAATTCTTGTAACAATTTTTGAAACATTTGCAAAATATATACATATATATCTACAAAATCTAGATGATTTAAATAATCTCCAATTTTTATTCCATTAGCTTTTCATTTTATTTCATAAGATACTAGTTACAACAGTAAAATGTTTTGGAGATATGGAATTACCCTATCATACTTCTTATCAATGTTAATCTAATTAATGTCACCATGTAATCTAATCATTGCTATTGCATTTGGATATTCTACAGAATATGATATTATGTTGGTCTTTATGTTAATAATATAAAACTTTAATCACCATGGAAATACTCAGAAAATCAAATGCCTTTTCATAATGTACTAGTAATAAAGGTAACTCATTAGTTGGTCCTATCTATAACTTTTCTCACTATTTGCATGACTTATTTATTGTTCAAAAACTAGTTTGAACCCAAAGTTCATAGCAAACAAATTTTAATTATCATTTTCTATAGGGCTAATAGAAAACTAGTAAGTATAATTTCTAATATCTTTTTGTAAGGTTTCTTAAATATCAATATACATTCTTCTAATTATCAAGTTTGTATTTATTATTTAAACATGTGATAAGTAGCTTTGATAATTTTTCTATTTTTTCACTGATTTTCTAAAGATAATAATAATTCCATTATTTTCTGCAGCTTTTTTCTTCATAAATTTAATTGCATGTCTTAACTTCATTTAAAATATTTGGCTATTCATAAAATACAGTAATAAGCCAATAAACATCACATGACCACCACCTCTTATGCTTGTGTATAACTGTTGTTAGAACAGGCAAAACTCACTATATATATTGCCACACACTGCAAGCTAGATTAATCAATGGATGCCAGAAGGCTTGTGCATAAAATTCCCATCTAGTGCCTACTCATCCAATATCCCCAGACTAGTTTCTGGCTTATGGTCTTCATCAGTGAGAAGCCTTGGATCTGAGAGCACTGAACCTAGATCTTAGGATCTAATGCAACCCTCCAGCAACCATTTTTTTATCTCCATTTAACTACAAAATTATGAGTCTTAAACTGAAAACACCTTAATGTTTTCAGTCCAAGCCCATTAGCTTATATAGTCATATGGGTCTGAACCAGTTCAGTACCCATACATTTTGGTGTGTTTTGATTCTTTAATAACCATAGCCACCACTATCCTATTAGGCAGGATTGGTTTTAAGCCAATAAACATCACATGACTACCACCTCTTATGCTTGTGAATAACTGTTGTTAAACAGGCAAAACTCACTATATATATATTGCTATGCACAGCATGGATGCAGAAGGCTTGTGCATAAAATTCCCATCTAGTGCCTACTCATACAATATCCCCAGACTAGTTTCTGGCTTATGGCCTTCGTCAGTGAGGAGCCTTGGATATGGGAGCACTGCACCTAGATCTTAGGATCTAATGCAACCCTACAGCAACCACCTTTTATCTCCATTTAACTACAAAACTATGAGTCTTAAACTGAAAACATCTTAATGTTTTCAATCCAAGCCCATTAGCTTATATAGTCATATGGGTCTGAACCCAGTTCAGTACCCATACATTTTGATGTCTTTGGTTCTTTAATAGCTAATGGGTTTGGATTGAAAACATTAAGGTGTTTTCAATTTAAGACTCATAGTTTTGTAGTTAAAAGGAGATAAAAGGTGGTTGCTGGAGGGTTGCATTAGATCCTAAGATCTAGGTGCAGTGCTCTCAGATCCAAGGCTCCTCACTGATGAAGGCCATAAGCCAGAAATTAGTCTGGGGATATTGGATGAGTAGGCACTAAATGGGGATTTTATGCACAAGCCTTCTGGCATCCATTAATTACTCCAGTTTGCTGTGTGTGGCAATATATATAGTAAGTTTTGCCTGTTTTAAAATACAATAATAGTAATGATTACTTTGTTTTCTTGTGTTTTATTATTATATAAACTTTTCCATATATTACATGATGTTATTTCTTTTTTTAATAATAGTTCCATCTTATTGCTGAAATAACTTGCTTCAATACAAAGATATTTTTTACTTTTGAAACTTTTATTCTCTTCTGTAGCTTTCTTTGCTAATCCCTAATTATATATAATCTGAAAATACAGCTTTTATATATACATAATTTAAAAACATTATTTAACACTGAATGATTCTTGTGGTAAAGTGATTAGATCTGTACTGGGATTGCTACTTATTTAAATTAAAACATTGAAATGACGATTGTTTTTTACTAACATTGATTGCTAAAGCAGAAAATTTACCATGCTATATCTTTATTAAAAAAATATTAATTTTGGATAATGCAAAAATTAGAGACTGTGGCATAATTGTACCACTGTGACTAGATTCATTTGACATTGACCATTAGTAAAAAAATATTATTTATCTCATAATTCAGTTAAAACAATATTTTTACAAAAAGAATAAGTTCTAAGTGAAAGTGAGATGAGTAATAAAACAAATGTAAACTTAAAATAATTGATAGTTGAATTGTATTTTTATATTTGGCTATTTCCATCATCTAATATGAGTATTGACTGTTTTTGAAAAATTTTAAAAATATTCCAAATACATTCAACTGTTAGTAATAGCATATCAAACAGGTTAGTATATGCATAATCTTTCGAGAGGTATTATTCTCCTCTCTTTGTCAGGTATTGGTGGCCTGACCAGTGACAGTACTATCATAGAATTTGAACTTGGATTCTTAGAATCTTGAGTATTGAATTTTAAGATAACAGTCTAACCAACAGAGCCATCCTGTCAAAGGCAACAGTCAATAGAAATTTCATATACTTATCTATAATGTTCCTTCTGATTTCTCCACTTTTTCCTAAGAGCAAAGTTGATTAGTGGTTTCCATACATTAGCTTATGGGATTGTTTGCTATTTTTATATGAGCAGTTTCTTTAAATTTTCTTCTTTGTACCTTTTCTCTATCCAATATTTTTGTATTTTCCCAATTGAACATGTATTCATTGGCACATATATGGTTTCCTACCTTATACCCATCTGTTTTCTCTCTTCTGATCATCAGTTTGTGTTCTTGCAAGTGCTTTTCAATGGGATGACTGGTCTCACTAATATATGTTCTTCCACACTCACATGGTATTTCATAAATGCAGTTTTTTTTCTTTCCAGCGGTTCAAGTTTAGGCTTTGTAGATGTTAGAATTTCTCATAGTGTGGTATGGCTCTGGAAAGGTGTTCTTATGTTATATTGATTGCAGATTTTCTTTAATTTGTCTATTTTTGGGATTTATGGATACACTGCAGTACCAATAATTGTTTTTTCTTTTGATAATTCTTTTTGTTGTCTATTTAAAGTTTTCTTAATAACAGTTGATGTACAACCATTTTTCATAAAAGTTTGTTCTATATAGTGCTTTTCTTTTTTCAAATCGCTGGTTTCTGAACAAACTTCTTTTGCTCTGTTCCATAGTGATAGTACAACTCCATGTTTTGTGTTTCTGGTGTGATTGGATGTATAGGCTAGGTATTTTCCTGTATGTGTGGGTTTTCAGTAGTCTTGTCACAAGAATATCTAAGAATGATCTAAGAATGCCAATTTTTGTTTCTGTTCTGATTCTATTTGAATTTAATTGAAAGGGGATATGTTGATGTGTCTCCAGAAAGTTTGTAGCAATGCTTTACCATGTGGCCATACAACAAAGATATCACATAGCAAAACCAAACTTTAGGTGGACATGGAGTAGTTTTTATGGCTGTAGTTTCAAGTCTTCTATGTAAATATTGGTAATCTGGGGTGACAATAGTGAGCCCATAGCCATTCCTTGATTTTGTTGGAAGAATTCTGTGTTATATTGAAAGTAGGTTGTTTTATACAGGATGTTAATAGTTCCATTATATTATTAATAGGAAGACTGTTCTGGTTTGTAAACTATTATCACCATTTAATATTTCCTTACAATACACACATGGTATATTCGTGAATAAACTTTTCACATCAAAGCTTACCTGTAAGTCAGCTCTTTCAATTTTCATGTTCTTGATTAATTTTACGAAGAGTCTAGAATCCCTGACAAAGGACTGGGTCTTGTATGCCAAAGGACTTAAACTTTGTGAAGAAATCTTGACAAATTTTGGCAAGGTGAATTTCTCGAACTAACAATAGGTATTAATGGAACATGATCCTTATGGATTTTAGGTAGACCATAAAGATGAGGAATTTTGCTGAAATATGAAATTTATTTTACTTTTTTTTTCTGAATCAGTGAAGCACCTGTTATGCTTTCTGAGTAATGCTTGTAACTTTGTTTCTTTACTCAGTATCAGGATTGTTTGTCACTTTTCTTGCCTTTGTCAGCAGGGAGAATAATTATAGATTTATCTACTTTGAGAGATTTAATTGCTTTTCTCTCATCATAGAATATGTTTGACTTCAATTTTTGTTGCTTGTCAAGTATTCTTTTTATTCTCCAGCATAATTCTGCTGCTTCTTCTAAAGGCAATTTTTGAGTGACTTCCTCGGTGGTTGCCATTATATCTAATAAAGGAATATTAAATGGTGTTATGGCAAAATTTAAACCTTTTTCAAGAACAGAAATTTCAGTATCTGTTAGATGTTTAGAAATAAGATTTTTAGCAGATGAAGTTGGTACACTGCTTGGTACATTATGATTTTTGATATGCCCATGTTTTGCTTCTTTTGGCATTCTTTTATTTTTCCATGTAATGTAGATTTTCTTGCTGCTTAAGAACAGATCTTCTTATTGATAGTATAATGGAACTATTAATATTCTGCATAAAAACAGTTTACTTTCAATAAAACATAGAATTCTTCCAAAAAAATCAAGGAATGGCTATAGGCTCACCATTGTCACCCCTGATTAACAATATTTATATGGAAGAACTTAAAACCACAGCCATAAAAACTAATCCATATTTACCTAAAGTTTGGCTTTGCTATGTGGATAATACATTTGTTTTATGGCTGCATGGTGAAAGCATTGCTACAAACTTTCTGGAAACACATCAACAACATATCCCCTTCAATTAAATTCACAATAGAATCAGAACAGAAATAAAAATTGACATTCTTAGATGTTCTTGTGACTAGACTTCCACATGGCAAAATCAAAACTACAGTTTATTGAAAACCCACACATATAGGAAAATACCTAGCCTATAGATTCTATCACACTAAAAACACAAAACATGGAGTTTTACTATTACTATGGAACAGAGCAAAAAAAGTTTGTTCAGAAATCAGTAATTTGGAAAAAAAAAAAAGATCTATATAGAACAAACTCTTATGAAAAATGGTTATCCATCAACTGTTATTAAGAAAACTTTAAATAGACAACAAAAAGAACCATCAAAAGAAAAAAATAATTATTGGTACTGTAATGTACCCATATATTCCAAAAATAGCAGACAAATTAAGGAAATCTGCAATCAATATAACACTAGAACAGCTTTCCAGAGCCATACCACACTATGAGGAATTCTAACATCTACAAAGCCTAAACTTAAAATGCTGAAAAGAAAAAACTGCATCTATAAAATACCATGTGAGTATATATATATTTGTGACACCAGTGATCCCATTGAAAAGTGCTTGCAAGAACACAAACTAATAACCAGAAGAGAGAAAACAGATGTGTCTAAGATAACAGACCATACATATGCCAATGAACATATGTGTTTAATTGGGAAAATATATAAATATTGGATAGAGAAGAAAAGGTACAAAGAAGAAAATTTAAAGCAGCTGCTCACATGACAATGGCGAACATATCCCATAAGCCAATCTAGTGTGATTATACATAATACATAGAAACCATTAATCAACTTTTCTCTTAGGAAAAAGTGGAAAAATCAGGAGGAACCTCATAGATAAGTGTATGAAATTTCTGATTGTTGCCTTTGGCAGGATGGCTCAGCTGGTTAGAGCATTAGCTTAAAATTCAATACTCAAGAATCTAAGAATCCAAGTTCCAATCCCATGCTAGTACTGCCACTAGTCAGGTCATAAACACTTGAAGAGGGGAGAATAATACCTCTCAAAACATTGTGCATATTATTAACCTGTTTGAAGTGCTATAATTAACAGTTGAATGTATTTGGAATATTTAAATGAAGTTAAATTTTTCTAAAGACATTCAATACTCATATTAGATGATGGAAATAGTCCAATATAAAAATACAACTAAAACACCATCATCAAAAACTTTCAGGGAAACAATTGATAGTCGAATCTTAAAAAGGACAAGAAGAAATAATTGGTGATAATAAAGAAAAGCATTAAATAAAACACATAATTGGAGAAATAAATGGCTAAAGAAAAATAGTACTCGAGAAATTCTAAATACAGAATGTTTTGGTCACTGACTTAATATTATCTGAAGTTTTATAATATACGTTGCAGAAAATCTTCAGAAATAAATATGAAATGAATTAATCTATTTATGTCTATATGAATTTTTACCTTTTAAAGATGGATGAGAAGTTGATTTTGGATTATTTTAAAGAATATTTTTAAAAAAATTAAGGGTGCTTAAAAGAGGAATTTTTTTATTAAAATTATTTGACTTTGTATTTTAGTGCAATGGCAGATAATGAATTCATAAATTAACAATTACTGGATTAATTCCTAGCTTAAGGTGTGAAATTTTTTTGATGAATAGAATTGTGATGACCAAACTTTTTTTTAGATGTCCACATACAATCTTTTATATTAATGATTTAACTAAAAATATTGGATTAAATGTTGATAAATATCCAACAGTTAATGTGTCAGCTTTTTTAAATTAATTTTTTTCTGGTACTAGTATAGTCTTAGTTTTACAAAGGATGAAGTCACCATTGACAAAGCAACAATATACAAATTATGCAAGTGAAAAGTAATCGATGTTTCATACATTTAGTAAAATCAAAAACATAAATATGCATAAAAAGATGAATGTAGTATATTTAGAAAATAATATATTTACAATCAATGCATAACACTTCATAAAAAATTAGCATGGAGCAAATGTAACTTCATAATTAATTTTTTATGGAATGCTTGTGATAATCATACTTACTAAACAGTTATTTTGTGATCATTATGCATTAATTTGATTGCTAAATATATAAATATGAAATATCAATTACTTTTTTCAATTGATTAATTTGTATTTTATTGCTATAATTAGTAGCTCCATCCTGTGATAACGCACCAGTTATATTACAATTATTTTTCTTATGTTTTTTTATGAGTTGATATGGAAGGTCTATTTTATATACTGTATATAATAGATGTTTTTCATTAGATATATAACTATAAAAATAAAATATAACAATTTGGTATTTATAACTCCTGTATTCCTTAGGAAATTTTTTTTTTATTTCTAAAATTTTAACCTCATATGAACTGTGAAGGATACTATCAGAAGGATGGTATTTTGGAATAATTCAGAGAAGATTAAATTTATGCAGGAAAGGAAGGACAATTTAAAACATGTGTAATGTTAATATCTATATACACAATACATATATATTTAAATGTCAAAAACAGGAAAAAATTAAAAATTTTATAATCCAGACATTGATTAAGAAGAACATAAGATATCCTATTTTTACAGATAATGTGGTTGTTTTCGCAAATAATGCTTCACAGTTTTATATTATTAATACAGATGATAACATAAGGTATGAAATAAATCATTGAATTATGCCTGAATGAAGTGCTTTTGATAGAAATAACTAATTGAAAAGATTTTTAATAAATATATCTTACCAGCTCTTGTTTATGGATTTGAAACTTAGATACTTAACAGAAGATTTGAGACCATTCAAGGAATTATGGAGAAATATGTGTTAAGAACAAGATGTAATTGAAAGTAAAATTCTTGAATGAGAGAACAAATAGATATCAATGACATTATTGAAAGAATTAAAGTGAAATAAAACTGAAAATATGGATAGAAAAATAATAATAGACAGAAATTATATCCTAAGAGATTATATAAGATCTAGAAAGAAATGATATTTATGGATTGATAAAATAATGAAGTTTGTTGATGTGAAGAAAGACATGGATTAGAGAAAGTAGATGAAACTTGGGGACCTTCTTCCTATAGTGGATCAACAATGATTAAAAATAGAAAAATCAAAGGGTTTAAGTGAGCACACACATATAAATATCTTACCAAAAGCATTAAAGATTTGATTACTTGGTATTCACATAAAATGGATACTATTATTATACATCTAATTTAGTCCATCATATAAGTAGTATTTTTTTAGAATGACCTATTGTATGTTTTTTTAGATTGCTGAGTTATAATTGATGATAATAAAGTCCATTTATCCAATTACTAGTTATCCTATTTTAGCACCATCAACTTTCTCTAGCATTATACACCTTTCGAATGAATTAGATTTCAAAATATAGCTAACGTGAGAATTTTAGCCAAATAATTTATATTTCAAAATTAATGTTTACAGTTAATCTGATCAAATATCTACTTACTTATTACTATAGTTGTTGATGATATTCTGAAAGGTTTTATTAATACAGTATATAGTTCAAAGCATTAATTATAGCTTTAAAAGCTAAAAAAATTACCATAGCTTGAACAATTCTGATATTAAAACAGATACAGATCTTTTCAAGTCCTTAACTGTGTCTAGGTTAATCTGTAACAAATTTCTTGACTACTAGATCTTTTACTTATAAATAATAAAGAAAGCAAAAATTGTCAATATGTATGCCTTCATAATTTTAAAATCATTTATTACTATAATCTTTGTCTTCTTCATATTAATAATAATTCTATTTTTATTTTGTTGTTTAATTTTTCTAATAAGAATTTTATGATTTTCTCTATTCTATCACAAACGATGTTCTAAAATAGATATTTCTTTCACCAATCCTGAACAGCCAATCTGACTTTCCTTATTACATATTTGATATACAAGTTGAATAAGTGTCGTGATAATTTAAAACTTTATCTAACACTTGTTGATGAAAAAGTACTTATTTCTCTATAACCTGGAAAATTAGTTTTGTATAATTTTTTTTATATCAATGAAATGTCCTGGATCTATGAATACTTCATAATTTAGCATAGCTAGGAGAATCACAAAGCCTTATAATCGATAAAGTATATTAACTTTTTATTATTTCCTCACTTTTTCAGTTATTCAGCCAGAAAGTCTTGTTTATTGAGCTTTCTTGAAACCAGTGGATAATTGCATATTATATAAAGATGATGAGTCACCCACTATTAAGACTCCTTGCTTTGGTATAGATTTATACATTGATTTCGACTAATCTAGTTCACTGAATTTTACAAATTGTTATAATTTGGTCAGCATTTTTTGATTTTCTAGCTTACTGAAGAAATTTATAAAGCACTGCCATTCATCTTAAGATTATCTTAAAGGATATTCTCCATCTGGGGTTTTTTATAGTATAGTTCTTTTCTGTTTGATTTCCCATTTCTGATCTTTGTAACATTAGTTACCATCTATTATTGACATTTTTTTAGAAATCCTATTTGAAGTTGGAACTTCAGTTTTGATGTCATGATTTCATTGAAAAGAGTTTGTTTTTCCAATCCTGTTTCTGTACATAATCTCTGTATAAATATTATAATGTTGTTTCTTGTAATTTATTCTTCGATTCTTTTAAAAGAATTTTTATCTTAATTTTATACTTTTCTTTGTAATTATTACTGCATATTTTCCCACTAATTTTGTTTTTTCTGGTTGATCAAACTTTTCTTAAGTTTATTTTTAATTATTTGATTCACTTTAATCTACAATTGATTCATCTGATTTACCAACAATTACATCCAAAATCTCAAACTGACTTCCGATATTTATGCTTTTTTAGTTTACATCAAGATGTTGAGCAAATTTTACACATAAGCAATTAATCTGTTCTGCAATCTACTCCTGGTCATGCTTTACTATTAAAAATTCTTTTAGCTGATCCTAAAAATATGAAATATCTATATATATATAGTGAGTGACTTAATTGCTTGAAAAATATATAGCAATAAAAATATAATGTTTAATTTGAGAAAACTTAATCATCCTGTTTTCAAGTCTATTTTGAGAGATAACATTTTCTTCCTTTTCATTTTTAACTTTGGTAGTAGTTATCAATTATTAAAAGTACATCTCTACACATTTTATCAATTTATGCCGAATACAAGCACAAAACTTTTCAATTTCTTTTTCATTTGCTTAAAATGTTAAGCATATCCATGTTACTACTATACAGAAAGGACTAAGAAATGAGAGAATGGTATTGAGGGAAATAATTATGAATAAATAGAGCATGATTAAGGAATTAAACAAAAAAAGAAAGAAAAGCATAATAAAAATATGAACAGTATTTATACATGACAGATACAATGCAACAAGAATTTTATGAAAAAGCTCTATGAAAACAGTATTGATGTAAAAATGATAGATGCAGGTTGGGAAGGGAGGCATTAGATGTGTTGGATAGATTCTAAACACATATGTACAAAATGCCGATATATGGATAGCTAATGCAAATATTTAAAGAAAGATAGATTAGTTGACATTTTATACAAGACATGCAAAAAGCAAGGTAAAAATGTTTGGAAGATTGCAGCTCACAGAATATAACAGGTTAGTTAAAAAAAAATTTCTGGAAAAAACTAAATAACTAATTGAATAAAAAAATTGCTAAATTGTACTAAAGATTTTATATTTATGATGTAATAATAAAGATTGAAATAAGTGAATTACAAAATACTAGACAAAATTAAAGAAAAAACATGAGCAAAAAGTAATGATAATACTTACGAAAATAAATAAATATATATGATAATATCCCATGATCACTATTTCCCATGTTTGCTCATAACTGTTGTTAAAATAGCCAAAACTATCTCCATACAGTAGTGCCACTCAAAGCAAGACAGAGTAATCAATGGATGCCAAAAGGCTTGTGCATAAAATCCCCATATAGGGCCTACTCATTCAATATCCCCAAACTAATTTCTGGTCTTCATCAGTGAGAAGAATTGGATCTGAGAGCACTGCACCTAGATCTTAGGATCTAATGCAATCCTCCAGCAGCCATCTTTTATCTCTACATAATTACAAAACTATGAGAAATTGAAAACAGACAAATATCTTCAATCTAAGCTCAGTAGCTTATATAGTCATAAGGGTCTGAACTCAGTTGATAACCCATACATTTTGGTGTCTTTGGTTCTTTTATAACCATAATCACCACCTCCTATCAGGCATGATTGGTATTAAACCTTTAAACATCACATCATCACTATTTCCCTTGCTCAAGACTGTTGTTAAAATAGGCAAAACTCTCTCCATACAGTAGTGCCACTCAAAGCAAGTCAGAATAATCAATGGATTCCAGAAGTCTTGTGCATAAAATCCCCATCTAGAGCCTACTCATCCAATATCCCAAACTAGTTTCTGGCCTTCATCAGTGAGAAGCCTTGGATCTGAGAGTACTGCACCTAGATCTTAGGAACTAATGCAATCCTCTAGCAGCCACCTTTCATCTCTACATAACTACAAAACCCTGTCTTGCTTTGAGTGGACACTACTGTATGGAGAGTTTTGCCTGTTATGAGCAATCATGAGAAATAGTGATCATGTAATGTTTAAAGGTTTAATACCAATCTGCCTAATAGGAAGGTGGTGGCTATGGTTATAAAAGAACCAAAGACACCAAAATGTATGGGGTGCTGAACTGAGTTCAGACCCACATGACTATATAAGCTACTGAGCTTAGATTGAAAATATTTGTTTTCAGTTTTCTCATAGTTTTGTAGTCATGTAGAGATAAAAGGTGGCTGCTGGAGGGTTGCATTAGATCCTAAGTTCTAGGTGCAATGTTCTCAGATCCAAGGCTTCTCATTGATGAAGGCCATAAGCCAGAAACTAGTTTGGGAATATTGGATGGGTAGGCACTAAATGGAGATTTTATGCCCAAGCCTTCTGGCATCTATTGATTACTCTATCTTGCTTTGAGTGGCACTACTGTATGGAGAGAGTTTTGCCTATTTATATGATAATAATAAAAAAAGTATTTTAACAAAGTCAAGCAGAATGTTGGCAATGAATAAGTGGGGAAAGGTGTTAAATTTATCTTTTAGACTGTATAATAAAGAATTTGAAAGCACTATTATAAATATTTATATAAAGAAAAGTATAAAATAGTATACAGATGACTAAAATTGCATCGACGATATATAAAAAAAATACAAAACAAGATTCTAGAATCGTCTGATATAAAAGATCACTAATTTCTTACATCCTTCCAATCTAATAAATCAAAAGAACTCAAAATTAGAATTGGTAAATTTTATTTTTTTGTCTAATGAGCTTACAAAGTATCAGTGTTTTAACCATGAGAATAAAAGAAAGAAGCTAGCTATAGTACTTTTTAAAATGAGTCACATCATGAGGAAGTCAAAAGAATTGCAATTTTTGGAAAGACATGTATATATAATCTACCAAATATTCAGATCTATGAGAATAATTATGCATTTTGGGTTAAATAGTCTTAGAATGTTAAAGTGTTTAGTATTTTAACTCAGATAAGTCATGAAAGTGGCCACTAAATAGATGCTTGTTCATTGTTTATTAACTTTTAGTTAGAGAAATTGAGTAACATTGATAGCATTGTTTATTTGATGTTGTTGAATATTTGCCAAAGATTGTGAATTAGAATACAGTGGACAGATGAAAAGAAATCATTTGAATAGGTTAAAAAACAATAAAAAAGAAAATAGGTACAAAATTAAGTTGCAGGAAGATATAAGTGAAAAGATAAAATATAAAAAAAGTTTAGAGTACTCTATCATTTCATTATTTCCAAATAAATTATTGATTTTTAGTTGTCTTATTCCTATGGCACAACTGTCCAATCATCACAAAGCTATGAGTTGAGATAATGCACTGGCATAGCTATCATGAATCAAACTAAAACAATGTGTACACACCTCCAAATCTTAGGGGTTCTTAAATCATAAATCATTAAAATAAAGGATGTTAATAAAAGTATATAAGTATACTATAAATACTATTTAAAAGAATCTTCATTGAAATTTAGTATAGAGATTCAAAAATTCTATTTATGCTATTGGATAATCAGTTACAAATTTCTGGTAAAAAACTGAAAAAGTCACATACACTGCAATATAAGTAAAAATTGGAATTTTTAATTGAGGAGTTTATTTTAGAATAAAAAGATAAATCTGATATTAAAAAGACTTTAAGGCAAATAAGCAACTAAAAATGAAGTTAAAATTTGCCCAAAAATTTAAGATAAGTATTTATGGTTTATTTAGACATACATAATAGATGTAGGTTCCCAAAGAATCACAAGCTAAACTGAAATTAATTTGTTATAATGTATTTATTTTAAGTGTCTCAATCACAGTTGCAACACCATGAATTCAATTGCTCTGTTCACCAGTTTCTCACTTTATTATCAAATTTAAATGTCACTCAGTTACAATACGGAACAAATAAAAGAAGTTTAAAAATTTATTATTGCACACTACTTTATTAATTAACAATGTAATAATGGTAAATTAATAAAACATTATTTAAAATATAATTATTAACTATATAAAAAAAAATGGTTACTTAACATTTTTAAAGAAAATATTACCTTCTCATCATCTTTTAAAACATTTCATCAATCCAAAACTGTTCCATGTGTTAGATTTATTTTCTTGAATTAATTATTAAAAATATATATGAAAAAATGTTTATAAATATTTAATAAAATTAAATATAATGTTTATTAGTAAAGCTAATAAAGTTAAAGTACTTACTTTAAAAAAAGATTCATAAATACTTTCATTAAAACAAGTGATTAATTTAAAAAAATGCTATTATTGTACAAACGAATAAGAAAATTAAAATCTTTATTTAAAAACAATCTTGAATGTTTTTATAAAAGAACATCTAAATGTTATTAATTTAAAAAAAAAAAAAAGAACATTTATTATTGTCCTAGACAATAATATAATTAAAATATTTGATAACGAAGCATAATTTTTCACTATTTCTATGCCACTCACTGTAAGCTTTAGTAAGATGATAGTGCTTATTAAATCCCTATCCTATGCTATTCTATCTAATATCACAACATTAGTTTCAAGCTTACGGCTTTAATCATTGAAGAGTTTTGGATCTTGGATCAGTGCTATAACAGCAATATATAAGCTAAAAGCATGTGATGGTGTCAGATGACATATATTTGATACAATAGTAAATACTATAACTTCAGTTAAATAATTAAAATAAGCATAAAGTTTTGAGACTTTAGTAAAGAACAGTGTTACAGCAATTGTAGTGGAAATATATAACTAAAAATGCATTTTTATTACAGTATATGTATAATGTACAATGACCAACATAATTGTGCCTAGTTCCCAAATTTTTAACATCCAAATTAATTGTATTGAAGCTGTGTATGAGAAAAAAAAAACTTTAACAGAGATGTGAGATAGGATTATTGCTAATTTCTTAGTTTAGCATATACAGTACTTGGAATGATTTAAAAATAATATAAAACTGAGCATAATAAATAAAGGCCATATTTGGAAACAGTTCATTTCAGAAATATTGATATATATCGCCTAAAAAAAATATTTATTTAGCATATGGATTTTTGGACAGTTTGACTATTAACAAAATATCATAGAACAGATAGAGATTCCAACCAGAAGATAATAACACCAGTCGCTTTAAAAAGCCCTTCAATTCTATAACTGTATTCATAGATTTGACAGTCATTAATTATGTGATTCATAGTTTGTGTTTCTCTAGTGATTGATAAATTCTATTTATGAAGCAGACAAGAGTAATGACTATGGGTTGTCCTGAATCTGTTGACGAGACTCTAGTTGTACCTAGGAAGTTCAAATCCAAATAGCTTTATTGTTGGATCTGGAAAAAGAAATTTGAAACCATTTCAAGAATTCTATTTTTAAGCTATAATTCTCCAATTATAGATTCTTGGTTTATTATCCAAAGTGGGAATCTTAATTTATAATAAGACTTAGGTGATGAAACTGAGATGTGACAAGTCTGGTTTTAACAGCTTTTAATACATTTTCTATGAAGCAACTTCTTTTCTAATATGTGGTGGATCAAATGTAAAAGAGCAATAAGCCACTGCAAAGGAGTAGACATAAGTGTATCAACATTTCTCATAATATGGGTATTAAATTCAGTGTGGTAACATTTCCTCCAAACAGGGGTACAGTATTAACTAGTACAATATGCTAGTAAAAGCTGTTCTTTAAATATTTTCATCGACAATTCCAGATAGAATCAATTAACTTTCCAAGAAGGTTATTCCTAGAAATTAATTTTATACTTTATTTAATATATTCATCAGTGATTTTCACAAAATTCATTTATGTTGAAGATATTGCTTTGGCTTTTCAAAAAAAAAAATTTCTGAAGTAGAATTTTTTAATAAAAATATAAAAAGATTGACAATCTTTCTAAAAAAAAAAAAGGGTCTTATTCCTAACCCAATTTCATCCGAACAACAGGGTGTCCATCTAGTAATATGAATACACAATTTGCAATAATAGACTAAAATACAATTCTATCCCATGCTAAATAGAACTAATCTTGAATTGTAGCTTAACTTAAAAAATAATTATTAGGCTAGACAATAGAAGATAAAACTACATGTTGTGAATAGTTGAATTATTATTTGAAATGAATGCCAAAATATTTAAAGATCTAGTTCTATATACAGCATTAAAGATTCAAGCTCAACAATAATACTAAAAATGTATCACAATCTTTAATTTCAATTAAGTTTATTTGTTTATATGAAAGTCTAAAATTAGAAAAAGTTAGGCTTTTTAAAAGATCTTTATAGAGAAATGTTATAGCTCAGTTAATACAGCTTCTAGTTATCTATTAATCAAATTATTGATTGCCATCACACAATCATATAATCTAGAATCATGATTGATCAAGAGGATTGTTTAAGGAATCCACCAACTAATGTCAGAACTTTGTATAACCTCCACTTTTAACAAGAAATATTATTCTTTAGCAGCTAAAATACAGAAACAGTACAAGTTCAGATACAAATCAAAAACTCGAGCCAGTTGAAAAGATCATTGGCATAAGACAATTAGAAGTTAGCAGAATCACTGCACATGCTCAATACCTAAGATATTTTCCATGATAACCTTCAAGAAGAGAATAGCCATCTGCCATCAAAGTTATGTACAGTAATAGTCATTAACCATTTTATCCAAAAACAAAGACAACTGATCATACTATTCTATTATCAAGAACAAACTAGAAAGAGCTTTTAAGAACTATGTCATGATATTTTGAAGTGAATGGGTGCTTCATTTCAGTTGTCTTTGTTTTTGGATAAAATGGTTAATGACTATTACTATTTATGACTTTGATGGCAGTTCTCTTCTTGAGGATCATCATGAAAAATATCTAGATTGATAAGTATTATATTACTCTAAAATTAAAATCCATTACTTTTGTTAAATTTGTCTGTTATATTTTCATAAATTTTAGATATTGCACTCCTAACTTTTTTTTTGATTGATTATAGTCAACATTTTGTTTTTAGGTATATATAAAACTTCTATTCCATCACATTTAATGAATAGATACCTGAAAATTTTAAAGTGACCCCTAACATACATCGAGCCATTTTCATTTGGCCAAGATCATCATCTTTCACATCTTCATCACCTTGATTTAATATTTATCAGTATCAAATTCTATAAGTTCCAATGAAATGCCTATATGACAGTCTTCTTGCAGCTCACCCTGAAAGTAGCATACAAAAGTATGTGAAATGAATTGTCTTTACATGGAAACCAGATTTCATTTTGATAAAATCCGAAAACACCCAATGAAGTTATTAATGTTAACTGTAATATTATTATGGGTGAAAGCATAAAAGATTTACAGAGGTGAAAGTCATAGAATCTTGAAATGAAAAATCATTATATAATATTAATCAATATGGCATACATCATATGCCAAATATACACTATATAATATAACATTTTTACCTTGAAAGTATAATAAAATCACTTCAACTTAATATTGAGAGAATATCAAAATCAAAAATGAAGATCATCTATAAAGTAATTGTGATGTTGATGTTATTGCACTTCAGGAAATTCATCATTCTTCTAACCCCTATTAAATTTCTACATTTACATTGGTTCTTGATAAAATGCATTCTAAATGTGATCTAGTTATTTTTGTTTCAAACTTGTAAAGCAAACACTTTCTACTGAAGATAGATCCAAACAATTCTGCAATCACTATTTGGATAATTTTTATATATACTATATTTGTATATTCCAATATAAGCTAATCCTTTTGTTCCAGATCTCTCTAAATTTATAGATAATTTCATTTCTCATAGCAGCCTTTGGAGGTATATATAATGAAGATCAAGCAGATAGAATGAATGGATTTAAACAATATGTATTTACTTTATAATGCCAAGCAAAAAGGAATATTCCATTCAGGCAAATGGGAAATAAAGATTATTCTTAATTTATGTTTTGTTTCAACATAAATGGTTCACTATTGGTGATTAGATCATTTCCATAGCCGCTAATATAACCTAATTCTAATCATTCTTAGAAATTGACATTACTATAGTTGAAAATTATCCTATTCTAGATGAAATTTAAGAAAAGATGATTAGACTTTATGTACTTTTGATATCTTGAATGAAGTATCAAAAGAATGTCTATAATTCTCTCTTCTTATAAAAAATTAAAAATACTCATAACAACAACTACCAAAGAGTCCATTTTGAGAATATCAAACAATTCATTTCAGATTGGAACAAAATCAGCAGTGCTTTTTATGGCCAACGTTTGATCTATCAAATATCAGAAATTATTGATAAACTTATTAAATCATTGGATGATATACTATAAAAGAAAAGTGGAAGAAACTATGGAAAAATGAAATTTTACAAAATCTAATTTATACATCTGATCACTTTTATGTAAGCTTGGTGGTTGTCAAACCCCTCTAAAATAATTTTTACTGTCACCATTAATGATATGGACAGTATTACATATTGGACTTTTAAACTTAAGATTGATAAAACAATAAAAAAATTTCATTACAGTAGAAGTAAAAACTTTTCTTTCAGAATGTTCTTCTCCTATTAATCTAATGAAAACATGAAATATTACCTGAACTCTGCTTTTGATTGTCTTAAAGCAAGAAAATCTCTGAGCAGAAAGCAAAATTTCAAAAAAATTTGCAACTAAAGCCAAAGTATGATTGGCAAAATTATTCATACAGAAAATATCCCAAAAATTTGATATAAAAGCAACACCTAAGTAGTTTTAAAAATAAATAAAAATAGGAATGATCCAAAAAATTATTACCCAATATTATTATTATGTGTTCTCTAAAAATTATTTAAAATCATCATATTAATAAGAATTGTCAATGGTTGAGAGTCATTTACACATAAAGTAAATTACAAATTAATCTTACTTTTATTTATCTAACCTTAGCTTATGATTTTATTGAAAAAAATGGTCTTCTTAAATATCTGAAATCCTTAAATGTTCTCAATACAAAAGTTCAAGTGATTATTAAATGAATTATAAAAGATACAATATTTTACAGAATGGTATAACACAGAGTTTAGTTCTCTCATACAGAATTCATGAAATTCATTTACACTGATTTTTTTTGACTTAATAAGAGAAATTCTTTTCATGAAATAGATCTCTCTCAGTAAGTATATGAAAAGACTGAAAATATATTTTAAAAACTAAAATCCAATTCATAATCCAACAAAGATAGTACAATCAATTTTTCATTTAAGCAACAAAAAAACACTTTGTAATATTAATATATCCTTTTGCAACAATAGACTAAAACAACATCCTATCTCTTGCTATTTAGGAGCAATTGTAAATTGTAGTCTAACATACTTTCTTCAAATATTATAGTTTCTTTAGCTTTAGCATATTCTATTGATAATGCTGAATCTTTGTTTGGAGAAAATAAATTTATTTTTTCAAATCCAACAGCAAAGGCAGTTGTATTTGATTTTATGTAGATGTTAATAGAGTCTCATCAATAATTTCAGGACAACCCATGGATGTTGCGTTTTGATGCTTCATAAATAAAATTTGACAGCAATTAACTTAAGTAGATGTGGACAAAACCAAATTATGAATCATATAATTAGATTATTAAAACTATAGCTACTGCGACAGAATCTTTACCAGTTCGTTTATATTTTAATTAACTAAAGAAAAAAAATCCATACTGTTAAATAAAATAAATAAATAGAGCAAAATTTCTTCCACTCTACATTTGACACCATTCACTTTAGAGAAATGCATTAATGATTATTATTGATCATATATTAGACTTTAAGTATATCCAAAGATATAACACATGAAAAAAAGATGAATAGATTAATGATACTATGTGATTGTTTTTAGAAAAAAATATATAAATATTTATATTTAAAGTGTACATCTAGACTAAAATAATATATTTAACCTAATAAATAATTAGTGATATTAATATTCAATGTAAATACATTCACTGTGTCTATTAAGAAATATTTTATCCACAAATAATATGCTTAGCATGCTTTCAACTATTATATAGTCATATTAATAGCAATATCAAATGTTATACTTGAGTAGTATTTAAATACTCTCTGCAAAAATGTAAATAATTCACAATCCATTTCTTCAACAAAGGGATACAAGTTTCTTTCATATTAATAGTGTAAGCATTATTGGTTATGTGCCGTGCTTCCTTAACTTTGGATTTTCTGCCGTTTCTCTTGGAACACACTATGCTATTCCCTAGTGGCTGAAAGATATGACCATGTTCTAAAAATATAGACTTGGATTCTGTGTGGTTTTTAGCCAGTTATAAAGATATCTGTGCTGAGCAATTCTAGTTGCAATGTTTGCATATGATTCATCGAAGTGCTTGAGGGACCTTATTTAGAGATAGTCTATCTTTGGCATTATTTATCAAACAATTAAAATGGGTGGAGTCTGAAAATATCGGAGCAAATATTGCTCCTCCTTTGAGATATTCCAGGTATATATGATAGTGATATCCATGGTTTCGCATCTGGTTGTGTAGGTATATTTCGGATTTTGGAGTAAAATATTTTAACTATTGATAAGGTACTTGTGTTTGTATCTATATCAAACAAGTCCTTAATGTATGCTGTGATGTTTGTTTTGTGGCCAGATTCTAATTTACATAATTTAAGATTTCAATATAGAAATGCTTTAAAACCTGCTAGCTTATGAGTGGTAGGGGTTATCAATTCAGGGTGAATTGCACCTCTAATTTAGATAGATTACAGTGTAACTGATAGCTGTATCTTTGCACATACAAATCAAGGAATTTGAGGCCTTTTTGCCCATCTTCTCACTCGATTGTCCAACTTAATGGCGAAGTTTGTGCGAGATCATTTTACAACACTAAGTATCACTTCTGGTGTACAAATGAGTACATCAACTTTATGCCTATTATATAGTAAGTCTGGTGTCCAAACTAAATATTTTGGAAGCATCAATTCCTCAAATTTCATCAGCGCAGTACTGCTACTATACCACTTGTTGGCAATCTCATTGGTCAACTTTCTTCTATTTTGTATTTTTCATTAGACAGGATTGTAATATCATTTAACCAATTGAGACACTCAATAAGTCTATTTTTTTTTAGTGTCATAGTTTTATTTCTGCAATGTCTCTTTAACAATTCCACAAACCTATAATTCCATTATGTCCAACAACACAAGTTTAGTGTTTTTTAATTTTTAGACCGTTAATCTTGATCCTGCACTCGAATGATGATTTGATCATATACTTTTGTAATCAAATCTCATTAGCCATTCACGATCGTTTTAGTAACCTTATAATAATACGCATTTCCAAACTTTATTATTAATCTAAGAGGGCAATCTATTTTGTGATGCTTAATGTTGATGAAAATCAAAGAAATGAACTTGTCTTTCGATTTTTTCAAGTTATAGGAGTCTATCGATTTGAATTTGATTTATATGGTAATTTTTTGAATATATTCCTGGCTATTTAATAACACGAACCTATTGCCCTTGTCTTCTTTTATACATATTATTATCCTGAAAAGATTGTGGTTAAAATATCTTTTTTAAATAGACACGCCAACGTGTTTACATTGAGTTACAATTGCTAAAAGAAAAGAAATTAAATAAACATTGACATAATGGATGATGTCAAATATGAAGACATAAAATTTGGCATTTATAGAGCAAATTGTAACAATAATTGCATTGGATTGAAGAAAGTTTAGTAAAGAATAAAGAGAAAACTTATTGCGAAGATTACGTGAAGAAATGTATGGCTTTTTTTTTTTATGGCAAATGATGAATTATTCTAATGCAAAAACAATTTTAAAAATAGAATATGATTTGATCTAACAAACTTAAAAAATTAATTGCTAATTCTAAAATAATTTCAGTAATAATAACACATTTGAATCAAAAACTGATTTTTTTTAACGTTAATATATTAATTGCATCACTTTTAATTTTCACAACAAATTTTCCATAAATTGCTTCAAACGCGATTAGCTTGCATCATACATTATATTTGAATATTATGATCATTCATTCAGAATTATGATAAAACCTAAATGTAATATCTAAATAGATAATATTTATCATTTAAATAAATAAGGAATATCATTTTTCAACTACAATATTTATTTCGAGAAGACGAATTAACATAGTACACACAACAATTTAGAAAATTCAACAGAGGCTGAACGTTATCTTACTAGTGCGCCGTCTATTAATTTCGCCAAGTTTTTTTAGTTTTGATACGTTTTATGTCTCTTAAGATGGTTCCAACCATTGGAACATCGGAAGAAGAACACGGAAAAAAATGGGACAGATGCATAACAAATGCATTAGTAAAAACCGGTAAGTTGCTTAAAACGCTTATTTCTAAATAATAACATTAAAATTTACGTTACTTGCTGCAATGCCAAGTTCACATTTTTTGATAGGTCAAACCGCATGCTTAACGTTACGTGAAATGATTGCTATTCAATGAATTTTTACTTCAGTGCTTATAAAGACAATTTTTCCAAGTATTATACTTAATAAATTTAACAATGGTTTTAGTTTAATTCAAATATATCGTGTAGAAGTAATTTTTATTATAAAAATATTGGGATCTAAAGTTGATTTGTGAAGTGAGATTACTCATTTAAGTATTCTGTATTCACTCTTATATACTAAATATTGCGTGTATCTTAGTCAATCGTGCTAAGAATCTCTATATCATCAAACTTATAAGAGGATATATTTCTAATTAATCTGATGTTAAATGAATGACCAACACGTGTACTGTAGAAACAAAATACTGGTATTGGTATCATATTTCTATGAGCACTGAATTCTTATGGTTTACCTTTGCCAAAATTGACTACAGTAAACTGATTTTTTAATTCTTTATCTTCAGCTCGGAATCGATCCGGGATCTTTTAATTCCCGAATCCGTCACTTTTATCATTCAAACTGTACAGACACTGAAAGATCCAGTACAATTACCATCTATGACATTTATCATTGAATATATGCATTAGTTTTTTTTCTCATTTGGAATACATTTTTAATTCATCGAAATAGTTTTTGATTATACGTACTTATACCTCAGTAGCTTTTTTATATCTAGCCTTAATTTATTATATATAGCACTTAAAACCAACAAATTTCTATTATTATTACTTTTTAAATTTCTTATTTATATATAAATATAGAGTAGTAGTTTTAAAATGTTAAAACTTCAAGGAATAAAGTTATTTATTTATTTAATTAATTGTAAAGTTGTGATTATTTATTAAGGGCTTAAAAGTACATAAATACTTTTAGAGAAAGGCATTAATCTTTATCATATGTGTGTCAAAGAAGTCCCTCTATAGTCAAAAAAAAAAAAGAAGACAGTTTGACTATTATAAACATTCAAGGCACATATGATAAAGGTTAAAGCCTTTCTCTAAAAGTATTTAATTAATTGTAACAACTTTGCAATTTAATTAGTTTAACCTATTTAAAAATCTTCTGTCCACCTTCGTTTATCAATTCAATACTACACAGAACAATGGGACAGTGAATTAATAAAAAGTAATGCAAGAATAAATATAATAAGTCTGGCCTTCTATCATCAAAAAACTTAGTAAGCAAAACTTCAAATATTGTAATTGTTAGAACTGTATTGTCAGACAAGGAAATGACAAAAGTTAGAAAGTTTTGCCGCTGAGGTTTGAACGCAGATCATTTATATCAGCAAATAAATATTTTGAACAATTTTGGAAATTATATTTGTAGTAATAACAAATCATCAAATTCTGAGCTTAAATTATATAATTCAAGAGCAGCTCTCTATTGTAGGGCCATCTAAAAAAAAATCAAAAAACTTGTCTGAGAATGGGAATTTAAATACTAAGGTTAGGAATAGTATATAGATCTGATAGTCATTACTTTAATCAATATTTCATTTGTATTAATAATTTTTCAACTTCATATTAAACTACTTATTTAAAATCAAATTGTACTGTCAATTTTTTTTTTCCCTCAAGTAAATATTTGTTCATGAATAATTGAGATCTGACTATATATCCAGACTGAACAATTCAACTAATACAATGGAATTAAAAAAATAGTATGAAGAAATATAATCAAGTGATTGAATAATAGTTTGGCAATATAGGACCTGTATTTTGCAATAAAACACAATTACAGTCAAATATCAGCCTTTCACGCTAATTGTGCATACGCTTTGCGAGAGTTAATAATAAATGAATACTTTCTCACCAATACAAGATATAGTATTTATGCAAGAATAAAACACAATTATAATTGTAAAATTAAATGTAAAAACTTGTGATTAAAGGAAAATGTCTCAAATAATGCAAATGGCCATTGGCAAATTAATTATGAATATTGCAGTTAATTGGACATTGCACATGAAATACCTTAATAAGTTTTTCATAGACAAGATTCATGAAGACAACATAAAAATGACAATGTTGCTGGACAAAAAGTTATTGAAATTTCAGATTGTAAACCAACACAATCATAGGTTTTTTTATAATGAAATAATGGAAAAAAATTGGTTATTTTTGCCCACTCCTTTTTCAAATATATAGCTAGGCTTAGACAATAGGAGGGATTTAGAATCTGTATAGGGCAGGCATCAGCAACCTTTTTTTGGCTGCGGGTAAATCAACCGAAATATGACTATTAATAAGATATTTTGGATGAGTGGTATTTTCATTTTTAGTGAATAATAAGATACATTTTATTGGGAAAACAATTACAATATGCTTTAAATTTTAAACATAAAAATTCAAAATTATGATTTCAATTATTATAAAAACAAATATAATTATCAAGTTTTCGTTCATTAATTTATGAACTTTATTTATAAACATTTTCTTCATTATCATTAGCTCCCCTGATGCTGAATTTGTAATGTCAATTTAGTCAAGTCTGGTTTATACTTAAGTCACCTTAAGACAAATACAATCATCTGAATTTTTGGTAGTTAAGATGCTACTGTTTTTACTTAAAATAAATTTCATATGTGAAAATATTTGCTCACTTTTATAAGTAGAACTGAATGCGGACAAAATAGCAAACCAATTTTTTCAAAGATGAAAACTTGTAGAAAATGATGCCCAACATGATATCATGTGAAGATGATTATCTTCCGTTTTTTCTGCAATTTCTTGAATTTATTCATCCACAACATTGAACTCTTAAATAAAATCAATCATTTCTAAATTTAAATTGTCAATTTTAAGATATTTAAAATACTGCAAATCTTCTATTGTGTCGGGCTTTCAAACATATTTAGATAGTTTTCATCAATATTTTCTTTCTCATGTTGGCTTTTTAACAAGGAAAGAAAAGAAATATTTTAGTTTTTATGTCAGTTTCAAATAATATTAATTTCGAAGAAAAACTTCCATTCCTTGTACACTGAAATCATTATAATGGTGTATTATGTCTATTAAAAGCCATTGTTTATCATTGAGTTAGAGATCATTTTCACCAATTTCATAAAGAAATATTAGTATATCATCCAAATCCTTTACAAATTTATTAAGAACTTTGCCTCGACTTAATCATCATATTTCAGAATGTAACAGTAAATCTCCATATTTTGATTCAATTTCCTCCAAAAGCTTTGAAGCAGCTGTGTGTAAATCCCTTTGCAAATAGATTTTCTTCATGTATGATACAATGGAATGATAAAAATAGGTGGCCATGTTCATTTTTCATTAGTTTCACAAATCCAACATTATTTCCACTCATAGCTGGAACATCATCAGTTTTTATGGAAAACAATTTTTTAAATTCAATATTTGCCCATTTTTGAAATTTGAAAACTCTTGTACTTGATGGAAAATATCAGTGCCTTTGGTCGTGCCATTCATTATATTCTTCATTGACATTCAAACTATTTATTGATGCACATCTAATAATAATTGCCAGTCTACCTATATTATTTATATCAGTAATTTATCGAGTGCATTGCTAATTACATCACTAGATAAATCATTTTTGACCTGTTCGTCAATATTTTTGGCCATATCTTCAATGCAACGCTGAATGGTTCTGGTTGACAATGGCATTTCTTTATTTCTCTCAATTATTGTTTATTTGCGAAGTCACCAAATAAGTGTCTGGAACACTTCATGAATGAGTTTTTCAAAAATTTACTGTCTATAAATGGTTTTTAGTTGGTACCAATGTTAAGAGTGGCAACAAAGCTGGCAGATATAGCATGATTGTGGCTAGTAATAAAACTCTTTGGCAATTTGTCACCATTTTCGATACATCCATACTTTTTAGTCCAAACATCTTAAAATAATCTTTTTGCTTTTTGTTTGTCCATGGTAATAACTTTTTTTTTAATAATTAATATTAATTATTTCATTTAAGTAACTGCATAATAATTATTTTGTTTAAATAACTATTCTCTCACTACTGAACAAGTGCTACAACTGAGAGTTATAAAGTAATGATAAGATTCGTTTGGAAAATGTCGCTGTATTCCATCTATGTTCATTACTGCTTTGTAATCAAACCAAAATGTTAATCTTATTTATATTTTCTCAAAAGTGTTTGTTTCATGTTTATGTTTTATTTTTGTATATTATATTTCATTTGCGGAACTCAAGTGGGTCACTTGAAATTATCATATGGGTCAGTTGGTGACCCGAGGATCATAAGTTGCCAATGCCTGGTCTAGGAATTGCATGTATAGGCAATTTTTAAAAGAAACTTTTGCTATGGGGAATGTTAGAGGAAAAGTTAGGAAAGCAGTTTCTAATGGATAGTGACTTGATAAACAAAGAGTCTATTAGAAGTGGTACATCTGTCCAAAGAGTATTCTTATTTCAGCACTAAGAAAAGCTAATCATTGTTTATCCAAAAACTTAAGAGCAAATAAATAGAACATTCAAGGAAGAGATATTTGAATTTAATTGTTATTGCCATGATAAACTAAGCGATAGAGTTCACAATTGTAAATGCAATCAAAAAAATTGGATTGGAGTCAAATGGCATATTGTGATAATATGTTTGAAACCAAGAGTGAGGTCATGAATAGTGCTATCATTTGTTGTTATACTTTTTTTTTGGTCTGGTTATTTTATCAGACTTTTGGAAAATTTAACATATATATTGCTAATTAATCCATACTTTTGGAATAAGTATTTTAGTAACAAAATCATTAAAGTCTCTTGCAAAATATTTAATTTGTGAATATCTTTTATATATATACCTTTTTATGGACAACTGGCTTATCTTACTATCTTTTCTCTGTTGTTCTTCAACTGTTTTGTGTAACAAACAGAATGAATTATTCTGCTAAAAACAAGTAATTTATCAAATAGATCAAGATGTCTTTATATCCAATAAATGTTGTTCTCCCAAATTTATGTTTTTGTTTTTTTAAAGGAAAAAATATTTTTATTCAAGATGATTACAAAAAATAACATATACTCATCAAAAGGTCTATATTTTTAATATACAAAGACAGTTTTAGAGGCCAGGCTTCATCATTGATTAATTTAGAATTTCTTTTAAACTCCACCAGCTTTAACTGCCTGACAATCTCTTTGGTTGAGGCAATATTTATTGCATTGTAACTTTAATTTCTTACGGGTTAATGTTTTTAGCTTGCAGGTAGTAAACTCTTCTCCATCTTTCAAGCAATCTTATGTCTATTCAGGTGAACTAAGAAAATATTTCTTCTTACATTGTATGTAGGTCGAGTATGCCATCTCCTTTAGTGCCCATTCTCTCTCTTTTAACCATCATCCACTGGTTTATTATTCCTGAATTGTTTGTAGTCATTTGCATGTAGGTTTCATTATCGTCAGTGGTAATTTGACTCCACATTCCAAGTGTAATGCATCGGGTGCCAACAAATGGTCCCTGGTTTTGAGGCCACATAAATTTTCCTTAAAAATTGTCCATGAATTCAGCATACTTTTCCTGAAAATCAAGTCACATCTAGTGATCCAAGTGCAAAGAGAATAAAAACTGACATTCTTATAACAGCAAATTTGCCATTTTCTAATGCCTTTACAAAGTCCAGACTCTCTTTACAACCATATTTGACGCTCCCAACTATCTTAACTATTAAATCAGTTAAATAACGGCCCTTGAAAAAATGTGACCCCGAGTTTCTTCATAATCATTATGCAGGCTACATGTCGCAGTTATCTTCATATTTCTCCTACAAGTCACCAGGAAATGGCTTGTTGGCAGTGAACACAAACAGTACTTTACGCAGGCTACATGTCGCAGTTATCTTCATATTTCTCTTACAAGTCACCAGGAAATGGCTTGTTGGCAGTCAACACAAACAGTACTTTATTATAAAATCTACTATTTTGGGCTCAAAGGCTCAAAATCTTGACTTCTTAATTAGTCCGTTTACAGATATATCCACTAATGAAAAGATTTTGTGTTAGCTAAAGTATTTATTATAAGGATGCTGTTTGGTCATTCCATCTCAAATCCACCAGGAGATCTACATTTTGATGTTTATATTCATTTGTTTTTTGGTTTATCATTAGTATTTATGAAAGATATTATAAATACAGATTTTTGGAATTGTATTTTTTTTTTAATTACAGAATTTTCAAAATAGTCAAAAACACAAAAAGTTTTTCAGTTTGATATACAAAAATTGTCATAAGTCAGTAACTCTTTTGACTCAATATTTTTTTTTGATATGCAAGAGAATAATCTTTGCAATATTTTTTTTTTTTATCTGTTTTCAAAATTTTAGAAACACTGCCTTCAGATTCTTTAAAGAAATATATCCTGAAATTCAAACATTTTGTAAGTTTATATCCAAATTTTATTCTAGAATGAATTTGATATAATATTTTTAAAATGTTTAGAAATTGACTTGCTCTTATCATTAGTGGATTATCTTAATGTTGGATTTTGAAATTATTTTTTAATCAATATATGACAAAATAAATGCATATCTACATGTTTTGTTTAGCCTTCTGTTGTGATAGCTGCTTTTCAAACCATGTTTTTGATAAAATGATGTTTAAGGAATTGATCTTAAAAGATTCTTTGAATTATGATTTGATTATTTAGGGTATTTGGAGATTAGTTTTGACAGTTCCACTTAGTTCATTACACATACTCTTGACATGTCATTCAACATCAGGTTCAAATTTTTGTTTTTACTGATATATGTTCAGTCATTTTTTCTACTATTTTATATTGAGCAGTACTGACATCTGAGAAATAATAGATTTTTTTTAAAATTTGGTATCACATTTTAAAAAATTTATATAAATTTGTTTTGAAGTTAACAAAAGCAGCTGTGTCACCAATCAAAATGAATACAAATTTAATATGTTTTAGTTCCATTTCTTTTCAGTAGAACACAATATGTTCTATCACCTGCATACTTGTCCAATAGTAAAACGATTTCATCTTATAGGATTAACAGTTAATTTTCTGCAAAATTGCAGCAGTATCAGTCTCCTTCTGACAAATAATATCTTAAAAGTAATTCAAAAATGTTTTCTGTTACTGCAATAAATTCAAAGATGAAAATCATCTCTGTGCTACTTACTGTGAATTTTAGTAAATAATAATAGATGCCAGATGATTAGTACTTATTAAATTCCTATCCTGTGCTAGCCTATAATCCCAGACTAGTTTCAAGTTTATGACTTTCATCAGTGAGGAGTTTTAGATGAAAGCCATAAGCTTGAAACTAGTCTGGGGATAGGACAACCCAGGATAGGGATTTAATAATATCTGGCATTTATTATTACTTACTAAAGCTTTCAATAAGTGGCATAGAGATGGTGGAAATGTTATGCTGCTCTAACAGCAATATGTAAGCCAAAATTTTGTGATGAAGTCAGGTAATATTTTATTGCTTTAAACTCAGATTTTTTATATTTCACTAACTCAGCATTAAAAACATCAACAAATTCTTCTAATCCATTAACTATAGACTCCATAGAATAATCTGTAAATATCCACTTTTTAATAAAAAATTTTATCAACAAAATCATTCTAGAGCTTCTGTATCAATGAATTTTTAAAGTAATATCAATGGCAGGATATTCCCAACCTTAATTCATATGCCATTTTAGAAGTGCCAAATTGCTCATTATTTTTGCCAAGCATGTTCTGTTTTAGTCAAAATTATCTTCCTAAATGTTTTGAAAAGTAATATACACAAATATTGTGCATATTCCACTTTTCCCAGGTAAAATACATTGTTTTAAATTTAACTCAAAATTTGGAACACCTAATTTTGTATATTACAAAAATTTGTCTTTTCCAAATATCTACATAGGCATTTTCTTCACTTAAACATCTTTCTTGCCAGGCATCATGTATTGATGTTATCATAGATATAAATATTCTAACTAGGATTGCAGTCTTTCCATCAAGAGCTTTTCCTACTTTATTATTAAGTGATAAAATCTAATGTAAAGTTATTCTTGAATTGCAACATTTCTTTTATTAAATTTTCTTCATCTATTTTTTTTTTTTTTGTAATGAATTCAGAATAAGTTTTTATTTCTAAACTGGTAACAATGTTATCCATTTTTGATTTTCTATAATTATGATGATTAATAAATAAAGTGACTTGTTTAAATATGCAAGCAAGACAATGTATTTCAACAATGTTATTTGAAAACTCCGATTCATCAGAAACATGTACTTTTAGCTTTTTTTGGCCCTTATAATAATTTTTATGCTATTTTTAATTTCGAAATCACTTTATAAGCACATTCAACTTATAATATTACTTTTAGAAAAATGTATTACATTTTATTTAGTAAGTGGACTGGTTTTTAGGTTTTTCTTCAGACATATTAAAATATAGATTTTACACTTACAAACGAAACATAATATATAAATTCCAACAACTGTTTTTATTTGAGACTCATCTTCACACATGTTAGTGGATCACTATCTCATAAACTATTGAAGTTATGAAAGTCGAGATTCAATTAGTAAATAGAATTGCAAGAGTTGGAAAAATTTTTGCACTAATATAATAAACTTACTTATATGTTTTTTTTAGTTAGATCTTCATATAAAACAGAAATATATTATTAATGAAGACCACAAGATCATTGAAACAAACTTAGCTTCAAAATTTTACAAATCAAGTCATTTCTGGAACATAAAAGATTCACAGTATCCTGCCAAAGTTACAATCTAAACTCACTGCCAAAATTTGTTCATTCAACAATAGTGAAACTTTCCACATTGTATATGAGAAAATATTTCTGAAAATGTCTTTGATCTGGCACATACAATATCTCCAGATTATACTAGTGTAGAATATAGTGGATCTTGGTGGCTATCTTATATTTTTGCTAAATGTTATAACATTTACCAATTAAAAGAGTTTTCTCCATCATTGAAGACTATCATCTTCATTTTACTTTCTGATGATACAGATGTCCAAGACATTCTTTATGATATAGTAGTAATTCATGTGTAGCCTATTACTCTATCCAATTATATGTATATTTTAAGTATTGATAGTTGCATATCAACTGATGTTGGAAATATGAATATACTTTGATTTGTAAAAATTTCATATTGAATTTCAAAGTTATTTGTAGTTGATCAGTGACTTGTCATTGTTTTTTACTGATAGCTAGAAAGAAATCATAAGTAGACTAACTGAAAATTCTTATTGTTTGTAAATAACAGATTTAGATAATAATTGATGGTGTAACTCATAAGTATATTTAGTGTTTGGCAAGAAGTGAAAAATATTGTTTCTAATAGATATGACAACAAGCTAGTAAAATGTTATGTGAATGGTAAAACTTGTTTCATGTAGCTGCATCTTGCTGGAGATGATTTTTTTTAAGTTGGCTATGCTTAATGCTGTATAACTATTTTTATGCGCTTGTATATTAATCTCGTAGATGCCTGCAATATCCAAATTTTTTGTCATTTCTGGATTTTTAATATGATGTGCAGAATTGTTAAATTGTATTTTTTATTTCCATTTCTCAGTTATGATAAAGTCTAATAGATTGTGACATCTCAAAATTTTTAAATTTGGCAATAAGCTCTATCTTCAATCAGAACCATTATGTGGCAGTTGATTTAATCTCTAGTTAGCAGAAAGATATGCAGATAGATTATTATTGCATAGTTATCTAATGTCTGCTAATTAAATCTAAAGATTGTATTAATATCTGTGAATGAAGACTGTCAACTAATGCAGAGAGAAATAAGGTATATGATTTTTGTATTGGTATGTATCTTCCTTCTACCAAAAGTTTGTAGAAACTAGAAAATAATCTATAATAAAAGCATGAAAATGTGTGGATATAAAAGAATTATTTTGAAAGACAATCTGAAATTGTATGTAGGCATGAAATCTCTTCATAGATTTTAGTTGATTTTTCATTTCTAATTAATCTCGTCTTTTCTTTTCCTATTAAACAAATATATGTAATTAAATAAATATGTTTGTAAACAAAATGTGTCAATTTTTTTTTATTTTCTCCTTATTAAATTTTTTTCCCCAGCAGATAATCAACATTAATATGAAATATCTCTTTACAGTTTGTAAATATTTTTAATTTATAATTAATTATGATATCTTTTATTTATATAATTAAACAGTATCTTAAATGATTTTAAATCTAGCTTTTCATACACTAAGAAAATAATTGTATAATAACAAAACGTTTGAGATGATTTTAAATCTAGCTTTCAGTCATTGGTTGTGGTAGCTTGTTATAAATTTTGTGGATCTTTTTAATCCATTTTTTTTATATATATCTAATGTTTCAACAACAAATAAAACAAATCAGTTTACAAATTTACCCTTTTATAATGTTTATTGATTCTAATGGACAGAATCAGTTTTCTAGATTTCTAACTTGATTTTGAATATTGTTAAATATTGCAACAGCATATAATCCTAGGAATTTTTAAGATTAGCATTAAGCTTAAGATTAGTTAAATGTAAAGATGGGTATAAAATAATATATTCTGTAAACAATTTAGATATTTTTATATCTAGCATTCAAAGTTAGATTTAAATAAACATTGTGGCATATGATTTTTTAGACTGATTTTAATTTTTATAGTTTAATTTTTAGAACAATATTTTTTTCTTTTAACTTTGATATTTGAAGAAATTTTATTCCGTACATGCAAAATATTCTCTTCTTTCCATGAGATTAAAGAAATCTTGAATCTTCAGTTATCATTTTCTTAGATATTATAAATACAGTTTTTGTAGTAGTAAAACATTACTTTTGTATTTTAGCATCTTATCTTAATCAGAATCAAAATCTAGTTAATTAAAATATTAAACTTTAGTTGCACTTATTGTAAGGAATAAGTATGTTATTACATTTCTTTCAAATAAAAGTGGGAAAAAATATAAATCACCTTCAAGTAGTAATATATATAATGCACTGATGGCAAACTAATTATATAATTTTTTTTTTTTTTTTCATATGTCATAGCATCTGCCGGGACGCGAACCCACACCCGTCTGCAACCAACTACTTGCTTGCATGGCAGCTGCGATACCTCTCGGCTAACAACGCAAGACAATTATATAATTTTTTAAAGTTTAAAATCTAAAAACAAGATTGTTTTGATATAAAAGAATAAAAAAAAAAAAGTTGTTAATTAGTTATTTTAATCTTAGAATGGAAATGATTTTCAATGTTGATGTAATAGCAAACAGGCCTTTGGACATAAAGTCAGATAGGAGATAAATTAAAAAAATATTAGTGATAAAATTTTGAGTTCCCACTCTAAAGAAAGCCGACCAATAACAATGGAAATAAACACAGTCTACAGAGAAAAATCAAGCCAGGCAAGATCGATCCTGTAATTTGATGATAAGAATTCACAAAGATATAAAAGAAAACTTTGAAGTTGAGATTTAGATTTGGATTTCTCTTGCTGATTGTGTGTTATTAAATATATTTATAAGTATATTGCGGATCTCCAAAATGTAGGGATCACACAATAATTTACGTTTACCGTGTTTGCAGCAGCTGAAGCGTCCTCCAGAGTACGATGGTTCCCGGAAACTGGCCAGCAACTGATAGTCTCCACCTAGAACAATATGAAATGGAAAGAACTTTGAATTGTGTCAAGGACTGCAAAGACGGACTTTACCTACAGCATTGGAAAGTATAAACTTTTGTTTTAAATGAAAGACGAACATTAATTATATAGTACAAACTTTTTCAAATAGTAATTCTAAACATCATTTAATTTTAAAAGAAATCTTTTATCTGACTAAAATTTTAAATTATTTATTATATTTTTTTATATGTGTTTGATCTCATTTCCATTCTTGTAAATTTTTTTTAAATTGATAATTTAATAATTTTGGGTTAATTGTTTTGTAGTTGAATCAGTGCTGGTAGATAGATGTATGGATGTTTTATGTCAATGTAATTTGAGTAGGTGCATTGGATATTCGTTCCCTTGCACTGTGTTAGCATACAGGGCATAATACCCATCTGGGCGTATGGTCCAAAAGTGTAGTCATTACATTGTCAATGGTTGTAGATGTATTTCATACACCATTGATTTTCTTATTCTCTCATTGGGACAGTAAGCCGGCAAAGACCGCTATCCCCATTTACAGAGCATCTCGTATATATATTTCAAAGAATTTCATTTTTTTTGTATCACCAATTGGGCAGTGGATTGTTCCTGTCTGTTGGTGAGGTTTATTAATGATCATGGGGAAGATGCTTGCACATTCCTTCCCACCATGTTTCGTTATTTCTCTAATGATATCATGCTACAGATGTGAATTCCTGTTAGCATGATTGTGTTATGCTAATGGTCTCATTTTGCATTGGTTACATCAGTATATCAGTAAGCTAGCATTGGTTTAAATGCGAGATTTTGGCCCAAGATTAAAAAGGATCGGATTAGTTATATGCGTAATCTATGAAATATATTCATGCTTAGTAAAGTATTAAAATTGTATTAGATCTATTAAATGCTTCCATCTGTGCATATAATTTAAATCACATATGCACTAGTTAATTCAATTTTCAGAATTTTCCTTTTAATGTATGTGTGCATAATAATAAAATGTTTTGTTTAATTAATTTTGGCAGTAACTCATTTTTATATTTTATTAATATTTAAAATTAATAATTAGAAATTTTAACATAAGCTCAGCTTTCCCCTGAGCCAGTGACTGGTGCTTTCGGTTTGATAAAAGAGTAATCTCTCCTGTGCATATCTGCTTACTGTATAAATATTCTAGGTTCGAATAGCCTAGTGGCACCCTTGTATGGCAGATTAGGTTAGGGAGTTTCTGTCGACCATAATATTATTAATGGCTTACAACTGCATGGAACAAAGGACCTCAAAGAGTTTTCTGTTGCCTCAGTATGCTGACATCTCAAGAAAACTATAGTGTGAAGTTAAGAAAAGATATTTAATTTAAAAAAAGGAGTGAATCTAAAAACAATCTGGATGAGGTTTGTAGAAACAAAATATGTAAATTCATTGTCACATCTGTTGAACGTTTTTTTTCCCAAAGACGATGATTAAAGTAAAAAATATTCTTAGAGTTTGGCATATGAATTAAATTGAAGTTTACCTTTTTTCTAATTTATGAAGTTATTTAAGTCTGCTAATGATTGAATGTTCTGTATTGTTTAATATGTCACATTTTGGAATTCAAGGTCTTTGGACTGTGGTCCATTTGTCACTCTTAGTATTCAAACTTTTTATGAACTCCTGAGTGTAAACCATTCAATCTTTTTTATTATTATTAATAAATAAATGAAAGCTCTGTATAGTTTACAGTAGTCATAGCTCAACAAACATACAAATTAAAGCTTTCTGAACTGAAATCCAACCTGTCTCTTCTGATATCCAATGTCATATGATCTCCTGAGCAACTAACTTCAGTTATTTTTTAATCAATGAAAATGAATATATATATATTAGATACTATTGAACAAGAGATAAACTTAAATCATATTTTCATATCAGTATTAAATATGTATTTGTGATTGTTTAAATGATATTTTTTTCATTTCATTTAAATGGAGATTGAAAAAATATGGTTAGATGATTAAAAAACTAATTGACATATAAATGTAAGTTGACTTTTTTTTGATTTTATATGCATTTAAGTAATGATAATGTAAAGGTTTTATTCATTTAATGTTCTTAATCATATGCTCTTGTTAATTTCACACTATTTATTTAAATACATTACATTCTTATAATTTATGAGACATAGTATAATGAATACATTTTTTTTTTCAAAAAGAAGATAACCATCATTATTGTGTGTAGTAACTATTTTCAGTATGTATAAATAAAATGGAATTGTCATAACTTATTCCATATATCCTTTCTCTGATCTATAGATCATATATATAGTGCTTATTTCATGGACAAAAAATAACTGATAATTCAGTAATCAATAATAAGTTGTTTATTGTGATGGACATATCACCTAAATATATCAATGCCAATTAATTTAGATAGTTGTAAACATTTTTTTTTTTTAAATAAATATTTTAGAACTTGTTAACGTTAGAAAATTATTTTAAAAAAAGATTAATAAGAAATACAATGTTTTCATTTATCCAGTTTATAAAAAGAAAAAAGGTTTAATTTTTTTAATTAATAATAATAGGGAATGTAATAATTTAGAGATTATGAATTCAGTTTACATAATAAAATGCTGGAATTGTTTTAAAAAGAATAGAGATGTCACATGTAGGGACTACAAAGAATAAATTGGAAACTAGATTAAAACAGCATTTAAGTGATAAAAATTCTGCTATTTACAATCATATGAATAAATTTAAACATAAAGATTTTGAAATAAAACCTTTAGAACAGTGGTCTTCAACCCTTGGTCAGCAGACCAGTGCTGGGCTGCAGAAGTTTTTTTTACAGGTCTGTGGTAGACTGGCAGGAAAGTTTGTAATAACAAAATAATAAGAGTTTAAACTTTTAATTAATATAAACAATTTTTATTTATTTTTTCATCTCATTTTTACCCAATTAAAAAAAAAGAAACAGAAGGAAAACAAAATCTAATCAATCATACATAAATTAATTTGTTTTTCTAGTTATCACAGATGTTTATGGGGGGAGGGGATAAAATTAAATTTTTTATTACTTTTCTAAAAAAATTCAAAATTAAAGTTTTTTTATTATACAAACTCCATATATATATAACTTCATCTAAGGCTAAGCAGTTTACATCTTTAAGAAAATTTATCTATAGACTTCTGCCACGAAACCACCTTATCCTTATTTTTGACGGTCTGCGAAACTTTATCCTTATTTTTACTGGTCCGCAGGTGTGAAAAGGTTGAAGACCACTGCTTTAGAATGTATAAAGTCATACCATGAAAGAATGATAAAGGAAGGAATTTACATTAGTGAAATTAAACCTGAATTAAACAGGATCTTACTAGAAAAGAAAAAAGAAAATAATAGGTTTGTTAATTAAATGATTTTTAAGATTTTTTTTTTGAATGGATATATAAATATAAAAAATTTGATTAAGTTGAGATTGTTTGTACTAGAAAAGAGAATTTTTAGTATTTTTTAATATTTTTGCATTTGTTTGGAATATGTGATATTTATTATTATATATTTGTATTTTTATTTTTTAGTGTTCCTTGAAAAAGACTATCCAAAATAGTTGAAACGTTGGATGTATTTTATTTTTATAGTTGAAACGTTGGATGTATTTTATTTTTATTAGTCATATAAAAACAATTTTAAAAAGAAGTTTGATATATTCATTGACATGTATAGAAAATTATGAACTATTTTGGAAAGAAAATATGTGTCGATGATATTTTCAATTCATTAAATAAATATTACAAGGAAATGAAAACTCTTGTGGACATTATATTGATTAATTAAACAATATTTGTATTTAAAATCTGATTATTGTTGATTTTATATTTTTAATTTGGTTGAATGAATATAAATAAAAAAGTTCTCATGAATGAATTTAAGAAAGAAAATAGATTTTAATTTTGTTTTTTAACAGTTTGAAATATATGATGAAATTGAAAATTTTAAGTGATTTTAATTTGCCAAAAAATAGTATGTAAAGCAACAGATTATTCATATTTTATATTCTTTCTCCTGCTGATGTATTTAAAGTAAAGGTACATAACAGACAGTTCAAAAACTTAAATGTTCCCCCTTTTTTTTTTTTTTGCATTTTAATGATGATTAGGGACTCATTTAATTTTATGTTATATAACTAAATTTGATATGCAAGTGTAAATTATATTAAGAGGATAGAAAATGTTGGAAAACCATTAACTAGTGATGATCAATTGTTATTTTAATTACAATACATTATTGTCTAGGCATTTACATGAATTTGGCCAGAGAAGTTAATAAAAATGAAAAAAAGAAAACAATTTAGAAACTAAGGATAAGTCTTATATCAATTTTTTCATGTTTTTTTGGGGAAATTGTTTTTGTAATTTGGAAAAAAAAAAAAAGAGATTAAAAAAATTATCAGTTTAATACTGAGTCCAGAAATATGTAATTTGAGAAATAGTTTTTTGGGTTGGTTATTTCTCTTAGTATACCAGAAAAATATTTTCAAGAATCTGCACTGCTTTGGAATTTATTTTTTTTTGATCATTCTTTCAACAAAAGAATCATTTTAAATCTATTAATATGCATGCTCACGTTACTTACAAATCTGTGTTGATTAGATAGTAGCCATTTTGTCCTATAGTAATTGTTCATGTTTCTCACAAAAATGTATTATTTCATAGTTACCTTATGAATTCTGTTTCTTTTATGGTATCAATATTTCTTTTATGTCATTAAAAAAACATCTGAGTTAATGACAGTTTTTACTGTCTGGTATTGAAAGAATGTATAGTTTGTTAACACAAATCAGAAATCTTTTTCGAAATAATAATTGATTAACTTATATTTTTATTAAATGTTTGTTTGTAAACTTTTGTAATTACTTATTATTTAAGCTAGAATACAATTTTAAAATCAAGGTTTAATAGATTTAAATTCAATAGAATTAGTTCAAATTTTGTACATAAGGAATAAATATCAAGTAAAGCAACATGGGTCTATAATATTTTAGATAGATGACCTAGTTTCTTAGATCTGAACTAGTGGGCGGGTAAAGTTTATTATGTTTTAAGTTCGGCTCATGAGAGGGTGGTATAGAGATTTTTTTTTGTTTCAATTTAAAGTTATAATAACATTGGTTTAATAGATTTAAATTCAATATAATTTGTTGAAATTTTATACATTTTTAAAAAATCATTACCAAATTGATAGGGAACTATAATATTTTAGATAAATGACAGTTTTTTAGATATGGAGCAGTGGACAGAAAATTTTGAATATTTTGATAATCAAATTTAAAAATTGTTCTTAGAATTTCAATATGTTTTAAATAATGCATGCGATTTTCTTGGTTTTAATTGTAAACTTGATTTAAGTTATAATAAGAAAGTTAGTTTACAATATAATTTTGTTAAGCTTTTTTTTTTTTCAAAGAAAAAATGTCAAACATTTTTCAACAGGAAAGTTACTTAATGCTTTATTATACTCATATATAATTATGTACACAAACTAAATATAATATATACATAAGGAATATACCTATTAGTTTATTGCAGAAATATCTAGGGATGTGTATAAACTGTCAAATTGGTTTCAAGTAAAAAACTTATTAAGCGAAGTTTCTTTAAAATATAGTTTTGGTAAGCAATTTTTTTTTAAAAAAAATAAAAATGTCCAATTAAACTAGAAAAATGTCTAACATTTTTCACTTAAAAAGATATTTTCATATTTTTAGTCACTTAATGATTTATTATACACATATAATTATGTTTATGAAATATACATAGCAGAAATATCTAGTGCTATATATAAATGAATGATAAATGTCAAATCAATTTAAAGTACAATATAGTTTTACATTTTTATTTGCTGTGCTAATATTAAAAAGTTAAAAACAAATAGAGATAATTTTTTTTTAATATTAAATACTTTTATTTACCATGCTCCAAAAAGCAAAAAAATAACTGTTTCTTCAACCACAATTGCAGTTTTAGATTTAACTTGAAATAAAAGCATAGAGGGGTCCAGAAATTTGATTAAGTCAGTTCCTATTTTTTTATGACAAGGGGTTGACTTAATTAGTTTTTCTGGACCCCTACTCCCCATGTTTTTATTTCAAGTTAAATTTAAAAACCACAATTGTAGTTAAAGAACAATTATTTTTTTTTGCTCTTTGGTGCATGATAAAAGCATTTAATATTAAAAAAATAATTATCTCTATTTCATATAATTATGTATTAATAATGGAATTTTTCCAATTACTGTATTTCTTTTTTTTTTTGAACATATATACATATTGTTGTTATCATTACTGCTGTTATTATTACCACTATGATGAAATCTAATGAAGATATTCTCACTTCATCATTGTTATGGGGAAGTTTTTATTAAATTTGTTTATTACTGAATTTTTATGTTGAATGATACTTTAGATTGCATTAATTAGTATCATAAGGCCAAATTGAAAATGTGTATCTTTAATTTGTAAAATTTGGACATTTTCCAATAAGCTTCTATTTTTCTGAAGATTAGATTTTTCTTAGTTCCTTAGATGTCTATTCTAAATTCTATTATTGATGTTAATTTTACTTTAAAACATAGATTCTCAATATTTAACTTACATTTCGTTTTTTAGAAAATTTTTCAAATAGAAAGAAAAAGGATTCTAGATTACTTTTAAATTCTTATATACTGGTTCTAGTTTTTTTTAAAAATTAGATGTATATTAAGATTTTTGCTAATGTCATTACTCTGCCTTCTTCACATTTTAGTTTCAAATATTCATAGATATCGTTTTTATTAAGTTAATCTATTATTATTATTATTATTATTATTATTATAATTTTACATTTTCCAATATAAGGTAAAAGATAGGATAAAGAAATGTGTAAATAGCACATTGCATGACAAGCTCCAATTGCTCTCTTAGAGGAACAGTGAAATAATTGGCATTACTCATCTGCCAGGGTAGTTATGGTATGAATAGTTTTTTAATTCTTATTTTGTCCTCTAGATAATAATAGCCAGATATCCATTTACTGAATGATATTGGATGACTACCTGGGTTATCATGGATTGTCTATATAAAGAAAAATATTGAGCTTTTTTTAAAAAGGTAATTTTTACTTGACTCACGTTCAAACACAGGTCATAGAAATGGCAGACCTATATGCTGCCACTATATCATAAGACTTCTCTCCATTTTTTTTTTTTTAATGATTTATTGGAATGAAGATTTAGTTCCATTTCTTTTCTTAATTTCCCCAATGAAGATTATTTTTTTAACACCATTTGTATCACTTTGGTTTTTAGGAATGGTATATTTTTCAGAAAAGCATTTACCAACAGGGTAGTAAGATCTGCCATATTATTTTTTGTTGTTTTATAATGTGGTGCTATTCTATAGGATGTTCATCAGGCAAGAATTGTGTTACAGATGCTTATTAATAGTGAAACAAATGTCCACATTGTATAAATTTGATTTAAGATAATCTATTATATAATTAATATTACAAAGTTACATCTTATATAAAATGTTTTATAACAACCACATTCTCAACTGTGAATTAGACAATATAAGGCTCACAGAACTGATTTTAGGGGACCCTCTTTTTTATTTATGTCACTATCCACAAATTAGAATAGGCTTGAATTTTATTTATATTAAGCAGATTTGATTTAATATCTTGTAATATCTATATTTTATATGGTTTGTATACCATTTTGTGCTAATTCAGCTAAGCATTATCAGTCTAAGAATTGTCTCTTATTAGAATCAATACGAATGCTTCTTTAAAAATGAAAATTTATAGATTTCTGACATTTAAAATAGTTTTGATTGCATTGAATTTCATTAAATCTATGAAGAACAGAAAGGCTCCAGGTAATGATGGAATTATAATTGATATATTAAAAGAAGCAGGTGAAGAAATAGAATTTTTTTTAGCAAAGTTATATAACAAATGTCTAAATGACAATGATGTACCAGATGATTAGAAAAATGCAGTAATAATATTAATATTTAAAAAAGGTGATAAAGAAGATATTAGAAATTACAGACCTATCAGTCTTTTATCAGTTTTATACAAAATTTTTACTAAGATAATTACAACTCTTCTACAGAAAACATTGGATTTCCACCAACCAAGAGAACAAGCTGGATTTAAAAGTGGTTTTAGTACAATAGATCATATCCAGGTATTGAGAGAAGTTATAGAAAGGACAAATGAATATGAGTTGCCATTATGCTTAGGATTTGTAGATTATGAAAAGGCATTTGATTCTATAAACATTTCTTCAGTGATTAAAGCATTGGATCATCAAGGTGTAGATCCAGGATATTGTCATATTTTAAAGAATATTTATAAAAATGCAACAGCAACAATTAGATTACATAATGATAGTAGGAAAATCAACATTGAAAAGGGTATAAGACAGGGTGACTCCATATCTCCAAAACTTTTTACAGCAGTGCTGCAAGAAGTATTTTGTGGATTAAAATGGGAAGCTAAAGGAGTGAAAGTAAATGCAGATTATTTAAGTCATTAAATTTTGCAGATGATGTAGTTGTTTTTGCAAATAATGCTTTAGAGCTACAGGAAATGTTGCAGGAGTTATCAGATGAAAGTAGGACCAAAGATAAATGTTAAAAAGACTAAAGTAATGATTAATAGATTTTATCAAAATATGAAAATAAAGATTGATTATGATGAGTTAGAAGAAGTTAACAGTTACAAATATCTTGGTCAGATTATTAATACAGATGGAAATGTAATGGATGTAATTAATCATAGAATTAAACTTGGTTGGAGTGCTTTTGGTAGAAATAACTTGATACTAAAAGGAAATATGCCTGTGTTTGAAAAGGAAGGTTTGTAATAAATGTGTTTTACCAGTTCTTATTTATGGATCTGAGACTTGGACACTTAATAGAAGAGCAATACAGAGACTTCAGACCACTCAAAGAAGTATGGAGAGATGCATGTTGGGAGTAACAAGAAGAGATTGAAAACACAATGTATGGGTAAGAGAACAAACAGGTGTTACTGACCTCATTGAAAAAATTAAAAGACTGAAGTGGAGTTGGGCTGGACATATTGCTAGAAGAGATGATAATAGATGGACAATTGTAATTTTAAACTGGATTCCAAGAGATTGTAAAAGACCCAGAAAGAGACCACATGTGAGATGGATGGATGAAATAAGAAAGTGTGCAGGGGTGATGTGGAGAAGAGAAGCTAAAGATCGGAAAAGATGGATTGAACTTGGAGAGACCTTCATCCTGCAGTGGATTGATAGTGGTTGATGATGATGATGATGTCATACCTTGTTCTATAAACTATTTATTATGGTTATTATTAGTGTTAAAATATAGTAATAATATAGTTCAGTAATATTTTTGTTAAATATGTCTGCATTTTTTTGTTCGTCTGACCACACAAAACTTTGTGTATATGTGTGGTATATAGATAGAATTACTCATAAATTATAGCATTATAACTATGAGATGAATTCTTCAATTGAGAAGTTTAAACCATAAAAAAATGTGCTTTATTTGAATTTTAAAATAATTTTTGTTTGTTGTGGCATAACAATTACAGATAACTTAATGAACAGTGATCAGAAATAAAAAAGTGTTTGCCATATTTAATGGTAGTTTTCTACCTGATCCATAATATGAATTGCCTTAAATCTTGCTTTATCATAAAGATCCAATTTATATTTCATACCATTCAATTATGTATATTGGGTGGATTTCGTGTTTTATATTCGCGTGCATGTGTGCAGTTTTAGAAATGTTTGTTTATTTTATCCATTAGTTATTGATTTTTTAATGTTGCAGCTGCTTATTTTACATTGCTCTAAACTGTCTCTTATTTCAATCGCCTGACTGAAGTCATTGCAGCTAATGATTGTCTACTACCAACTGACGGGTTTTCTCAATAAACATCATCAATTTTATTCTGACAGTTTCATTGTAGAGAAGTTTAATTTGGATGTGATATTTAAATACAGTAGCTCCATCTTTAGGAATTTTAGTCACTTTGTTATGCTGTTAATAATGTAATTCTTTATGTCGTATTTAAAAATTTGTCATTCTAGATTAAAATTTTATCCAACATCTTTTTAATATTTGCATTTTTAATGAGAATAAAAATTAAAATGTTTATTTTTGTAATTTTATTTTTAAAAATAATTTCTATAACGCTAAACAATATATAGCTGTGAAATTAATAATTAATATATGTAATACTAGTAAACTAAATACTTTTTCCAAAATTATTACTGAACTCAAATAAACGTTATATATTTTTGTTAAGGCATTTTTTTTAAATGTGTGTGAAGGCAGTTTTAGATATTTGAATGACAGGATATAGCAATAAAGTAAAATTTTGATTATCCTCTTGTATTTAGAGTTTTTTAAATTTTAATAATGAGCTAGAGTTGTAGAACAAAATAATGAAGGGATCACACCTTTTTCATGTCTATAAATTAGTAATAAATTCTGTGATCTTTTACTTAGGACATATGATGCTTGAGGCTAAAGTGAAGGCATGACTATATTTTCAACTAATTGATGAAATTATAATTTTAAATTATTAATTTCATTGGCCAAGAATTGATTCCTGATCTTTCAGCTCATAAGTTCATCATTTTATCGCTGAGCACAACTGCATAGTGCCTGAATTAGTAATATTTTTTTCACAAACACTGAATCAATAGTATTAAAATTAATAAATAATCAAATGATTTGCTACTTAAGAAATCATGTTTCATTCGAAAACCACAAGTGCTAAATTGAGATTTGATTCAAAAACCACAAGTGTTAAATTGAGATTTGATTCAAAAACCTGTAGCTCGTAAGTTTATTACTAAACTTTATAAGGCAATAATATTAATAATGGCAGTTGAATAATAATACTTATCTATAAGTTAATATGTATCGGCTCATGAGGTAAAGCATGCTGTGGCTCTAAAATAACAATGCGGCTGCTCTATTCCAATTTGAGATTTTTTTTAACTTTTAAAGCAAAACTTTGCTTACTAGCAGAATATTCTATGACTGAGTCAATTGTTAAGTAGCATGCATTAAAAATTTTGTTATGAAAGTCATATTTTTGATTTGGTTTATTGTTCAATATTCTTCTTTCCTAAAATAGACTTAATTAACTAATCATTCAGTATTAAATTGAAGTGATAGCATTTGATTATTACTGTTTGCTATTTGTTTTCATAATACAATTTATTCTAACATTCAATATTTAGAACTATATCATAAAGTTTGCAGTATTTTTAAGGATATCAAAGTAATAGAAAACCACTACTAGTGAAGGTCAAGGTCACTTTGATTTTATTATTCTATTGCCTAATTATCTTAACTAAAGAAAATAATGAAACTATCTGCCTAATATACAGAGAAAATATAATGAAAACAAAAAATAATAATTCTGTATCAAAAATTGATCTTAAAATTACTTATTTTATTATCAATTAACAGCTTCAAAATTATACTATGTTTTAAAACTTTCTATGATGATGTTAAAAGTGTTTTTACCTGTACATCTGTTTTTTAAAGAATACCAAATTTTATAATATTTAAAATAGTTATTATAACAACCCAGTGTGACTATACATAATGTATGGAAACCACTAATCAACTTTGCTCTTAGGAAAAAGTGGAGAAATCAGGAGGAACCTCATAGATAAGTATATGAAATTACTATATACTGTTGCCTTTGGCAAGATGGCTCAGTTGGTTAGAGCATTACCTTAAAATTCAAAACTCAAGAATCTAAGGACTAGGTTCAAATCCCATGCTAGTACTGTCACTGGTCAGGCCTACAACACCTGAAGAAGAGGGAAGACTAATACCTCTCGAATCATTGTGCATATACTCACCTATTTGATGTGCTATTATTAACAATTGAATGTATTTGGAATATTTAAATAAAGTTAAATTTTTCTAAAGACATTCAATACATATATTAGATGATGGAAATAGTCCAATATAAAAATACAACTAGAACACCATCATCACAAACTTTCAGGAAAACATAATTGTTGTTTTGTTTTAATGTTTTGTTGGCAATAGGAAAAATATTTGATTTAAATTTATACTATGTAGATAAAATTATCTCTAAAATTTTATTTTTCTAAGAAAAGTAATGTTATATAAATGTACATATATTTTTCTCCTTTTTTAGGTGCTGGCTTTGGTATTGGTGTTCTTTTCTCATTATTACTTTTTAAACGTAAGTAAATATTTTATACTTTATCATATTAGTTTTTGTTTTAAAAATATATTATACATAGATTTCTTATTGTACAGCCATGCATTTGGGAGATAAAATGCTTTCATTTGAATTATCAGACTAAGATTTTTGTTCTAATATTTTTTTAAATTCAATTAGGATTCAATTTATGAACCTTTAGCTTTTGAATCTTCTATCCCATCATCATTCTGTTCACACACTGGATTCTGTATATATTTGTGTGCACACATGATTTAAAAGCATGTTTACACACACGTATTAATGCTTATACATACATATATCCTCAGTTTATATAAAAGTTTATGTATGTATATATGCATATAGATATTCTTTTAAGTTTATATCCATTTTGTACATATATACACATGCACATTTATTTATTTAGATATAAATACATTTGTTAAGAACAGTAGCCTTTTTTTAAAAAAATGAACTAGAAAAACCAAATCAATTAGATCTGAAGTATAATCCGGAATCTGCCCACGGATTCTATGTCTGATTTCTGGGCATTTTTCATTAAAGCCAGGAGAACATTTTCACTTTATCTGTATACGTGACTTTTCGGCTGAATATTGCAAACACATATAATCACTATTAGTTTATGTCTAATCTGATGGATTTTTTTGGAATGTGCTAAAATTACACTGTCACATTTTTATTTATTAATTTAAGTAAAAAATTTTAGAATAATTTTCAAATATTCTAACTATCTTGCTATGGCATAACAATACATTTAAGCACTTATATATAGTTGCTAAGAAAATAAAAATGTTACAATTCTCTCATTTTTTTTAAGAGCATATTTTATGAATATAACTCATAAAGAATATTTATTTATGATATTTTTCATTTGTTGCATATGGTATTCTTTTAACTACAGCAATCATTTTTTTGTCTTATATTTAAACCAATCAAACATTTTATTCAAACTATTGAATATTTTTATTTATTAGTTGATAATAGAAGCTGGTCAAAGATAATATGTTATGTTTTTTTGGTGTGGTTAATAAATAATGTTAGCACCATCTCTAGGAATTTTTAAATTTATTATAATAAGGACATGAAATTATAAGCATATCAAAAACTGATTATTTAAAAAAGTGTAAGGATTTCACTGTTTTTTTTTTTGTTGTTGTTGTTTGTATTTAAATTGATTATATGCAATGTTATTTCTTTTTGGAAATATAATTGGTTTCATAAATGTTGTTTCAAGTCAAAATGAGCTATTTGGAAGCTGTTTTAATTAGTTTCTTGTTTTTCAAAAGCCATTTAACATACATTAAAATTTAAAAAAAAAAGTTTGTTTAAAAATAGTATTATTTTAATTTATAAAAAATAGTGAATATTAATCCTAGAAACATGAAGTAAAACAGCTAATGCTGATTTGTCAAGAGCAATAGTTATACACCTGGGTCTTGTTTTATGCGGTAGATAGGTTCCTCAGAAAATGCGCACAAAAGAAATCGCACAAAAATAGACTTAACTCACCTTGAAAAATGGGGGATAGGTTACTGTAATTTTCAAAAATCGCATAAAAGCAAAGCAACAACGTAAAATTACTTTAAAATTCGCACACAAAAAAAATAAGAAAATAAAATATGACTAATAAAAAATTTCAAATTTGAAAAAAATTGATACAAGACAAACTTTTTTTTACTTATTTATTAACTACAGTATTTAATTTTATTCAAAACAATATATTTTTATGCGTAATTTATAGTATTTTTCATTTTTTCATACATCATTATTGTTATTTGACGATATGAAAGTTCGTTTGTAAACTAGTAAGACATCAGATTCGTCACTAGAGGAAATACAACTGGCGCCAACTTCATTTTTTAAATTGCTCTTATTGTGGACTCGCCTAAACTAAATGTTTTCCAATCGCTGTTGATCTTTCCAATTGCGCTAAGCGATCTAAAATTGAAATTTTTGTTTCCAAAGAAATTTATTTTCTTGGGTATTTTTTTTTTCTCTGTTAGAGTAAACTAAAAGTTTAAAATAAAAATAAGAATTTAGACTTACGATAATAAAAAGACATCGACTCACCACTATTGGACAAAATTTAATTAAAACTAACAATTAAAAATTAAATTCTTATTTTTGTCTTTAATTTTTAATTCCGTTTAAAAATCAAATTTCATTGTTTCACGTCACATTAATTTCAGATCACGTTACGAAATTTTTAAATTGTTAATTATAATTAAAAATCAGATTTTAATTGTCAAATTTAATTGTGCCCACTGCTATAACTCACCTTTTAAAAATAAACTTGCAGACACTAAATGATTAATTGATTACGTACTCTTTTTTTAAAAAGCAAAAATAGAATGTGATTTAAAATGCAAAAAAACAAGAACATGCATAATATAGTCACCTATAACGTTTGAACAGATTTACATTATAATCTTGTAAAATTTAATGTGTGTATATAAAATAGGGAAATCCTGATTTTAAGTGAATTATGAACTTCTTTATTGCATAAAATCTATTACAGTACTATTTATTATAAAGCGCTGAAAATATTAAAATTATTAGGGAGAAGTCAAACTCCAATAATGCGCTATTACTTTAAAGATGACGTGTGAGTGCGTGAAATTTATATTTAAAATAATAGCGCATTATCGGAGCTCGACTTCTGATCTAATAATTTTTATTGCATAAAAGAAAAACGCATACAAAGATATTAAGAAGAAACATGAAACGCATAACTTCAAAATCGCATTAAATAAATCCGCATAAAACGAGACCCGGGTGTATATGAAAATGATTCCAAATCGTACTCAATTGAATGCTACTAAACTTTAAATAATCACAAAGTTACCATATTAATAAACCAAGCTTCTTTAATTTTAAATTTCCTATCATTGTATTCACTACAAACCATTTTTGCCTCACTAAGATTGAAAACGTGATCAAATAGTCTTTCATGTTCCAAGAACACTGATGAAATTGAAGGATACATCTTAGCTTCATGCAACAGTGTATGTTTAAGTCTTACATTAATCTATGTTAACCTTTTCCCCACATTATACAAACGAATATTTTTATTTTATGACTTTGGGTGTTCTTATTATGAAGAGGCTATGAAGCTGATTTCTAGATAGTTATAAAATGAACCAGTTTTTGGTAAATATGCAAATAAACCATTTTTTGAGTGCATTAGTATTTTAAAATGAGGTATTTTGTTTTATATCAATGAGTTACATGATTCATTTGATTATGATATTTCTTTGAAGATTATTCAGGATTTGCTTATTAAAAATAATTTTTAAGAAGAAAAAACATTTATTATGAATGATCTCAAATGAGTTAATCAAGATATTATTGATTTTTTTAACGATCAGTTTAATAGAATGGAACAATGGTCAATACATTGAAAAAAAAATTGTACAACCTGTATTGAATAAAAACAATAACATTGTATATACACCTGGGTCTCTTTTTACGCGGATTTATTTAACGCGATTTTGAAGTTACGCGATTCACGTTTCTCCGGAAGTCAAACTCCGATAATGCGCTATTACTTTAAATAATAAATTTCGCGTATATTGAAAGTAATAGCACATTATTGGAATTCGACTTTCATCTTAGTAATTTCAATATTTTCAGTGCTTTATAATAGTAAGATTTTATGCAATAATGAAATTAAAATCATGATTTCCACATTTTATGTATACACACATTAAATTTTACAAGATTATAATGTAAATTTGTTCAAACATTGTGCGTGTTAATTTTGCATTTTAAATCACATTCTGTTTTTGCTTTTTAAAAAAGAACGTAATCAATTATTAATCATTTAGTGTCCGCAAGTTTATTTTTAAAAGGTGAGTAATAGCAGTGGGCACAATTAAAATTGAAAATTAAAAAATTAAAGACAAAAATAAGAATTTAATTTTTAGTTGTTAGATTAATTACTAATTACGTTGTCACCAGAAAACCATTAACACAATGTGAGAGTGACGTTGGCGCTAGTTGTATTTCCTCTTGTGAAGAATCTGATTTTTTACCAGTTTGCAAACGAACCTGTTTATCGGCAAATAGTGATAATAATTAAAACGTGTATAAAAAAATGTAAATTACTGTAAATTATGCATAAAAATATATTGTTTTGAATAAAATTAAATATTATAGTTAAAAAAAGTTTGTCTTGTATCAATTTTTTTCAAATTTGAAATTTTTTATTAGTCATATTTTATTTCCTTATTTTTTTTTTTTGCGCGAATTTTAAAGTAATTTTATGTTGGTGCTTTGCTTTTACGCGATTTTTGAAAAATCACAGTCCGTATCCCCCCTTTTTCAAGGTAAGTTACGTCTATTTTTGCGCGATTTCGTTTGCGCGTGTTTTCTGAGGAACCTATCTGTCGCGTAAAACGAGACCCAGGTGTATATGAGATATGTTGATGGTGTTTTTATTTGTAGTTCTTCAAAAATAATTTCAGATATTTTTGATAAATTGAATGAGGAACCATTCTTAAGCATTTCTATTGAACATGAGGTTAATAGAAATATTAAATATGGAGATTTATTAATAAAGTATACTAATAACATATGGGATTATATGATGCAAATTAAGTCTATTAATGTTAAGAGGCTATATCAATCCTAAATCTCTTATATATCCAGGATATAAATATGTAGGTTTTAAAGCTTTTTTCATAAATGAATCATAATTTGTGTAAATTTGAATTGGATAAAACAAATAATATTTATAAGTTATATGTATGAATTAATAGAGATAAGTTACAACAAATATGCATTATTTAAAAAAACATTTAAGAATTTTTATGAGAAATTAAAATTTAATAGTAATCTCATTATGGATAATAAACTGTGGATGGCCTTATCTTATACATCTTTTATTTTTACAAAAATGAAAAGATTGTGTGATAAAGAATATTATGTATGTTTTTGTTCACTTAGCATATGGAACACCATTTTGATAATAATAAAGATAAAATTAATCTTAAGGAACACTCTTGTATTGTTTATTTGATTAAGTGTCAGTAACATAATTGCTCTTATGTTTACTGTAATGAATCTAGACATGAAAAATTTAAATGGCACATATATTACAGTAAACTAAATTGGATTCTTCAATGTCATCAGCATTCTCGGATCATGAAAGGCTATATGGTCATGTTTTTATTCCTAACAAGATAAAAATGATTTGCAGTGTAATTATAGGAAATGTAAATTTGTGAAGAATAGAAAGTCAATAGCATTCATTTGAATACTATTTGGAATATATGCAGTTGAAGTGTCAATTTCATAACTTCCTTTGGAGATTTGAGGTGTATAACAGTTTTTTTTTTAAAAAAAAATTATAAATCATTGCGTTTGGCAAGAGTGCTCAGCACTGAAAATGCATTTAAGATATATTTTTTATTAGCTGTTTCACTCCATGTTTCAAAAATTAATTTACTCTATTTTTGAATATATTTTTGTGATGGGTTTTTAAAATTTATTTATAAGTTTTTATTTTAATTTATTATGTATTTCGAAATTAAAATAATAAAATAACTAAATTTCAAAATATTTTTATTATTTAAATTAAAAGTATTTTTAATTTAGTTAATTTTTTAAATGACTCCATTTTTTAGTTTATACACACACAGATAAAATGATGTTTTATAAACAAAATGATAGCAATTGTATTATTTATAAATGTTTTGATAGCTGATATTATACACACACAAACTAATTTTTTTTCGTACTAATTAATGTAACCATAAAATTTTATAAAATAAAGCTGGATTGATAATATAAACATCATCCTTTAACTATGTGCATTTTCAATGTACAGTATTATAAAAATATTTTACTTAAAAATTATTTATGAATCAGTTAATTGGTTTTAAGAATTGAAAATAATTTTTTAATAAACAAAACTTTTTAATTTAAAAAGTAAAAAAGTGCAAAAATAATTTCATTTTTTTAAAAATAAATATAACAATACAATTTATTTAAAGATTGGAAAAATATGAAGTTTAATTAAATTATTAATTTATAATAATTAAAAAAATATTTATATGTACATTGCTTCTGGTTTATGTATTATTTACTATGCAAAGTTAATTATTAAATAAATAGACTAGTAAATATATATATTGACTTAGATAGTGTATATTTATACGTTTTTTTTATTATGAATTTTACATAGACTTAAACATGACTACACAATTGTCGTGTTTTGTTTAAATATGTACATGGAAATTCAAGTATAAGTTATGTACTCCAGAAAAAATAAAGAAAGCATAGCAGAGAAATATATTTTAGATTACTAACTGATAAGGATTTAATTAATGATTAAATTTGCATAAGTAACAATGGAAAATATTTACATATTTGCAATAAGAAAATTGCGTTTGGTAATTGCCAAGAAATATTTGTTAATTACAAATATGGAAATTGAAAATACTAATTAAAAACACTAATGGGAAATGCAAGACTAATAACAGTCAAGAATGAAGCCTGGATTGCCGGGGTCAAAAGGCGGATGTAAATAGTTTGAGCAGCTATGTGCATCGTTTTCATATCCAATGAATTTACCAAGTGAACAGGTGCTGAGAGATTTTAAGTGACAATAGCTGAAAGAAGCTTATAGTGCTCTAGTACGAAGCCAACATGTTTACGAGCAGCAGCAGAACTGGGCCAAAGAGTTTGGGAAGCCATGCATGAAGCAGACCATTGTGAAGTGCGTCATAGGAAGTGAACCAAATGTGAACTATGTATATGGTGTTTGTGTGTGGCAATAACTTTTCGTTATTAACTTTTTTTCATTGTTTATTTGTGGTTATTATATATTGTTTTAATTGTTGGTATTCTGAGTGCTTGCATTTCGAATACACAACAAGTTGGCGCAGTCACCATTCGAACCTGTGAATAGGAAGAAGTTAAAAAGTTAACAATCTAAGAATAGTGAAAATGTCGCCGTCGTACGGCATGCAGTTGGAAAGTTTCTTCTTATTAAACGGAATCAAAGATAATAAGAGAAAGATAGCTGCTGCAATGTGTATGTCGGGTCTAAATGTCATTGACATGATAAGCAAGTACTTTGACATACCTATAGCAAAAGGAATAGTATATGAAGAAATAATCAATAAGCTGAGCAAACATTTTAATCCCAGACCATCCAAACACATTGCCAGATTAGTTTTAAGAAACAGGAGGCAATTAAAGGGAGACGAAATTCTGTTAGATTAATTAATCTGGGGCATGTCAGAGGACAGACTCCATGAAACCAGCTTCCCGATGCAGAATTAAAGTTTGAAGAAGCCGTTAAAAAGGGAGTGGCCCATGAACTTATTGTGGAACAAGCAGCACTTTTCAGTAATGGAAATTACAGCAAAACAACAGTGTGTAAGATGGAGCGTGAAACAGAAATTAAAAATAGTTTCGGTATGGACAAAGGTTTAGAAAAAATAAAGTGTTTTTGCTGTGGAAAACCAGGGCACTTCAAAAAGGATTGTAGATTTAAAGTCGAACAATGTCATATCTATAAACGGAAAGGCCATCTGGCACGAACGTGTAGACAATCAACAGAAAGTGAGTCAAGAAAAACATTCTAACCCTGGCACAAATGATAGAACTTATAGCATTAACTATATATCAACTAAGGGACAAAGCATTACTGTGAGTGATAGGACCAATTCGCAAGCACAACACCCCAAATATGGGATCAGAAAGCAGAATAATGTTAAATCACTTGAATAGAGATGACTAAATTACAAACAGAAAATAAGTATTTAAAGGACTGGTTGTCAGATAGTTACAATGCCAAAACCATCATGTGAATCAATTCATCTGTAACACGAAAGACAAAAATGATATGAGTGCATCATTACAGACCAAACTGCAAGATTTGGAATCAACCATGAACCTGCTAGAAAAGAAATCAGATTTTAGAATCCAGAAATGGTGAATTATATAATGAGCTGGAGCAGAAACACCAAGTAAATCAGCATTTATGGCGGAAGAATAAGCAGCAAAAGAATGGAAGGAAAAAGTAAAAGAACTATTCAAACAGGTAGAGTTTTGGCAGCAATATGAAATGGAGCTACAAGAAAAGATGGCCAAGAGCGAAAATAAAATGGGCATTTTCAAAGATTTTTAAGAAGAATGGCAATCTTTAGACAGTGAGTTGCCAGATGCAAAAACTGAAGAACAAGGAAAAACAGATTTCTCCAAGCGGGAGAAAAAAGCACCAAAGGCGGTGAGGAAAAAGAAGAGTTATGGATATTTTTCATGGTTACATTGATTAATCGGAACAAGGTTTTTTTCTGGAGTCGGGGGAGGTGTCGTGTTTTGAATAAATATGTATGTAGAAATTCAAGTATAAGTTTTGTACTCCAGAAAAAATATAGAAAATATATTAGTGAAATATATTTTAGATCGCTAATCGATAAGGATTTAATTATTGATTAAATTTGCATAGAATGTAACAATGGAAAATATTTACGTATTTGCGATAAGAAAATTGCATTTGATAATTGCCAAGAAATATTTGTTAATTATAAATATTTCTTGATGCAAGGGAAATTGAAAATACTAATTAAAAACACTAATGGGAAATGCAAGACTGATAACGGTCAAGAATGAAGTCTGGATTGCCGGGGCCCAAAAGGCGGATATAATTAGTTTGAGCAACTATGTACATCATTCACATTTCCAGTGAATTTACCAAGTGAACTGGTGCTGCGGTGCAGCACTCTAGCATGAAGCCAATGTGTTCACAAGCAACAGCAGAACCGGGCCAAAGGGTTTAGGAAGCTGTGCATAAAGCAGACCGTTGTGAAGTGCATCGTAGGAAGTGAACTATATATATGGTTTTTGTGTGTAGTGCTAACTTTTCGCTATTAATTACTTTTCATTGTTCATTTGCGATTATTATATTCTGAGTGCTTGCTTTTCAAATACACAACAACAATTAATGAAAATTCTTCATGCATTTTTTTAAAAAAATAGCCATATTTTTCCAAACTAACAAATAATCATACCAATATTAATATATCTAAAATTGGTTTTTGTAAATGTAGAGTAACATCTTGAAATAAATAAATGCAGTTTATTTGAAGTATATTATTTTTTATTCTGTTTGTGAATATATATTTAGTTTTTTTTTCTTCCTACAAATAGTTATAATTATAGCATATCTCTACAATAATATGAAATTTACATGGTAAATGCCCTAGTCAAATCCTCCACAACACTTTCCATCATTATAATACATCTTAATGCTAGTTAAGTCAGTATAATTTGTTTTAAGTAGAGTAATTATATAATTATTTATAACTAATTTTTGAAAATTAATATCAAAATAGTAATAAGTTCACAAATATTAAAGATCAAACAATAATTATTGCCATTTTGATAATGATCATTATAGTAAAGTAGTGGATATAATTTTTTTTACACACATTGCATTAAAAATATGTATAAGAGGTTAAGACTAGATATATTCTTATCATTTATAATTCTTTGCAAAGTTTTATAAATGCATATATGTATATAATGCTTTTTTTTTTTAATAGGTCGACAGTGGCCTATCTTTCTTGGGCTTGGAACAGGATTAGGAATGTCATATTCTAATTGTCAGAATGATTTTCAGCAACATTGTTTAGGCCGTAAAACCGAAGTAAGTAAAAATTATCAACAGTATTAATTGAATTTTCAGTTAACATTTTAAAATTATAATAATTTGCTGAAAAGAGGGTGCAAAAATTGAAATCACACGTCATATGATTTCAATATTATTTTAATTTGCAATAGATCATGGCGAGTTTACTTTTACTAATCATTTATATAAACATCAAGTAGAACAATGAACCCAAAATTGCAGAGCAAATTTGCTTTTTTACTTATAGGAGTTATTGCTTTCTACACTTAATTTGGGAATTGTTTTTTCATTACAAAAAGTGTAATAATTTTAACGTCTACATATTGTAATGGTTAGCCTATGAAGGGGTTGATAGTACAAGAATTTCTTGCCAAGTGATACTTCTGGATTACTAACTTAAACCTGATGCGATCTAAATTTCTAATATGTTCCTGGTTATTTACATATCCTATTTCTACAATAATATGAAATTTACATGGTAAATGCACTAGTCAAATCCTCCACAACACTTTCTATCATTATAATATATCTTAATGCTAGTTAGGTCAGGGAGAAAGATGATACTCCTTTTTGTCTTGTCACAATCAATCCCATCCTCCAAATATTTCACCACATCGAAACAATATCAAATTCTAATAATAAACAATGTTAATATTTTATTAATATATATGAAGTAAAATAAGCACAAAATTTAATATGCAACTCAGTTATGTCATATACAAAATGAACTACCAAATTGAAAGTGATCATTACAAGACATTAATTCTATTCTTCATATTTGCTTATAAAAAAATCGGTTTGTTTTCTATTCCCTCGTGCCAGCCGTTTGATGGCGTTGGTGCTAATCAAACAAAAACACATACATATTACGATTCCGGGCCGGGCGTGTGATTGTATCTGTATAAATATCACCTTTTTTAGTTTTTGTAATAGGAAATTAAAGGAACTAATAGTAAATAATATTACTATTTAAAAAAAAAAAAATTTAGAAATTCATATTAAATTTTAAAATGATACCCGAATAATTGACGTTTTTTGGACAGTAATTAATTATACAATGGGTTTTTTTTGTGTGTGTGTATCTATCAAAAGTTACGGGATTTTTTTAATCGAAAATAAGTCACAATTATACTTTTTTTTTTTCAATTTACACAAAATTGCTTCATTCACACTAAATTTACAAATGATACCCACTAATTTGCTTTTTTTTGTTTTGTTTTTGGACAGTAATTAATCAGAAAGTGGGTTCTTTTTGTTAGTGTGTATATATAAAAAGTACCATTCTTTAAATACATTTCAAAATGATACCCGACTATGTTGCATTTTTTTTGTTTGGACAGTAATGAATCAGGAAGTGGATTGTTTTTGTTAGTGTATCAAAAGCCGTAATATTATTTAAATATTAAATTTAAAAATGATACCCGCGAATAACTTTTTTTTGGGTATTGGCAGTAATTAATCAGAAAGTGGGTTTTATTTTCTTTATGTGTATATATATAAAAAGTTATTGTCTTTTTTTCAATCTAAAATAACACGCAATTCTACATTATTAAAAAAATTCACACTACAATTTTAAAATGATACCCAACTAATTTGCTTTTTTTTTGGGACAGTAATTAATCAGAAAGTGGGGTTTTTTTTGTTACTGTGTCTATATAAAAAGGTACTGTTATTTAAATACTAAATTTAAAAATGATAGTCGATTAATTTGCGTTTCTTTTGGACAGTAATTAATCAGAAAGTGGGTTGTTTTTTTTTTGTAAATATTGTGTATATATAAAAAATACCGTAATTTAAATACTACATTTAAAAATCAAACCCCGACTAATTTGCTTTCTTTTTTTTTTTGGATTAATTAATCAGAAACTGGATTGTTTTTGTTAGTGTGTTGATATAAAAACTAATCTTATTTAAATAGTAAATGTAAAAAAAATAATACCCAACTAATTTTTTTTTTTTTGGACAAGTAATTACTAATAATCAGACACTGGGTTGTTTTTGTTTGTGCATATATATATAAAAGTAACTTGTCACGAACAAATTCTCGCGAAAATGTTACTTTTCACGTGATCCTCGAAATACTGCAGTTCCACATCCTTAAAAGCAATTTTTGAGGGTTACCCATTCGTAATGGAACCTTCAGGACATTGTTAGTAAAGTTACAACGTAACAGTAGGTTAGATCATTTGAAAAAAAATACCTTTGTAATGAAATTTTAAATAATTACAACAGGCTAAAATCCACACACTCTCACACCAAAGTATAGAGAAAATAGACATTCTAGCATTACAATAAAGTTAATAACACAACAAACTACAGCAGCCAATAAAAGCATTTGTCTGTGCTTTTAGCATAGAAAAAAGCTAGACTGGCGGGGACTCTTTCTGTTGTTTTATCGTAGAAAGAAGCCTCTTAGGTTGGCTGAGGCTGCCACGAGCATGAGCACTCTTTCTGTGTTTTATCGTAGAAAGAAGCGTCTTAGGTTGGGTGTAGGTCACTGAAACGGTATATTTTTAGGAATTGATCTAGAAATAGCGTCGTCGTGCAGCTGAGACCAGGGAATAGAAAACAACCATCATATTACAATGAAATATCCTTTCTCTATCCTACTATAATAACTTTATATTTAACATCTATATGCATTTCATTATCAAAGATGAGGCAATTTATATAATGTATGAGAGTAGTTGTTATTAGCTTCTCAACTCTATACAATAATAATATTTCTGAATATTACACCTGGATATTAATGTGTCAATATTTCATGTCTTATTAATCAAATTATATGTTTCAAACAAAAGTTACATTCTAGACAGGGATTGACATCAATGATCTAGTATGCACTAAATTGTGAACTATGCATCTTAAAATATTATGCATATTAAATATAATAATGTACAGTATTAAGTTTTATTGTTAACAAAAATATAATTCAGTGTCTATTAATAACTCAGTCTACTATCTATAAAGAAATAAAAACAACATGTGTATGAGACAATATATGTACATAAATCCTCAATATCAAATAATATATGCAGATAGATCTGACTCACCTCAGCTTTAACATTTGTAAAATCTATTGTCAAATAAATTCTCACATTCACATTTCTTATATATTGTACCCTCACTTCCGGGAAAATATAATAATTATAAAATAGGACTAGCTCAGATAAATGGTTATGCTCGGTTAAAATACATGTAATCAATAATAAAGTTATCCTATGTACTGTTTATTATTTAACTAGCTCTAACTAATAAGAAATAATAAAAATGGTCCGGTTTTATAAAATAAATAAATAAAATATTAATAAATCATGAGACAATGAAATGAAGTGCAAGTAGCAATTTAAATTACATTGAGCCAATATCCCATAAGATACCACATAAATGGCATAAGAATACTATCCCCCCTATTATTTCAAATAATAATAAATTCATAGCATTCTTATGACTTTAAAACAATAATCAATTAAATATGATGCTAATAAATAAATCCTAATGTCTTTATTCAAATAATATAATTACAATAATTTCAGGTTCTTTAAACTAATTCGAAGTATTCAAAATTTCTGTAGCCAAGTATGATAAGGGATTTTATATTACCCTCAACTACACCTAACTAATAATAATAATAATAATTAATATTAATAATAATAATAATAATCTTCAGTGTATAATCATCAATCTTATCTACTTTCAATGTTATGGTAATGATCAATAATAATAATAACAATAAATAAACAATACTGCATAATCGTTTAGCTTTCATGTGGCATCTCAAATAGAATATGTGATATAATCTGAGAATATGTGGCAACAAATAATATTATAATTCTATGCAATAAGTTATATGATTAATTTATGATAATAATGTAAGAATGAAATTTTCAAATAAATCATATTATGAAATACTGTAATTTCTCAGATAAATAATCTTATTCGTACTGTGCAAATATTATGTTTTGGTTCAATATATCTGAAAATCATGTGTGCGGTGTGAAAAATCAATGTAACACTAAATTTATAAAGCAAGTTTAACAAAATTTTATTATAACACTTTTAACAAAAAATAAACTATGTACACTATTTACAATTAAAATTTTGGATAAATTACATGCTTCTTCATTTCAAATAAAAATAAAAAATAATAAAATCTAAAAGTGCCTAAGCCTTCACTCTGACTTAGAACTTTTTATATTTCTTTACAACAGTCACAATAATATTACCAATAATATTCACGGATACAATTATAGCTTAAAATATATTGTCTAACAATTAAATTATATTATAATATGTTTTCCATAAGCATACACAAATTATGAAAACATAAACTACAGAAGTATCACTTATTTCAATATATGCCTATCGATTTATACTCAATTAATCAAATAACTTTTATTATGATAGTGCTGACATTATCAAAAAAAATAAAAATATTTATTTCAGTTCATTACTAAATATGTGGATTTAAATAAAATAATATAATTAACATACTTTGTACCTTTTGCTTGGCATTAATTTAATATAAAATTCTGTGTATGTTTATGCGTATTCTAAACATAAAAAAAATCATATTTATAAATGTTGTTTCTCTGAATGTATTGTCCTTCAAAAATATGCATTACATGTATGCTAAAAATATTCAAAAATTATTCAAAAGTCTCGTGAATAATTTTATTATCACTTATATATTTTTATAAAAAAAATAGTTTACTAAAATACGGAAAATATTTATGATTCTTGGTCCTTATATTTTAATTTTTCTCTCAATCTCATTTATATTTAATCTCAACATACATCAAAGCAAGAAAAACCTATCTTATCCTCTTTCAAAATAACAACTCTACAATTCCAAAAATTATTTATTATTCTCCTTCAAAATACAGTTCTGTACAATGCAATCCCTTTAGAAATTATGATAGCGATTCGATGCGTAGGTATGAAGAACTAACTAGAGTATTAACTCAATAGTATAAACATATAAGATAATCAACATGGCAACAGTGCATAAAAAGAAAAGAGGCAGGGTAACCTCCATTATAAAATAATGTCCAGGCTATTTATTCAGCTCTTTGGAATATTAATACTCAATACTAAGAAAAATACTGCCATGGAAATATACAAGTTGCAGGGCTTAGTTATCTGTACCTGCATAATTACTAAGATAATAAAATTACTTTCTATTCCCCATAAATCCTGCATCTAAGCATTCCTTTGGTTTCTTTTCAAACTCCCAAGGTCATTACCACTTTAAAATTTCATAACAGATTTATCAATCTACATCGCCAAAATTATCAAACATATTTCTAAAACAATAAATAAGATTCACATATAAATTCAACAATCTAGACTATTCAACAAGAAAAGGTTATTTCACTTTCAAAAATTCATCAATAAAAATACAAATGATTTTGTATCGATGTACTAAGTCAATACTTTAAACATTTTTTTAAAATAATAGGGTTCCTTTATTAAAGAATCATATAAATTATATTCATCATTAGATCATATTACATTAGTAATATAAAATAAAAATATGCATATTTTTTAAAAAATCTAACTCATATAAGTTTTATGTGTGTTTAATGCATCCACATATACCCATACGTTCATACAACAATACTATAAAATACTCCAAGCAATCTAGAGAAAATAAAATAAATATATCATGTAAAAAATTAATATAATAAGATTTTGCTTATCTATCAAATTAATAGATTATCTTGAATTATCTTAGATTTTTTTTTTTGCGGAATTCTTATTTTATATATACATAATTAATTTATCTGGCATCTATTGTTTTTTTTTTCTAAATGCCCTTTTGTAGAAAAATCTTATATATTGAATTATTTTTTTAAAAATTTATTTAAGGAAATTTGTAACCTCCCCCCCCCCCCCCTTTTATCAGTAAATGATGAATATTCTATGCACATATATGCGACATAACATATACTATTTGTTAATGTTATAAAATTATTTGCTTCTCAAATGTGTGCATTCTTATTTAAATGGCATTATCCTCCTTGATTTACGAATTTTGGGAGTGAATACACTATGCTGCAATAAATCTCATTTGACTCTCATGAAATAAGTAATGATCATTTTGGTATGTATATTAAAAACAAATACATATAATGCTAAACTGGTATTACAGATCAATCTATGTTTAAATCACTAGCCAAACATGCTGCTAGTTTCAAAATTATAATTTAATAATACAAAAAAATGAATTCACTTTTTACTTAATATATAAGCTAATATAAAATAGACTGTAAATTAGAATAATGATAAATCTAAGATTGAAATTTTAATTCACCTAGGAGTTATTAAGGCCCAACTAAAATTAGTTAAATTTTGATAAATAGCCCTGCAAATTAATGTAATCCATTATATAACAAATGTAAATGTGTTCAGTGTTAAACTGGCATATTTTGGGCATTTAAAGTTCTGGATTTAAAAGTTACTTACTGCCAGCAATTGTTATTACTTGGAAATAATACTGTGTTGTTTAAATAAGAATTGCAGGTTCAATTTTTGAATAAACATTGATTTTCTCTCAAAAAAATTAAGTTTTATTATTATAAAATTTATAATTAAACCTGTCCTTAACATTAGTTTATATCATCCTACAAAAAATTACCCATTTTATTCTTCTTATTATTACTATATCATTGGACTTATTGCCTTTATAAAGATTGAAAATATTTATCTAAAAAGACTAAGAACAAATATTTCAATTGTTTTTTGGTTTTTTTTAAATGTGCTTTTTATTTTCATTTATTATTACTTTTTAATTTGACATTAAAATCTTCAAATATAGAATAATCTTCATGTAAATTATCATAATCAGTAACAGATTTTCACTACTGCATATCTACAATCCAACAGGACTTGTAGAATAAATAAACAAAGAAGAATGTTGAGAAAAGTATTTGCTATTTATATTTTATTGGTTCAGGATCATATCTCAGGAGATGATTAATGACAGTCTAAATAATTAATAAGAGAAAGTCCATATATCTACTGGAAAAGAAATACCAAAACATGGGAGTGTATCACTGGCATACCCTTTTGTCATGAGATGGCATTCAACTGAAAGTCAGTCTCTGAAAGTTGTAGGAGGATTTAAAAATATAAAAAGAAAAATATAAATAATGTCACTAGAAAGCTGTCTTTGAATTTGAAGATTTAGTTGAAAAATGATTCAAACTGAAGAATGTATTGAAATAAAGCTAAAATAGAATAATGTTTATAAAATTTTCATTAAAAGAAGAAAAAATATATGATTTAGTTTATCTCCTGAACTGTGCTAAAATATTTCTCAGCTTTCTTTCACCATGTGTATTAAGTAAAGAGAGATGTAGTAAATTGGAATTTAAACATCAAGTAATTCTGTTGTTAATATAATCAGAGTTCAGCTTAGGAAATAAGGGTTCAACTAACATTTAAACATAAAAGCTTTTCTTTTGACGTATCTTATCTGGGAATATATCCAGTGTTTTGTTATTCTTGCTAGTTTCACCAAGGTAAACTATACAGGGCAAATTCTAATCTTCAAAGTTTTTAACAAAATATTTTACAAAAAGCAAGAGAAACCTGAATAGAGATGATTAAGCAAAGTTAAAATCTTTGCAAAGAAAAGCCTATTGCCAGGGCTTAAATCTTTAGAAGGCATGCTATTATTATCTGACTTGTAATCAATATCCATCTGATCATTGTCTAGACAGGGTTCATTGGATATGTTGGGATAAACTCTATTGCTAATACTTAGCTATATAATTTGTACTACTGTATAAAAAAATGTTTTATACCATCAAATAGTTTTAAATAATCATAGATAGATCTGTATTAATTACAAATCAGATGAATATGTGCACACACACACACACATATATATATTCATTAGTGCAGTGTTTTCAGGGAGTTAAAACTCAGCTGAAATTGCATAAATAATAATATATATATATATGAAATAATAATATTAACAAGAATAATTATTTCTTTCCATAACAATTTGAAGATAACTACAAGTAGCGAGAGTCTAAATTTCTTCTCTCGCTATTATCATTTACAGTTCGTTAATTATTTGCACTTAGTTACCATCGTCATTAGTACATTAATACGCCTTCGTATAATCCATTTAGGCTTATTTTCTGCTTACACTTTACTTCTATTTTTTATATGTTCATCGGGAGAAAATAACAAACAACAACAAGAGAAAAACGTTCTTTTTTTACTTCACTTGATTCATCAACGCTTCAACATTCATCAACGCTTCTACCTTCGCCACCCCCTCTAGTTATTATTTCGAGTTAATCGGTCCATTTAGCGCACCTTCCCTCACTCTAGAATATAGTTTTTTAGTTTGATAGTTTCTGAGAACAGGTCTCTCACTTTCCTGGTCTGTTTGATTGTGTGCAGAGCTAGTATTTAATGTCTCTGGTTCAACAAGATAATTTTCCTGCGGAATTTATGGTAGCATTTCCCTGTCCTCTTTTGTTAAAGATTACCGCTGGCTTTCAATAAAAGTTTTATTATTATCTAATGGGGTAACTGCTGATCTTCTCCTTATATGGTTTATATGTCTTCGTACAGAAGGACCATTTTCCAATCTTATATTATAAATCACTTGAGACACTGGATTTATAATAATTTCGGGTGTCCACTTCGTTTTTATAATGTCTCGCACCCATACTAGTTCATCCCTTTTAAACTTTGGGAAATGTTTATAAGTGTCTGGGTAGATCTCTGGACCTTTTTCAGTCCTTTCCTCCTGAGACATAATCTTTGACATATGTGTACTAGGCTTAGACCAAGAACTAAATGTCTTATTTGGCAAGTTGGCCGCACTTTGACAATTATGACATTGATTTACCATTCTTTCAATCTCTTGGTCAATATGCGGCCACCACACATATGATCGAGATAGGGCCTTCATCCTTACTATTCCAGGGTGTCCAGAATGAAGTAATTTTAATACCTGAGAGCGTCCCTCCATAGGTATGAACACTCTATCTGCTCTAGTAATGCAATCATTACAGATTGACAGATACTGACGAGCATTCCAGATAGCTGCATGTAAAATTTTGGGGCGGCGGTTAGGCCATCCTTTCTTGATCCATGTTTTCAGCTGGTGACAGCCAGGATCTCTAAAGGTCCATTCTGCTATCTTGGTACTATTCAAGGTATCATTCAATTGTTTTACCGTTTTGATAATCTGAATGGATATGCCCAATGGCCGGAACCAATTTCGGCCCAGTAAGGGTTTGATGTTCCTCTTGACTATATACAAAAGTAGAGTTTTGTTTTTGTTATTTAACTTTACTGGAACAGAAACCTTCCCACAGATTGGTATGTTATTACCATTCACATCTGTGGCAATTACATTTGTTTTAACTAGATTAAATTTTGACTTGTATGTGGAATTTATTTTTTTCCAGTCCATTAGAGACATGATGGATAATCCTGCTCCACTGTCTATCTCCATTGTGACTTTAGTTTCCACGATTATTAAATCTCGTATAATCTGTTCACTTATCTTAGTTTTTACTCCTATTAATTTTTCATGCGTCTGTTGTTGATTGTTATTCTTTCTGCAAATGCTTGCCATGTGGCCTTTTATGCCACAAATACAGCACTTTAGGTTTTTGAATTTGCAAACTCTTTTTACGTGTCCCTTTATGCCGCAACAAAAGCAAGTAAAATCCTCTCTTGGAGTTCGTGACGATGTTTCCGCTGTTTCCGTTTTACATACGCTTACAGCAATGTTTGCTTCTTTAGTTCCAGCTTGGAATTCCATCGCGTTTGTTAACATCATCTCATGAGCAGTACATTTAGTAATTGCAGAGTTGTAATCTATGTCTATTTCGCTGAGCAATAATTTTCTCAAATTATGGTCGATCATGCCGTAGAGAAATTGATCTAAGAGCATGTCGTCAAGATCAGGAAATAAACAGTCTCGTGCTAAGGTTCGTAACACAATATTATACTCAGAGTAGTTTCGTGTGAGTGCTGTTTTCGCATTCTAAACCATAGGCGTGCGACTTTTTTGGTAACTGCAGGCTGAAAATATGCAGTAAGTTTTTCCACTAATACTGTATACGATAACTGTTCTGGGGTTTTATTGTCTGCTAATTGTTTGGCAATTTGCAAAACATCTGTTCCGGCAAAAAATAATAATATCGAGACTTTAGTTTCGTCGTCTTCGATTTTATTCAGCCTCATGTATCGTTCCAATTGTTCTACGTATAGAGTCCATCCAGCTGGATTTCCGATCTCAAATTCTCTGATATTTTGTGCAGGAAAAGCCATGCTTATACGAGCTATTCGAAATTGCTTTTTATCTTCTCTTTTGTTTACAAAATGACGACGTCCATAATCCTGTCTGACTGCGCCATCTGCAGTGTTTTCAGGGAGTTAAAACTCAGCTGAAATTGCATAAATAATAATATATATATGTACATATGAAATAATAATATTAACAAGAATAATTATTTCTTTCCGTAACAATTTGAAGATAACTACAAGCAGAGAGAGTCTAAATTTCTTCTCTCGCTATTATCATTTACAGTTCGTTAATTATTTGCACTTAGTTACCATCATCATTAGTACATTAATACGCCTTTGTATAATCCATTTAGGCTTATTTTCTGCTTACACTTTACTCCTATTTTTTATATGTTCATCGGGAGAAAATAACAAACAACAAGAAGATAAAAACAATCTTTTTTTTACTTTACTCGATTCATCAACGCTTCTACATTCGCCACCCCCTCTAGTTATTATTTCTAGAGTTAATCAGTCCATTTAGCGCAATTAGAAACCAGTCACTACCTAAACATACCACTATAGATAGTAATCAATATTTCTCACTGTTGTCAAGGCAATCTCTCCCATTTTAATATATATATGTATCTGATATAAGTGAAGAATATAATTTATTATATTTACATTCTTTCATGAATCCTATCATCATATAACATATCAAACATGCTATTTAATGTTAAATAATAAAAAAAATCATTCTATTCATATTTCTGAATATTTATTAAGTTTACATTGTTATGTAACCTTAATATAATTGATTTTGCAGTCAATACATATTTAAAAGAAACGTAATACAGTAAACAAATTAATATATAGTCATCTTGATATGTAGTGCCAAGTCTTGTTGCAAACACTAAAATTTGCTGATATTAGTGAACCATATTTGATATGCTTTTTTAACATTCATATATACAATGCAGACATTTTTAATATGTATATAGACAATAAAATATGATACACATTTATTAAAGATTATCCATTTCAAATATCAGCAAAAATAATTAACATAAAATAAGCTAATACAGTAAATTTTTTTTAGAAAATGTTTTTTTCTTTTATTGTTATATTTTATTTTATCTTTTTAAAAGGTAAAGGATTTTAAGAAGCAAAAAGCTTTTTATTTTTTCTGTAATTAAATGAATGGAATTTTTACTGTTTCAATCATTAATCTTTCTCTGTAAAAGACACATATGACCTTTTAAATTTAGTTCATTCATAGAGACATAAGATGTACCCTTATTAATTAATAAAACCAAATTTGAAAATACTGTCAAGCGTTGGTGTCCTAGCGGTTAGCATAGTTGCCTTTCAAGCAGCTGGCCCAGGTTTGCTTCCTGGTCAACGCATTTGACATATAAAAAAAAATTTAAAAATACTTGTTTTCTTTTGAAGGAAAACTTTTTAAGAGTAGTTTCAAACCACAATAGCTGTACTATATAAAATTATTATGAAAGTAATCCCCACAAATTCAGAGATCTATTTGGTGGAACACATGTAAGTCATAGATATATGAATAATTCAATCAATAATACAAATCAAACAAGGTAATGATGGTAATGTATTATTATTAACTTTCACTTTATTCTCAGTATTTACTTGTATATACACGATTATTTTATTATCAGTAAAATAATGTCATATCTAATAAATCACTCATTTACATACCCACACATATACCACAGATACAAAATGATAGATTCATGTAAGGTTTTGCTCAGAATAAGTAACTTTACAATAAAAACAATCTTTTGACATTTCAATAATCCCTAATTTGTCAATACATGTAGATGTCAGTCAACTCCCATCATTAAATCAATTCAATACATCTGTCATTGAATCTTATTTTTAATTACATAACTTATCATCTCTAGTGGTTGCAATTTTATCCAATAATTCTGATTCACAATAATGTTGCATTATACCACTGTTACATGGATTTAATCAGTGTTTATTTCAGTACTTTACTTTGCACTAGAGAATAACAATAAAATAAAAGATTATTTTTTTTGTTTTTAAAATAATTAATGGAATAAATATAATCATTTATTTAATACCATTCATTCTCCATTTCAAACTTATAGAAAACAAAATATTAATTAATTTTCTAATTGATAAGATTTATAATACAATATACAAATATATTAATAAACCTTTAAAAAAGTTTGTTCTAATATTTTAAAATTCGAGTTCATATTTAAATGAAATTGGCTTTATTTTATTACCTAATCTGGATAATTTGCTTCTGTTGGTGATTTACTTAGCTTAGTCTTTGAGAAACCATCATAGTTATAATAAGCAGAGAAATGATAGCTCTCTGTGTTGATTGATTTAGAATGAATCAGTCCTGTAATAATTTGTAATTATATGATCGTATATATCAATGGTTCATTTATAGGAGCAATAAATCGTCATTGATGTTGTGAAGAAATTTTATATCAGTGATCTTAAAAAGGGACTAGGACATGTCGAAACAATCCATTTGATGCATATTATATGTCCTTCAAGTCAAAACCAAGACAGATTCAGCAGTGCATTGAAAAATTCATAAATCTTCCATCAAATTTGAAATATATGTATTAGTTATATCATTTATCTTCTTTAGTTTGGACTATAGAAAATGAAGATATATCAAGTGGTACAAAGTTTTTAAATATATATATTCAACATTCAAACTCACAAATTAATTATAAAATGATTATAAAACCTATCAACATTTGTGGTGTAATTCATCCACATTCTTATACTCCAATTTTACATAATTTGGCTGGCTTCAAATGTTTTGTGTATAGAAATGATAAATTATGTAAGTTTGAAGCAGACAGAAAAGACAACATTGAAAACTATATAAAAGTCTTAGACAATTCAGGATATAATATTAATATATTAAATAAAACTCTTAAAAAATTTCGTTCATCTTTAAATACTAGGAACATTAATAACAATATTAAGTCATGGATCAGCCTTCCTTTTGCACTACATATATCTAAAAAGATGAAAACAATCTATTCAAAACGATTTCAATATTAATTTTAGAACCCTCCTAATCTTAATCAAATTTTGAACAATACTAAAGATAAACTATCTCCAAACCAAGCTCTCCAAATAGTTTATAAAATTAAATGTAATGAACCAACATGCAATACAATTTTTATGGTGTGTCTCATGTCAATTGCACTACAAGATTAGCACAACACAAATATATATATAAACATGCTAAAACAGATGCTAATATTAAATTATATTTTTAGAACATGAAATGAAGTCTGGCCACAATTTTGATCCTCTTAATATCAAAGTTGTTGCACTGAGCACAATGAGTGAAAAAGAAAATATAAGGAACATGGTTTATTGCAAATAACATCAACACAATAAACAAGAAAGATTCGTGCATTGTATTATGTAAATGATATATATAAATTATTAACTTATAAATTCTATTTATATAACTTATAGTAGTTCTATGAATATGACTGACCTGGTTGAAAACAATGTTCAGAAATAATATTTTATTAAATTTATAATCTTTCCAGAATAATATACCTTTACTATTATTTTTTTGTAAAGTTTTTGTTTTAATAAAAATAGGAAGAGTGCATCTATAATCAATTTATGCACACTATTTATAGTCGGATAAAGTAATTTTAAAAAGTTTTCCATTCAATAATCCAAAAGTCACTTAACATAAAATTCCATTCAAGATAATGTGAGTAGTCTTAATGTTTTCAATTTAGTCACATAATTATCATTTCCAATTTTTAGAAATCAACTTTTTTCTATTAATTACATTGATTTTTATTTAATAAAAGTGAACAGAATTTGTAAATAAAATCATAATAGATCATTAAATTCTACATTTAACAAAATTGATTTTTATTTAACAAAAGAGAATAGGATGTATATAAATTTTCCAAACCCTAATTTGAATCAAAGTATACTTATTTATTTTTATTTTATCCTTTCTACATTTATCTCTAAGATTAAGTTTAAAACTGCTTTTAAAACAAAATAGTTTAACACTCCTATTAATATTCATATTTAAATATTATGTTTCATTAATTAATTCCTTAAATAATTTTTTTAATTTTTATGATTATATATATATCCACATACTAACACGAAATAAGCATTACATATATTCATGTGGAATATCACTTTATTGTATAAACATAAAATATGTATGATGATAATATATTGCTCTGTAACAGATATGTAGTATTTAATAAATGAAATCGTGTCATAAACATATACTGAACAGTCTTATAGTTAACTAATCATATAAGATAAAAAACATTTCTATCAAGTGATACATGAGATTTTAAATTATTGCCTTGTCATTGCATATATAAGCATATGAAACAATAAATCCAAATATAAATGCATCTAAATAGTTCAAAAGTATATTACCCTAAATGTATATATGTAAACATAGCAAAATTCCACTGCAGCTAGAAGCTATTATTTTATTTTATATTCAAAACAGTTTAGTTGGTTAACAATAATGGCATAATAAATTTTGACCCAACATAATATAAATGTTTTCAAGGATATTCATCCTTTTCAGCAAATTAATAAGTACAATATTAAATATCAAGAAGGTAAAAATCTATAAAGCCTGTCCTTTTTATTTAAAAAATGTGAACATTTTCATCATAAGAATTACTTCTTATAATGAGTCATACATTATTAGTGTGATTAAATGGCAATAAAAGTGAAAAAATATCTTTATAGGACAAATATTAATGAAATATTCATATTAATACTTTTATATCTATAATCTATCCAGATATGTGCAGTAAGAAATTTCATTTATTTTTGATAGTTTCAAAACTTTTATTAACAATAATATATTTTGAGAAAAAATTCTTGTATGCAGGAAGTTTACTGAAAGTTCAAAATAAATTTATTTAAGTACAGTACACTCAAACATTTGAAATACTTGCTTCTTTGTTTAGACTTAAATTCTTCAAATAAAAGTTAAATACATAAATAAAAAACTAGACAGCTAAAATTAAGGCGTCACACACACACACATATATAAATAATATGTAGTTAGTACATAATATTATTACTAACTCCTATCTTCTTCCCTATATTATTTAACTTTTTTTAAAAAAAAATACACATTTTTTTTAAATATAAAGTTATTGAAGAAATGGATCATTCTTAATAAGACTTTAAAATAATTTCATATTTATAGTATGCAATAATGATTTTGTAAACAGGACATTTGCTTACTGAGAATTTTGAAAACAATTCAGAAGGGAGAGATTTTACCAGTAGATAAATGGTTTACAAGCTCAACCATTTTCATTAATGGTGAGAAACTATTAAATAAAAGAATCATAACAAGAATTAATAAAAAAAATCTGATATTTATGACAAAGCAAGCATATTCATATGGGGATAATTATTTTCATTTCTCTCTCTCTTTTTTAACAGCATAAACTATCTCTAAAATGGAACATTATATCGATTAAATTTTTAAAACAGATCTGCCAATTTATAGTATTTAAATATCTATGTTTATGGGATGATTGTTCTAATTATTTTAGTTTGTCCAGGTACTAAATTTCTTTAGGATTTACTGCTGTTGACAAACTCATAATTGGCAGTAAATGCAGAAGATATAATAGAAAAATTAGAATAGTTTTGCTTTTGGAATTAAGTTTCCAAGATTAGTTTTCATTTCTCAAGTTATGTAGTGTGATTGTTAAACATGAGTCAGAACATGTAGTTGACAAATCAGGATTAGGGATGTAAATTGGGTCCCTTCACCTTTATATTCTGTAAAATCTTACATGAATTTAGGCAACTAAATAATTAGGCAACTGTAACTTGAAGAAATAAGCTCTTTATATAAATTTTATTGCAATTATGTAACCTTCAAGATAATGTAATAAAACAAAAATTCCATTCTAGTTTTAGCATGAATTGTTTGGATACTAAATAGATTTTTTAGCAACTTTATTTTCAATCATTTTTTTTAAACAATGAGGATTGCCAATTCCTCTACAAGCTTTATGATAAATGCTTAGCCAGAGCCAGCACTTAAAATATCTCTGTCAGGAACCCCTTCCCAAACCTCTGACCATGGTTTCGTGCTTTGGCACTCCTCAGAGAGGTGTCAGGGTAGGTTCAGACACTAGATCTATAAATGCCAACCCAAAGCCAAGCACTTATTTAAAAGTTATCTATTGAGTGAAAAATCTGAAATTTTCAGACATCTGTATGTCTTCAAACCCAGCTATCCAACTAGCCTGACACCTCTGAGGAGTGCCAAAGCACGAAACTATGATCAGAGGTTTGGGAAGGGGTTCCTGACAGAGATATTTTAAGTGCTGGCTCTGGCTAAGCATTTATCATAAAGCTTGTAGAGGAATTGGCAATCCTCATTGTTTATAACTTACAAGCTTAAGAGATAGGGTCATGTGATCTATGACTCTTATTTTGACTATTTATAATCATTTTTTTAATGAAAGTGTGGATATAAAAAAAGATCTTTCTAAGATGAATATAATCATTATGTGAATGACTTTCAAATTATCTACATCAACAAGCTTTGAAGATGTCATTTTTGAAAGAAACCAATTTATTTAGAATACAAATAAAATTGTAATTAAAATTTCTATGTATATCTCCACAATTATCTTTTTAATGGTTCAGTTTTTAAAATAATTGACATTCAAAAAAGAAATTAATATATACAACTCCAGTTTATTGTTTACACATACCTGCATTTATGTGTCTAAAGACATTTATATGTGCGTATCTTTTGATGTATGTATATAAATATAATGTATTTAGTTAAATTTAATTTTTTTTTTATGATTTAATTTTTTAATATGTGATTAATGCATTATGATTTTTTAAAAAGACAAACTAAAATTCACACTATCATTTTTATAGTGGAATATATATATATATTATGTATATAGACCCATTGATTTATATATATATGAAATTCAGAATAGACTTTGGCAGCCACTGTATAAAAATCTGCTGTGAGGACAATTTTTTATGATCAGTACAAAATAGATGATTTTGTTATAAGTTGTTAACAATACTGATCTGCAAATATAAAAGAACTTACCTCAGAAATGGCTGGACATCATTTTGATAAAGTCTCAATCCTTTTGCTCAGAAAAATATTAGCCCTGGGGAAGAAGACTGCTCACCTGGTTATTTTTGTGGATTCTTTTTACATTTGTGGATCAATTTTATTAAAGACTTGTAACAATTTGATTTTTTAAATTTTAAACATGAGAAATTTTTAATGAGAACTTTTATATGATATTCATCAAAGTCTGTTTTGATTTTATTTTTTAACATTAAAGCTTATTTACATATACTATGTAAGCATATATAGAGATATATAGTATTTATATGTGGTGACTAATATACTCGTATATTTTTTTACAGTGTCATAAAAGTAAATGTGGAACGAAAGATTGTGAAATGAAACCTGAGAAATCTGTTGAAGCAGCTAAATAAGAGGAAAAAGATACAAAACCCTAATAAGTTAAAGTCAGTAACTTAAAGAAAGCTACCAGCAGTTGTATATAGTATCTGCAGCTTTAATGAAGCCATGACAATTTTTGCTGCTAATCAAGTTTCAACTTTTGTAGATTTTATTTAAAGTTTTTATTTAATGGAAACTTCATTATGAAATTAATTAAATGTTATTTTTATTTTTGCATTTACCTAGTCTTTTCTCTTTAAAATAACAATAATGTCTATAACTTTTTGAAAATAAAAAAGGAATTGATAGTTAATTTTAAATCAGGTTGTTGCAGGTTACCATGTATTTGTATATTTATAGATAGCTGTATATAAATATGTAATTATATCTTTATATATATAAAAATTTACTGACTGGCTAGCTTGGTGTAAATATTTTACCCAGGAATTGATTTTCGTCAGAAATTGGATCTAAACAGCTGAAAGTGTCTAATTTATCAAAATTTAAATTATGAGAGATTCAAAGAATCTGGTTTTTTTGAATCTCTAAATAGTTTTACTTTATATATATTTATTTTTCAGATAAAAGCATTTCAGCTTGAAATATCTGCTTTTAATAGGTACTTTGTTGAATTACATCATAGCTAAAAAATTATTTATAAGAGTATATAGAGTATTCCTGTTAAATTTCGAACCTTTAAATATATTTATATTCACTTGGTATGTAACAGACTTTTTATACCATTTACTTAAAATAGAGAACTTTCATGATGCCTGTTCAAAATTATAATATGGTATCAAATTTGTCTCTGATAATGAATTAGTAAAAAGTGAACGTTTTAGATCACAGATTTTATAAATCTCATAAACATAAATCTTGTATATTAGTAGGACTAAACAATAAAGGATATATGGCAACAGTCTTAAATGAATAAGTACAAAATAAAAATAATTAATATATTTAGAATAATAAACAATTTGTTTTAAAAAAAGTTTTTAGAGGCTCATTATTATTTATGACATATTTAAGCAGTCATAAGTGAATAAAGTATTTTGCTCTACTTGCACACAAACATATTCATTTTAACTGTATGTATTATGTATGAATTTATATTAAGTATATTACTATAGCATTAATATACATATGGTATATATATAAAGTTATCTGCAGAAAAACAGATTTACTTAATCCAAAGAATCTTGCAATAATAAACACTATGATCACATAACAAGAAAATGTTTGTTTAGGATTTTTATATTATTTTTTATGTACATGTTGGTGTGTAAAAATGCATGGCCTAAATTATTATTGATGTTTTTGGGTTAGTCATGATAGTAGATTTTTTTTTAAGATCTTATATTATTGCCACTTCCCAAAAATAATCTTTGAAACACAAAATCCCAGTATTATAGTTTTAGAAAGATCTCTTCAGCTATCATGCTAACTTAACTGTAATCAATTCAGAAACAAACAAAATATATTTTTTTTTTTTTAAGATAAAAAGCAAATAAAATTACCTGAAAGTGTGAAAGATATAGGAATTATACCATTTTAATTTTTTTATATAAGCATATCAGATGAGTTAGAAGTTAAAACATTGTTAAAATCTATATATTTATAGTTGTTATCTATTATTAATAATGCCAATATACAAATACATAGATATGAATTCCATAAATAAATATGTAAGACATCTTTCACACTTAAGTAAGACAGTAACTATCTGTCTTACATGAATAAGATTTTGCTATTTTTGAATTGAGGGAGTGTGTCAACTGAAGAGATTTATTTGAAACAAAGGTTATTAGTAATGAGCCTTTGTATTTAACTGTTATTTTTCAAGAATTAGCAATTTTATAACAAGTAAAAAATTAAAATTTGTTTCTAGCAAAATAAAGTGCTTATGCTGTGTAAACATAAATTTAATAAATAGATGGCATATTATTGTAATTTGATTGTTATATGTATATATGCACACATATTGTAATGAGAATGGGGTATTGTAATAAGAATGGGTACGCAGGAGAGGAGGGAGAGAAATGCATTTCTTTATTTAAAATATCTATCTAACCGTACTTGATGAAATTTTTGTCTGAGAATGAGATAATGATCAGGTTAAATTAATAAAGAACTATAATCAAAATTTAATTTTAAATAATATTTATTAGGATATTATACAAAATTAATAATATCCCCTGATATAATGATTAATTTACTTATTAGCAATAATTATTAGAAAATTAAAATAATAAATACCTTTCATTCAATCATATATCACATGTAAATATTTTTTTAATAAAATAATGATAAAAATTTTCTGCCAAGTGATACACATCCAGAATAAAAGCATATAACAAGTGTCAATAATTCTGTCCTTTAATGCTCAATTCAATACAAGGTATTCAAATTTCATTTTTTATTAATTAATCTTATATTTTTAAACTTTCTTTCATCTCTTTTATGGGTATTTTTTTCGTATGTCTTATTTTATATTTTTATTTATTGATATGTTATTCATATTTTTAATCATATTTAAAATTGCTCAAAAGTATTCACACATCAACATTATATAAGCAAACATATAATTAAATACTAATAATAAACAAATACTTTATTTTTAAGCATATTTCATCTATATTAGTAATACAGATTTGCAAAAGTCTTTCAACTAGAAAGTCAAATATTGAAAACTGTAAAGAGTGTAAATAATAGTTTCTTTTACAAGAATCTTTTCTGTGCATTGTGATTTAATAAAGCAAGTAAGTAATTGTTTACAAAAGTCATGGACAGTGTATATATTTTATTTTAATAAAAAAGAATCAATTCTTAGTTCTATTTCTGGTATATATATACTTTTATGTGGAATTAACTCATGTGTTCTATTTTTTCATGCCTAATTAGAAAAGATAAATATTCTTGAAGTTTGAATATTTTAAATAGGACTCTGTTTTTAGTGTCTGGCATTGAAATTATAACACACATTTACTTTTTGTAATAATGCATTATTTAAGTCTTATGAAATCTAACATTTTCTACTGTTATATCTGGTGGAAGTTTTTGAAAATGCTCCACTTTTCATTTCTGTATAACATCTTTATTTTATACTAAAATTCAATAAATTGGACTTTATTTTTTGTTAATTCAATTTTACAAATGAAATATATATTCTGTTATTTATTTAGCACAGCCTACATATGTAATATTATAAAGAAGGAATAACTCTCCAGTCATGTGCTTTATAATCTACTTACACTCACCTGTGAGCATTGACTTGAAAAGCAATAAGTGTACACTTATGGTTAGAGCTTATCTATATATAAATCAGTCTTTGTTCACTATGCTGAAATCAGGACTCCAACCTATTATATGCCTGAGTTATATATTATCGTAGTAAGAGAGAGATATAATTAATTTTTAATCACCTGTGTCAAAATATATAGTAAATTTTGAATTTAATAAATATTCTGTTATTTATAAAGTACATCCTATATATGTAATATTATAAAGAAGGAACAACCTTCCGATCATGCACTTTACGAATCTATCTGCACTCGCTTGTGAGCATTGACTTGAAAAACGTAAGTATATGCTTGCTTAGATCTTGTCTATATATATATGCCAGTCTTTGCTCACTATCCTGAAATTAGGGCTTCAACCTATTATGTGCCTGAGTTACATATCATCAATTGAATTGTATAAATAATAGAATATTTATTACAGTAAATTCAAAATTTACTATAAATTTCATTGTAGGTGGTTAAAAATGAGATTGTATCTCCTGCTATAGATTGAAAAAGTTTATACAATTCAATTGATAATATATGACTCGGGCACATAATAGATTGAAGTCCTGATTTCTGCAAGGTGAGCAAAGACTGGCTTATATATTGTACCGAGATACATCAGGAAGGAGTGTGTTTTCTTCGGAGTTACACATAATTTTGGAGAAATATAAATTGATAAAAGATTTGTTTAAATATTTAATAAAAATAAAAGGTCTTGTAGGGTAAAATAAAAAAAAAAAAATTTTTTTTTTATCATAGAAGGGTTTATCGTTAAAAGCATAAATTAGACAGTTTTATAAGATATAATTTTAGAATCACATTTAAATAAAACTTAATGAATTAAAAACTTGATTTAATTGAAATTTGATTTAAGATTGCGTTTAGAAAAAAAAAAAAGCAAGGTGGAGTTCGTTTTGTCTTATAATAATAAAAAAAAGGGGAATATAATCAAAGGAATGTAATAAACAATGGGAGCTAATGACAAACATAAGAAATTTCCATTAAACGGCTAATTAGTGAAATAACTCTTAACAAAGAAATTGAAATTTGCAATCATCTAAAGAATGACCAATGAAACTGTAGAGAGTCGAAAGAAAATAAATAATTGTCCAATAGCAGAAATTCAGAATGTAGATTGAATCCGCAAGATAAGGACCATAAAATATAAAAGGGGCGAACTTTCTATTGTTAAGTTATTAGATTGAATTTGATATTATGATTAAAATTTGATTCTGATTCGGTTCGGTTGATTATTCTTAAATTCATATTCATATTATTAATATACGTCCAAAGTTAAATAAAACATAATGCTGCATTGTTAAACCCATCGTGTGGACAGCCGGCCGAATCCTTCCATGCAATACCAACAGCAGACAGTTCGAAGGTTGATCATGTTCGCGTAAAACAAGAAGGAAGCGGAGTGTCCATGATGAAGCCCACAGGATCCCAATGACATCGGGAAAAGGATCGCAAAGAGTTAGCGCTAACTGACCGAAGGAAATACTATCAGAAGCTACGCTCGGAACTAGGCATAAAAGAGAATGCTAGGTAATATTTATTTTATTCTTAATTCACTAATTAAAAGCCGTAGTAATGTATGGAATAATAAACTTTGAACTTTATATTACGAACAATAATTACTAACTGTCTTTAGCTCCATTATCAAGGGATTTTATTGTGATTTCAAATATATTTGTGTGCGTATAATTATTTTCTAAATGTATGTATAATATGATATTTTTGTTATATTAAATATTATCTAAATTTGAGCAAAAGTGTAATCAATTATATTATAAGACCAAACGAAGTGAAACAGCGTAAACGGAGATTTAATGGGTTAGTGATTACTTATAAAAAAAAAAAAGAAATAAATATCGTAGATCAAATAAATAATAAATGTTATAATAATGAATTATAGTTTAGAAATGGGATATGAATATCCTATGAGATTATGAGAGCGAAATAAATTTTAAATTAGAATTTGGGAAAGGAAGCGAGAAAACTAGTGCAGAGAAAGATTCGTAAATTGATTTTTTTAAGTAGGTGGATTTTGTATTGCATTGATTGTTTTAGCTGAGCTAGCGGGAGCGGGTACTAGATCGTATTGGTCAGGCAGACTTGTCGACAAAGGTCGGCTGGCGCCCATTGGATTTTTTCCTTTAAATAAATAAAGAGTTTGGTTGGCTAATGTGTAATCTAGTAAACGAGTATTAATATTATTGGCGAATATTTGCAAATGATATTGACCCCTCTACCCGAGGTACCAACAGCCCCTATGATAGGATTTTGTGTAAGAAGGAGGTACAAAGTTCTGTATCGAGTCGTTATTATAAATATCGAGTATTTTATTGATGTTATATAAGTGATATTTATAAAAGTTATAAGACGACGTTAAAGGGGGATAGGTATAAATGGTGCGTCAACGTGGAACGAAACTAAACGTTTTGAATGGCAGGACCGATGTGGTGAGCCATGACTGGACGTTTTTAAGCGGTGTGGCCAGAGTCGTGTATGAGTGACATAAGTGATAGCTAGTAAAAAGAAGCGGGAGGGAGCGTGATAGTAGGATTAGAAAACGGTATAAGCAGCGCAACTGTAAAAGTGATTTTGCAATTATATAAAACATGGAGGCATAGGGACACTCCGGGGAATTTTAGCATAAAAAAAAAAAAAAAAGAACTGGGAAGGTTAGGTGTGGATTGTACGCACGTTCCAAATAGAAAATAAAAACAATCATATTAAATAAAGTCAGATAAAATAGGTGTAAAATGGAAATAGCAAGTCGGGTTATCAAAATAAAGACTTTCTCGGGAAACGAAGGGGAAAGACCGAATAGATACTTAGAGAATCTAGAACGTTTTTTTTCATGTAATGAGTTCAGCGAGTCGGTCAAAGTTAATATAGCTATTAGCTACATACAAGATGAGGCCAAAAATTGGTGGGAGTCGCTGGGAATAAAGCCAACGAACTTTAAGGAATATAAACAAGCATTGCTGAAGAGTTATTGGGGGGAGGGGCTTCAGGAAGTTGTTAAACATCAGGTAACACAAGAAAAATGGCGAACAGAAGAATCACTAAGTACATATTTCCGCAAACAAGTGGCGAGATTAAGGGGAATCACAGCATACAAACTATCTGAGCAACAAATACTGCGGATAGTAAGGCGAGGCTTCCCAGAAAACGTCCAAGAAATAATAATAGGGAATGATACCATAGAGCGAGCAGCAGAGATACTCAGGACGATAGATAACGATAAACAGTATGAAGAAAATCGGAGGGAAGAGGGAAATGCAGAAGATAATCGCAGACAAGTAGCAAACCTAGTACAAAATGAAGAGAGGGGCGAGCTGGGAATGGCATATCAATCATGTCCTAAAATAGGAATCGAAGGGAAGGCGATTAATGCACTACTTGACTCAGGAAGCCAAGTGTCGGTGATTTCGCAGAAAACGTTCAATGAAATGGACCGGAGTAACTTGAAAATTAAAACCTTGCCATTAAAGGATGTATACGTAAGGCTGGTGAATGGGAAAAGAGCCAAGTTGGCATCGGAGCAAGCTTGGGTGAGTATTAAGATCGCAGGGAAGGAATACAACCACGTCATGCTGATCTTGGAGGGATTGATACATGATGCTATCCTGGGCTCAGACTTTATGTGCAAAGCAGGATGCGTGCTGGATTATGAAAAGCGACAGGCAAGGATTAATCATGCAGAAATACCGTTTGACGTCTGCGAGGCAAACGATAGTAAAGCGGAGCACGATGCAGAAAGTGCAGGGATACAAATAGAAAAAATAATAATAATAAGGGAAGAGGAACAGGAAAGTGAGAATGGAGAACGACTGAAGAATTTGTTGAATACGTACGAGAATGTGTTTTCAGAAGTTCCGGGAGTTATTGAAGGATACGAACACCGAATAAAGCTTATGGAAGACCAGCCGTATCAAGCGCGAGCATACCCAATACCACATCAATATAGAAATGCAGTAGAAGAACAGCTACAGAATATGCTAAAATGGGGAATTATTTCTAAATGCTCATCCCCATACAATAATCCGTTGGTGACAGTAAAGAAAAAGGACGGGTCTATTCGATTGTGTTTAGACGCGCGACAATTAAATAAAATAACAGTGCTAGACACTAATGCCCCGCCACCTATAAGTGAATTATTAATGAAGTTCCATAAAAAAAAGATATTTTCGACGTTTGATCTAACGGCCAGCTACTGGCAGATCAAGCTTCACCCTGAAGACCGGAAATATACCGCTTTCCGATATAATGGACGGGCATATAACTTTAATCGGGTTCCTTTTGGCTTAAAAAACAGCGGAGCGGGATTAATACAATGCCTTGATCAGGTATTGTCAGAAAGAATCAATAGTTTAATTACGATGTATGTGGACGACATCATTGTGGCCTCGGATAGTGTGGAGGAGCACTTCAAACATTTGAAGCTACTGTACGGGGAGTGCATAGAAAAAGGAATTAAAATAAATTTGGGGAAAAGCCACCTAATGACTACGGAGGTGAAATTCTTGGGACATATCAGTAAGCAAGGAATATCTCCAAATCCAGAGAAAATCGAGGCTATACAACATTTTCCAAAGCCAAGGAAGAAGAAAGACATCAAAGCTTTCCTCGGACTGTGTAATTTTTTCAACCGATTTTATAAAAATTTTTCCTCAGACATGGAACCTCTCTTACAGCTATTAAGGAAGGACAAAAGGTGGATGTGGGAGGAGCAACAAGAGCGTAGTTTTGAAAAGGTAAAAAGGGGGTTTCTAAAAGAGGTCATGCTGTCATACCCAGATTTTGACAAACCATTTGTAGTGCAAACTGACAGTAGTGGAATGGGCCTGGGGGCCACATTATCTCAGGTGCAGGACGATGGGAAATATGGGGTGTTATTCTTTGTAAGTCGCTTATTAAGTAAGCCAGAAAAAAATTATACAGTAACTGAGAGGGAGGCTTTAGCAATTGTCTGGGCCTTTAAGAAGTTTAGACAATATTTAATAGGATCGCAGGTGATAGTGATCACAGACCATAGGAGCCTTGAGTTCCTTAATCATAGCTTCCTCACGAATAGTAGGCTGATCCGATGGAGTTTGATCTTACAAGAATTTAACTATCGCGTGCAGTATTGCCCAGGCAAAGACAATATGGCGGCAGACGCTTTAAGTCGCTATCCGATAGAACCACCGCAACAACATTTAAATTGTAACAATGCGTACATAGCAGCGGCGGAAGTAGATAAAGGTGAGGATATAGAGTGCAGTTTGCAAAGATTAGTGAAAGCGCAAGAAGAGGATACAAAATGTAAGCAAATAATAGACTACTTGCGCCATCAGCCTGCAGGTAGACCTGTAAACAATACATTATGGAAAGAAAGAAAAAAATATTGTTTAAAAAATGGGCTTTTACAGCGTAAAATAAGAGATGAGCATACACGAGTCGTTCTTCCAGTAGATATGCGGAAACAAATAATCAGGTTCATACATGAAAATTATGGACACTATGGGGCAAGCAAGATGGAAGGGTTGATAGGCAATTGGTTTTATTGGCCAAGAATGTATAAGTGTTTTAAACATCATTGAGGGATGTACTGTATGTGCGAAAACAAAGCCCCCAAACTCATCAAGCGTGGGCCCGTTGAGACCTATATATGCATACCAGCCTATTGGCAATAGATTTCTACGGACCCCTACCTCAGTTTAATAGAAAGAAGTATCTTGTTGTAGCCTATGACGTTTTTTCCAAGTTCGTAGCGGTATATCCGGTGGCGCAAGCTAATGCCAAACAAACTATACAGGTACTTGGACATCAACATTTTCGAGACGTGGGAATCCCAAAGCAGATAATATCAGACCATGGAACTTCCTTTATGTCGGAGGAATGGAAAAGGTGGACGAAGCGCCACCAGATCAGACATATTCTCACTTCGATTTGCAATCCACAGTCTAATCCCTGCGAACGAGTCATGAGGGAATTGGGGCGCTTATTTCGTGTGTATCTCCAGAACAATCATCGTAGTTGGGTAAAAGAGGCCACGAGAGTTGCGAACATGATAAATTGGTCCAAGAACGAATCAACCGGGTTCGAACCCATCAGGCTTCATCACAGGAGAAGTACTCCTTATCCATTCAAAACCCCTGTACCGATCAGAACACCACATATTGATAAGAAGAAGGACGCTGATGAAGCACGCTGTAAACTCAGAAAGATGGGAAGTATAAGACAAAGGAGACAAGGGAAGAGCAAGGCTATGTTCAAGCTGGGAGATGAGGTCATGGTAAGGGTAAATCCAGTAAGCCATCCGGAAAAAGGGATATACAAGAAATTTCAACCAATATATAATGGGCCATACAAAATCATAAAGGAGTACGGAAATAACGCCTTCAAAGTCGCCCAAGGGTCAGACTGCAAGGGAACGTTCAATGCTCGATCCTTACAATTACTAAAGAAAACTTAACAAGTAACACGGACACACGAGAATAAGAAAGGACGAACTTCCATCAAAATAAATCGAGGGGATTGTATAATAAGAATAAAGTTAAACGTTGAAACTAAAACCTTCAGCTTGATATTTTAGTTTCAAAAGGGGGGACGGAGAAATGTACCGAGATACATCAGGAAGGAGTGTGTTTTCTTCGGAGTTACACATAATTTTGGAGAAATATAAATTGATAAAAGATTTGTTTAAATATTTAATAAAAATAAAAGGTCTTGTAGGGTAAAATAAAAATAAAAAAAATTTTTTTTATCATAGAAGGGTTTATCGTTAAAAGCATAAATTAGACAGTTTTATAAGATATAATTTTAGAATCACATTTAAATAAAACTTAATGAATTAAAAACTTGATTTAATTGAAATTTGATTTAAGATTGCGTTTAGAAAAAAAAAAAAGCAAGGTGGAGTTCGTTTTGTCTTATAATAATAAAAAAAAGGGGAATATAATCAAAGGAATGTAATAAACAATGGGAGCTAATGACAAACATAAGAAATTTCCATTAAACGGCTAATTAGTGAAATAACTCTTAACAAAGAAATTGAAATTTGCAATCATCTAAAGAATGACCAATGAAACTGTAGAGAGTCGAAAGAAAATAAATAATTGTCCAATAGCAGAAATTCAGAATGTAGATTGAATCCGCAAGATAAGGACCATAAAATATAAAAGGGGCGAACTTTCTATTGTTAAGTTATTAGATTGAATTTGATATTATGATTAAAATTTGATTCGGTTCGGTTGATTATTCTTAAATTCATATTATTAATATACGTCCAAAGTTAAATAAAACAATGCTGCATTGTTAAACCCATCGTGTGGACAGCCGGCCGAATCCTTCCATGCAATACCAACAGCAGACAGTTCGAAGGTTGATCATGTTCGCGTAAAACAAGAAGGAAGTGGAGTGTCCATGATGAAGCCCACAGGATCCCAATGACATCGGGAAAAGGATCGCAAAGAGTTAGCGCTAACTGACCGAAGGAAATACTATCAGAAGCTACGCTCGGAACTAGGCATAAAAGAGAATGCTAGGTAATATTTATTTTATTCTTAATTCACTAATTAAAAGCCGTAGTAATGTATGGAATAATAAACTTTGAACTTTATATTACGAACAATAATTACTAACTGTCTTTAGCTCCATTATCAAGGGATTTTATTGTTATTTCAAATATATTTGTGTGCGTATAATTATTTTCTAAATGTATGTATAATATATTTTTGTTATATTAAATATTATCTAAATTTGAGCAAAAGTGTAATCAATTATATAAGACCAAACAAAGTGAAACAGCATAAACGGAGATTTAATGGGTTAGTGATTACTTATAAAAAAAAAAAAGAAATAAATATCGTAGATCAAATAAATAATAAATGTTATAATAATGAATTATAGTTTAGAAATGGGATATGAATATCCTATGAGATTATGAGAGCGAAATAAATTTTAAATTAGAATTTGGGAAAGGAAGCGAGAAAACTAGCGCAGAGGAAGATTCGTAAATTGATTTTTTTAAGTAGGTGGATTTTCTATTGCATTGATTGTTTTAGCTGAGCTAGCGGGAGCGGGTACTAGATCGTATTGGTCAGGCAGACTTGTCAACAAAGGTCGGCTGGCGCCCATTGGATTTTTTCCTTTAAATAAATAAAGAGTTTGGTTGGCTAATGTGTAATCTAGTAAACGAGTATTAATATTATTGGCGAATATTTGCAAATGATATTGACCCCTCTACCCGAGGTACCGACAGCCCCTATGATAGGATTTTGTGTAAGAGGGAGGTACAAAGTTCTGTATCGAGTCGTTATTATAAATATCGAATATTTTATTGATGTTATATAAGTGATATTTATAAAAGCTATAAGACGACGTTAAAGGGGGATAGGTATAATATAGATAAGCTCTAAGCATAAGTGTACATTTAAGCTTTTCTGTTGATGTTCATGGGAGAATGCAAATAGATTCATAAAGCTCATGACCAGAAAGTTGTTCCTTTATAATATTACATACATAGACTGTGCTATATAAATAACAGAATATTTATTACAGTAAATTCAAAATTTACTATAAATTTCATTGCAGATGGTTAAAATTGAGATTATATTTCTCCTATTATAGATCAAGTAGGTTTATACAATTCAATTGGTAATATATAATTCAGACACTTAGTAGGTTGAAGCCCTCATTTCAGCACGGCAAAGACAGGCTTATATATAAATAAACTCTAAGTTTAAGCATATACTTATGCTTTTCAAGTCAATGCTCACAGGAAAGTACAAATAGATTGGTTGTTTTCTATTCTATCGTGTCAGCCGCATGATGGCGCTATTTCTAGGTCAATTCCTAGAAATATACCATTTCAGCGATCTACACCCAACCTAAGAGGCTTCTTTCTATGATAAAACACAGAGTCCTCATGGCAGCCTTAGCCAACCTAAGAGGCTTTTTTCTACGATAAAAACAGAAAGAGTTCCCGCCGGCTAGCCGGTCTGGCTTTTTTTCTATGCTAAAAGCACAGACAAATGCCTTATTGCTGCCATAGTTGATTGTTTATTAACTTTGTCGTAATGCTAGAATGTCTATTTTCTCCATACTTTTGTGTGAGAGTGTGTGGATTTTAGCCTGTCATAATTATTTAAAATTTCATTACAAAGGTTTTTTTTTCAAGTGCTCTAACCTATTATTATGTTGTAACTTTATTAACAATGTTGTTGTGAAGGTTCCATTACGAATGGGTAACCCTCAAAAAATCCTTTTAAGGGTGTGGCAGAGCAATATTTTGACAATCATGCGAAAAGTAATGTTTTCGTGAAAATTCGGCCATGACAGGTTACTTTTGATATATACTCACAAACAAAAAGTACCCAGTGTCTGATTATTAATTACTGTCCAAAAAAAAAATTAATCTGGTATTATTTTTACATTTACTATTTAAATAAGATTAGTTTTTATATGTACACACATTAACAAAAACAACACAGTTTCTGATTAATTACTGTCCAAAAAAAGAAAAGCAAATTAATTGGGTTTGATTTTTAAATGTAGTATTTGAATTACGGTACTTTTTATATTTACACAATAACAAAAAGAACCCACTTTCCGATTAATTACTGTCCAAAAAAACGCGAATTAGTCGAGTATCATTTTTAAATTTAATGTTTAAAGAACGGTACCTTTTTATATATGCACACTAACAAAAAGAACCCACTTTCTGATTCATTACTGTCCCCCTCCCCCCAAAAAAAGCAAATTAGTTGGGTATCATTTTTCAAGTGAGTATTTCAATGATGGTCCTTTTTATATATACACACTAACTAAAAGAACCCACTTTCTGATTAATTACTGTCCAAAAAAAAAAAAAAGCAAATTAGTTGGGTATCATTTGAAAACTTAGTGTGAATTTTTAAACGTCTGTGAATTGAATAATGTAGAATTGCGTATTATTTTCTATTCAAAAAATACAGTAACTTTTTATAGATACACACAAACAAAAACAACCCATTTTATGATTAATTACTGTCCAAAAAATGTAAATTATTTGGGTATCATTTTTAAATTTAATGTGAATTTCTAAATTTTTGTTTTTTAAATAGTAATATTTACTATTAATTCCTCTAATTTTCTATTACAAAACTAAAAAAGCCAATATTTATATAGAATAACAGGCCCGGCCTGGAATCATAATATATATGTGTTTTTGATTAGCATCAACGCCATCAAACGGCTGACATGAGAGAATAGAAAACCAATAGATTTAGAAAATTCATGACCGGTGAGTTGTTCTTTTTTATAATATTAAATGAAATATATTTTACAAAATCATATTTGACTTTACAAATATTGAAATATTGTTATTAAATGAAATATATTTTACAAATCATATTTGACTTTACAAATATTGAAATATTGTTTTTATAGCTTTATGTTGGAAGTATGAAAGCACGATTTAATATTATTATATTGACAAACTTAAAGTATAAATATACAGGTTATTACTGTACCAGTCAGATGATGTATGTTGGTTTAACCTAGTTCGAATACTAGACGAAAGTACCTTGAAGCCACCCATACTCGAGATATTAAATCAAGAATACTATGACCTCTGCCCTATTCGCCTATTCTCGAGTCTAATTATGAACCAACAACATTATCTGAGACACGCATAAATTATTTTCTTACCCGGCCCAAAGCTTAGCATCGGGGAGAGGCATGGATGAGAACACTTACGGGACTAACTAAGTTAAATGTGCATAATATAAATATAATACAAAATATGTGTTTGTGCGTGCCTGGATCATTGGATAAGTAAAATAAAAGATTAAGCTAATAAGAAATTGAAATAATATTATAAGACTTAAGCTTTTAGATTCAAGAATATAATTTAATAAAATGTAAATTGTAAATATTTGAATGATTTTAATTATCTTCGCTATTCCCCGATTGATTATATATATGACGTTACAATAAGGCGGAGGGCAATTACATAACATTTTTGTGGTTTAAACATTACTTTCCCAATTTGAATAAAATTATTAACTCTAATCCCCTCGATAAAGCACACTTAAAATAAATATTTCACAAAGCATTTTCTAGTTGCTTTGTGCTTAAAACAATTTGAAAATATTTAAGACATTTACTAACTAAGATATAAGTATGGGGCTAAAGGCGGACAAAAGAAGCGTTATCGAGGAGATCAAGTTGGCAAACAAAGGAATCTTACTAGTATTTAGAAGACCGATATTATTTTAAATTGGAAAGTTTTAAATGGAAAAAAATAATTTAAACCGCAAATAAAAAAACCAAGAAAACATTTATATGTATTTTAAATGAGGAATAGCGAAGGGGAAAAGGTTAAATATAAATAGATGATCACACAAAAATTAAATATACATCTAATATTAGTATAATAGAAAACAGTTAATTATATATATCATTAAATAAAACAGTTAAGAAAGGTATTTATCAAATGTAAAGTAATAAATAGTTCATGAGACATACGGTTACCCGTCGGGCTTCCTTGGTCCAGTTCCCTCGATGTTTGTGGCTTGATACGTCAGTAGAGATATTTGTCCGGACAAATGAATTTGAAGTAGGAAGCATTTTAAGACTAAAGGCACACACATGGCTGACAGTTCGCATTTATAGATGGCAGGCACGTTAGGCATTTTGATGGACATAGGACATTGGCGGCAGGCAAAGCTGTGGTGCCTAACTGCCAAACATGATCACGTCCATCAAACTAGTATAACTTTTAGCATGTTGCATGTTGAAACTTTGAATAGGAATTTTTCCGCATCTTCATGCACAAAATCAGAATGACCGCGAGCATCTTCATGCACAAAATCAGAATGACTGCGAGGACAAAATTTGAATAAGTTCGGGAACAAAATATGAAGCAGTTGAACAGCAAAATCTGCCTAATTCAGGAACAATATTTAACTGCTTTTATAAGTAAGATTTCTTCTCAAAGCAAAGCACAGGATCTCCATGAATCAGCAAAAGAATCAGAAAGACCATGTCTTTTGCTCTCTCCTTTTTATACCTTTCTAAGAGCTACCCTTCTATTGTTTTGCGTATGATTTTAGATCTTGATAAGCCCCTCCCCCCACTCCTTTGTTTTACTAAAAATAAACTTTCAATTTCGTTTTATCAAATTGTGCATTTAATTTGAATTTTATTTAATTAAAAGGCCATCTTTAATTGCCTTGAATGGACTAACTAATTAAACATACCATTCCTTTAGAAATGTTGGCAGACTTATCTTAAAATAAAAGCATACGCCATTTTAACAAAATTTAAACGACAAAATTAAAAGAAAAATATCTTATTTCTTTTTAATAAAATAACCTTTTAGTTTAACAGAATTTTGCATTAAATCATATATACGCTTGATGTTTATATATGTTTGATTAATAAGTTTTATAAGTAAATTTCAATAGCACTTTAATCTTAATGGAATTTATTTTAAAAGAAAATATTTTAATGCAAATACAAATTTGAATACCGTTAAGTAAGCAAAATAAATGTATTAATTTTAGCTTTAAGGCAAAACCCTGCTGATACTGGACTACAAACTTAATTCAGATCTACAATATTAGTTAAGTTTATAGAAGCCTGTGAAGCATGGATCAAGCTTCCGGATCCATTGCTTCATTACTAAATATTGAAAAAATGAGTTGTAAATATAAACAAAGGATATAATTATATCACAATGGTCATACATTGATATGAAAATAAACTCAGAAAAAAATTGAATTCATTTTTAAAATTTTTTCTTCATATGCAAGCAAGATAAATCATCAAATTCTGCTTTAAAATCTGATATTTGCTTTATAATTATTACAATATTTGAAAAGACTTTAATACCATACCAATGACAGATAATGATGCTATACACATTGTGATTTTCTTTGTTTATATTACAGTGGAGTTTATTAACTTCTATTTCTAAAACTAAAAGACAAATGAATAAGTTGAAAGTGTAAATGTGTATTTTTTTTTGTTTTAAATAATTATCAACCAAATATTGTGTAAAATAAAGATATTTTATAATCAAAACATATTTTTTATTCCAAGAACTTTGCACAAAAACTAGACTAGAAGAAATCGAATGCTGATTTGGGCCTTTTTTTCTGTAATAAACAATAAAAATGTTAGATTTTAGCCATCCCCATAAGATATTGACCTCTTCACATTTTTTTTTTTTTTTTTTAAATCAATAAAAGAAAGAATCTACATTATTACAAAAAATCTATTTTAAAACGAGCTATGATAATGGTAAAACAGCAATCTAAAGCAGCGGAACAACCATACTTTTTCTGAAAGAAACACCGAACATGTTCGTTTCTTATGCTTATACAAGCTATTAAAAGTGACAAACTCCATACAGTAGTGCAAGCCATAGTAATAAATGGATGCAAGAAGGTTGGTGCATAAAATTCCTACCTAGTGCCTGGAGAGTTTGTCATTGTTTTAACAGCTTGTGTAAGCATAGAAAATAGAGATCATGTGATGTTTAATGGTTTAATATCCTGACCATGACATGATAGTGACTATAGTTATTAAAGAACCAGAGACCAAACTGTATAGATACTTAACATGTTCAACTCTATATGACTGCACAAGTGAATGAATGTTGGATTTAAAACATTTGTTTTATTTTGAACTCGGAGCTTTATAATTAACCAAAAAGGTGGCTGCTGGAGGTTTGCATTAGATCCTAAGATCTAAGTGCAGTATTCTAAGGAGGTTTCTTACTGATGAAAACCACAAACTAGAAACTGGGAATATTGGATGAGTAGGCACTAGGTTGAGATTTTATGCACAAACCTTGCATCCATTGATTACTATGGCTTGCACTGGATGGCATTACTGTATGGACAGTTGTCACTTTCACTTTTTCTGTTTTTTTTTTAAATTCCATTTTTCATAAATTTGCTTGCAGATCTCACTTCATTTAAAATACTTGCCAGTTCAGAAGATGTAGTAACAGAATGAATACTTATATTCTTGTTCTTTATTACTATAAATTTCTTTATAGAACTCTGTAATGAATACCATGATGTTATCTCTATTTTTAGTAATAGTTCCATTTTCTTATTGCTAAAACAACTTTCCTTTTAATACCAAGTTATTGTTTTACAATTTTCAGACTTTATTTCTTTACCACTTTTATTGCCGATTTATAATTATATTTTTTATATCATTTTACAAAACTCTAAATATTAAATTATTCTTAATGGATCATTTAAAAAAAGTTCATATTCCTTTTTTTTTTCTCACATTGTTTTTGTCATAGTAATACATTTACCAGTTAATTGTTGCTTTTTTATATTAACTCTCTTTGTTGCAATTCTTAGTAGTGTATAAGTTTATTTCATTCACGTCTGAAACAGCTTCTAAATTTCTTAATATTTTAAAATGTTTTGCCAATTGTAATTTAAATTCACTGGACTGGCAATTCTGTTTTTTTAAAATAATTTTTGTCTCTAGGTTTGCATTAGTACATATCTTACATCTCGCTAATAATAGGTGATCACTTCCTGTGTTGAATCTATTAAGAACATTACAATTTTGAAATACCTATTTTATGTTAACCAAAATATAATCATATTCTACTGTACCTTCATTTGGATGCTTCCATTTGGCATGATTCTTAAAGAAAAAATTCATAATATATTTGTTTTTCTGTGAATTCCTTGTCTGTGTCTTCTATTACCCACAGCACTTTCATTTTAAAGTTTTCCCTGACAATTTTAAAGTGTTGTTTAATCTGATCAAAAGCATTTTGTATATCTATAAGAATCCTGTACTTTTTCATCATAATGAGAATTTGTTGTAGCATAAATCTAAATTATCTACATTTGCTTATCTTTCATTAGTTAATCTTGTTATTATCACTGATAAACCAACAATTTTTTATTTATAATGGATCTCATTTTACTTGTACTTCTAATATTTATGTATTTGTTGTAAAGGACATGTCTACTTTTTAATTCTATTGTTGCCTCTTCACTTTTCATCTTATTTCACAAAATCCAATTATGTACCTTTTAAAATTAGACAATTCTTCCGATTTATGCAATGTTCCAATACTTGAAAGTGATCTGCTGCTGCAAGAACCTATATAAAAGATTAAATGGTACCCTGGGTCTACAGTCAGGGAATTCTGAGTATCCTTTGTTTTTGACAGCTAACTTCTGTTTTGACTGATGACTTTACAGCCTTCTGGGAATAGGAATCATAGCTTAGTTTTATCTGTCATGGATTATAAATATCTAAAAAATTCAGGGACTTACATTTATCTTATTTTTAAAAAAACACAACTTGATATCTCATTTAAGAATTCAGAAATAAAAAGCCAGTAATTTCACCATGATTACTGATGGATATTGATGAGCAGTCTATCCATTTACCATATGTATAATCACATAGTAATAACAGCTACGATGACAAGAATGAATATTAAGCGTTTGCCCTGCTTATTTTCTTAAAGGCCTCAAAATGGAATCAAAAGTATCCTTTCAGTTAATAGCAAACTCCTTGTAGCCAATAAGCTTGTATAGGTTGTTCAAAATGAGATTCAATTTCTATCATCTATTTGAACAATTATTAGTTTACAATGACTAATGTTACCTTTAAACCTAGCTAATATATATGTCCACTTCAAATTTCCTGGTATTACCAAAAGAAAATCTATAAAGATTGAAAACTAAAAAATGGGTGAATTCACTCTATTTGCAGATGTATGAGAGTGTTATTTATTTATAGCTTATGGGAAATGTCAATTTAATTAAACTTGTCATAGAGAATAAATAAGGTGGGATGAGTGCAGTTTAATTTCCCAAAATGATATATATTTCCAATTCTATATACAATATTTTGTGCTATAATATAAGCTAGATTAATAGTATTTTAAATACAGAAACACTCTAGTTATAAAAGCACAATACAATTGTACTATTCATTTGATATTTATTTTGTTAGCATATATCCTTGTTGGTAGCTCAGAAAAAACCAAATTAACATTTAAGCATTCAAATTTTTATTATGAATAATAAATAGGTAATAAGTTAATTCTTCATATGTCATAGCAAATAAGTTAATTGACTATAAATTTAACAAATAAAACAATCCTAATTAAATATAGAGCAATGAAATGTTGAAAATTCTTTTATTTATAAATCGTTATCTTTTTATTACTCATCCTTAAGGCAGTCCCATTTTATTTTAATTTGAGTATTATTCTTGTAATTACATCGTCTAGTTTTATAATTGTTGAATATTGTAAAATCACTTGACAGTTGTAAAATTAGATGATGGAAATAGTTCAACATATAAATGATAAAAAATGTACCAGATGATTGGAAAAATATATAGTAAAATTGATATTTAAAAAAAGATAATAAAGACGATATTAGAAATTACATACCTATCCTTCTTCTATCACTTTATATAAAATCTTTACCAAGATAATTACATGTAGTTTACAGTGAACTTTATATTCTAACCAACCAAAAGAGAACAAATGGTTTTAGCACAATGGATCATATCCAAATGTTGAAAAAGTTGTCATTATGCTTTGGATTTATGGATTATGAAAAGACATTTGATTCTATGGATGAGTTGTACATTAATAGCCATCTGCCAGCATGATAATTTCATAGGGTTTTATCTTTGTGATTAAGATCAAATATATTATAATCTATCTTTTCATATTCTAATGCTTTTTAATTAAGATATAATCTGACTTTAAGGTAGAATGAATGAGTGCATTTGTGTATGAAGGACAGTCATGATAAAAAACAACAACTAGAGCTTCATTCTCTTGAGGCTGGAAAGGATTCAGCCACTGTAGTAGTTGATAAATGAAGCAGTGGATGCTAACAATATTCTGGTTATAGACAAACGATTCAATAATCTTATTTACATATCTGCAACTATAGATAAAGATATGAGTTGAAAGAAAAATTGTAATATTAAATAGGAAATTGTTGCACTTCATGAAATCCGAAGAAAAATGAAATAATTGATTTTAAAAGTGAACTTGAACATGTAAAAGTAAATATTGGAAGTTAGAAGTGGGTGGGATCATAAATATAAAATGAAAAATAATTTGCTGAAATTAATACATTAGAAAGAGTGATAAGTTACTCAACTCAATGGAAGGCTATAATCTTAGATAATTTATATTCAAATTAATTCTCATTGTAATGTAAATATACAGAATGTTAGTATTGGAAAATAACTGAAAGAAGAAAAAGTTATCAATAATCATGTATATGGAAACAAAAAATGGAAGTATATATAAACTTGTGGGATTTGCAGAAAAATGAATTTTGTATATTATGAATTCTTTTTTTGAGAAAAATCCAATTCAGAAATTGACATAGAAGCATCTAAATGAAGCTAAAGCAGAATTGGATTACATCCTGATTAATGGAATATATATATAATAGATTTAACATAGAAAGTGGTGGTCAATTAAAGAGATGTAGGATATATGCTAATAGAAAGCTAAAAAGATAAAGGCTATTAAGAAAGACTATTAACACTTAATAATCCTAACCTTCAGGAATACTCCAATAAATTTCAATTAAATTCAGATTTTGATGGTAACTGATACTTTATTAAGAAATGCTACAAAGATAGAGAACACAAAGAATAAACAAATCACCAGTAAAATAAATCAAGACAATAATTATCTTTTACTGATTAACTTCCTTTGCATTTTAATTCCTTGTTTAAAATCCAGATCAGTTTTTCACTTAACAATCCAATGTCATCTTTTTTTTTTAATTAAAAAAATAAAATACTTATTTCATCTTCAGTGATCTTTTTTTTCCATTCTCTATTCAGAATTTGAATGTAATTTTTTTTAAAAAAAAAATTATAACATATAATCAGAAATTAGAAAAGTTATTGGGAAAAAAGCCAGACCGTGTATTAAACTTGTTTTTAATTTTGATTATAAATGTGTGCAAACTAATTATTGTACAAGTTAAAAATCATCTTTGAAAATTCTAAGAGTGATAGAAATTTTTAAAAAAGAATTTTGATTAATGATATTCTATCTGCATACAAAAAAAGTGGAAAAGAAAATTTTAAAAATTACACACCTATTAGTTTTCTATCAGTTTTATGCAAGATTTTTATCGAAACCATTACAACCTGTTATAGAGAACTTTACTATTAAAAACATCAAAGTAATAATTTAATCCAAATTAGCTACAGGACAACAAATAACTGCAAGAAATAAAAAGCATAAAAACAAACAATGAATATAATGTACCATTTTACATTAGATTTGTAAATCATAACAATGATAAAGATTCTGGATATTATTAAACTCTGGAGAATGCATATCAAGATGTAACAGCAGTAAATAAATTACATAATGACAAAAGATTAAGATAATGGTTATCACCATGCTATATCATGTCTTCAATGCATTTAATAATGGTAACCCAAAGGAGTAACTTTTAACATTTTTCTGTTGCATAGACTGTTTAACATATAGTTTTGAAAACATATTAACATAATATTCTATATATGAAGTTATGTTCTGTCTTATTTAAACAGGCTTAGTCGTTAACCTAACATTAATTTGATTTGCAAATTAGATCCATGTTGTTATCAACCTCAACAAAGAAAGAACTTATCATTGCTATAAAAATGTTTATCAGTATATATATATTTTTTTAAAAATAAAAGCTCATTCATCAGTGTTTGATAAGTATGAAAAAATATCTATAGCGCTGGAAATTTTTTGTTTTATAATGGATAATTACAAAAATTGAATTACGTTATACATTCAACAATGGGTAGTTGAGTTTGTGTTAACTCATCTGCCAGAAAACAAGCGTGTGTTTCGTGCAATAGGAAAATATTTAAATTTCGTCTAATCTTACCAAAAATTATTATAATGATTAGTGTTCCTGATGTAATATAAAACTTTTTTTTTTTAAAAAAAATGCATCTTACAAACACTAAATATCATAGTGTTTTGTTAAAATTTTAATACGAATAAATGTTATTTTTAAATGGTATCTCTGTTTTTCTGCATGTTATTTACTTTTATTTTTGTTGGAGAACAGATTTAATGACTTTAGAGACTCTCTAGACAATGAGAATTGTAATTAAACTTTAATTTTTTTTTGTTAATCAACTGTCGTAATTTGCTATTGACATTCATTTAATCTTTAACACAAATAAATCATCCTGCCATTTAGCAAGCCTTACTTTACTAAAAGCTTTTTGATGAAAATAATAAAATTTGAAATAAATATAATTTTTGTTTGTCTGAAGGTTTGTTATAATAGATCTAGTTGAATTGTTAAATGTTTTTAGAAAATTCAAATTTTATCTATATTTTTTCAAATAAAATTAATTGTTAATAATAGCATAATTAGAGGAATTTGAATTCAGAATTTTTCATCCTTCACTCCATTTCAGTAACCGATACACATGACCACACACATGCGAAAAAGACATATAATCTTCAATATACATATTTTGTGCAGAACCAGCACTCATCAGTTAAGTCAGATTATAATCTCCCATACACATATACACTTAGTGCTTGGTTTATATGAAGATAGTAATTCCTCAAACTTTAATGGACAGACTTCAATCTTTTAACCTCCCAACTATTCAACCATTTATTTCATTGAAAAATTGATGATGGAACACTGAGCGCCCTTATTGGATTTGATATTTTAATCATACTCATATAGATATTACATCACTCTAAGAACAAATAGTATAGAATGCATATTTAGAATAGTAGTTTTTGTCCCTTTTTTAAAAACAGTGCTGGGCTGACGAATTCATAGTTTAATTTGAGGAGTGAATGATAATCTTTAGATTTATGAATACTAAATGTAAAGTTATGCTCTAACCAAATAGATTATTCTGTCAAAGCTAATAATCAAAAATTTAATTAGTATATTTATATATGAAAATTCTTTTGATTTCTCTATAAAGAATGATCACATTAGGCTAAGTTATGGGATTGTTTTACTCTGCTATATAAACAGCTTTTAAAATTTTTTTATTTCTGCTCAATATTCTTGGGTTTTCCCAATCAAATTTATTGTTCACTGATACATAGTCTGCTACTAGAGACATACATATTTTTTCCCTTTATTATCATTATTTTGTGTTTTTAAAATAATTTTTGAATAAGGTAACCAATTTCATCACTGTATACCAATGTTAGTTATATCATACAAATTAATATAGAAACAGTCTAATCTTGAAATGTTGAAAAACAAGAACAGCATCTATGATATCCCATATGATTTTGGGAAAACATATATTGGTGAAACTAGATACTCCTTTGAAAAATGATTAAAAGTAGATAAAATAATAATAAAAAAGAAAATGGGAGATATATCTAAAGCAGCAGTTTAATTGGAAAACAAAAAAATTAAATAGAAGAAAAAATAACAAGAAAATTTAAAGAAACTGTGCTTACATCACTATGGCAAATAATCTCATAAGCCAACATATTGTGATAATCTATAATGTTTGGAAACCACTCATTAATTCCATCCTCAAAAAAGAAAATGGAAACATTTTGATAGCTTAGCATGGGGATTATGGTGATAATCTAATCACTAGGCTATTCTGTCAATAGTAGTAGTTAGTAATTTATGAATCTAAAAGCTATCAATTTAATCCTCATGTTAGACTATCATTTGGTCAGATCAGCAATACCCCTATGTTACTATTAACAGTGAAATATATTTGAAAAAGTATAAATAAATTTTGAATTTATTTATAAACATTTAATAATTCCACTAAGTGATGGATCCAACATATAACTAGAAGTATAATTTTTATAAAAATGTTTACTTCATTTGGAAATATCATATTAATTTCACTTTAGTTTAACAATAGTTTTAGATTATATTTGACCATTACATACATGGGACCTATTTAATTTACACAAAGATTAGTTTTATGTAAATAGTAATAAAGTAGTATTGAAGATAACATCATCAATTATTTATATGTTCTATTAAACCATGTCTATCCATTATCATACTGTTACCACATTTTAATCTTGTATTTCCTTCATGATCAGCATATTTGAATTATGTGAGTGACTCATCAGCATTCTAAGATCAAAAATAATTGAACTACTATTTATTATAGTTATGGACCAGATATATGAAAAATTTCTGAATTGATTCAGAAATTCTTCAACATTGTAAAAAACTCTTAGCTTCATTATTCAAAATTAAATTCAGATAATGGGTATGATAATCCTTTAAATTATTATTCCAAAAGTCTCATTATTCCACAATTGATTTTTTTGTACATTTTAGTGCAAACTAATATACATACATGTATTGTAATGATACATATGGGCAAAAGGGATGGCCTCTATATTCAGGTGCCAATTTTCTATAATATGGACTTATGTGTTGAGACTCTTAATATTCTATTTGAACTTTATTGAATGAAACTAATAACTATAACATCTGTAAAATTATTCATAAATATTAATCAAAAACAAGGCTCTACAATAACATATTTAAAGTCAAAGGGTAATTTTATTAACTTCAAATATATTTAAAACGATTAATGATCTCAGGGCTTAAAATAATAATAATAATAATAATGTGACTATGATTTGAGGTGAATGAATAAATAAAAATTAATACGAACTGATTAAGTGAAAAATCATCCAATTTTATTTACATCACTAACAAATAATATTAAGAAGCAAATGACATTAATAGTTTAAATGGCTCCAATCAACTTATGAAGCTGTTACAAATAGTTTTATAAATAAATGTTATATTAAAACTTTTATAAAATTTAAATGAATCTGGATAATTACAGCAGATAAAAGGATATTATAATCCCAAACATTTAAGTTATATACAATAGTGAGATCCTTTAGTTTATTCTCCTCAGTTGAAACATAAACAATATAATGTGGGCTAACTATTTAAACATTTATGCATGGCACTGTATGTGCACATAGGTATATAAATAAAATATTAAAATTGTTTTATACCTGGACAGTAAACCTATTATCTCTGAAAGCTCTAAAACAAAGAAAAATATGCAAGCATAGTAAAAAATATATATAATTGAAATTTTATTTTTCTGAGAAAGTTTCTTTTTTAAAAGTTCTTGTATGAAAGTTCTTTTCTAGATCCTATAATCAGTGAAGCTTAACAAGCTTTGGATGAATTTGCTTCAGGCAGTGATTTTTTCATACTAAATTATCTCTGTAATTTGTAGGACAATGCATTTCTCCAAAAAGTTTCATTTGACTCCTGTAAGTCATAAACATTTTCTCTCAAGGAATTCTGTTATGTTTGTGATCAAATGGCTTATTTTACAATGAAATAAATTTCTTATGATTGGCATTTCTTAAGCATGAATTTCATGAAATATACTTATTGAAATTTTGCAATAATGTTTATAAAGAGGATTCTTATAAAAATGACAAGGACTTATAAATGCATGTCAAATGACAATCATCAAACATATAGGCAGGAATTGGATCAAAGGCATTTGACCCCTTTTTACTTTCCTGCTAGCAAGAAATTCTGTTATTCGAAAAAACCAACTGTATATTTCTATAGGAAATAGATCTAATGTTATCAGCTGCACATTTAGATTGCAAGTAAGTAAATTTTACTCTGTGTTATTCTTTTTGCTGTCCTTTTTTATTTCCTAATTTCACATAACATTGTTATTAGGATTCTACAATAGATTATCTAGTGAAATCTTTATATAAATTTTGGTATATTCATGCACACATTTAAAGTTAGTGTTTTAGATTTTTCAGAGATTAATAAAATATAAATAATTTAATCTTTATAAAATAAATATAATAAGCTTTCGGTATTTTGGTTTTTACTTAATAATCTTACCTAAATTCACATACATAGCTATTATCATTCAACTTTTATTAATTAAAGGCTAAATTATAACACGTTTTTCTTTTTCAAACATTTATTTATGGTTTGGAATTATATATATATATATAAACATTCTGAAAAATATATAAATTATTTAATTAACATATATGTGAACAAAATTGGATTATTAATTAACAAGTTGGTTCTCATAAAGCAAAATATACAAATGTAAACATTTTTTTAATATATAGGCTTAAGGGTAGTCATATTATAATATATATATAAAACACATTTTTTTTGTATCAGAAGCAATTTTTTATATTGTTTGTTAACATTAAAATAAGTATCTATATGATTTTATTAGCTAATTTTTCAGCATAAGAAAGAGGCGACCTCTATCTCCATTTACAGCCGACCTACATGAACTTAAGAAAATAGTTTAAAGTTATGTATGCACAGGCTTTTGTGATTTAATAAAATACTGGAAAACAAAAATTATTTAAAAAATATATGCATAAAATTTTTAGACAATTAAATTTGGTTGAACTTTGTATCATCATCATTACCAACATCATTATTAAATACATATTAAATGATCTTTTAATAAGTATATTTATGAACAGTCCAATCAAGTAATAAAAAACAATTTTTGGTGATGGTGTGCAACCACCATTATCTAATCATTAATATAAATAGCAATCAGAAGTTATAAAGTAAATATATGTAATCAAACAAAAAGAAAATCTTGATTTTTGAATAATTTCAAAATCTGATTCACAGTGAGAGTAGCTTTATTATCATCAGTATGAGATATGACAGCATCATTTTGACTACTTTTATGGGTGATTGTGTTAGTAAAACAAGTGTTATTAATATATAATTCAATATGATATCAAGCATGTTAAAAAGGACAAAATGTGTGAATTATTTTGTAAAATGCATTTTTTCTGCCTAAAAACAAATAAGTAGTCAAGCATTGGTGGTTGAGAGGTCAGCTGCCTACAACCAATTGTCCCGGGTTAGCGGGTTCACTTCCCAGCCAATGCTATGATACATGAGAAAAAAACAAATAAGTAGGCACCAGGGCATTATTATAAAATTACAATAATCATTAGCAAAAACTTATTGCTTAAATTATGAACTATATTATAAAGAATGAGTACTTTTATAAGAAACTATTTAATGTATTTTTTAAATATTACTCATTATTTATGGTGAAAACTTTATCTGGACAGTATAGCTTGCAAATGTGTATTGGTATTATGGCAGTCAAAAATATAATCATCCAACATGAATTTTTAAAACTGCTTCGATGTAATTACTAAAAACAAGGGTTAACTCGACTTAATAATTTCTCTTAAACATGTGTAAAATAGTAAATCATTGATGACAACAAAGTATTATTCTGAATATTCTAATTGGTCTTGAGGAAATTCTGTTTCTCAACTACTGTAAATATGCTAATTTATTTGTATATTTCTTTTATTGTTTTTTAATTATATTTTGCAATACTGATGGCAAGAGATGGATCCTTATTTAAGTAAATGTGACATAATAAATGATTTATAATGGAGTGTTTTATATTTACCTGCTAAGTAAAAAATAAAATAAAATTATAGGATCAGCTTTTATAGGGCTACTGCTGTGAAGGAAGTGTAATATTTTAATAGTATTTAGACTTATTTTATAGTTAGCATACCAGCACTCATCTAACCATTCCATATTAATGTGGGATCTTCATCATCCAGGTAATAATAGCTAATACTGGATGGATTTCTGGATTGGGTATAGGTCAGCTCTCTAAAAAAAATCCCAAACTTTTTTTATGGCTTGAAAAAAATGCATTATTCTTTTGCACCCATATTTGTGCACATCCTTATGTTCTAATATGTCTTTATTATATTTGTCTCTAAATTGCTTATTGCTTTCTTGTTTAAAACCAATAACTGTATACAAAATTTTTATACATATTATTTTTAATAAAAAATATTTAAACAAAAATAAAATACTAATTGCAAAATATAGTATTGTTAAAACAAAAAAATCAGATAATATCACAGTTACAATTATTTTATTTTGTATTTTGAAGCCAATAATTATAAATGTGGACTACTAGGTTTTCATTCTGTTTAATGGCATTAACTGGAAGTACATTAGTATTAAAGCTGCAACATAGGGGAGATAGGAGGCCTTTTCACACCCATAATAAATGTGTAATGCCACGATGACATCAAATTGAAAGAAAATAATCTCTGCGAGTATACATGAAAACGTGTTTTTTTTTCAACACAATTTTTTTTTGTAAGACTTCGACATTTTCAGTTATTGTCTAGATTTCTTTCTGACAAGAGCCAGGATAAATAAAAATGCAATAAAAGTCTAATAATTAATATGTATTTTATTTTATTTTTGTACTTTTGGTTTAATTTCTTTATAAAAAAATGACATTTATTAGCACTTCTCTGAAAATCCCAGCATACTTTGCAATCATGTGATACACTTTTGGAGTGAAAATTTTTACTGTAGATCTTCATTTTCTGTGGTAATAGTACAGTATATGTGAAAACTTTGGTGTTAATGCATAAATTTCTGTTATATATTACATAGTAAGTGCCTTAGGTATATAGTTAATGCATTTTTATCCAAATTACTTAAAAATCAAAATCATTTACAGTTTGTTTGGTGTATATTTAAAGTAACAATTTTTTTGACTAGTGGCGCCATTATTGTAATATCACAAATCACATTTTATTTTTTATTTTAAATGACATTTTTTTTTTTTTGGAAACTTGTTAATGTTGAAATTTTATTTTAAATGTCATTCTTAAAAATTGTTACTGTTTAAAGTCACATTTTTTTTTTGGATACTTGTTAATGTTGAAAATGTTCTATATATTTATTATGTTTTACTATTTTTTACCTTTATTTATTTTTAGTCCTGCAACATGGAGCATGTATAGATCTATTTTTCCAGTTCACATTCATATCAGCCTTCTGATAACTTTATAATTCTTGCCGAAATACCATGTACAAGATCTGTATACATGTTCTTTTTTTTTTGCCAAAAAGAGTCATGTACAAGATCCGTGTACATGTTATTTTGGTCAGATCACAAGATTACAAAGTTATCAGCAGATTGATATGAATGTGAACAGGCACAGTAAATATAATAATGCTCTGTGTTGCAGCTTTAATATTAAAGTACCCAACTGGACTATGTGCAGGTATAAATATTTTTTTAGATCCTAATAATCTGCAATGCAAGCAATATTTCCTAATATTTTTCTACTCCAATCATCTATTGTAATTTTGAGCAGTCACTGAGTTAAAAATAAACCTGCTACATTTTCATTCATAGATTAGTTTCTGTTTATCCAATAGACTCACATGCAAAGAGCAAAATAAATAAATTACCACATCTATTACTGATGTTAGAAGCGATTATGTACTACCTTACTGGTAAAAAGATAAGGTGGTTTTTTTAATAAAATAGGACAAAGATCTTTCCAGCAGCTTTTTATATAAAAATAGTAAAAGAAAAAATAGAGTTCACTAGGCTTGCCTATTGTTGGTTGATGAGGATTTGAGTAGTTTTCTATCTTGACTTACTATCCAATTAAGAATAGTCGAGTTCCATATATCAAACTGGGATGGTTAGCTGGGTTGGGTATGGGCCAATTACCTAAAATTTCTTAAAAATAATTTTATTCAGACAGAATTTGAATATGATTGTAATAGAAATATTAAATCATTATGATCCATGGATCGATTTGTATATAAGAACTACAAATAAAACAAACACAGTCAATAAAAAATACACTAGGAGAAATCTCTCTTAATTATTATCATTAACCAAGATGCAATTGTAATAAACAAAAGTGGATTAAACCTAAATATTTTATAATAAAATATAAAGATTTTTATTTAATCATTCCACAAGTAGATATAATAATCAAAATACCAAAAGCAAGAACTTTCTATTGTGATCTAATAATAGCATACAAAATTCTTCAAAGTGAAGTATATCTCCCAAATCTATATCAAATAAATTACAAAACAATTAACAGGATAATAAGCAAAGATAATTGGCTCAGTGTTAACATTTCAATAACTAGAAAATTAAAAAAAATTCCAAAAACTGTATGGCTTCATGCATACTTAGTTTACTTTCAACTCATTATATAAAATTACATCTATTAAAGTTTATCCAAACAAAAAACTAAATATTATCTTAGAGATCTATTTTGCTCATTGTGTAAAAATAAAATAAAAGAGAGACATTTCTATAGATTTTCAAATACTGAAAAGCATCTCAAATTTAAGAAACCTTATCTTTTGAACTCCAATTATAAATCTAAAAAAAATAAAATATCAACACATATTAGAAGATTTAGCCCACATAGTAGTTTGATCCCTATTTATTCATAGAAAATTTTATGGTGTTTGACAATAAAAAATATAATTGGATTTTTAAAAATAAACCAAAAATGAAATAAAATTACCTACAATAACCGAAAATATTGAAGCTGTAAATATTGCTGTACATATTTGTGCTTCACCTAGTGCCAAGTATATAAGCACTAGCACGGGTTTGAACCCAACTTATATATGTAATTGAAAGCGTCTCAAGCAATAGGCAGTAGCATGTATATGGATGTATGGGTACACGACTCTAAATGGATCTCTACCAAAAGTTAAATGTATGATAAATTAAATAAGCATTTATTTTGATAAATTATCAAGAACATTTCGTTTCTTCTACCCATTCAACTCGCATACGCATATATGCATATGAAAAAATCAATAGGTATTTTAAGTAATTTTACTAATAATTTATATAAGACAAATCGATTTATATTTTTATAATTTATAATATTTTGTATATTTCAAATAATTTTACTAATAATTTATAAGACAAAAGAAATATTTGCGAGTCATAATGTAATCGTTAAATTTGGCAGCTATTGTCTTATTTTAAAAAAGTATACAAAAATGTAAGGGAAACAAAGGTTCATATTATGTGTAAATAGCTGAAATGTTGGCTATAAGGATAATTTTTCTTTCACTTTTTATGTTAGAATGATAATAAAATAGTCCATGCAAGTTTAATTGGCGAAATAAAATTATGCCATGGTAAAGGAAATTACTGTTTGCTTCCCAATGTCCCTGGAACTCTTGTCTTCCAACTCGAGATGCCAAAGCCTGAAACAACTGGGCCCAGTTAAGTGAACCGTTTAAAGAGAATGCTTGCCTGAATTTGAACTTTAAATATCAACCGGTGCCTGTTTTCAGCAAAACCAGTACGTGATCCACTGACCACCTGCTTCATGTCACCAAGTTGTCAAGGTAAATGTCTGCATTGTTGCCAACAAGTGAACTTTTATTGACCTAGCATTTTAATTTAATACTATTTTTGTAAACTGTCTATTGTTGTTCTGTAAATATTAACTAATGTCTATACAATTCAATTTAAAGCTGTATTAATTTTGTTTTAACTTTGGTGTGGCAATTTAGATTGAAATTTATTTCTCTTTTAGTTTGTTATTTTGATTTACTTTTAATATGCCAAGTTGGTATCCAACCCAGGGAGTAAGTTTAAACTCCACTTCTCATTGTTTTCTCTTATTAAATTGTTGGAGACTTAAATTTTTATTTAAAGTTAATTATCATAAAACTCCCTTGGCTTTATACTAATTATTTCATACAATGCTGTCTACTCTTTAAATGACAGGTGAAGCTTTAATGCATGTACTTAATTACCCTCATTAACTATAATTTAAATCCTTACATAATTATTGAAATATGTTTGCCAATTTATTTAAGTAAAATCTACCATAAATGAGTTTAATATTCAAAGTATTATCATCATATGTGTGATCTGTAATTTTATTTTATGTAATTCATATGTTAAGTTGTACATGTACTAATCATTATTGAAATGTAGGGAGATATTTTAGAAATGTGGGAGAGAGCAATTTATTCCCTTTAGTGTTAGATTCTTACCCATTTTATATTTATCCAGCATTGGTGTTAACTTCCTGGAGGGTTTGTGTTTATGCATTCCATTGCATCTGATAGCAGATTATGTTAAACAGATATTAATTAGTTTATCGTAGTTGTTAGTGACACAAACTATCCACATGTTATAGGCGTTATAAAGGCATCTTTACAATAATTTAATCCATTGATTTTCTTGCTTTGCCATGTATCTTGGGATCTTTGGATGCTAGTCCCACTCATTACCCCTCACAAAGTAGATACTTTTACTACTGGGGATCCATTTCAGGCACTCCTAATGAATAAGTGTATGAGAAATATAGATAAACTGTCACAACATGCTACTTGTGCCACTATTCTTCAGAGATATGTTTTAGCCATTGTGCAGGTATATTCTCAATCTTGTGGAAATATGACAAAGCCAACCAGAGTTTCTTAAGGGATCTCATTCATGTACGTGATTGTAATTTATAACATAATACCATCTTGATTATTATTGCTTTATTATTTTATTGATAAACCTGCAATGTTATCTATAAAATGTAGTTGAATGCATTTCGCCAACCAGCCTATTTAAGTATTAGGTCTGATTATGTAATTAATCATCTTGCTCCTGCCCATTTGGGGTGATCTCCCACATCTAGTGGAAATGTGATCATGCATGCTCTTAAAACCACACATCATTAATTATTGCTTAGATATATAATGTTGTAATAAAATCTGTTATATGTAAATTCATGATATTTTGATGAGAGTTAAACTATAATTTATTATTGTTTATTTGATTAAATTATTTTAACCTTGGCTTATTAATTGCACCAACCAAATTTTATGTACTAACCCTTCATTTATGTATTAAACATAGTATTTATATTCAGTTATGTAACTTGTTGTAATGATTGTATAGACCTTCCCATATATATATATATATTTGTTTCACTTATAATAATCAACTATTGTATTAATTGTCTAATAAATTTATGTTATATCATTTATTTGTTATGGTATGTTGCTATTCGGTGTCCAAATCTCTAGTATTAATTCATTGATTTAATTATCTTATACGCTTTTAATTACTAGACTCTCTCAAATTATTATCAATTAAACTCTTTATTTCATGTTGCGATTATAGTTAATCATTTTAACATCATTGATTTTAAGTCTCGTTGTTCTTTCTGTTTTATTGCTGGGATTGGTGTAATGAAAAGCTTGCTAGTATCATCAAAAGTATCATGTGGTCATAGATCTTGAAACACTGGTAAATAGGTTAGTGTTCCAGTATTGTTCCAGACCTGTGTATCTTGCACATGCAAATGGCTGCATTTTTTCTTGGATTCTAGGTCTTGTTGAATGAACACAATTTTGACCAGTACAATATCTGGCAAACAAAATTTACTTTTAACAATATGGAATGCAAATTTTCTATTAAATTATAGATTATTGTAAAATATATTCAGTAGTTTTCCAAGAAAAAAAATTAGACAATAACAAGAAAAGAGAGGAGACAAAGGATGAAGAACATACTGGAAAAAAATGATTAATAAAATAATTATATGTAAACAATGATGTGGAAAGCAAATAAATTATATCATCTTAATGAACCATCAACTATGATATCATAATAATGATGGAGATCAAACTCTCCACTGTCAATCTTTATTGTCAGTGCTAATAAATTCTTCAGCTGCATCAAAGACAAATCATTCACCAAAAGATAAATTTTAATCAGCAATTATAAAATCTTCATAATTTAACATTTTTAACTACATCAACAACACAAATCAAATTGACTAATTAATATCAACCTCTTAATTAACACATTATCTAAGTTAATCTTTTGATGCACATTTTTTATGATTAAAAAATCATTTCTCTTCTACTCATTATTAACTATGGATAATAACAATTTCACGATAAATAGTTGAGTACCCTAAACCATTAATTTAATGCATATCTTTAATTTGATGATGTGTTAGCTTTATATTATTATTTTTTCATTTTTCACTTCTGATCACAATATTGTTGTCAACTAATTCAGTATCATCAGACTATTAACCATGAAGCAAGTTCTTCATATCTATACAATCCCATTAAATGTAACTTAATTATTGATATGACAGATGTGTTTTTTTTTATGTGAATTGATAAGATAATCAAATTGCTTTATAACTAAGGAATTCATAAAAAAAATTCAAACACTGGAAGTGATTGAACTGAATGCAGTCTATGAATTTTAAGCACTAGAGACCACCACTTTATCGCTATATCAAAAACACAAATCATTGAATTCATTTAAACATACATTCATAAAATCATCATACACAATCACATACTGCCTCAATGAGAAATGTAATCAAAGTCTTGGATTTTACCAAGAGTTACAACATATCAAAACCCTTGGATCAATAGTTATCCAGTGATGAGGGTCACCAAATACTGAATTAAAAGAAAATACAAGTTTAATATTTTTAATATAAAATATGTTTAAAATTTTTTAATTAAACAAGAATTCAAGCATTTAAAATGATAAAGTAGATTATTATAATCTAGTAACAATGCACAATTTCTATTAACTGTTGTGTGATATTGTTTGCCTTTTTTTATTATTTCATTATTTAGTTACTTCATAATGATGTCATTATATAGTTTTGTTGTTTTTTTACAATTGTTATGTCATTATATAGTCAACGCATAAAATAGAATATTTATCGGAATTAAATTTTACTTTAAAATGATTCTTATAACTTTGAAGATGTTTTACGTTTTTTCCCCTTAAACTATTTTTCTTTTTTTTTTTAATTTTATTTTTTTGTTAGCATAGATGCTTTTTTTTTTTTTTATTAATATTTTTTTTTATTGCATAATGAAATTGATTATTTTTTAACACCAGTTTACTTACTCTCTAATCATTTGTATGCTTGTCTATCATTTGCTTACATCAGCGGTCACTAAACTTTTTTGATTATTGATCCCCTAAAAATCTTCAAAACCTTCTATCAACCCCACAAAATTTATTTTTAGTTGTTTATTTATGTGTTACAAACAAACACAAAAAAGCTATTTTTATGCAATTATTTTGCAATTTTATATTTATTAATATATGTAATAACAATTTTATAATCATTTTAATAATTTTTCTGACTGACAATCGGTGAGATAGGGCTTGGTGATTCTTAGCAAAATTAGCAATATTTGGTTCAAAATTAGTAAGTTTTAGCCTTAAATCACCTTAGAATTCCACATTCAACTTATTTTTCTGTTTAGTTAAGATAGAATTAACCTGATTGAAACCAGCTTCAACCATATAAAAACTTGGAAATGACAGCAAAAAAGAATATGCCATATCACAAAGTTTTGTGTATTTTTGTGTTATATTTATATTCATTCAAAAATTTCTCAAAGATAAATTGTTAAAAAGTGCCTTTTCTTTAAGATCAGATAATAATTCAATAAGTTCATCTTGCAAGTTAGTGTTGACGTTTTTAATTTGAGTGGAAAATGGCATGATAATCCATTCTGCGATATTAATATTTCCTAAATCTCCAAAGCACAGTTTAAAATCGTCGCACATTTTTTGACAATGATTTGTATATATTTCCAAGTCTTCATCTTTTATTTGCAATTGTTGTAGATTTGAAGAATACTGAAAATCTTTACATAATAAAGATTTAAACAAATTTAATTTAACTTAGAAACCTAAAAGTATTGTCCAAGCTTGAATAATCGTGACATCTTTACCTTGGAGCCTTGTTTGAACATCAGTGAATTTTGAAAATAAGTCTGCTAAATAAAAATGTGGTTCTTATGTTTTTGCAGTTTGATCACCCAAAACAGAATTTATTTCAATAATAAATTCTATCATAGAATCAAATAACTCGGTGAGTCTTTGTAAACATCTACCTCTAGACAACCATCTGTCTTCAGTGTGTAAAAGTAACTGGTGTGATAATTCATAATTTTTCTCAAAACTTTGGAAAACAGTCTCAATTTAAGAACTTGGGCTCTAATTTGATTAATAGTTTTAATACAAAACTATAAAGTGTTATGCAAATCTGGTCTGAAATATTTTATCACTAGGTGGGTTCTATGCAAAACACATTGAGTAGTATATATACTAAGAACATTTTCTGTAAGAAAAGTTGCAAAACCTTGGTAATGGCTTACTATAGCAAGTGCACCATATGTGGCTAATGCTATTATATTGTTAAATGGAATGTCATATTTATTCAAATATTCTTCTAAACACCAATATATATAGTCACACCTTTTTCATCGCTTTCAAGATATTTAGCAAATAAAAATTCATCAATGATTTGACATATAATTTTACCAAAATATCTGATGTAAAGTATAAGAAGAAAAGAAACATAAAAAACAGACTCATCAAATTGAATAGAAAATTTGCAATTTTTGAGCTCTGAAATTACTATATTTTCTATTACTTCAGCCATTTCATCAATACACCATTTTACAGAATTCGTACTTAATAGTAAGCACTTGAAAACACTAACGGAGTCTCTTTTTTATTACATTTTCAATGATATCTTTAATTGTGGGTATAACTATATCTTCTGCAATTGTGTATGGGTTTTCTTTTTTTGCTATATTGATCAAAATCTTGTATGAAGCTATTAATCCTCCTTCAATTTCAACTATAGCAGCCAGCTTCATAAAACTTTTTATATTTGATTGAGTTGTAAATTTTTCTTTTAAGTTTTTAAAAAAAATCAAGATCTTTAAGCTTTTTATCAAAATGAACTCTTTCAAGATGATCTTTCATTTTATGTGGTTTCATTGCATCATTTGTAAAAGTTTTCTCACAGAGAAGACACATAGGTATCCTTTCATTTATTGGTGAAGCAATAAATCCAAATTTTAAATAATCCAATGAATATTATCAATATTTTTTCTTAGAAACTGAAGCTGCCATTTCAGAATTAGAGTCATATAAAGAATAAAAAAGGAATATAGTAACTGTAATCTTAGCTACTTTATTATATGTATATACTAGTAATTACATAAAATATTAAATGAATGGTAGTGTAAAAGCAGCTATAGAGATGCTAATAACATTAGTGTATTGCAAATGCTTGACATGTACTATGCCATAAGCTATGTTTTATGTAACTGGAGCATGGGCTTGGCAATTTCTGCTGGCTTTGGGTGACTCAATCTGTAGCCATTTTCTATGTCGACAGATATCTATATTGAGTACACAGTGGTGAGTTGTGTAATTTTTGCTGGTAAACAAACTGGTATTAAATTCACTGAAGCAATATTCACAAATATTATATATATATAATTACATTTGTGATTTCTAATCAACTTTTCCTTCAACCTCCAATCGACCTCCTACCCCAAATCGATCCCCAATAATGTTATATTAACTCCCAGGGATCAATATTGATCACTTTGGTGACCTCTGGCTTACATCATCTGCTTGAATAGTTTAAATTTTTATAAGCTACGTTTTTTTAAATTATTCGTTTTTCATTCTGCATATATATATTTTTACTAGTTACTATCACTTATATAAATTAAAAATTTTTAAATTACGAAAGTTAAGCTTTCGTTCAAATTTGTATAGATGTCAATTTTCTTTTAGTTAAATTTGTAAAGCAATTGAAACTTATAATCGGATGTCATATGAAATAGAAATGAATTAATTTTATAAAATCGCAATTAATATGAAAATTAATTTTTATTTGACATTCTTTATAAAAAATAACTGATCCGTAAAAAAAAAAAATACATTATATATATAGACCAAAGTTTTAAATTGGAATTATTATATTATTATTAGATACCATTAAGTCGATGTTGGTTTTTGTAGTTCATATGTTGGAACTTATAGTTTTTATATGAGAGATGCAAAAAGCAAAATGAAAATATTCAGTAGATCAATAGCCAAAATAATATTTAATTGGGTTACGAGTAAAATACAGGCACCAAATGGGTGAAAAAGATAGTATGGTATGCAGAAGATTTGGATAAAGACTTTATATCAGTATATTTGAACAAAAGGGGGGATGATTGTGTTAGAAGAATTGTTGAGGGTTAATCCTAATAACAAAACCAAAATAAATAATAACACGACAACTAATTTATGGGACAAATAAAATAAAAGAAAAAAATCCTCATTAGTGACTGATCATGAGAATATAATGATTTTTTTAGAATCAGATAATCAGGACCATGGAAAGGTGGTAAGGCATGGGAGCACTGATATCTAAGGGGTGCAGAAATGGTGCAGAATTAAGAATACATTTATTTTTGTTTTGTTATGAATATTAATTATTGTGACTTGATTTATTATTTCTACAAAATAAGAAAATATAAATATATTAATATAAATAATCAATGGATGCCAGAAGGCTTGTGCATAAAATCCCATCTAGTACCTACTCATCCAACATCCCCAGACTAGTTTTTGGCTTGTGGCCTTTGTCAGTGAGGAGCCTTGGATCTGAGAGCACTGCACCTACATCTTAGGATATAATGCAACCCTCCTGCAGCCACCTTTTATCTCTACTTAACTACAAAACTATGAGAATGAAATTGAAAACACAATAATATTTTCAATCTAAGTTCAATAGCTTATATAGTCATATAGGTCTAAATTCAGTTCAGCACCCATACATTTTGGTGTCTTTGGTTCTTTAACAACCATGCCACCACTATCCTATTAGGTAGGATTGGTGTTAAATAATCATTTCTTGAAATACAATTTGTCAATAATAATTTTTTACAGTTTATCGTTCTTTTATGATATTCTCAATTATGACTTATTATGTTGGATTTACAGAATCTGTATTTCAAATCACATTGCTTATGATATGAAAATGGACAGTCCATTTAACTATTAATATCCATGTCATATATATATATTGTGATGGTTATTTAGAAAATAATAATAATAAACATAACTTTAAAACTTTTTTATTGGCTTATTATAAAAATAATATCTTTAATGCAACATACCAAACAAAATTAAAAATAATAATCCAAGACTTCTTCCTGTATTTTTATAACATTTGCAATTCATGTAGCAATTTGGGTTAGTTTTAAAAACACACACACACAAAACAAAACAAAAAGGCAATACCCCTATGAATGCATAATATTGTATATATGCAGATAAATTAATTAAAATAGAATCACTTAAAGCAATATCTATATTAGTGTTCACATAATAGTAAAGCTAAATAGTGACAAACTTTTAGTGTAATAATTAAATGTGTTGGTATTTATGATTGTTTATGTTTCTCTGATATATTTAAATATAAAGAAATACTAGTTTAAAATATTTAGGTAAAGTTATTTTAAATTTGAAATAAAATCTCAATTATTACGAGAATGGTAAATAAAATAAAAATCATTTATCTTAATATCTGTAATATAAATATTTGTTCTAACATTATGATTTGTATATTTAATTTTATTAAAGTATAATATTTTATTTAAATCTGTTTTAAAATGTTATGTGCATGCTTTTCAACTATCCTAATGAATAAGTAAAACATCTGAAAATTATTCTTGGTAAAATGCATGAACAAAATGAAATTTAAAGATATTTTTGAAATGGAAAATTTCAAAAGTCATCTGCTGCTATAGTTTAAATTAGAAAATATTAAAAAAATATTACCTAAACATCTGAATTTGGATATTTGTTTTAAACCAGTTTTAAAATTAATGGAATTATTCTTCGTAAACAATTAAGTAAGAAATGGCTAAAACCCGGCTAATTTGCCTTCTCAGAAATTCACTAATTTGCCCCTTCATATCTTTAAAAATGAAAAAAAAAAGTTATATTTTAAAAGTTTACCACATTAATGGATTGATTCAAAAGGTAAAATTTCATCATTATTTATTGTTCTACCAGACATTATTCTTTCCACATCTCTGTGATTTTACAATTAAAGGGCCTAAGGTTTTCAATCATTTAAAAAAAGAACATTCTAAAGGATTTCACTAGGCTACAAATAATTGTAACTCTTAAAGGCTTTAGGTGAACTTTAAATTATAAAGAATATTTGTTTTTACTTATTATTTATTATATATAGACTATATAATATAGTTGCTTTAAAGTTCTCACAAGAGGAAAGTTGGAGTAAAAAAAGAGGTTCTACAAGTAATATAATTTAAATTATATATATTATTATAATTTCAATATTGTTGACTTAGTATGTGTGTAATTTGTTTTGGAAAGAAATTGTTAATTAATGTTAATGTAGGTACATTAAAGATTGTATAAAGAATATTTATATAATTAATTACTTTTGTCAACTATAAATAAACTTGGTGAAGCTGGTTTAGAAAAACTTAAAAAAGAATGTTTGAATTTACATATTAATTTACATGACAATGATAATAATAAAAACATAAATGAGAGGAATTGTATAAAAAACTATGTTTAAAAACTTATTTTCAAGTAAATAATCTCACTTCAAAAATCCATTTGATGTTCTAAGTTATATTCATGCAAATGATTTGATCGTTTCATTAACAAATTTGGGCATATCATTAAGAATATTATTAACATTTCTTACAAGTGTAGCTAGTGAAGAGAGATCATTTTCAAAGTTAAAAATCCTAAAAAAATTATTTAAGTTTGATAATGACACAAGATCGGTTGATAATGATAGCTATAGAAAATGACATATGTATTAAATGTTGTTGATATTACACCTAAATTCAATTCTGTAAAAACTCGGAAAGTAAATTTATAATTATGTAATAGTAATTTTTGCCACTGTTATCTTTAATAAAACGTTAATTTTTTTTTGAGGGATGCCAATTACTGTTTTGTAGTAGAGTGCTGACGACCCTTCCTCGGACCCTACAAATCATATAATTTTTTTTTGATCGAGGTTTAACTTCTCCACAGTTTACTATTAACTACAAATTTATTTGTCAACAAAACTATAACAAAAATTTAATATTTTACATTTCTGCAATATAATGTACTAGCAAGTTAAAACAGAAAAAAAATAAAGATTTCTTACCATTTACCAACATTTTTATTATTACCAAGTATGCCATTTTCTTTTATTTACTTTTCTTAGAGTCCTAAGTTTTCTTTCTTCAGATAATTTAGGATTCCAAATAAAGCAGAATTCAAATGATTGTTTTTATAGTTAAGATAATTTTTTATTTTTAATTTAATTTATTTGGTTATTGTATCAATATAGAGAAATGCACTTTGTTTATTTATTTAATTATTCCATTAGGCTCTCATTTTGAAGGGTTCTATTTGATGAGAGTGAGACAGTTATCTCATATAGCTATTTTATTAGATAAGAAAAAAAATTAAAATCAGTAATAAAAAAAAACAGATTAATTTTAATTTAAGACATTTTAATTTTTTTATTTTTTTTCATGTGTCATAGCATCCGCCGGGAAGCGAACCCGCGACAACTGCTTGTAAGACAGCTGTGCTGACCACTCGACTACCAATGCTTGACTAAGACATTTTTATTATCAACATGTTTAAATTAAACATTTTTAATTTATCAGTCTATATAGTCCTTATTCTAACTATTAAGGGGAAAAACATAGTTGTAAAAGGGTTAAAAATGCATAATGAGTGCGAAAACAAATAATGTAAATACTGCCACATTAATAAATATTATTTATTTGTTTCATAAAAAACATATCTATATAATTAAAGAACTGATAAATATTTCCGGAAATCATATTAGTTTTTATTTAAAAGAAAAAAAATATTAATGTTTAAAATTATTTTATTTTTTCATTTTAATAATCTGTTCAAATGACAAACACTGTTGGAGTGGCAAGTTTTTATCTGTCATTGCCTATTAAAATAGTTTCTTAAATTTTTATTTTGTTTTCATGACAAGGAAAACAGTCATAATTACATGTCAACACTTTCAAATCATAATGGCCTCATAAAAGTTAGAAAAAAAGAGAGAAATTGTTTACCCAACACTTGAATCCCTCAGAATAACAACATGTTTTAATAGTATCCTAAGGATTTTGTCTTACACACACACTTCTAATCATGAATAAAATATTAATTGTAATATTGTTTTGGATTCCCAATGCTATAGAGAAGAAAGAGATTTTAGGTTTCCAATAAAAGAAAATAGTGCAATGGGGGCAAAAATGGTAAACAGTAGCATAGTTTTATTCTTCTTATTTTATCCTGTTAGCATAATATACACTTTACCACTGGAATAAAGTGCATGGGTACCATATGATAATATCTATAATAGTTACAATTTTCTGTTATCATTGCGCAATTTTTTCATCTTAAACTTGAGCAAGCCTTTGTTAAAATAACGGTATATTATAAAATAATAAAATCGCCCATGATAACAGTATATTTATCGTTCTTTCAATACTGCTAACAATTATGTTTTTTTATTATTCAAAATACTTTAATTATTTATATTCTTTTATTTACATTTTTAGGAATATTTTAAGTATCCACAAAAAGGAAATTTAAGAAGTCAAGATACTAAATGAAAATACGAGTATTCTGCTTCGTATTATATATATAATAAATAAAAGTTGAATTAAATTTTTTTATAATAAGTACAGTACTTGTTTATTCTATGAACATTTCAATAAAATTGATTTTTACTTTTTTCACATTTAACATTACTTCACTAATAAATTTCAATGTGATGTATTTATTAAAAAAAATAAAACAAAATAATTATAATAAAAAACATATGAAAAATTAGTATAAACTATTCATACATAACTTTTGTCTCTAACTTTCTATTTGCATAAGAAATTTTTTCATTTTCTTTTGTGCTTTTTTATCTTCATCTTTTTTGTTTTCTTCCATTTATCATTCTTTTCCTCTTCCTTTTCTTATTATCTATTATTATTATTACGTACCACGAAGTCTTGGTTTAATCAAAAGTACAGTTATTATTAAGATAATGGAACCAATTAATCCTTATTGTATTCTTTTCTATTATCTGTCAATCTTTCTTAGTATTAAAACTATTCTATTAGATTTAATATTTTCATTATATGATCAAAATAAAGAACTTCATCCAGTTCATTTAAAATAGCTTCAAATATATACTTGGTTGTTTTTCTTGTTCATAGTATTCTTAACTGTTATTGCCACATCACAATTCAAAAAAAAAATATTTTTCTGGATTTGTTTCGAAGTTAAATTTTTACATTCATAGAGAATTATAAAAAATACTTTAGTCTAAATAAATCTGATGTTTATTTTTAAAGAACTAGGCTAAAAAATGCAAACATTTTCAATAATTTTAAATGTTGTCATCATTAGTTTTGAAATAAGCTACTTTTTCTGCTATCGTAATCTTTGTATCATTTATATTTAGTAGGAGTAATATATTTTTACTAATGATTAAGTGATCTCTTTATTTTCATCTATTAATATGTTGTCATTAGTAAATTTAAAATTGTCATTTATTTCAACAATCTTGAATACACATCTGTCTTAATCTGATCTAATTTCTCTCTCTCTATATATATATTCTGTAAACAAATTGGAAAGATAGAGACCAAAAAGCATCCCTAGTTTTTTTTTTTTGCTAAAGTGAAACTAGTTTATTTAATCAAAGCATATTTTAATTATAAATTTTTGTTCAATATAGAGATTTCTTGTGAAAACAATGAAGTGTTCTGATACTAACATATCTTGAGTTCACTTCATAATATAATATAGTTGTCTCAATCAAGGACTTTGTTGCAATTATGATTTTTTATATTTTTATATTTTTTTAATTCTTCAGCACCAATGATGATATCATTTGTTTTATGACTTTTGTCAAAATCAACTTGTAAATTATAGTTCCCTTTTTCTAATTTTTTGTGGAACAAAAACAACAACAACAATAGCAGAGCAATATACCAAAAGAGACAGATCTAAATATGATCAATGTGCCTTAAGTTCTAAAATATTTCATTTCATCACTGAACCAGTTCATTTAGTGCTGTGGAATAATTTAATACACAATATTACTTGTATATTAAAGTTATAAACAGTATGCTGTAGTTTTCTTTCATTGTCAAGATTCATTTATGCTGGACTTTGTAACATTGATTATAATCTGACTCATGACATTTTTCAATAAACTCATTTAAATATGAAATTTTTTTGATCTCACAAAAACCCTCTTTTTTTCAAGCTTGTTTCATTATCAATGTTTTGCAAATGTTTGTTGAAATTGCTTTCTCAAAAGATCTTTACAATTTTAATTTTATCCCTGTTTTTGAAATTAGTATTGTATCTTCAGACAACCATTTTTTTTTTTACTTTTTTTAAAAATCAAACTTTTCTCAGATTTAATTATTTCTTTTATTTCCACTATTATTTATGTCAAAATTCTCAAATCAGTTTTTGATTTATCTACTCATTATTTCATTTGTGTATTGTAATAGTGTAATTAATGGACAACTCTGGCCAAGTTAGATATTACAAACTTTTTAAAACAAATAAATTTAGAATGAGGAAATGAGAGAATTATTTCATGTTTTTTTTAGAATAACAGTTATTAATTGATTAAAAGAGTTACATTTCTTAATTGATAATATGACAAATTCCCAAGATTTAAAATAAAAATATGAATAATTAATGTCTGTTATGGGTAGTTTTAAAAGGGAGAGAAAAGTATATAGAAAAAGAATAAAATCAATAATTGTTCCCCACATTTTAATACTATTATTTATCTACACATTTATCAACATTTTTAAAAAAATAGAAAAAAATATTAACATTGTTGTTAAAGAATGCTATTTTTAATTAATTAAAGGTTTTATTTTTCTAGAGAAATCAAAATGTTTTGCAAAATTAAAGAATTATCTTGTTTCTAGTAATTAAGAAAAAATAACTACAAAGGAATTTCAATAATTAGGATATGATTGGAATTGTTAATTTAAAAAAAAGAGAAATAATTTTTTTTTGTAAAAATAGGTAAGTGTATAACCATACATCTAAACTCAATGAAAATTTTTATTGGTGGCTTTAAATCACTCTAAAGCCACTAATTTTTATGTTATCATAGTGAATTTGTTTATTTTAAAAAGAAAAGTTTACTGTATTTATGCTATCATTTCTAGAATTGTTTTACAAGTAAAAAATCAATAATATTTAAATTTAAAGCTATAACAATGAGAGAAGATAGGCTTTCCAAGATGCTGATTGGTAGTTTCTCATTTTTAACAAAAGAGAGCATTTGTCAACAATTTTGATAGTTCTATGTTCTTTGTTTGATTTTCACAATGAAAATGTATGTTTTAAAGTATTTTTTATACTTCTGATAATATTTAAATAAAGCATGTGTAAAATATAATTATTTTAAAAGAATAGTTCAGATTTTAATAAAAATTATTTACTTTTACACAAAAATAAAGTGAGAAAGAAATCAATGAAGTAGGCTGCATTTTGTAATAGGTTATGAAATGTTCATTTTATGTTTTCTGCTATAGATTATTTTTATCAATTTATTTATTTTTGAAAAAACTTTCATTTGTTTTAATAATATAATACACCATATACTCCTTAATTGACACTTTACAATGTAATTTTAACATATGATTTATTTCTTCTTGCTTACAGTTTCAACTGCCTTGCAGTCATCATCAGAGCTACAACATTTAAACATACAATTAATATTTAACCATATATATACACACACACCGATATACACATAAACATACACACACACATATAAAACACAAATGACATTTTAAACTATAATTTAAATTATGGATTTTAAATATTTTTTTAAAAAGTCCTTTAAAAACTAACATTCTTTTATTCTATATCTATAATCAATTAATTTCTTTTATTTAAAAAATTTAACATCTATTTCTTCATATTCTTATTTTTTTAAACTTATTCATTAATCTAATTTATTTCTTCTACTTTAATTATTTTACATATTATTCATGCATTCATTAATAATAATATTATTAACATAATATCCATATAATTCTATTTTTTCTTAATTTTTAATTTTAATTGATTTTATCTCTTTTCTTTACTGCAGCTACACTATTTTTTAACTGAAATAACTTTTAAATTTTATTTCATCATTCTTGGCCTCTATGAACATCTTTCTGAAACTATATCTTACTTTAATTTTTTAATCTCTCTATATATTTTTAGATAATATATATATATATTAAAAAATTGAAATTAAAGTAAGATATAGTTTCAGAAAGATGTTCATAGAGGCCAAGAATGATAAAATAGAATTTAAAAGTTATTTCAGTTATAAAAAATGGTGAAGCTATAGTAAAGTAAAAAGACATAATGTTAATTAAAATTAAAAATTAAGAAGAAATAGAATTAAATAGATGTTATGTTAATAATATGGTACTTGTGATTTTTGACCCATGTGGCTACCAGAGGCGCTGGTCTGGGTCAACCACAGAAATACTTAGAGTAGGGCTCCCAAATGCAGCAATGCAAATTTCAGCTGATAGGTGGCACTGTTCACAATGCGTAAGTACATGAACATTCCACCAGCTGGCTGGCAGCAAAGCTGCCTGCTTGGTGGTGCTGGTCATAATGCATAAGCCCATTTATCTTACATTGTCTGCTACCAGCAACTACCAAGAACCTAGGTGGCGCTGATTGCCATAAACACCTAAAGTTTATAGATTCAAATGCTTTTCATAATCTGCAAATTCAAAACATAATGGCAACTCATATTCATGTCCTTTCTATAACTTATCTCAATCCCTGGATATGATCTCCTGTACTATAACCACTTTTAAAACCAGCTTGTTCTCTTGGTTGGTGGAAATCCAATGTTCTCTGTAGATGAGTTGTAATTATCTTGGTAAAAATTTTGTATGTAACTGATAAAAGGCTGATAGGTCTGTAATTTCTAATATCTTCTTTATCACCTTTTTTAAATATTAATATTAATACTGCATTCTTCCAATCATCTGACACATTTTTATCATTTAGACATTTGGTATATAACGTTGCTAAAAAAATTTCTATTTTTTCACCTGCTTCTTTTAATATATCAATTATAATTCTACCATTGCCTGGAGTCTTTTCTTTCTTCATATATTTAATTGCATGTCTCACTTCTTCATTTAAAATTCTGGGCAATTCAGAAGATGTAATAGATATAGGAGGTATTTGTTCTTTATTACTATATAATTCTTGATAAAAGTCTTCTATCCATTTCATGATGTCATCTCTCTTTTTAGTAATAATTCCAGCTTTTTTTCTTATTGCAGATATAAATTTCCTACCAATACCAAAATGTTGTTTTACACTCTTGAGACTTTCATTCTCTTCTACTGCTTTCCTTGCTAGTTCACAGTTATACTTCCTTATATTATTTTCAACTCTTTTCTGCATCATTTTACAAAATTTGAGATATTCAATCCTTTTTAATGCATCATTTTTGTATATCTTCATATTCCTTCTTTTTTTCATAAATTCTCTAGTCTCAGTAGAAATGTTATTGGTCAAGTGCTGCTTTTTTCAACCAGCTATTTTTGTTGCAGTTTTTAAAAGTGTATCAGTTGTTTTCATATTAATTTCATTCAAATCTGAATCATGTTCAAAATCTACTAATACTTGAAACCTATTTGTAAGTTCTAATTTAAATTCATTAGAATGTTTCTGAAAATTAGGAATATCAACTGTAAATATTGTTTTTCTTAATAATTTTTGTCTCTCTAGTTTTGCATTAACATGTATTTCACATCTTACTAATCGATGATCACTTCCTCTGTTAAATTTATTAAGAACATTACAATCTTGAAATATGTATTTTCTGTTAGTCAAAATATAATCCAATTCTGCTGTACCTTCATTTGGATGCTTCCATGTCCATTTCCTTTTAACATTTTTCTCAAAATAATAATTCATAATATAAAGTTTTCCTTTTCCTGCAAACTCCACAAGTCTATGTCCTCTCTCATTTCTATTACCATAACCAAAATTACCTACAGCACTTTCATCTTTCATTTGTTTACCAATTCTAGCATTAAAGTCTCCCATAACAATTTTAAAATGTTGTTTACTCTGATCAAAAGCCTTTTGTGCATCCATATAAAAATCTTCTACTACTTCATCACTTTGAGAACTTGTTGGGGCATAAACCTGAATTATCTGCATTTGGTATCTGCTATTAAGTTGTTTAACTAATCTTGCCACTCTGTCCGATACACCATCAATCTCCACAATGTTGTTCTTCCACTTTTTATTTATAATGAATCCTACTCCACTTGTATTTCCAATATTTGTGCCTTTATAGTACAGTACATGTTCACTTTTTAAAACAATTGTTTCTTCACCTTTTCTTCTAACTTCACAAAGTCCAATAATGTCCCATTTAATATAAGACAGTTTTAGTTCTAACTCTTGCAATCTTCCTTCACTTGAAAGTGATCTGCAGTTGTAAGTACCTAAATAAAAAAATCGTCATCAAATGGCAGCCTGGGTCCACAATCAGGGGATTCTTAGCACCCTCTGCCTTCGGCCACCAATTGCTGCCTTGGTTGGTGACTTTACAGTCTCCTGGGAATAAGGGCCATGATTTATTTTTGTCTGTCATAATTGTATATATATATTGGAAAAATATTTATCATTTACACAAGCATTCATTCTGCCTTATCAGGCAACTGAGAAGAAAGTCCATGGTGTTTCTTGATCTTAAACTCAGAGGTAAAAATCCAATAACCTCGTCACGCTGGCTAATGCATGTTGGTGAGCAGCCCATCCATGTTTATATACTATATGAATAATCACATAGTAATAACAGCTGTAATGACAAGAACGTATGGAGTGGACATTAAGAATTAGCCTTGCTCAGTTCCTTTAAGGCCTCCAAGAGGAATCAAAGGGTTTCCTTTGAATTAATAGGATGGCAATAAATTTGTAACCTCCTGAGTGTAGTCAATTTCTTGCATTAAATCAAATCTTAATGATTAATCAAAGTAAATTATAGTTTATTAGTTGATATTGTGAAATTGGTAAATATTTAAGTGTCTCTGTTGGGTGATAGATATTAAAATTTGTCTATTTAGAAATTCATTTATAGATTCATTAAACCACCTAACTAATCACAAACATTATATTAGAAAATATGTAGAGATTCTAACCAGTAAATAAATTCAAGTATATTTATTATCTCCTTTAAGTTTGCCACTTTTTCTGTTTGATCACAACCCCATAAGTTAATAATTATTGAAATCTACCAAAAAATGCTATAATACATCATAATGACAATTCTAGAGATATCATTCAGGTATAGATCCAAGATATTGTCATATTTTAAAGAATATTTATAAAAATGCAACAGCAACAATTAGATTAGATAATGATACTGGGAAAGTCAACATTGAGAAGAGTGTAAGACAGGGTGACTCCATATCTCCAAAACTTTTTACAGCAGTGCTGCAAGAAGTATTTTGTGGATTAAAATGGGAAGCTAAAGGAGTGAAAGTAAATGGTGATTATTTAAGTCATTTAGTTGTTTTTGCTAATAATGCTTTAGATCTACAGGAAATGTTGCAGTAGTTATCAGATGAAAGTAGGACTAAAGATAAATGTTAAAATGACCTAAGTAATGTTTAATGGATTTTCTCAAAATATGAAAATAAAGATTTTTTATGATGAGTTAGAAGAAGTTAACAGTTACAAATGCCTTGGTCAGATTATTAATGCAGATGGAAACATAATGGATGAAATTAATCATAGAATTAAACTTGGTTGGAGTGCTTTTGGTAGAAATAACTTGATACTAAAAGGAAATATACCTCTATGTGTTTGTAAAGGAAGATTTTTAATAAATGTGTTTTACCTGTTCTTACTTATGGATCTGAGACTTGGACACTTAATAGAAGAGCAATACAGACTTCAGACCACTCAAAGAAGTATGGAGAGATGCATGTTGGGAGTAACAAGAAGAGATCGAAAACGCAATATATCGGTAAGAGAACAATAAGGTGTAACTGATTTCATTGAAAAAATTAAAAGATTAAAGTGGAGTTGGGCTGGACATATTGCTAGAAGAGATGATAATAGATGGACAATTGAAATCTTAAACTGGATTCCAAGAGATTGTAGAAGACCCAGGAAGAGACCACATGTGAGATGGATATATGAAATAAGAAAGTGTGCAGGGGTGATGTGGAGAAACTTGGAGAGATGTTCATCCTGCAGTGGATTGATAATAGTTGATGATGATGATCTTGTTTTACTTTAATATGCAAATTTAATTAAACTTTTTCTACCATTATTAAAAATAAATATGTATTCATTAGCTTTTGCAGATAATGTACTTATCTCATGATAAACCAATAACCTTCAATTACTGAACAAGTAATTAATCATTTCTCAACTGTATCCAGCATCACATGACTCTCATTTTGATGGTTCTATCATAAAGTAAATAAAGTGACCTATTGCAAAAATTCTAATTAGATTTCAGCTTTCATTGATAAATCCTGAGCTTGGAAAGTATCTACTAAAAAAGTATTGCCTTTACTTTTTTCAAAATTCTTTCATAATGTTTAGACGTTCATCTAGATATATCCTATACCAAAATTAACAAAACTTGTAAAAGCGTAATTATGAAACAAATTAAGTCATTGTTAAGCTCTTATAATAAGTAACATTACTTTTACAAGCTGTGGTGATATTGCTAATTCAATAATGAAAGAAAGAAACAGTGCACTAGCAAAGGCAGTACTATCAGGCTTCTGAATTTTAGGCTATTAAGATCATATATAATTTTCAATGATCATCCAATTTTGACAGGCAGTAATTTAATCTTTGAATTATTGTTTGCGTGTAACAGCTTTTTAAAATAACACGTTTGCAAAATATTAATTGAAAGATGTATAAACCGAAATATAATATGTATTACTTTAAAAGTTATTGGATAATATTGTTTGAAAGTGTAAAAAAAAAGTTTTACAAACAATCATCTTTTAAAATAATACAGTTTTGAAAGAAGGGAAAAAAAATTAGCTTTTTTTTTTAAAAAAAAAAAAAAACCGATTGTCGTAAAAATTACATTTTTTTTAATTTAAAAAAAAAAACCACTTTTAGAGTAAATAATTAAAAAAAAAAGATCGATTTTTAAAAAGAAATAATTTAAAAATACATCCATTTATAAAACTGTGAAATAGCATGTGACACTATTAAGTTTGAAAGCATATTTAAGTAGTTGTAGCTTCTTAATTAATCACACCTGTACATTATACGCCATCCATCTTTTAAGTAGTATGTACATAAACTCTATCATTGCGTAGTTTTTCCATGTGTAACATGGAGAAACAGCGCCACATAGTGGGCTAGAATCTTGGTAGTGCTGGTAGCAGCTGACACATAAGCTAGATGTGTTTACGGCAATCAGCGCCACCTAGGTTCTTGGTAGTTTCTGGTAGCAGATGATGTAAGCTAAATGGGCTTATGCATTGTGACCAGTGCCACCAAGTGGGCAGCTTTGCTGCCAGCCAGCTGGTGGAATGTTCCTGTGTTTACGCATTGTGAACAGCACCACCTATCTGCTGGAATTTGCATTGCTGCATTTGGGGCCCCTACTCTAAGTATTTCTGTGGTTGACCCAGATCAGTGCCTCTGGTGGCCACATGGGTCAAAAATCACAAGTACCAATAATATTATTATTAATAAATGCATGTGTAGTATGTAAAATAATTAAAATAAAAGAATTAAATTAAATTAATGAATAAGTTTAAGAAAATAATAAGTATATGAAGAAATAAAGGTTAAAATTTTTAAATAAAAGAAATTAATTGATTATAGATATAGAATAAAAGAATATTAGTTTTTAAAGGATTTTTAAAAAAAAAAATTTAAAATCCATAAATTAAATTAGTTATATATGTCATTTGTATTTTATATATATATATTTGTATATGTATATGTGTACATTGGTATGTATATATATATATATAAGTATAGAGGATTTGAACTCAGATTTTCAAGTACCCTTCAACTATCCACACTATCTCATACAACTGATACACATGACCACACACATGTAGAAAAGATTAATAATCACCAATATATGTGCGTGTGGTCATGTGTATCAGTTGTGTGAGATAGTGTGAATAGTTGAAGGGTACTTGAAAATCTGAGTTCAAATCCTCTATACTTAAGCTCCCAGGTTTGTGAAGAGTGCCTGGTTTCAAATATATATATATGGTTAAATATTAATTGTATATGTTTAAATGTTGTAGCTCTGATGATGACAGCAGGGCAGTTGAAACTGTAAGCAAAAGAAATAAATCATATGTTAAAACTGCAGTGTAAAGTGTTAATTAAGGAGTATATGGTGAATTATATGTATATAATTAATCAATGCAAATAAGAAGTGGAAAGAAATTTTAATGCTTTAATAATCTGACAAATTATTAATTTGCTTTTTACAAATAAAACTAAAATGAATATAATATTAAAAGACAAATACATATTTACTGCTGATTCTGTAATTGACCAATCAAAAGTTAAGAACTTTAATTCACTTGGACAATAGGCATTTTGACCACTGAAAAGATTAATGCTGACATTTCTAAGATAGTGTGTGACTGGATGTATAACAAGATTGTTCCACAAATTAATAGGGGATGTCTTAAAGCAGTAGACTTCAGTGTCTAGTCAATGGCAGTCTGTCTTGGTCCAAATGTCAAGAAGAGAACAGCAAAAATGTATTTGGTCCAGGTGTTGAGAAAAGAAAAGTAGTGGTTCAGTTCTAGAGAGGAGAATAGTGAGAAGTTAAGTTTATAGTTTAAAGTAAGAGTAGGCTCATTATTAATTGTTAAAAAAAAATTTTGAAATAAATTTGAAGAAAATCATGTGCTAAGCTTTAGCTAAAATCTGGCATCTCTAATCCAACATATAACTTGTTTCATTAAAAGAAAATGTAGAAGTAAAATATTCCTGGGAGAAATTTGAAACAAGCCTTGTGTGTTTATCCAAAATCATGACTGTGCTTGTACTAATCTGACTGGAACTCTGAGTTAATATAAAAATCTTTTATAGTGGATAAATTCAGCCTGCGCTAATGTGACCTGAAAATTTGTGATAACATAAAATTGTATTATATAATGATTAAATTTAGCTTCTGCCAAACTATCCTGGAAATTATTATTATAATTTTAAATTGAACATTTGAAGAAACATCAAGAAAATCTCTTTGAAAAGACACTAAAGGAGAACTAAAAGAATGAATGACATGGTAATAATGTATTATAGTGTGTACATGTAAATTTACAAATAATTTTTTTTGTAATATTAATAATTGACTGTAATGAATAATTTATTTTAGTAGTTTTGTTCAAAACATTCTCTCCCAAAATGTAAAAGTGTAAGAAATCTTCCAATTTTCATAAGAAAGGGGAAAGAATGTTTTAGTTAATCTTAATTTTATTTATCTTTTATTATGAAATGTTATTTTTCAGCTTAATTAGTAAAAAGGGAAATAACACTGTTAAAATAAATGTTAATTAATTTGGTAATAAAAATCAACAAATTAATTTCATTTGCTATATGAAATGGTTTTTCATAGAAAAGGTGTTAGATTTGGAATTGCCATATTATTATATCTCTTCTGAATTTTCTTATTTGGTTAACTTTATTAAATAATTATTAAAAATAATAGTATAAATGCCTTTCTTCCTCTAGATATCTGTTCTATGAAATGGTATTGCATACCATGGTGCTTTAAGGAATTTGTAAATGATCTCAGTAAAACTATTCAAATTAAGATCTATTAAGCATATACATTTATATTTTTTCATCACAACCATAGTCACTAGAGTCCTTGTGATCCTGAGCTAATTCATGAGCAATAATGACTAATTTATGAAGATGTAGGGTATACATTTGTTTGAACATCCAGATGGTTCCCTGGATGGCTCAATGGGTAAGATCATCTTTAAAGTATATTCACTTCACTTTATTTATACAGATAGAGATCAGTTTATATTTGGCCTGTACACTACAGCTGGAGCATTGATGATGATCAGTATGTATTGGGGTCCCATACATTTTTTATGATACTTTAACACTTAAATATAGGCATGAAGATGGTTTTATACCCTAAGTTTGATATTGAACTTCCCTTAGATCCAGTCATAGCAGAAGATTGTTGATTATTTTTGTTTAGTGTTGGTGATATAACTTATTATTATTGTAAAGTTATTTTATTTTATGCTGACCTTCATTCTCAGTGATTGTAATATTTGGGGATGGTAATAATTTTCTATCTATCAATATATTTTTGTTTCATTACAAATGATGCCCATTCCATTACTCTATCTATCTATCTATCTATCTATCTATCTATCTATCTATCTATCTATCTATCTATCTATCTATCTATCTATCTATCTATCTATCTATCTATCTATCTATCTATCTATCTATCTATCTATCTATCTATCTATCTATCTATCTATCTATCTATCTATCTATCTATCTATCTATCTATCTATCTATCTATCTATCTATCTATCTATCTATCTATCTATCTATCTATCTATCTATCTATCTATCTATCTATCTATCTATCTATCTATCTATCTATCTATCTATCTATCTATCTATCTATCTATCTATCTATCTATCTATCTATCTATCTATCTATCTATCTATCTATCTATCTATCTATCTATCTATCTATCTATCTATCTATCTATCTATCTATCTATCTATCTATCTATCTATCTATCTATCTATCTATCTATCTATCTATCTATCTATCTATCTATCTATCTATCTATCTATCTATCTATCTATCTATCTATCTATCTATCTATCTATCTATCTATCTATCTATCTATCTATCTATCTATCTATCTATCTATCTATCTATCTATCTATCTATCTATCTATCTATCATTTTACTTGTCTGATCATTACCCATTCATCTAGTTTTCAGACTATAAATCTGATATTACATCTTTCTGTTTGTCTATCTACCTTTATCACTTTTCTTATTTATCTAATCTAGAACCCAATGTTACAAAATCTATTAACAAACAGTTATTTTTACAAAAGTATTTACTGAATAAAATTTAATTTACATTTGATTTCAAAAAGGTTATAAAATGGATACTTTTATATAAAAACATAAATGATTTATGCTTAATTTTTTCTATTTAATTAGCCAGCCATCATCTAAAAAATTACCTGCTAGGATGTTCTTCATTGATTAATTAACATTTAATTGTAAAACTGATTTTCAAAAAGTACTAATTGTAAGATTTATTTAAAAAGTGATTTTTTTTTATCAATAATTAAATAAATATTTATTGATTTATATTGGCATATTTTAGAATTGACCTCACTGATTTGTACACGAGATTATAAGAATCCTAATCTATTGCTGCAAGGTGATATTTATTAATAATTGTCCCATATTCTGAATAAATTTTAATGAATAGTGATAATATTTTTCATCTAGGGCTTGATGCTAAAGGTTAAGAATACACCCATAGACGTTGAGCAATGATGCTATTATATCAAATTTATGTTAATTAAAGATAGACAGTCATCCTTTGACTTTGGATTACTACTTTTAAGTAATAAAATTTAATTATAAAGCATTAATATTAAAACATCCCAAATCGAGAATTTCTAAAAACAATAAGAAAAAAGGTAAGAAAATCAATAACAAAATTATCTTTTGAGATGCATTCCAAGAGATTGAAACTTTAATAAAAACAATCTATATCTCCAAATAATACTCTTTAAAATATATTAGTTGTAAAAGATTCCATTAATAATAAGTAAAAAAGAAAAAAGTCTACTAAAATTACAAAAATCGTTTCAAAACATGATACCATTTATAACTACATCTTTACATTTAAATATAAATTCAGTGCTTTAGAAAAGCAGAATAAAGAGAGAGTGAGAGAAAAAGAAAACTAATAATATAAAACTAATAAAACTGACTGAAATAAAAAAAAAAAATCAGCCAACAAATAATTCAAACCGAAAACAGGAAATAAATTTATTTTTCAATTAATTACTCATATGATAACTAATTTCACCAATAAATGGCCACATTCATAAATTAATTTATTTACTCATCTTTGCATTCTGCATTTAATTTTATCAAGATAGTCTAAATATCAATTACTCTCTCCCTGATAATTAATTTTTTCATTTTCTACAGAAGAGTCTTGTTTATCAGGCCATCAAATATTTTATATATGTTCCAGAACATAATATCATTATAGATTTCATTACACCTCATTTTTAATTACTAACAGAAGTTTTCAATTGAATATATTTCAGAAGCCAACTATTTGAAAGCAGAAAACAAATTTCAAATGTTGAATGTGGGCAAAATCTTTTATGTATCAAATGATTTTAAATTATCATATTTGGATGGATCATATACATGCTCATTCAAGTTCAATCTACCCATATTCTTTCTATGCTTTTCTTGAAAACATTGTAATAATATTAGAACAAAAAAGTGCTCTCTGAAAGAATATTAAGAAAGGATAATTAAAAGCAATGACTTTGACTTTCATCTTAAATAAGTGTGAGATAGTATACCAGATATAATACCCAAGTGATTTCAATGTATCCTGCATTTAAAAGATAGACATTCTGTTTACTTTCATTGTTATTAAATAGTTTATAACTGCTCCTCTGAAAATTACTTAACTTGTAGACAGTTTGATAGTTTGTTTACACAAGTATTATAAGAAAAATCTTCTGGTATCAGAAAAATAAAAACACAATTTCTATCTGAAATGAACTAAATGAGTCTGTATACTTAAACAAAGGCAAAACTCTCCATACAGTAGTGCCACCCTGTGCCAACCAGAATAATCGATTACTCTGGTTGGCACAGGGTGGCACTACTGTATGGAGAGTTTTGCCTTTGTTTACAACAATTATGTGCTAGTATGAGATGGTGATTATGTGATGTTTAGTAATCTGTATACTTATTGATGGAATCAATGATAGGTTTATAATAAGATTAAAACATGAAAATTATCCCAGAAGACCATTGACATGATTAGAGATAACTTTAAGTTATCAATAGTAATTATCCAATTATTGTCAAAGAAAATTTTTACATTCACCATTAGAAATCGATTCATCATATCACAATTGGAAACTCAGATAAATGAAAGCATAACAATAATTATATAAAATGAAATTTATACATTTATGTCTGTCATTAAAACCAGAGATGCAAAGAGAAAATGCAATTTAACAAAAAGAGGGAATCAGCTAATGGATACTGGTGCTTTCAAACCACAAAAAGGCCTCAGGGTTATTTTTAATCCTTTACAATTACTGTAAGATTTTATAAAATATTGGTTTGCAAACCATGCTAAAAAAAATACATGATTATATTTTTGTTAATTACTAGTCATTCAGTTGTGAAAGATTAATAAATAAAAGATTAATAAATAAAAATCAAATCTCTGACTATTTATTGTGACTATATTAATAACTCATTTAATCGTTTCTCAAACAATTTTGTAGAATTTTTCAAAAAAATTGTAAATTAATCAATCAATAAAGAGTCATCTAAATAAAAACGAAGTTACACCTGCAAAAATACTTTTTAAACCTGAATTTAAATATGGTAACATATTTTTCTCATGTGTAATAGCATCGGCCGGGAAGCAAACCCGCTAACCGTGGACAACTGCTTGTAAGGCAGTTATGCTGACCACTCGACCACCAATGCTTGACAAGGTAATATATATTTATATGCTAATAATTCAGTATATTAATATTCTGAAAATAAATTGAATACATTTTATATTTTTAAATGTGTTTTTAAAATAAAATGACACAATTTGACACAGAGAACAGCCACTGATTTATTGCACCGTTCACTGCTTAAGTTAAGGTAATATTAACCAAATCAAAGTGCTAAAATACAGGTTAAAAAAAAAGTTAATATTCTAACTATAGTGAAATTCATAATAAAAAAAAGTTATTGTCAAAGTAATTTAATTTAAAAGTTTTTTTTTTTTTTTTAAATGATCTTTGAAAAAAATATATATTACAAAACTACTATTAAAATATATTATTTTTTATTCGTTTTTTTTTTTTAATGATAAAAAATTCAAATCGGACTGAATTTCAATCAAAAAGCAAATAATAATAATAAAAAAAATTAAATTTTGAAGCAATTGGAATAAATAAAAAATCTACATATAAAATTTAAATGAATTTAGTTGGTAAATATGTCAATTGATTGTAAAGGAAAACGTCAAAACTAAGCCCTATGTATTGGCAAAAAGAAGACGAATGGAAGAAAAAAACGCCTTTAACACCGTCTTTTTTATTATTTTAATGGGGCATCAATATTTCTGTCATAGATTAATTATTTAACTTGTTTTATATTGGCAAAAATAAAATATAATAAAGATCTCTATTAATGATTTTAAATCTTTTTTTTTTTTTAAGTAAAAAGAAGAGATTGAGAAACGTTTGATCTTTAGCAGAATCTTTTGTATAATTTAAATTGCAACATTCAATTTGAGAGTACAGATGCGATTGAATATAAAAAATGATGGAAACTAAATAAATCAGGATTTAAAGATTTAAACCTCTTTAAAAGAAGATAAAAAGGAATAATTCTTTACAGAGTATTAAATTTGAAATATGCTTTTTTGAAAATTATAAACTATTAATTTTTTCACAGCTTTTTATTACATAGTATATATATATCAGCTAAGCTAAACAAAAAGGTAAATAGATAATTGATTTAAAAATTCGATCAGTACTTTACTACAAAGGCACAGATATTAGAACTACAAGTGAAATGAAATTTATTATAAATAAAAAGTCGAAAAACAACATCGTGGAGATGAATAGTATATTAGACAGAGTGGCAATATTAGCTTTTTAAATTAATGAGACACTTAATGCAGATAATTCAGGCACACGATTCAACAAGTTCTCGCTATGATGAATAAGCAGAGGATTTTTTACATGGATGTAAAAATGCGTTGTACCACACCAACTGACATCTTCAAATTGTCATGGGAAACTTTAATGCTAGAATTGGTAACGAAAATAAAATTTGGTCATGAGGATAGAACTGAGCGAGGACGGAGGTAAATGAATTTGTGGAGGTTGCAGAAAAAAAACAACTTGTATATTATGAATTCACAAGCTTGATTTAAAAGTGGTTTAACACAGTGAATCATATCCAATATTTAGAGAAAGTCTAAAAAGGAGCAATAGATATAAGTTGCCATTGTGTATTTGATTTGTAGTTTATGAAAAGGCATTTCTACAATGATAAAAGCATTGGGTCATCAAGATAGATCCAGGATATTGTCATATTAATTTATCAAAATACACAAACAGTAATTAGATTACCTGGTGATAATCAAGATTATTAACACTGAGATGGATGTATGGTAGAGTAATATTATTTCTCCAAAACACCTTTTGCAGCAATTTTACAAGAAGTATTTTGTGACTTAAAATGGGAATCTAAGGGAATAAAAGAAAATGAAGATTATTTAACTCATGTAGATTTTGAAGACTATGTGATTATTTATGCAAAGAATGCTTTAGAGTTTCAAGAAATGTTGCAAGAATTATCAGATGAAGTTTAAAAAAAGTAGGATTAAAGATAAATACTAAAAAGATTAAAGCAATATTCAATGGATTTTCTAAGAAGAAAAATATTAAGATTGCTAATCATGAATTAGAAGTTAATAAGTACAAATATCTTGATCAAATTATTAATACAGGTGAAAACATAATGGATGAAATTAATAATAGAACTAAACTTTGATGAAGTTCTTTTGGTATAAATAAATTAATATTAAAAGAAAATATGCTTATCTATTTGAAAAAGATTTTTAATAAATGTATTTGACCACTTTTTATTTATGGATATGAGACCAGACACTTAATGGAAGAGCAATTCAGAAACTTCAGTCAACTTAATGAAGTATGGAGAGATGTATGTTAGGAATAGTAAAAAAAGATGGAAAATGCAATATATATGTAAGAGAACAAACAGTCTCACTGACATCATTGAAAAAATTAAGAAACTAAAATGGAGTTGTGCCCAGCATATTTCTAGAAGAAATAATCATAGATGGACAGTTGAAAACTTAAACAAAATCCCAAGAGATTGAATAAAGATTTATAAAGAGATCACATGTGACATGGATAAGTAAGATAAGGAAGTTTTCTATTTTCTTGTATAGAAGGGATACTAGAAATAGGAGAAACTGAACTAAACTCGGAAGGACTTTTAAGGATTGATAATGGTTGAAAAAAATGATGATGATCAGTGATACTGAGGTTCAAATGGAAACAGACAATTTAATGAGGTTTTTGATTAGTTAGTCTTTCATTAGATGGATATCATGTAAAATTTTACTCATTTAAATCTATTATCAAGGGATCAAGTAAAATTAATAAACATTTTGCATAAAGGCATTCAATTATGCTAATATAACATTTCATAGAATCACTTTATGTAGTTAATTGATTTCTAAATAAATTTATAATAGCTTTACAATGATAATCGTATCTACAAAGCTCTCTTGCTTCAACATACAACTATAAATAAGTTGAAATAGCTAGAAGCAAAGTATTATGACATATTAATAATCATTGGGTTAATTTTCCATTGCTTGTTATAAATTTGGAGCCACATCATAAAATAAAAATTCTTCTTTATTCATAAAATAGATTGGGGAGAAGGGGTATCAGATATTTATTTTGCCAGTGTTTGTCAGCTTTTTATGACACAATCCTCTTTTCATTATATTATTTTCACATGGACCACATCAAGTGTTTAATAATACCTAATTTAAAATAAATTGGGCATATATTCAAGGTCATCTCAAATTTATAGGACACTATGGTTATAGCTCATTGATTCTAAATAAGAGAAAGAATGAAGATTTAAATTTCTCAAGTGCTGAGTACATTTTAAACTATCAACTTGTATTTTTCTAACTGATTTTAAATTCAGTTAGTTTTTAATGGAAGTAGTAAGTTAGAAAACAAAGACAAAGCAACACTTGATAAACAGAGCAAAACTCTCCATACAGTATTGCCACCTGTGCTAAATAGAGTAATAAATGGATGCACTGCATTTAGATCTTACAATCTAATGCAACCCTCTAGCAACTACCTTTTATCTCTACTTAACTACTAAACTATGAGAATGAAATTGAAAACACAAAAAATATTTTCATTCTCATAGTTTAGTAGTTAAGTAGAGATAAAAGGTGGTTGCTAGAGGGTTGCATTAGATCCTAAGATCTAGATGCAGTGCTCTCAGATCCAAAGCTCCTCACTGATGAAGGCCACAAGCCAGAAACTAGTCTGGGGATATTGGATGAGTAGGCATTAGATAGGAATTTTATGCACAAGCCTTCTGGCATCCATTGATTACTCTATTTAGCACAGGTGGCAATACTGTATGGAGAGTTTTGCTCTGTTTATCAACAATTAATGTGCTAGTATAGGAAATGTGATCATGTGATGCTTAATGGTTTAAAGCAACACTTGGTTCTACATTTTCTTTTTTCTCTTTTACTTACTCTTTTGTTTTTATTTTAATTGTAAAAGCACTTAAAACTTTTACAAGCTTTTGTTGATCTCCTGTGAAAGTCTCATAAATCTCTGGGATATATAACACAAATTAAAAACTGTTTTACTACATGTTAAAATTATGTGTCATTTGAAAATCAGAATTAAGAGATGGAGCTTTGGTCAAAGAAGCATTAGCTTTTTAAACTATCATTCTATGGAATTAAACCTTAAAAACTCACTTCAAATACCAAATGTCTCATAATTTCTTAAGCAACTTACCATCTAATTATTCAACAAATGTCTGATTTCCAAAAAAACATCCAAAACATTTACCAAGGTCAAAGGCAACATTATTTGTAATGCATTTCATGTTTAATTTAAATGAAATATTATACTTTTTTTTAGTATTCTAAGATTATATTTATATAATACATTGAACTGTCATTATTATAATTATTAATAATAACAATAGTAATAATAATAATAATTATTATTATTAATGTGTTTAAAATGTATTTGATTATTTAATTTTTATTTTCATTTTCTGTTGAAATGTTTTAATATTATATACATTGCAATGGCATAGATCTAGGGGTAAAATGGGATAATGGCAAACATTATCATCTCCCAAATAATAAATAAAATATGGAAAAAATAAATATAAAAGGAGTATGATATCACCAAGGAAGAAAGTAAGTCATTATGACAATAATAATTAGTTTACATCACTAGCATTAATAAAGAATCATCAAGAGTCATTCCTTGTGACTGGCTCTAAAAGAGATTCAATAGTCAATGCCAAACATAGGGCATGATATACAACAATTGTCTGGATTCATATGGTTAAATGATATAGTATCTATATAAAAAATATGCTGGGATTCTGAAATATGCTGATCATCACATGGTATCATGAGTGTACAGACCAAGTATAAATGCAATGAATAGATTTTAAAGGTAAGTTTTACTTTTGTATCATCCAGACAACCATATGATATCGCAACAAAAATTTCCTCTCATACAAATAAATGAACCATTATTGCTCTACAGCTACTCAAAATCACAAGGCCTCCAGGGATGTGACTGTGAACAAGAATATATAAGTATATAAACACACTCTACCTTAATATGAATAATTTACTGAGATAATTTGCACATTTCTAAAACATTATGCTATAATAAAATCCAATCAGATACATTACCAATTTATAGAATAGACAGCTGGAGGAATGAAGACATTAACATTATATTGTTTAACAATTATTTAATGAATTAACTCCTAAATTTTGAAAAGTGAAAAAAAAGAAGATAATATAGTAATTCCAATTCTCATATAGCAAATATGATTTAACCGGTTGTTGATTCTTATTCATAAATTAATTAGACTTTACTTTAAATAAAACTATTTCTCTTTCAATAACTAAAATTGTAAACAAAATTTCACAGAGATAAAAAAAATAAATTAGCTAAAACTGTCTTTCCCTTTTCTATTGAAAATAAAAAGATCTAATACAATTACTTTTTGGGAGAAAATAAGATAAAGTTAAAATCATGTTCCAAGAAAAATATTCATTTTTATTAATTACTTAATTTAAAAAGTATTTATAAATGTTGATATAGATGTGCACATTACAATCTTTTAGATTACAATGTGGTTTTTGAGTTCTTCTTTGGTAATTGTACTTTTCAGTTTTCTTTCATGTTGGATTTCATTGCTAGAAATTCTATCAACTTTTTTTGTATATTCAAATTTCCATTATGATAGCTACTCCATTAACATATTTCCAGAGTGATATATACAGTTAAATTTATCCCTTTTTAAAATTGAATATTTTCAGGTTTTAATAGGCTGAATCTACACATTTTTTCACTCCTTTGACTTGCAGATCAGACTAACACACAAGCTGAGACAGTCATACTTTTAAATAAAAAGAAGGCTTATTACATAGTTCTTCATGGGTATTTTGATCTTTTTTATTTTTTCTTGTGAGCAGGATAAGATGCTCAGCTTCTAGCTAAAACTTAGCACTTAGTTTTCTTTAAATTCATTTTAAAAATCATTTTAAAACTAGTAGTGAAATGCGTCTTAATTCAGACTACAAAGCTATTTTTCACTGTTCTCCTTACAGCTGAATGGCTGCTTAGTTTTTCTTCAACAGCTGAATTGAAAATGGCTGTTTCTCACAAAATACTGAGGTCTATTGGTGTAATCTGCACATTATCTCATTTTTGGAACAATCCTGTAGCCCATCCAATCACATCTTATCCAGACATGATAACATTAAACTCTGACCAATTGAGCCTATTTTCACAATAGGTTATTTGGTAATTTTCCTTCTTTTTTTAATTAAAAAAATCCAATCATAAAAATTTCTTTGTTGTTATTTTTTTCTTATGCCAAAAAGGCAAAATAATCTTTTAATTACTATTTGAGTTGAACAACATTACTTTTTGCTTTAGCATGATAAAGATAAAAAAACAACTTTAGTTAATTAAAACAAAATTTCTTTAAAATGCTAAAACCTTATTTTTTCCTTTTCTTTTAGAAACCTGATATATATATAAAATTTTACTTATTTATCTCTCTTATCATCTTTTAAAAGTTAAAATTAAAACATATTATTGCTGGAATTGTAACACCAACTACATTTTTAAATTTATTTGAATTTCATCAAAGGCCTTAGTATTTTATCTTCATTTTTAGATAATTTATTTCCTAGTTTATGGCATATTTGCATATTTTAGCCCCTTAAAATGCATTGATATTTTCCCTCAAGATTCTACAATTTATTTCTATAACTATCATTTCTTGGCTGTAGTCATGGTCTTTGGACTATTTTATTGTTTTAAAAATTAATGATCATATGTTAGTGTTTAGTCATTCTTGCATTTTTATAGCAAGATGGAATTATTTCACCTATTTTGGGAAATCACTTCAGTAATTGAGTTTTTTTTTTACACATAAGTAATCCAGCTTTTATAAAATCATTTTATCTTAAAATTGATTCAGGGTCATTAACATAATATCTTCATTGTTATTCTAAGTATCACCTTTTATCTCTGTTTTGAAAGTTTTAAAATGAAGATGGTATCTTCATCATCCTCTTCATAATCCTTGTCCATTTCTGCATACTGGACTTGATCTTAATCCTTTTTTTCTGACTCTACTTCTTTTCATACTTATCTCTGTATTTGTAGTTGGATAGAGAGATCCATTTGGTGAGCATTTGGTTTTATTGGGCACATGGAAATATGACCATAACCTATACTAGTATTGGTAAGATGCCATCAAACATCAGCAATTCCATTATAGCTGCCAGACATTTGCTTAATAAGAAGCAAAACACTATACCAAGATTCCATAAGACTACATTGAAAGTCAACACAAATCTTGACCTTGGTATGGATAATATGTCAGAAACTAATTTATGCACAACTATGCGATGGACTGATGAAATGCTGGAAAATATTTTGGAGAAATTTAATTTGATGATTCCTCAGATGTTTGATTTTTTTTAATATTTTTTCATTGATCAATCAATCATTATAGTTGTCATAGATATTTCATGCTCACTATACAGTTGTCCAAAGGAACTATTATATGAATTGCTTAGCTCAATCAACTTGTGGGATAACATTTTGTGAATAGCAGAGTATCCAAATCATTTGTCACATCTTAGAATTTTTGATACTGAACAAAGAAATAAATTCAAAAGGCAAATGATTGGATGAGTGTCATTAATGAGCATAGACAACGCATTATTACTGGAGTGCTCAAAAACACTTATCTGAATTATGTTATAGGTGATTTTAAAAAGCTTATGATCTTTCAGTGACATCATTAATCTGCAACTAATATACCACAAGGACACTATGATATCCATATTTGGAAACAGTTATATATTTAGAGTACAATTGTGCAAGCGTGTTGATGCATCAAGCATACCCACTCAAGTTACAGACCAAGTGGCTGCACAGCTAATTCACTGCTAATTAATTCATTTGAGGAATTAAGTTGCAGTGTTTTCAGTGTAGACTCCATAGTTATTTAGTCATCAATTGTGCTAATGCATCATGCAAACATTATGGCTTGATAAATATACCTTCACATAAATGTACAGAAGAGAAAGTTTAAGTAACATGGAAACTAATAATACACAACCTGTCTCAGAAAACATTATATACTCTGAAAAAAATGAACCTAATATCCACTCAGCAAATAATTTGATATCAAATATAATGACTAAAACATCACCAGAACTAACTGACACCATAACCCCATGTATGCCACAAGTTTTGTATAATATAAGGCATATCACAAAAATACGTGGAACAAAAAAATTAAGCATATCACATGACACCTGTGAGGATGAAAAGAATCATCATTGCTAGAAAAATTTAAAGAAAAAAACAACAAATCATAATCCAGATGAAGCAGAATTTGCAAATATCTCAGAAGATGACAATGCAGACATGGGAAAAGTAACTACATCTCACGTCATTAATCAAAATGATACAGACATTAATATTAGAAAGCCTACTCACAATGAAACTTTTCCTGTCTAGTTGATGTGTAATTATAATAGATTCTGAGTGTCACAAAATTAAATATATAATGAAACTAAAACTAACTATGTATAACATTAGAGGTTTGAATGATATGGCAAAAAATTATCAGATAATTAAATGGTTAAGCACAGTGCAACCACACATATTGGGATTAGTAGAAACTAATATATACAGTGAATCACAAACTGATACCTCTACCTAAATAGGCAGAATTTCTCAGCATTCTATAAATTGGCATCTGCACCCTCATCAGACAAAGGAGTAATAATCATAAAGCTATGACCAATTAAGTTGTTCAAAATTTTATTTATTGATGAGCATGCATAATGATTACAATCTAACATAACATCATAAGTTTAAATATAATATTTGCATCCATGTCCCTTAACCAGAATATGATTATCCAAATTTATTCACAACATAAATTTACTATTTGCTACCTCCTTTCAGCCACTTATGCTGATGGAAGATTTTAACATATCTTATTCTACATTTGTGGATAAATGGTTGCACATCAGTGAAGAATTTCTACCAAGTAATTTCTGCCTCATTCAATAATGGCAGACACTCATCACTTATAGAGCTAGTATTTTATTTACCATTACTTCACCACACACTAAAAATTCAGCTAATCCCCTCTTCTTTCTCATACCATGCAGAAATAATGGCCACTCTTGTTTTAAATTATATATATGACACAACACTACATCAAAGAATAAGAAGGAGAACAACAATATATTTATTCTCAGAAATTTACATTTACTAGTTAATCTGAACAGCATAGTAATAGATCCTGTACAAAAATGAATATCATACACACAAATTATATCACATACTATAAACCCAAGAATCACTATCCCATCAACAAGACCTTTAGCTCAACAATCAACTAATAATTAAATTAAAAAAAAAAAAACATTACAAATTTACATGTGACATGTTAATAGACTATATTATTACTAAAAGGAAAAAGTTTTTTATTACTCAGTCACATATCTGATCTACACAATATATTTGATGTTCATTAGGCCAACCCCCTGCAAAAGAGTCCCTTCAACCTTAGTAATTGGAAACATGGTTGTAACAGGTGATAATATGCTAACTGTCCACACATACTTTAAAAATATATTTCAGAATAAGCCAATATTCAAACCATCCTTCAACTACTATGGAATACCAGATGATCCAGAAGTGATCAAATCTCAAAATTATTTTCAAAGTTTGAAAAAGATGTCAAATTTATGCCATCCAGGATAACCTTGTTTACCTAAATTAGGTTTTGTACATTTGAATCAGTTTACTTCTAATTTATCTTGCAGTCATGCTAACTTTCTGTCAAAAAGGATATATAATATTCAGGATATACACCCTATAGCAATAGTCCCATTCGTGAAGAAACAAATTTCACTCTGTACAATTCAAAACATAAGGCTAGTATCCATGGGTCCATTGGTTATTAAATTATTCAAAACAGTAATAAAAAACAAATTGAAACACATCTTATGTCTTTGTTATCACAAGCACAATTTTATAAAAAGGGCTCATCAACAGGACAAGAAGTTTTTGTATTCAAATCTGACATTGATCCTGTGTGGAATGTAAAAAAATACAGCCCAATGACAGTACAACTGGATATAAGGATTGTGTTTGATTCAGTACCAATTGACATACTCATACAGTCAATAGGAAAAACAAGAACAACAAAATCAATATTATACTTGCTCACAAACTTACTAATAAATAAATAAAGACATATAACCCCAAATGAAAAAGAAATCTTTTACTTTTAATCCACATCAATCAATTCCACAAGGATTTTCAGTTAGTGCATTGCTATTCACCACATACATAAATACACTACTTAATAGCATTAAAAACAGCTCCCAGGCATCTATATACTTATACTTGATCATAATATGGCCTGCATAGCCTATATGAATGATGTAAGTTTTTCTAACAATTAAAAAACACATACTAACATTAACTAATATCTTACATGAATACACTTGCTTTTATAAACTAGAATTTAAACTTTGTAAAACATACCTGATGTATGTATATATACACAGGCAAAGATGTATTTCATGGTAAACCTATAGCCTATTTAGAATTCTCCTTTCACTTGAGTTACATGGCTATGTGAAGACAAATACAAGAGGAACTAATTCAAACAACTGATCACACTATATTTTCCCTCTCAAAAGCTATCAAAAATATCACTTATAAATATGTCAATTATTACAAAAACTACTTATTATATATTGATTATAGTCTTCACAAAATCATTTGCATAAAAGGTTTATTCACTGTATAAAAACCTACGAGGAGGAAAAATAGTGGCCATCTCACTCAGGCAAATGCAGTTTCATAGTAACCTAAGTAGATTAGAATTACACTCTATTCATGTATTCAGAATACAAAAACTATTAATCTTATATTATCCTTGATAAGAATACATCCACATTTAAAATTCATTCTCAAAATAACATCTATAACAAACTTCCTCCACGCACAAAAGTAAATTAATATCTAATCATAGCATAACTTTCCCACAAGACAAATAGCCCAACTGGAAAATGTATGTACTTTTATACACAAGCACAAATTATAAATTAAATTCACCTATTCTCAGCATGGCTGGAGAATGTGATAAGCAAGGTAAGCAAGGCATGAGGGTGCCAATACAAAAGAGCACTAAAATGCTGCAAAATTAAGAATATATATTTTGTTATGTTACACTTGATTCATTATTTCTACAAAACAAGAAAATATAAACATATAAAAATAAACAATCACTTCTTAAATGTGATTTGTCAATTATAATTTTCTACAATTTTTTTTAATAATATTCTCAATTATGTCTTAGTTTACCTGATCTATATTTTACATCATGTTGCTATGTAATGTGAAAATGGAACAGACCATTTTACTATTACTATCCACACTATTTATCAATACATTACATTGTAGCATCACCCAATAATGTTAAAAAAATACATTTGATTATGTAGATTCACATGCATATAAAAATAAGACGTGACACAATACTGACTCTTCCTACAATTATGGCTAGTGTGTGTGAGTGGGGGGGGGGCGTATTTTGGAAGTTAAAAATTATAAAAAAATGTTTATGTTCAACAATGTCACAAGATTTGGCTGGTTAATTTGTCAGTAATAGCTATAGAGAACATCATATACAATACTCTAAATATTGATGATATTGAATCTAAGTTTAGATCTATTAAAGCTTGAAAAGTAAATTTATAATTATGTAATAATAATTTTTTTTGTTGTCATCTATAATAAAACATTAAAATATATACAAAATGATATAGAAATGATCTTTTTTTGAAGGACCTTGAGCTCAATTTTTTTGATTCTATTCAAAATAAACATTCAGTCATTACCAACCTCATACTTCATGGAATATAAGAGAAATATAATTAACATTGACATTACATGTGAGTTAGCCACAAAACAGAAGAGAAACAAAAACACATGCTGTTTAATAATACTCTTGATCTTATATTGCAAATATATACCAGAAAAAGAATTCAATTATAATTTTTGCCAAAGGACTGTTTTGCAGAAATAAGAGGTACAAAATTTTTACTATATATATTAAGGTGACAAAGGTGCACTTTTCTTTACAATAGTAATATAAGAAAATATATTAATATTTTAAAAATCAAATTCGAGATAATAAACAAAGAGATAAAGAAATCATCCCATCAGACATTTTCACAATCACTTGGTCACTTTTACATTAGTGCCCCAACTTCTAGTGAGATCTATTTTCTGTTTCCTATTTTATTGTAAATGTATCTAATTACAGTATAAGTCATTGAATACTGTTGAAAAATCCTCATCGTAGCATTCTCTGACTACGTTTATATATTTTTTCCATTCTAAGCTGAAATATCTGTATTTTTATATTTCTTTGAATAAAGTTTTTTTTGGAAACTAATTAATTATTTCTAGTGTAAATCTTTTGAATTATATTTTAAAATATACGTTTGTTAACTTATGAGTATTTAAATAATAAATTAGCAAAATGTTTTTTTAACATCTGCAACTGAAAAAGTTTTATTATTTTCTTCGTTTGAATTAGTCTTTTTTTATTAGTCACAGATGTGGTACACTAGATTCTCATACAAATATGTACATGTTTTTAAAAAGTATTTTTTTTTCTCATGTGTCATAGCATCAGCCGGGAAGCGAACCTGCTAACCCGGGACAACTGCTTGTAAAGCAGCTGACCTCTCGACCACCAATGCTTGACAAAAAGTATTTAAAATAAATAAAATTGCTTTTAACAAGAAAATATTTATCGATTTTAGTGCAGAAAAAAATAAATATTGCTAGAATTTTTGAAATAAAATCGTTCACCATGGTTATATGCTGGTTGTGTTCTGAGTGTAAATATTTTTATTTAAATATGAGGAATACTTCTTTACTTAAACTTATTTGTGACAGTTACCTGGACTTCAAATTTCAAGGCATGAGCTCGAAATATATTGCATATATACTTTTACCATTATGCTAAACCAGACAGACCAATGCCATTTTGTCATGATAATTAATAAAACATATATGTAAATGTTTAGATTTCTGAATTACTTAGTTCTAGAAACACATTCTAATTGTAAATATTTATTATTTAAACATAAGATGAATATTTCTTTACTTAAACTTATTGTGGCAGTTGCTCTAGCCTTGAAATATATTCATATATACACTACCATTGCACAAAACTAAATAGGCCGATGTCTTTTCATCACTATAATTAATAAAGTTTATATGTAAATAAAAATGTTTTGATTTGCCAATCATTATTTAAATATCCCAATTTATATAAAAAGTAATATATTATTATTAGTAATTTGTTTAAAAATAAAACTTATTTTAAAAATATTGTCTCATAATTACAGTAATTCTGCTCATATAATGAAATTATATTTATCAGTAATGTTTTACAATTTATAAATGTTTGGGAATACTGGTAGAGTGTCTGCGCCTAAAATGTTAAGTATGGGTTCAATACTGTGTTGTGCTAACATTTTTTTAATAGAGTTATCTTTCTCTTTTTTGTTATTATTATCCCATATTACTTTTTTACATGTTTTACTAAATAACTTTTTCTATTTTTAATAACGATATTATCCTTTTTTTTTTTAAATGCACTATTAGCTTTTTATTTGTTCTCTAGCTAAAAACTCATAATTGATCAATAATACGCATTATGATGCTTAGATTAGCAAAGTAAAATAAAACGCAAGGAGTTTTAATGTCTTCTAAAAATTTATTGAATAAACTATCTAAATATGAAAATTTAAAATTTGTTTGTCCCTTAAATAAACCGTGGATAAATCTTTAATTGTCAAACTATATAATAAAGTATAATATGAATTAGCTATTAATAGGCATTAAAAAATTAAATACGTAATAAAGTAGTGTATTTTATTATTGAAGAAAAAGAAGAGAGGCAATTTTTATTAAAAAAATATATAAAACAAGTTATTTGTGTGAGGTTGGATTTTTAAAATATGTATTTTTATCAAATTGTTACTAATGGAATTAGTTCAAAACAATTTTTTTAAAAGATATTGTCCTTATTTATTTAACACAACATTATTATAACACCTATACAACTTAACATGTAACCTCTCTATTGGGAAAGTGCTCTTAAAATTATCTATACTAATGGCAGAATCCAATTGTTTTGATTTCCCCCCTTATTATAATTTATCATCAAACAAAAGAAACTGTACGGTGTAAAAATGTATCGAATAATCAATGTCTGAAAATTTCTTCACGTAAGTAAATGTAAGGTAGATTCTTAAATTTAATCTCTAGATACCTGACTATATCGCATGATTAAGTTTTTAAACTGAAATAAAAGCATTTAAAAAATTATTCTATTACGGAATGGAGATTCCGAGTGACACAAAATAAAAACAAGGTGATTATAGTCGATCTAATTAAAGTTGATTGCTATTTATTACATTGTGGCCACCAAAATCAGGAGAGTTAATATGTAAATAAAAAAGTAAAAATGTAAATAATTATAACTTTTTAATATTCTATTGTGTCTTTGGTTAAACAAAATTATATAGATTCATTGTTTTAATTAATTATTTTTATTTCATGGGGTGTGTCTTTTTTATATGATAAAAACATTTAGATATATAAAAAAATAATTTTACTTGCAAATATAGATATATTAAAATTGCACAAATTAGTACTTCTAATATATAAATAATTGTTTATTTATTATAAATATGATTTTGTGCAATTGTATTGACTCAATATTTGAAAAAAACAAAACAAAATACATATAATGCAAAAAAAAAAAAAAAAAGATATTTTCTTTTCCTTTATGTTTTATTGTGAATCCATTAATAATATCGTCATGATTTTATTATTATTATTTGCATGTTCTGTGCTAATGAAGAGCTGATTTCACATTAAAGTGTGCAGAACATTCCGAAACATTTAAGTAAACAATGTATCTGAAATATCTGCATTATCACATATTAGTACATTTACAAATGTATTACTTCACATCAGATATTCATTGCAGGACTTATAAATTAAAAAGACAAAAAAAAAAAAAGGAAATGTAATTTCATTTAGCATGTGATAAAATATTTTAATTTTCACATAAGACGTAGATCAAGCAGATCCGGGGCCTTGATAAATGTGCGGTAATGGGTCGTTGCAATCCACTCAGGCAGGCTCTGTTCATGAGACTAGGTGCGCTGAAATTTATCTTGCGCAAAGGCACCTTACACCCATGTAGGTTTGGTTATATATATCTAATATTTATGTATTAACTTCTGTATTAATTACATTTTCTTAAAGATAAGAATTTCTATCAATAAGACAAACAAAATTTTAAACAAACATTTGAATATAGGCATTATCCACAGCAACAATTTGCCGATCTTGTTGTTGTTATTATTATTATTTTTTTTTTTTTTAACAAAATAAATACATTTATATAATAATATGTTATTGTTATTTTTTGGTCAAAATATATGTGATTTATATACTGCTTTTACTGATTTTTTTCATCTATTTTGGCAGTTCGAAATTATGATGTTACTGAAATTGATTCTTGTTATATAAGCTTCTTCTTGAGGAAATGAGATGAAGCATTGTTATTATTGGTGGAAAATCTCAACCATTAGAAATGAAAACCAGTTGTGATGTGGTGTGACACACTATGACTTCTCCTTTTTAGAAGTCAGGAATCTCTCAACTGCTATGCCCAGGGAAATCTGTTAGCCACTTTTCCTTCCATTTCCATTCCCCACCCTAAGTTTTTCCCATATTCTTCTCCATTGTGCTCCATCCCATTTTAACAATATAATCTTTGTCAACTCTGTAGTCTTTATATCCCCCTTATCTTTTCCCAAACCCAGAATAAAAACCAAGAACACACTTTGTGTATAATCACTTTATATATATTTATTCTCTCACAACTTTATTATTTGTATTCTTTCGCTTTCAGGCATTTACATTCAATTAACAGATACCTAATATTTTGTATGCCTTCCTTACATAAATTGCAGACTAAATCAGCCATATTTTTTCATTTATGTGTATATTTCATTGTTGCTAAAGATCCTTCTAGAGCCTTAAACAGTAAACTACTTTCCTTGCTATTATCATAAATTAACTTGAACCCAATATTCTATTTATTTCTATGTATATTTAAACTCTTTTTACTCTCCACACAAATCCTCCATTTCTCCAGCTCTCTATTTTTTATTAATACCTTTATTCATCTATCCTATTCCTTGCCACAATAACATTCAACAATTCTCTTGACATAATCATCCCACCTTTTGTATAAGTATACTGACATAACTTCATTATCCAAATCTTCTGCAAATTGTACTACTTTTCACACCCATCTTGTTGCCTGTCCTTTACTTGTAACCCAATTAAATGCTATTTTGGCTATTCTCTTATTATCCATAATTTGCAATATAACAAACATTTTCATTTTGCTTTTTGCAGTTCTCATATAAAAATTTGACCATCACGTTTCTCCTTGAATTGCCTCTTTTGCCACACACACACATCTACTTGTAATGCATGTCTTCCTACTTCTCTTTGTACTTTTTCTAAGTAATTGAACACCCCTTTATTAACACATAATGCATTGTTACCACAAATTAATCCTGCTAGTCCCACTTCTTTCCATATAATTCTAGCTACATCATATTTATTATATGAAAACACTGTTAATTTCTTTATCAGGCTTTTGTTTCTTTGCTTTATTTATCAATTTTTTCTTCTATTCATCCAAGCAATTTCTCTGATTACTTAAGACAATTCTCAAATAGTTATATCTATTCATCACATTTAACTTTATATCCCCCAATAAAAATTCTTTCTCATCTCTTTTCCCAGTATTTATCATCATTACTTTTGATTTTTCTTCACTAAATTTAATCCCATCTCTTTACCCATCCTTGCACATGTCTTCAGCATAATTTCCACATCTTCCCTATTTCTGTGCACAAGAAGATATCATCAGCAAATTAAAGACCTGATAATGTATATACTCCCTTTCCACCTATTACCCCTCTTCCTGTTTTTCTATTGCTCTCTCCATTTCTCTCAAATAAAACAAAAACAAAATAGGTGACATAAAGCATCCTGCCTTAGTTTCACCCCATTTTTAACTTTAGCTGATTCTATATTTTCTAATTGATATGTATAGTAATTATTTTCATACAATTTCTTAATAGGATTCACTAAAGCTCCATTCATTCCCAAATTTACTAAACTTACTCATAATCTATTTCTATTTAATCTATCATATACCTTCACTATATCTATAAAAACTATATATAACTGTCTACTGTACCAATCAAAACATGTTTATCCATCTAACATGAGCTGGAACTCAATGAATTGTACTTCAAACCCAGTCAAGCTCGAGATTTAGATCAGGGACCAATATGAATTTGAACCCATTCTCCAAGCCCCAGATCAAACACCTAATGGATAACATAACAATGATGGTACATAAGAATTTATTTTAAATCTGGCCCACTAGCAGAGCGGAGAAGACAATGAGACATCTATTAATGATGACTTAACTAAAATATATACACGCATGGCTGTATGTGTGGAAGTGGAAAAAAAGGAATTCGAACTACTTAAACAAGTTCAGCAATAAATATTAGTTTAATATAATGACAAATTATTTACATACATTTATAAATTAATTGCATACATTAGTATGTGCATGAATGAGCAAGCAAGCGGTCTACCAAACAGTATATAATTACATAATGTCATTCATGTTATTATTTCTCATATGCTCTTTTATTAATTAAATGACATATACTATAAATAAACACACATCTTTGGTGGGTCCAATATTAAGATGCCAATCAATTATTAGAAAGAATTTACATAAAATTTCTATTAACGCTTTGGGTTACGGTTCTTAAACATGGTGACTAACATTATTTCGGGGAGCATTCCAAGATTCATTACAGATATAATATAAACCATTTTCACACCATTACGGTTGTGGAAAATAAATAAAATACATTTGAAAACATATTTGATTATATAATAAAATACTTAATGAAAATTCTTTTAATTAGTGCTGGTAAGAAGAACATTTTATTTTCCCCAAGGCAAATACTCTTAAATAGATAAATAACAAATTACGACAATGGGATTGTATAATAAAACTAAAATAATATTAGTAATTAATCTAGCTAGTAATATTTGGCATTTATATATATCTTGAGCAGAGTGCAATTTTAATATTATTACAGCACTAAAATGAGGTCATAACCAAAAGAAATAATAATAATAATAATAATACAAAGTTTGGGTGGTACAGACATAACGGCAAAGAAATAACAGGAAAATTCATGCTTTTGGATGAAAGACGAAAGCCTAAGACCCCCTTCTTGGGCAGTGCTTAGAGAAAAGTGGATAAGGCATGCTGTGGACATCACTGATGTGCAGGCCTTTTTAATGAAATAAATGGATAGGCATAGTGAGTGCCAGACTTATGGGAATCGCTGCCAGAGGCCTTTTTATACAAACTAAGTGGTCCTGGGAAGATCAATTATCCTCAGGACAGGGCTTGAGAAGAAAATCTATGGGTTCGAACTCATCACAACCCCCAGATTAGAAGCACATAATATATATATATATATTCATGAAGATATGCTAAATGTCAGTAACGCAGTATGACTGAATGTCCCTATTGACAGGGAATATGATTTCCTGCTTTAAAAATAAATGAACCTTGTTTGAATGCCATAATTTATATAAATAACATGCTATTCTGTATATATAGAGAAAACATTAATAAAATATACATGAAGATTTTATTTAGTAAAAGAAACATTAAGATTTATCCCCATCCCTTTTCTACTATTTAAAATAAATCAATCCAACCTTCATTGATTTTACAATAACTGGAATATATAAGTACTGTATTTGATATTTTAAGAGTACGTAAAAATAAAACTAGCAGTTATAGAAAGCAACTAATCGGTCATCTTTTCAGAATTGAATAATAACATTTATAAAATAAATAAGGTTTCAAAGCATTAATTAGCTTGAGTTCTGGATTCACCCTGGGTAGAGAATCCAGAGTTAAACAAATAAATTTTTTTATACTAAAACATAAATAAAATGTTGACTCATAAAACAATCTGGTGAGTGTATTAATTAACAATACATTATATTTTAAGGGTACGTTAATAACCTGAATTTATAAAGGTACTTAAAAAAAGACAGAAAAGATTTTTAGAAATTAAGCTGTCCAGGTTGCTTGAGATTGGCATATTAATAATAGAAGCATACATATAAAATCAAGTAATAAATAACTATAAATAATTGACCACAGCAAAGTTAAAGAAAGTTAGAGCATATGAGAGAAAATTAAATATATAAAAATCATTTAAGAGCAAATTACATTTTACATATTAATTAAAAAGAGAGAAAATTGAACAATACATTAGAAGAAATCTTGATAGCAGGATTTAAGATTAGTTAGGCTAGATTTATTTTCAAATAGTAGAATAAGAGTTACCTTGCACAAATTTAATAAGAGTCTATTTTCAAAGTATGGCTCATGCATGGCAAATTGAGGATCCAAATGAATTCTTCCTGGTGACAGCGAGCTTCTATTTAGCACTCCAGAGTTTCTCCTTTAGGCTTTTACTTCCTTTCAGGGCAGCAGTTAGATGGTACATTATTGGGGAAAATGACCCAGCAAGGGTCGAGAAGGTGATTGGTTTTATCCGATCATTATTTTCAGTTTCACAGAGATGTTAACAATCAGTTCTCACTATAGTAGCTAATCTGTTGGTGATTTAAAATCAGACCACTTTATACTCCTGCCCAGGTATTTGAAGAATGCTTTCCATTTCTTATCTCTAGCTCAAGTGTAATCTTTAATCTAACAGAAATTTAATATTTCTTTGTCCATTGTTTTTGAAAGGTGCAACTGTTAGATAACATTCCAAAAATATATCTTAATCCCACTTTATTTTAAGTAAAAACTTTAATTAAAAATTCCTTCCCTAGATTAAAACAATAGTATTTCCAACCCTTTAATTATTTTTGGACAATTAATGATTGCATCTTCCATCTTGGATTTTATAAAATATGGAGTTTAATAGGAAAAACAAGCAATTGAAAAATAAAAAGTTTAAAATGATGTATAATAAAATATTTTAAAAAAATCAATATTTTGTATATATTTTTGCTTCTATAATATATATATATATATCTGAGCCGCACCTATATATTTTAATTTAATAAAAAAGAATTAATATTTTTTAAAATGTTATTGAAATGTTAAAATTTTATAACTTAGGCACTCATGTCAAATATATACATAAAATATATATACATGACAAAAGGAGTGGTATGGGATATAGGGTTTGAATACAGGTTAGTAGATGGAACTATGAAGCTCAATCTTAAGCTAAGATTGATGGCTTCACTACCTGTATTCCTATTCATATCTATAAGTTGTGTAACTACAAATAAACCATCTCCTATATGCCTATCTGATTGAAAACCTACTTGCATTTTTCCCACTATAATACTTTCTTTCATCCATTCTGAGACCCTTCCATCCACCATATATATGAATTTTTTTATATAACACTGATTACCACTATTATCTATAATTGTTTAACTTTCTATGATCCTTACCTTTCCTTTAAATAATAGCCTTACTCTTGTATTATTCCATCTATCTGGAAATTGTCTCTTCTGTGTCTATCTTATTAAAAATGATTATAGGTTAACTTTGCCCTATTTCCTAAATTCATCACCATCCTTGCTACCCATCCATCTAAATCTCTTGCCTTTCCACTTTTCAATTTCTTCCCTGTCTCATTCAGTTCATTTTATATAACCAGAAGTGAATTTAGCAGAAAGTGGACTAAGTGGTTGTGTAGGGCCCCAGAATATTAAGAGCCTCATAGTCTTAAAATGTATTTTCATTAGGATTTGAAATATATATATATTTTTTGTATAGTATGAGGAAATTTGAGTATTGGTGGGATTCTAACTTTTTAACTGGACATCAGGGGGTGAAACTAGTATAGACTCAAGTATATATATATATTTAATTACACAAAAAATTCGACCCCTCCCAAAATAATAATTTGATTTAAATTTAAATACTCTGCTTTTGAAAAGATTATCATAAATAAATTTTGCTGTTTTCCTGAAGCTGATTTATCTCCAGAGGGTTTTTCTAAATTATATTTTGACTGGAGACAAGTAAAATTGAATTTTCTTTGATAACATCTTAACAATATTATTATTAAAAAATATTTTTAATAGAATTGTTTGTGAGGCTAAAAACTTTTAAACTATTTTGCAAAAAAAAAAAAAAACTTCATTTTTTCACAGCAAAAAAATGAAGAGACATCAAAGTGGGACAGAAAAGTGAAAAAAAAAACACACCTGGAAATTGCTGAAAGTCAAAGAAATTCATTGCATAAATTTTTAAAAGTTAATACAGAGACAGAGTTGCCATCAATGTTTATGTCAAATAATTCAGAATTGCCTATGTTTGAAACTTCTTCTAAAGAAGAGAAAGAAGAACAAATTAAGAATCAAGAGGTTGAAATTGCTACTGAAAAAAGGGATTGCAAAAATGCAGAAGGTAGAGATAGTCCAGAAAGACACTTCAACATAGACATTGAAGTAATAAATAATATAGCATTATGGACAACAATATTAACATACTATTATTGATCATATTCTTAATAACAAACCAAAAAATATGGGGAATATAGAGAAATTAAAATCAGTGTATAAAGATAGAGATGAAGTGTATTACAGAGAACTTTCTTATGATCATTTCTACAGAAAGAAATCAAGTGGAATTTCGGAAAAGAAAAATTGGCTGATATTTTCAGAAGCAAGCAAAAGAGTTTACTGCTACCTTTGCAAACTCTTTTCAACAATAAAGTCTAAATTTATAACTGATTTATTAAAATTAAAGATCAATAGATGTTATTTTATTGGGCCATGAAGTTTTAAAAGAACACATGTCAGCCACATGTACTTTGTATAAAAAATAAGTGTTGAAAAGAAATGTATCAACAATAAAATGGTTGAGTCGCTTAGGATTAGGATTTAGCGGTCATGATGAAAGCAAAGATTCCAATAGGAAAGAAAATTATTTAACCTGCTTGGAATATCTAAGTAAATATGATGAGTTTTTGAAGTTACATCTACAAAAATATGCCAATAAAGTACAAGGAAATTTAATCTTTTCATCTCATAGCATTTGTAATAAATTTATAGGTCTTATTGGAAATCAAGTAAGAGCAAAAATAATTGAAGAAATCAAATCTGGAACTTATTATAGTATAATTGTTGATTCCACTCCCAATGTTTTGCATTTTGATAAAGTAATTTTTGTGATAATTGTGTTTCATCCTATGGCAATATAATGAAAAGATTTGTGGAATTCATTCCCATAGATAAACACACATCTTCATATTTGGAACAAGAAGTTTTGCAAACTTTAATAAAATTAGGAGTGCATACTAAAAACTGTCAAGGACAATCACTTGATAATGCAAGCACATATTAAAGAACATAGCTCAAGTGTGGTTTTTATTCTGTGTGCTTATCATTCCTTAAATTTAATTGGAAATTTCACTGCAGAAAGTTGTAACTGCAATTGAGTATTTTATGTTTGTGCAGAATTTATTCACATTTTTTCTGCATTGACCCATCGCTAGAAAATTTTAACCAAAAATTTAGAAATATATAAACATTCCATCACAGTGAAAAGTGTTTCTAATAAAAGATGGTCAGCAAGAGCAGATGCTGTATTAGCTATAAATCTTGGTTTCACACCTGTAAAAGAGGCTTTAATTTAAATTTGTAATTCAGAAGAAAAAAAAGTTTCCATAGTGGAGGCAACTTCACTTCTGAAAAAAAATGGACAAATATGAAACTGTCCTAATGACAGTGATTTGGAATACTTTTTTACAAAAATAAATACTACTAGTAAATCACTGCAATCAATGGAATGCAAACTATTGAAAGGATTTATCCTACTAAAGTCATTAGAAAATTTTATCACTACTTTCAGAGAAGAATTTTAAAAAGTTGAAAAAGAGGCATCTGATTTATCAGGATAATCATTTAATATGGAAAATGAACAAACTCAAAGACAACAAAAGAGAAAATGTTTTTTGATGAAAAAAAATCAGACATGAATTTACAATAAGAGGGAATTTCATAGTCAGTTCATTTTATGTCATATTCAGAATTATCTCAAAGAACTCAGATGTATGAAATTGTTGTAGCCTTTTCAAATATTTTTTGATTGGAATTCATCAATAGAAGAAAAAAGAACATGATAAAAAAGTTTAAGGATATTTAGAAAAATGACATTGATGTTTGTAATTTTGAAGATGAAATTGACCATTTTTTAATATTTCTAAAAAAAAAAAGAGGAAACCATAAAAACCACACCAGACATCTATTGAGGCATCAAAAAATGTCTTGCACATTTCTGAATGTTGAAATATTATTGATTTTTTTTAACAATTCTCTTATCTAATGTGTCAGAAGAAAGACCATTTTTTGTTTTTAAAGTGTGCAAGAAATTATTTAAGGAATACTATGGGCGAAAGAAGATTAAATGATATGGTCAAGCTGAATTGACACTGCAAAAATAACTGACGAATTTTCAAAAAAAAAAGCAAGATGCAAATTCATGTAAAAAATATGTTTTTAAATAAATTCATTTAATGTGTTATGGTATGAAATTTTTGATTACTTTTCTTTTTTGTTAATAACTTAATGAGAGTTTTCTTGAATTTTTTTTTTCTAACTTGAGTTTGAGGGCCCCAAAATTTTTACTGCTTGGGGCTCCCACTTGGCTTGATCTGTCTTTGTCTGTAATCCTAATATTTCCATTACTATATGCTTTTATGTTTGCTGTCACTCTTCCTTTATATATAACATCTTTTCTATACTATTACATACTTATTTAAGATTTTCTCTAATTCTTCATTTCCTCATCATCTAGTAATACTATTTCTCTCCTATAATCCTTCTTTTAATATATTTCCAAATTTTTTTACTCCCATCTCTTCCTCTTTTATTAATATCCTTCAACAATTTACTATTTAATTTTATTCTCTTTCTATAATTATCTATTTTAGCCAACTTCTTTTTTTTTAAATACTTTTCCCATTTAACATTAACATCTTTTTCACTTTCTATGTTCTTAATAGCACTTTTACTAACTCTCATTTTTCTATTACTTTTATTCTTCTGAATATTTTCAACTAAAATCTTATTTGTCACTTTTTCTACTTCATTGCACCAGTCCTTATATTCCTACCCAACCAACTCTTCCATGATTTTTTTCTATTTTTATTTTATATTCTTCTGAGTTATTCTTATCATTAATTCTCCATCCACATCTTTCGCTATTCTTTTTACTTTTATTACTATTTTCCATCACATTACTAACCATTTCTATTATAAAGAAATTATGATGGCTATTACATTCTCTTCATTATCAAACACTTTAATTTTTCATACTTTATTCATTTCCTCTTACTCTACTATTACATAATCTATTGTGTAAAATATATTATTTCTAGACCATATTTATTGTCTCTCATAAATATTTGCTAAATTTTCAATGCTCAAATTCACTCTGACAAATTTTTTTCAAAAGCTGTCCACTATTATTATCCATATCATCAATTTATTCAATATGTCCATTCATATACCCTATAACCATTATTTTCCCCCCTTTCTTGAAACTCTACATATCCTTAACTAGGTATTTATACATGATACTGTTCCACCCCATTATAGTTTGATTATCTCCAGTGGCCATATGCATTATAGTCCCCATCCATTCTAGTTTTTCTAACCTTATCTCAAACCACAACTGTCCTTGACACAACAGTATTTAAATATTTCATTGACATAACTCCTATATCACCATCCCTTTATTCTTTTTTTCCTATTTATACCCTGCCATACCAAGTCTTCCAGTATAGGTTCTTCTTCTCTTAGATGTGTTTCCACTACAACTAATACCTCAAGATCTTCATTTTTAATTGTTTTGTTTAATTCCAGCCACTTATATGGTTTCCTACCACCTTGCATATTCAAATATCGAATTTTAACAATTTCTTTTTTCCTAACTACTTTTTTATAAATTCTTTTGACTCTTTCTTCTCCATTAAATTTGTAATTTGATTACCATTAATTTGACAGACCCATTTCCTCTCCACATCTACATTTATATCCAAATCAGCTATCCTTTGTTTATTTCTTACATCCTGCCCATTCTTCTTCTTTTTGATAATACTGCAATTTAAAACCCTACCTCCTCTTTATAAGTTTCCTGAACTATAATATTCTTTATAAATCAAACTCCCTAATATTTCCTTTCCTTGTTTTGCTAAGTGCAGTTCATCTTTACTCTATAACTCTCTCTTACTAATAAAATAATCCCACACATTCACAAACATAACATCATTTCTCTTACATAATTTTTTCAATTTTTCATTTATAGAACATGCTCTATCTAACATATACCTATTGTTGAATCTTAATAATAATCCAACTATTCCTACACTTCTTTTAATCTTACTCAAATTACTCATCAATTCTATGTCCTTATCCATTACTCTTTCCACACGACTCTGGAAAATTATTTGTCCCTATCATAACATACACATTTCTATTTCCTTGTTTCTTTATCTTATCTGTACATTCCCAATTCTAGCTCCAGGCAAACATACTCGTACATACCTGTTTTTATTTTCCTTTGCAATTATATCACATCTGCTAATTAGCAAATCTTCTATCAATACTGTCTCATAATTTATTTTCCCTACTTCATCCGTAACATTCGCTTCCCTCTTCTGAACTTTCTTATCTACTTTTTATCATTTCTATTCAATAATTCCTTTAACTGCTCACACTTGCTTATATATCCTTTATCTCTTCTTCCAACTTACTTATTCTTTGGCTAACTATCTCCATTGCACTACTTATTTTGTCATTATCACTCCACTAAAATCATATTCTATTCTATCTACCTCAACTATATTTTGCCCCATTTCTCCTGACTTTCTCTTTAAACTATTTATGCTTAGAAAACATTTTTTCACCTCTTTTATCACATTTACACACAATTTATATAATCATACATTTGTTACATCCTTCCTAGTTATATTTAAGCCTTTCAAATGATAAACCTTATTACATATGGTACACTCTAACTGAGCATGTCTAATTTCTTTCTACCTATTATATATACATTGTGGGAAACAAATGCAATCCATATTTTTTATTTTTCAAGTCCCCTACTCTATATTTAACTTTATGCTTTCTCTACTACTCTTCAAATCCTTTTATACAAAAGATAAAAATTTTTTTTATTTCTTTCAGTGACAATCAATAAACACATTTCCTAACCTTACCCTCAAAACATTATGTTCTTTCTCAAATAAATCACTCTCTTTCTTAAATTAAAAAATTCTTTAGTAGCAAACCTACTAAAGTACCAACTAGACTTATGTACAAATTAGTTTTAAAGCCTCTTTGCAGTAAGTAACACACATACACAAAAATAATTTTTTCCTTTTATATTTAAAATGGTGTAAGGAATAACTTTCCAAATATTAGCAATATTATTCCTCCCAAATCCAATTAAATCTATCTCTCTTCATCTCTACATAGTAAGCAAAAAAATTTTTGTAGCAACAAATTTTTTCAAATGATATTTAAAAAATAAAAATAAACATTAACTTATCATGCTGAACAAATCAGCCATGGCAACAAAACAAGGCAGTCAAACTCCATCTTATTTACTCTCAGTGTTGTGATGTGATGTACTATAACTTCTCCTTAAACGAAGTCAAGAATCTCTCAGCAATTCTGCAAGGATATATACTAGCTCCATCTTTACTTTTTAAAAAATAATAGTAGTATATGGAACCATTTACAGGTAGCTTCACTAATCAGACATCAAGATTTGATTTAGATTTGATGATATATTTTTAATTTGAACAAGTTAAAAGAAAAATTAACTTCATTGTTTTGCTTCTAGATTTAAATTATACTGATTATTTGCTATTCTTGTTAATTCAAAATATGATCTACAGAATACTTTTAATATTTTATTGCGATGTTTAATGATTTTGGTTTAAGTATTAATCTTCAAAAAACTCAAGCTCTTTATTAGCCAATGATAGAAAAAGTGTAGAGAAACTTTTAGCTCGAATGATTATCAACTTTATAATAAAAGTCAATTTAGGTAAAGTTCTAACTACATTTATAGACAGTCACCAGATAAAGTTCATTGAACTCAAATTTATTATATTCTTGAAAACAAATGATAAAAAAATATAGTTTTAATAATGAAAACATCATAAGTAGATTGTGGAAAAAATATGAATTATTTCTAAATAAAATTTAGAGTGACGATTAAAAAAAAGCAACATATTTTCCAAACTTTTAAGTATAATCTAAATAATATAATACATCTTTTAGAAATAGTATCAGAAATGAATTTGAGGTTTTTGAAGTAATTGATAATAAACCAGATGATTAAATTGATTAATGTTTAATTAATATAAAGCAACAGCTTCATATTTTTTGAGTTTAGAATTTGCAACATGTTAATGGTTGTGCTATTCTCTCCAATTCGAAAGAGAATGTAGAAAGATTTAATGTTTTGAATATGATCTTTAAAGAATTTGATTTAGCATTAATGCTGAAAAATTCAAATGCTTAATAGCCAGTGTTGGAAAAAAGTAATTTAAATAATTATCAATTGAAGAATATGAATCATTTTAAATATCTTAGTAGCATTTTGAAAAAAATATACAATTAAATGTTGAGATGCAGTGCAGATTCGAATATGCTCAGTGCATTTAACTATTTAAAAATAGAGAATTTTTTCATTGTGGTATAATTTTTTAAACTCAATTAGTTATATATAAAAACAATATTATGCCCAATTTATTATTCTGAAAAGGATACTAAATATTCTGTCAGTCTAATATAAAGGTACTAAAAATTTACTTTTTAAAGATGTTGAATAATATTTTAAAATTATGATGGCGAGATCATAATATCAGTCAATATTCTTCAGCTTGGGAGATGTAATGGCTCTGAATTTACTGATATTGATTGCTCCATTGGAAAGATATATCTGGAATAGAATGTAATGAAAATTTACAATTTGGCATCAAAAGCAAACTTTGCTGCAGAAGAAGTTAAAATTCAGCATGGGAAGATATTAAATAAGCAGAATAAAGAACCAGTTTGTGAGAGATGTGGAGACAGTAATGGTATTTAAATTGGTTTATATAATCACCATAGACTTATCTTTAAGTCTTCATTTTTTGATCTTATCTACTTTTTCTTCTTCTGGATTTGGAGTGGGCCTATTTGTTTATGAGGGACTATTATTGATAATGATAAATAAAAAATAATAATAATAATAAAGCAAACTTTATTACAGAAAAAAAATAGAGAGAAAAATAATTCAAATAATATGAATTGTTTACAAAATATTAAAAACTTTATAGACAATGTTTAAAGATATTATAAATAAATTACAAATGAATATTTGGAAGCTAGAGAAAATGGAATTCAAAATAAGCAAATGAAACTATTGAATTAAAACAGTAGTATACTTTCTGTACAGTAGTATGACCCTAGTGGCAAGCCTTAGTAATCAATAGATGCAAGAAGGTTTGTGCATAAAATCCTTATCTAATACTTACTCATCCAATATCCCAGACTAGTTTCTAGCATGTGGCTTTTATCAGTGAGGAGATTTGGATCTGGGAGCACTGCACCTTGATCTTAACATCTAATACAATCCTACTGCAGTCATCTACTTAACTTATGTAATCATAGGGAATGGTGATCATGTAATGTTTTAGTAATTTTATAACAGTGTAATTATTTTTTAAACACTAACAGCATGGAGCATGTGTATAAAATTCAATTTTAATAATAATTTCATTCCACTTTTTAAAATTATGTTTGCAATATGTTTAAAATAATTTTTGACGTAACATAAAAACTATTACAATAAAATGTAATGATTTATTTATTTATATATTAAAAATGTGTATAATATGGCAATATCATTTTTTTTTTATCATGCATTAACTTAACTATTTATAGTATTATTTTATATATTTCAAACTTGTTTTCTTTCCTCCACATAAGGACAGGTAAAAACAACTCATTTGGCTGTTTCATGCAATGACATATTTTGAGACCCCATTCTTTAAAAAAATATTTTAATGCTGAAACCTGCAATGGTTACAAGGTGGTTTTGCAATGTAAACACTGTAATCAATTTCTGATACACTCCTAGAAAAAGTATTAATTTGTAATATAATTATAATTTCACATGTGACTTTTTTAAATAACCATTATTTATAATGAATATTATAATAAATAGTTTATTTAAATAGCTCTAAGCATAAATGGACCACTTATGTTTTTTAAACTAGGCACACACAGGCAAGTCCATGTAAATTTGTGAAAAAATGCTGACCAAAGATTTTATTTCCCTTCTCTTTATTATGATAAATATTATAATATTTGTATAAAAATATAAACATAAAATTACAATAAATAGAGATATAAAATTACTTTTGTTTAGAATAGTTTTTAAATGGAATCAATTGATTGCTTTCTTTTAGGAAAAGAACAATCTATTTTTAGAATAAATTCACTTAATTTTTATTATTGCAAGCATTATTTTAATAGGTATTTTAAATATTTGTATAAAAATATAACCATAGATTGCAAATAATGGAGAGATAAAATTACTTTTATTTATATACCACTTCTAACTAGAATCAATTGTTTACTTTCTTTTAGAAAAATAATCTATTTTTATCATTGTAAGCATTATATAATAAGTATTATAATATTCACATAAAAATAGAAAAATATAACTATAGATTTCAAAAAATGAGGAAATAAAATTACTTACATTTAGCCTGCTTACCCCCCCCCCCTCCACATGCCACAAAACTTACATTATGTGAGCTAAATTCAAATTAATTTGATTTTTTCAAAATATAGATATACTTAGAAAAGTACTGAGATTGACACCTGTTTTATTAAGAAAATTCTATGAAATTAAACATATGACATTTTTTTCAGGTATCACATATTGGTTGTAGCCATTGAGGGTTAATGATCATGGATTCTAAATACTAGCATTAGCTAATGAAAATTGATAACTGAATGACAAATAGTTACAAATTATATTTTTTCCAGAATGAAAGTCAGACATATTAAACATGCTTAAAATCAAAGCTAAAAACTTATGTTTAATTTTATTTATATGTACAATCTTTAATTTCAGTCATATTTGTAGTAAAATACAATTATTTTCTATTATAGTTACTATGTTAAATATTTATAAAATTACCAATAATAATAAACATTTAATTTTTTTTGCAAATGTATTAGAAATAAAACATATATATTTATGGATGAGCTTTCAAAATGCTGTATTATTTTTTTCCTGTTTTTTTTTTTTTTTTTGAATTTTTTAAAAAATAGTAATTATAAAAATTAGATAAAATTTTAATTTATTAATAAAATATCATTGAAATAAATTAAATTCTATTTGAAATTATTTTTATAACTTTCAAAATAAATAAAAACATGCCTTTTATCCTAACAAACAAAATATAAAAAATTCTTTCACAATGTGCAATGATTGACCAGAAGAAAAGTTATTCTTATTCTCTGACTGCAACTGTCATTTACTTATAAAAATTAAAACCAAACCATAGATTAATTCTTATTAAAATAGCATTAAACAAAAGAAAAACAGAATAAATGATTAACTAATATCAAGAAAATTTCAGTATAAGAACAATATTAACAAAACAAATGCAGGTGGCACCACTAGAATCCAGAACTAAAACATATTTGAAAAAAAGTTTAAAAAATATATTGCTATTATCTTACAGTAAGTAATCCATGTCTGAATATTAATTAATGCGGTTATTATTACTATATATATTCTTAAAACAATTTTTTTTGCTTTCCTATTTCCAAAATATCAAATAAAGCTACTGCAATCTAATTTCTGACTCATTTCATATTCACTTGCTAGACCTTCCAATCAAATGACAGCCAGTGTAGAATGTAAATAAGTTTTAATTTTGCTTGTAATTGTTTCCAGTAATTATTGTAATATTCTTAAGACTATGGTAAATGAAAAATAGAACAATAACCATTATCACACTATATAAAATTTACTGAGGCAATAAACACAAAGCAGGTGCTGTTGAAAATACGAAGGTAGAGACCTCTACAGGTCTTAACCACAAGCTTACGCATTAGAAGCTTGTGGTTAAGACCTGTAGAGGTCCCTACCTTCGCATTTTCAACTGCACAAGCTTTAGGTTTATTACCTCAGTAGTAATCAATGTGCGTTAAATAAATTTATAATTACAACTATATAAAATTTTAAACTAATTAAATCATTCTGAAATTTGATATATAATTTAATTATAATGAAATTATATGTTCATTGACCAAAAATTCTATACTTTTATATATTTTTTATTTAATTGAATAGCTTTATTGTTCGGGAGTTTATAAGAAGTTTGAGCATCAGAAGTGCCAAAACTTGCATCAATCCAATACACTCCAGATTCTAACATTCTATCACTGCACTTAACCAAACAGGATATATACTTTCATTAAACAATTTTGATAACTCACTGTCAATAATTAAATCAGAAATGAATGTTAGATGTTATACTATTGTCAACTGACATTAACACTGATCTTAATACATTAGAAATGACATAATACTGCAGTATTTTAAATGATTGCATGTTTTTAAAAATATGCAGTGAAATTAATCCTTTTTAATGTTAAAATTTAATTCATTACACTCTGAAATATGTTAGTAAGAAAAAAGGAATAAAATGGTGTTTGACTTTTTATGATTTATTTTTTTATATAGTTTAGGATAACTCCCCCCCTCCCCATCCAACCCACAAAAAAAGCATGCAAATGCACAGGTTCCTCAGTTAATAGAGCTGCTTTGAGAATTGACAGAGGAAAATTCCACCTACAGAAAACACAAAGGATGGATGGTTCTAATCTTTACTACAAATATGTATTGCTTGAGAATAAATCAATAATAGTAGTTATTTTTTTATACATGAGTAATTGAAGTCTAAAGGAAAAGTTTTAATTATAATTTTATAGTGTTCCAACAGGTTCTAACTTATTTTAAATTAACTAATAAAAAGAAAGAAATCGAGAATAAAGAACAAAATGAGAAAAATATTGTATGTACTACAATATATTGGGAAAAATCATTTTATAGAAATTCTTGAAAGTAATTACAATATTCAAATCATTAATAAAGTTTTATATAATAGAAAGAGAAGATTGAAAGGAAGACTTATATTTATAAAATGATTAATTGTTTTACACACTAAATGGATTATTGAGAAGATGATTAGATCTTTTTAATTTATCATCAAAGCATTAATACATTTTGATGATAGGAACTGCAATGATCCGCTACATTTAAACATGAAGAATTCTATGAAATTTTGTTTTGGTTACCACAAAACTACAAACGAATGGTGAACAAACAAAATGTGAAAACTAATGAATATATAAATGCAATAAAGATTAATTATATTCCTTGACATCACATTTTTTAGATGCATGCCATATTTAACATTATGGTAATACTAGTATTAGAAAATTAAGTATGACTTATCTACTATGAAAGAATCTATGGAACTTCTAAAAAAATCAAAGAATTTGTTTATAAGTGTTGAAACACATTCCATCCCTGTATTAACCGGACTTCTTATTCAGTCATTTACTCTGTCCACTAATAGTGATTTTATTAAATTTTGTTTAATGAAAAAGTTATAGGAGACAGTTTACAAGTTTTAAAATTTCTTGTTTATGATTTGTCAAATTTTTTTAGCACTTAATGAAAGGTTTGTAAATGCATACAATCTTCCTCTTATTTTAGAAATCTTTTTAACAACTCTCAGTGACATGTTGGCTCTGATGTAGTGAATAAGAAGTCAGAAAATGTTGCTGTTTACTACTGATGAAATCTTCAATATCATTGTGGATCAGAGTTTTTTTAAAGCCTTGTTGTAACAAACGGATCCATATTGTTAACAAGAGAAATTTTTCCTGTGGAGAATTTTACTAATTATTCTTCTGCCATGGAAAGTATTTAGATATTGCAATAGTTAGACATTTAAAATATTTTTTTTAATATTCTCTTAATTATAACAGCTATTCAAATAACAGCCATTAATTAAAAATACATTTTTACGAATCGATTTTTTTCTATTTTTCTTCTTTTTTTTTATTAAAAAAAAATGCTTAAAGCTATTTTCAAACCATTTAAAAGAACATAAAAGTTCATCAACACATTACGTGTTGAATACTGAATATACATTTTTTGACATTTCTTTTTTCTGAACAACCTCCCAAGTTCCAGTTCTTTTAAAAACAACCTCCCAAGTTCCAGTTAATAAAAGCTATTAGTGAAGCATTTTATATTTTTAGTAGATTATACATATATAATAAAAAAATTTAAATTTAAATAGTACTTGTTTAATTTGAATTAAAACGAGTAAGAAAAAAACTATAAAGTTTATTTTTTAAAAAATTTGGATATTTTTCTTAATTTGCCTGTATAAAATGTCCATAGTTATTAAAAGTCCAAAGATACCAACATATAGAGATACTGAACTAGATTAAGGTCTGAATGACTATATAGGCAAATTAGCTTGGATTAAAAACACTATTGTGTTTTTAATTTGAACTGGTAGCTTTATAGTTAACCAAAAAAAGTAAAAGGTGGATGCTGGACGGATGCATTAGATCCAAAGATCCAGATGCGTTACTCTTAGATTTAAGGTTCCTAACTGATAAAAGCCCTAAGCTAGAAACTTATATTGAGATATTGGATGCAGAAGCAATGGATGGTGATTATAATACCAATCGTCTAGCATTATTGTGGAAAAAAATTTGCTAGTGTTTTGACAGTTTGTGTAAGCATAAGACAGAGATGATCACGTGATGAGTACGGATTCTTAGAAATGATTTGTTTGAACAAACATTAGAAAAGTCTGACCATATTCAAAATAGGAAAGTAGCAATTGATAAGATACTTACTTTAAGCAGTGCATTTGGGAGAATATTATATAATGTTTTATCATGACAAAGTTTTGACCCCCCCCATTGCAAAAATACAACAATTAAAAGATTTTATATACTGTATAAAGATTTTTCCCAGAATCTTTTTATACATCTATTGATATTTTTATTTCTGAACTTATCTCTCCAAACTAAAAACAAAAATTGAACAAAGAATTTAGACTAAACAAAGAAAGTTATTTTGATTAATTATTGTAGACAAATATTAACAGCTATTAATTGCATCAAAACAATCTTGATTGCAGTTCAAATAAACTAAGTTAATCTAAATAAAATATATCTGTTTTTTTTTTATTAATAGATAACATTAAGATTTTAAAAATATTTTTAACAAAAGCATAAAGACAAAATTTTAATTAGAAAAAAATCTAACTAAAATTACTGATCTATGTAATTATGGGCAAAAAAAAATCTCTTGTGAATCACTTAGTTAATAACTTCCAAATATATATACAAATATAATTTCTTTTTTTTAACTATATATGGCGATAATGGAAGAATAGAAGGATTTCGTAAAGTCATTAGTGAATTCTTCTCCTGATTAGAATCTTTACAGACTTCTTTATGATATTTTGTTAACAGTTGAGTTGTAAAAAAGAAAAAAAAAACATACACTAAATAAATAATAATGAAAATATAAATTTTTATTAACATTAATCAAGATTTTGAATTATTTGTAGTTGAAATGAGTTGCATATAATAAATTAAGATCATTCAATTCAGATAAATATTAAAATAACATATGGGCATCCAGGATTATGGCAATTGGATTATTCAAAAATTAAAATAAAGTATGGACATACAGGATCATGGCAATAATTGGATTATTTCAAGCACATTGCCTCTGATAAACAGTGCCATAAATAGATATATAATTACAATCTTTCAGGTTGTTCAAAACTTCTTCCATTCTTATTGTGTTGCTATTATTAAATCTTTTAAAAAACGCAATTTTTAAAATTCACTTTCCATAATGTATTAAGAGAAGCATGATTTTAAAATCTTTCACATTATAAAATAAGTAATATATACATATTTAACATTTTTTCTTATAATACTATACAACAAATATTATATATATTGATACAGGTATATAATAAGCCCGTATTTCAGTTATTATACAACAAATTATAAATATAAATCTATTATTCAAGCATGGTTCTAAGATTACTTTCCAATGTATAATTACTTTATTCAATAAAAATTTAAAAGGAATTAGAGAGGTGCTGTTGAATGATTTATTTGAAATCTTTTGTTTCTGATGGACATACTTTAAATGTTTTAATGGAAATAGAAACTTTAATGCAGTGCCATGCAGCCAACTATTTATAGAATTTCAATGGCCTTTGATTATTTTCTAGTAGTTTCATGATATATGAAGCATAATCTACAACATGACTTACACCCCAAATATATAAAGAAAGTGCAGATTATTACATTAACATGTTTATCACTTCTTGCTTGATGTGATGATTGGCTTATGTCCACATAAGAAAAAAAATTGATAAACTCCATAATTATTAACTAATGTTGAAACCTTAAGATTTGATAAAATATTGGTTATATCTCACCTTGCCTTAAAATAATGGACTAGTCCAGATTACATCTTATCTTGATCAGACTAAACAATCATTACCATAGATCAATGTATATGCAAATAGATATGGCAAGAATGGATCAATAAGAAATTATACTCACTGAATTCCATTACTCTTAACATGGATGGGGATCTGGCTATAAATTGTCAATCTATTTGGGAGTAAAGTCAGATAATAATTGCCAAAGCTGAAGGGCAGTACATTGGATGTCCAGTACATAATTAATGCAGTGAGACAATGTTCAGGACTGGAAGCTGCTAGAACCTAAATCAGACACAAGGCAAGCTGTCACAGTACAACTGTTTTAATATTGTAATGCTTTGTGATGCAAGTGATTTTAATTTTGATCATAATTTTAATGATTTATCATGTAATGTCATGACATTATAAGCATATGTAACTTCTTTTTTAAGATACATTTTATTGGACAGGTAGAATGTTCTTATAAAAAGAACAGAAAATATTTGAATAAGGTGATAATTAGAGAAAACTTTCAAATGTCTACTGATGCACACAGCTTTTCTAAAAAAGAGAATGTTAAAGAAATTAGATGTTTTTTGAAACAAAAATATAAATAAGATTTCTTTTGATTAATAACATAATTAATATTCATATTTTTACAATTTCTTTTACGACTAAGATAATTAATATTTGTCATGCTAAGATTGATTGAAACTGTAAATAAAGCAGGCAACCAATCTTATTTTATCCAAACCAAATTTAACTACTTACCTGAAAGTATTTAATTATCTACAATTAATTCATAATAAAATCATGAAATTTTTTTTGACTAAATATGCTGAAGTAGTTAAAATGAAACATATTTTAATAAAGTTGTACTCATTTAAAAAAATTATACTGAAATTAAAAAAAATTACATTGTTGTGGAGCCCTATACAGAATTAATATTCTTTAAATGCTATCATTCTTTAAATGCAATCATTGGATTCATCAAAGTGCTCAAACTTTATATACATCATCGTTTTTTTCCCATATGTCAAAGCATCATCTGGGAAGTGAACCCGCAATGGCTGTTTGCAAGAAGGCAGCTGTGTTGACCTCTCAGCTACCAATGCTTGACTGCATCATCTTTAACAGTGTATTTGTGATCTTGGAAGTGTAATAAATATTATTTTTGAAGCTTTACTGAAGTGCAGATAATACCTCCAGAAGCTGCACCATATCTTATCAAGAGTTCTTTGATTCCCAACCAATAGGCTATAGAAGTAGATATTCTTTTTAAGAATTAATCAACATATAAAAACAGAATACCTGAAATCATTATGTTCATTCATCACCATTTATCTAACTTGATTTATCAAATGCAAAACATCAACAAAATCATTCAAACAGAAAACTCTGAAGATTTCTTCAGATTTATTCTCATCAACAGAAATTCTCCTGTCCTCATTCTCACCAACTTATCAAAGTTTTAACTTTTTTCACTTGCAATATAATGTTTCCATTATTTTTTTTTTAATTTAGAAAAATCTCAAAATCTTATTAAATGCACAGCCTCTGGTTGTACAGCAAAAATTAAAAAAAAAAATGCTTCTGTAAATTTTACTCAATATCAATTTGTTATCCCTCAAAATAGCCATACATACACCATTTAACATATCATCTATTTCCTCAGTACTTATAACAGTCACATTTTCATTATGATTGAAATGAAAAGAAAAATAAAATTCACAGCACATTATAAATATATCAATTAATGATCCCAGATCAATTTATAAGTAGAATTACTAAATATTATAATCAGGATAGTATTTGCAAAGTTTTAACAAAGGAGTACATCCAAAACAAAAATGACATATTTTTTTATTATATATATAGTAATCATTTTAAACATAATAATATATACAATTAAAATTTTTTTATTAGCTTATTGAAAAAATTACATTATGTAAATTTGTATACCTTATAAGAATGGTCTTCAAATTTCCAATATGTCATCTGTGTATTACAACTTTTGAAAATTTTGTATCAAATTATGAATTCATGGTAATGCAACATAACATTGATTTTCACTTAAACATGCACACTATATTAAAAATTAATAAAGGACAATACACTGTAAAACACAATATTTTAAATATGTGGATATAAAATTAATAGAGCAATTTTCATATTAATTATTGTATATTAAAACGATTTAGAATAGTTAATATCATTTTAATTAATACTTGAAAGTGTGTGTGTTCATATATTTATTCTATTTATTTAAAATCTAAGGGAATATTTTAAAATTTTAGTGTAAATTCTCATTTAATTTTAAAATAAAAAGATTGTTTAATATAGAGGTAAATCAATAGATAAACAAGGTAAAAGTAATTTATATTCATATTTATAGTTTATATAACAAAATCTATTAAAATTGTATAATATTTTTATTTTAAAATATTTGTTAAATATTATTATGAGCCAATCTAAACAATGGAAAAACTGACTTCAAGGAAGAGAAATTTAGAAAAAATTATTGTGTTGCCAAAGTAATAATGACATAAATTCTGATGTTAATAAAAACTTATAAAAAGACTGAGTTGGTAAATCATTTTTTTTACATAGACTTCTTTTATCAGGCATCAACTTATGTTTATGTGTTTACAAATTTAGCTATATTTAAGAGTAATAAATTAAAATGAAAGGCTAAACAAAATTTACAAAGTATTTGCTTGAGGGAAAAATCACACTTTTGGGATTGTCTAAGTCAGCGTTTCCCAACCTTTTTTGGCTCGCGTACCACTTGGTAGTACATCACGCTAAATTGTACCACTTCGTAAAAATGATTGTATTTTGTGAAATTTATTGCGAGTGTGTTATTTTATTTGCATTATAAATATTATAGGGTGACCATGTATTCACATCACAATGAGACAAATTACATTGAAACACGCTTAAACGATTATAAACTCACTGAAAATATAAATTCACTGTAGCATATATATATATATGTGTGTGTTTATTCAAAGTTTCATATTTATCTATTATTTTGTCATATTTCATTTACTAATAAATGGTTTTAATAAAAACACAAAATTATAAAAAACCAATTAATATATTTTATGATAATCAAATATTTTTATAAAATAAATTTAATGAGATCCTTGTGCTTGTTTCGAAAAACATAATTTTTTGAAATTTTTTAAAAGATATGAGGTATACCCTTAAGTCTACGCTGCATTCAATTTGTTTCAATACTTTTTTTTTTTTAAATATATGAAGAAAAACCTTTCTCTACTAATTTCATACTAGTAAATGGTAATAATAATTTAAGAGCTTTCCAGAAGTTGTTCATAATCTTTAATGTTTAACCAAAATTAATTAGATTGTGCGATAATCTATTAAATTTTCTTTCTCTTTATTGATAATGATGTAGCTTTTTCTAAATGTTCTTCATAGAAGGGGTTTGAAATCCACTTATCATTTGTGTTTTGGGTTTTGCAAAAATTCATTAAAGACAATTTTAACCTGTTAAATGTGCTATTATATTTCTGTATATCTTGAGACAGACTAACCTTATTTTCAAACAAAAAAAGAGAGTTTTGAATACTTTCGGTTGATTGTTTTCAATACACTGCTTCCAAAAACTAATTCTTAATCATTTTTCAATTTTATCATTAACATTAAAGATCGTTATCGAGTTGTTCTGAGGTGTCAAATTTAAGTTATTTATTTGCAAAAAATATCAGTTAAATATGCAATCACCTGAATGAAGCCAACCAAACACATTTCGAAGAAAGATCAAAAGATTGCTTCAAAAAAACCTTCTGTCTAAATCGAATAGCGGGATAGGGGATCAATGAATTTTAATAAACAAAGACGAACAACACAAACAAAACCGTCACTTGTAAGCGCGCGGGAAGGAACAAGGGAGCACGCAACAGGGGGAACTCAGTACTAAGGCAAGGCAAATTTAAAAAACACCCAAAAAGACATGCTGGATTTGATACGACTGTACTAAACAACTTACGTAAAATTATTATTAAAATTTAGAATTATAGGAAAAAGTCAGAATTTTAGTTGATTTTATGTCGCCTTATTATTTCGTCCACCAACCAACCGCGACCCCGGGGGACCACGGGAAACGCAGGAATACTATTTAAAATATCATCATAAAATACAGTTTAATGAAAATTAAGGATCAAAAGTGCCTAAGGAAATGCTACAATACGTTGTTCACATAATATATTTAATGCAAAGAAAAATTAATTTATTTGGATAAATAACTTATTGTGAATACCTGCTTTAATAACTTTTTTAAAAGAAATTTTGGAATAATAGCATTATCCCAGAAATTCTATGAAATAGAAACACTGAAGAAATTGTTTTGTTTAAAATTGCATCCTCTTAAATCTACATAAGTTAAAAACATTGCTTGAATTATCTTCATGGAAAAATATGAACTTTTAAAAAACTTTATTTATCAGTTGTTAAATTTTTAAGATTACTATTATTATTACAAATGCAAATGGAAGATATCCTAATCCAAACAAAGTAAATGTACTACATTACTTTGAATATAAGACATATTTCTCCCCCCAAATTTTGGATCCATAAAAAAGAGGTGCACCTTATATTCAAAATGAAAATTTTTAACATCTTATTTCTGTAAATCTTTGCTTTATGTTATACATGCACATAGTATTATGATCATTACCTGTATAAAGTAGTATGTTAAATCTTTTTAATCAATATTTTTGGGATTAATTTCATAAATGGCTTTAACTCTCTTTCAAATGGTGGCTTTTAATGTTATTTTGCTGATTTTATTGTTATTTTATCAAGAAAACTCTATCAAATAATCTTTAGAATTTTTTATAATTAACAAATCAATATAACAATGAGATAAGAGTATGCCTTCCAATGTGCTGATTGACTGTTTTCATTGTCTACACAAGAGAGTATCTGTTAAAATTTTGTCAGTTCTAATAGCTTCGTTTTGATTTTTAAAATGAAAACATAAGTTTATAATCTTTTACCATTATTTTGCTGATTTTGACAGTTCCAATATTTTCATTTTTATTTTTAAAGCGAAAACACATGTTTTAGAATCTTTTTTATGCATTTATTTTTTTTTACAAAATATTTGTAAAAATACAAATTATTTTAGAAGAATGATTCAAAATTTTAATAGTAAAATGTACTTTCACACGAAAGCAAATTGACAAAGAAATTATAACAGTTGGCTGCAATTTAAATAGCCTGAAGATTATGTATCCTGCTGGAAAAGTGAAGATGAGAATTCAAGTTCTGGAAGTGAAGATATCTATCTGAAGAAGATTCACAATAAATTAGGTGTATTTATTGTATTTATACTATTTTTCTATTTAAGTACATATATGCATCTTAAATTTGCGGTTTACTTTTTTTCCAATTCCCATTGCATTTTAAATTTGAGGGTGTTTTATATTCAAAATAATATGGTAAAAAAATGCTGAGAAGTCAAAAAAAATAAAGGAATACAAACATTTCTGAGACTTTTAAACTTTTACAAAAGTTTTTTAAAAAGGAATTCACATTCATTGTCATCATTGTGCCAGTTTCTGATAGAGAAAAAATGTTAGACATAGATAAGCAATCATGATTCAGCTTTTAAAAAAGTAAAAGATCTTTTAATATATGATAAATTATTGATATATTGTGTAGCAATGTAGATATCATAGTAATAACATATGCCTAGGAATAGTCATTTCTCATCTGTGTTATGGAGGCAAACATTCAACAGTCTATGCTTCAAGAGTCTTGTCAGAAACTGAATAAAATTACAGCCAGATTGACAATAAGGCACTAGAAGTAGTTTTTACTATTAACAAATTCCACTAATATATTTATGGGCCAAAATTTCAGATCTGTGTAGACAATAATTGGCTAATTATTTGGCTCTGGAAAAAAATTCCTGAACACATCAGCCAATGCATGCTATGCATTAATATTTTGTCAAGCTATGACTATGAACTTATTTATAAAATGTGGGACTAAATTGGTTATGTTGATGCTTTGTCTCAATTACCTGATATTAAAAAGAAGGCATATGACATTAGTGAAATTAACTACACAGACATATTAAACTTCATAGTACTTAATAATTCAATTATAGCTGAGTGGACGTAGCAAGAAAGAAGCTACTTCCAACTTATGAAATAAATAAAATATATCTGTCCCAAAACATGTCATATGGAAGTAGTAAAACTAATTTGGAAAGTACAAAATACTCTTTCAGTCTGCAATGGATGTATGCTAATGATATCTCATGTGATTGTTCCCCTCAAAGGCAAAGAACAAACACATGTTGGATCTTCTTCATTAAGATCATTCTGGAATTATGAACCTAATACCTTTGGCTTGAGCATACATATGGTGGTCAGATTTAAATGATATCAAACTGATGATTAAAAGATGCAATAATTTTTAACAAACCACCAGCAGCCATCTAACAGTTAGAAAATCAGTGAAAGTCCATAATTTTTTAGACATGCATCCATTTATATCATACAAAACCTTAAATGGATACATAATGCTGATATTTGTTTCATTTTCTTATTGGATAGAATACAGATTAGTAAAAAACACAAGTGGGAATGTACCATATTAGCGCTGAAGAAAATCCTTGCTATTCATATGTATCCAGAGATCATAATAATGGATAATAGAACTGACTTTATTTATAGAAATTTAAGAATTTCTTAGAGGATAAAGGGATTTAGCATATTTTTACTTCATCATATCACCCTGAATGTAATGTAATGATAGAGAAAGCAGTTTAAAAAATTAAATAATATATTGAAATAAACTAGGATAAAGGATATACTGGAAGCATTAGTGGATGCTATGTTTAATCAACATTTATTCCTAGTATGGCAACCAATAAATTTCCAGCAGAGTCATTAATGCACTTTGGAATCCTCTAAATAAGTTATTGCTACACACTATGGGGAAAAATAATAGTTACAATTGTGAAATAATTCAAAGTAGGAGAAAGTATATGAATATTCTCAAAAATAAATGAATACCTGCCATTATGATGAAAATATTATTAAAACAATTATGATTTGTAAAATTAGAAAATAGCAAGAAAATGAGACACGAAAATCATCTTTGCCATTGTTTTTATAAGTCATTGTCAGATGTTTGTGAAAATAATCTGCTAATAAAAGAAATAAGAAAATAAGATTATGATAATCAAATTAGTGACTGGAATCAAAAATAATTAAATAATAAAAATGAGTTTTTACATAATGAAAAACAGAGTATAATTCTATGGAGAAAGTAGAAAGATCTATTCCCAAAACTGCACATATACACTGATTGCTTGTTAAGTTTAGAGACTATATATGCCATTGAAGTCATTATTTCTAGAATAGGGAGAGGAGTGGAATGTCTGTGTATATAAAATATATTATAAATAAAGATCATTTATTTTTTGTAAATATGAATAGATTATTTCAATATAAATTATTTCCCTTAAAACTACTCTAGAGAGTCTACAAGATATACTGTTACGATAGCAAATTAAATTAAATTAAATTTGTATGCAAATATAAACATTCACATACAAATTAGAGTGAAAATAGAAAAGTGTCTATGCTGTCTAACATGGCATGTACTGGTTGTCAACTAGACATGGTTACAGATAAGGGATAAATAATATAAGTTTAATCAGACTACAGTGAGAAATCAATAAAGGAATTATGATTAAGAAAAGATAAATCATGTGGGTGGTACATGCACTCACAAAGAAACATTAAAGAGTTTTGTTTGTATATGGAAACAGTAAATTTCTGAAAGACATTTAAATTGTTAGAAGATAGTTGCTTCTAAAAAGACTATATGCATTTGTTTGTAATATGCACATGTATATTTAAAGAGACACAAATGTGAAATTGGTTTACTCATTGTGTGCAAAATGTCTATTCCACTTGAGAATAAATAATAGAGACTATTTGAATTAATGGATTATCAAATTACTAATTTTTTACATTATTATTATTATTAAATAAATATTTGTTCAATAACTATAATCACTGACCTGATGGATACTAAATACCCTCTGGTCATAGCAACTAAATTGTTATTTTGAACTAATTGCTTCAATATATAATGCGGTGATAGAATAATAATCTATAGCTTAATGTCCATTGATCATTGTTCAAGGTCTGCTGTGTAATGCGGATCAACTCTATTATTTATGGTATTTGAACCTTTTGTAAATTTCCAAACACTAAGTCATTCAATTATATGCTGTAACTTTTGGATTGGTTAACTGTGTCAAAAAGAATATGTATTTTAAATTTATAGTTTGATTTATAAGATATAAATACAGAATTCTGTATGATGTCGTTAATAAACACCTTTTATTTAAAGTCATTTATATTTTAAACAATCATATATAGTTCCATTATAGTAGACCTATTTAAATTTATAATATTTATTAAAAGTTACAATAAATCTTAATGGAATTAAATTACAGCAATCCTTTAAAAAATGTGTGTACAAATCTACTTGCAGAGTTTTATTAAACAAGAATGAAAATGTTTTATATTTATTGGAAAATAATATTTTATTCCAGTTATAATTATTAAATGCTTATAATATTATAGTTTTTTTAATAATAATAATAGTGTGTTTTTGATATAATTATTAATTAAATATTATAATTAAAATAGATTATGATTATAATGAATGAAAATTATAATAATATTTTAAATTTAAATTTAAAAAGTAATTAAATTTGATAAGTTAGTTTTTAAATATTTAGTGATATTATTTTAAAATTTGTAGACAAAAAGATAATTATGCAAAAATTGCTAGTTAAGTTTTAGTCACTGACCAATAAAATTAATTTAATTAGTGTCTGATGTTATATTGTCTACAGAATAAAAGATGGTAGCAGACAAAGATTTAGGTGAAATTGATCAAAAGTTTGAGAGCTGATATCTATTTCAATTAGTTCTTTCAAAAGTAATAAAATTTAATCATATTTTATTTTAAAGTGAATAAAAGTAATTAGTAATCAGCTGGATAATTATAAAGTATTGTAAAAACGATATAAAAACACTACGAAGTAAAAAAACCCAAATTTCTTCATCACTGACTTAATTTTACTCTTGGATATCAACTTCTAATTAAAATGATTACTAGTGAAAGTAAAAAGAAACAGTTAATTGTGTTATCATTTTTGAAAATAATGGAAAAGAATTATAAACTACAATTACCTAAAAATTGCAGTTATTGTCATGTAAAAAAATATTTAGTTGTCTTCAAATTAATGAGTTTAATTATTAAATTATCTATTTAGAGAAACTTTTATTTAATGCAAAGATTCAGTTGTTATCAGATTGTAAAAATTATTTTATAGAACTTTAAACTACTTACTTTGTAGTAATTATAAATCTATTTTTTAAAAGAATTATTTAGTAAACTAAATGTCTTATACATTATAATTGAATTGCAACTTAGTAAGAAGAATAACTACTATGTAATTAATTATTTATTAAAGTATATTACTAAAGTAATGGATATTTATCGTTATATTTTTATATGAGATTAAAGGCATATAATGATTAAGTACTTTTTAATAGAGCAAGAAAAATATATTTTAATGAGATAAATGCCAAAATGATAAAGAATTAAAAAGAGAAGCTTTTATCATTAAAAAATGAATATTAAAGAAATAAATGATCATATAATATGATAATATATTAGAACTGATTTATGTATCTGTGTGTTAAACATATAAAACAGCTTAGCCAAAATCAATAAAGAAAAATTAAAGTTAGAACTGCTTATAGACTAACTTTGTATATGATAAGTTTTGATATTGGAAGAATAAAAATAATAGAATAATATTTAATATTCAATAAACTCTATTGATACTTATTAGATTGTTCTAGAATTAATGTGCACTCCAGTTGGACATGCTAATATCCTAGGATTATATTATATTACAATGAGTTCAAGAACTTTTAAAGATTTATTATTTATGAATATTTTTTATCTTAAAATGTTTTGATTTAAATTACACGTATTTTGCTAGCAGCAGGAGAAGAAAAAACAATGACTCACAAGGACAGTTTTAGTTTGCTGTCCATTATCATAGTGACTTAGAGAAAAAGTTGTAGGACATTTTTCTTTTAAAAAACATTTTAATTCATGAATTTTATTGTTAATGTTTTATAGAGATATAATATATTTTCTAGTAAGATGGAAATAAGTTAAATAATTTTATATATTTGTTAATATTTTTGAATTAAGATAATATTTAAGATATCTTATTTTTGGTTTAAAATGAAAATATGCTCTTTTGATAAAATTTGGTATGGATGAATTAGAGAACAAAATATAGAATGGGTAGTGTGATAATGTAATTTTATGCTATTTTAGTATGTGTGAAAAGCAATAATTGATTATAGTAAAACTGATATGAATGAGTTCATCAATTGATTATATTGACATATTTCATAATTGTATGGAATAATAGCAATGGATCAAGAAAAAGTATTCTGTTTAAAATATACTATGAATTTATCATTTAAGTATGATAGCATAATGAAAATATGAAATAAAGTGAACACAAAAGTTAAGGAAATGATTTATGATCTCTAACCTTATAATGACTAAAGAAGAATATGAAGTTTGTCTTAATAAAGACATTTTGTTTTGTAATATGATCTATAATGATTATAGATGCACAAATGATGGGAAGATAAAATTGTATTTTTAGATAGTGAAAGTTAATATAAGTGGATGCTGAAAAATATAGATGAGTGTGGAATGGATAAGTTAGAATTCCAGGATAGAATAATATATCATCTTGAAGAACTATATGTCATCTGATTTATGACTTGGTTTTATTATTATTATAATTTTGGTTATTGACACATTGGCTATATTAAATTGCTAAGGTTATTAATATATGGAGTATCTGAATTTAGTTCAGGCCCATATAGCTATTTTAGTTGCATAGCTGAATTTAAAGAGATTAGATGTCTGAAAGTTTCAATCTCCTTCTTAATAGTTAAGTATTAGATTAATGCTTAGTGAGAGTTGGTAGTTTTGAATCTGATGTCCTAATTCCTCACTGAAGAGATCTATGGCTTGAAACTGGTATGGGGATGGGAACAATCATAGATAAAGATTTGAATGCTTTCTCTTAGAGCATTTGTCATAAAAAATTAAAAATAATAAAATAAGCTTGTTTAGAAATATTTGCTATTTATTATATATATATTATAACCTCAAATGAGGTTAGACAAACCCTAAAAACTTTCAGGGCACACTTTTGAATGCTAATTTCTAACTATAAAGCCATAATGAGAGGTTTACCAGATTTTGGAATAAAAAAGAGCAAAAGACTAACATCATGTTACCCAATCTGAATCCAAGATCCATGATATTAACATTAAATCACTAAACATCACATGATCACCATACTCTGACTTGCACTGAGTGGTACTACTGTATGTAGAGTTTTGTCTGTTTTGATATTAACATTATTTATTAATTTCTAGATTAGTAAATATTAAAGCACACAAATTGACAAACAATTAATTACAATACACATTTTAAATCCCAACTTAATTATATTGTAAATAAATATTTAAATTAAATTATCAGACCCAATTATCATTTTATTAAATGAGTTATGACTCAAACACAATATAACATTCATGGTAAACAATTTTGAGTGAAAATAGTATTAAAAACCAATATTTAAATATCTGAGAAAGTGAGAATGAATGTAGAGAATTAAAGATAACTAAATAAGGAATTAAAATCTTCCTGAGTAAATTCGAAGTATTTGAACTCTCAAAATATCGGTAATTCTCAGTTATAAATTGCAATATCTAGATTCAAGGGTATATAATAATATAAAAAATATTGCCAGTACTTCACTCAAAACAAATCATTAAAGCAAATTATAAATAATAATAAACACAGATATGCATTGCTAAATGCAAAAGCAACATCAGGGAAAGAAAGTCATCATCCATTGAGTTATGACTTCTCAGGATCAGGATGGAATTGATCTATCATTCCACACCTGCACTATGAAACATCAAGTCAATTCATAATGAATGGATCCTATAACTCTTCACTTAAAAAAAAGCAGAAATCCCAAGGCTATCAAGGACAGCTTACTTGATGAATGTTGTAGAACACTTACAAGTTACCATATATATTTGAAACAGATTAATCTGGATTATTGGAATGATTCAATAGGACACTTTTTCTTATAAACTTTAAAACCAAGTTAAAGTTGATGTCATTTACTTTATTTATTTGTATATTTGATATAATAATTTTTTTTACTTTAATATAAAGACAAAAAGGGGTAATATTAATGTCAGTATATAACATAATGAAGAAATATTTGTACCTTCAGTGTAAGCAAAATAAAATTTAATTTGTGATGAGTGCTTGATTGTGCATTAACCCCATCATCATCAAAGGGAAAAGTTAAGACTTTACCTAATACATATCTAATCCAAACATTTATATATTTGCAACACATACATTGTTCTTTGTTTGTTCATATTAATAGTTGTGTTAAATGTTTTCAGTATATTTGATTAACTATCTTTGTCATAAATAATTTTCCTTGTCTATATCATGGCTATTGTACATAACAGGGAAATCCCAAATCACCATGATGACAGATAGGAATCTAAGATACTAAGTTAGTTAAAATAAATGAATTAAGAGTTTCAAGTAAAATTTTTAGAAAGTAAAGATGATTATGGTAATGGCATACGCAGTACAAATCTTATTTATGTTAATAGGGACATCAAGTGGCTATTCTTGGTCGGATCAGGGTTTGGGATAATATTTGGAACCAATTATAAACAAAGAATAATCATAAACATTTAATTCAATGTTTTATAATCTTCTTAAATTTTCTTTGTTAAAATATCAATCATTGTAAATATAGTTATTAAATTTATTTAAATATTAAATTAAGACTTTTGGTATGTTTTTCTAGTCAACTTTCAATTAGTCATATCTACTCACATATTTATAAACATTTTATTTATTCACACATAATTTCACATTCACATTTATTATTAAACACATACACATGTTTACACCTATCTATATTTCAAGTGATATTAATATAACCTGAAATAGATGATCATGAAGAGTCTCCATAGGTTCAAAATTCAGGATAATAGAAATGAGATGTGGCATGGATGAAGTAAGTTAGGTATATAATTAATATTTAGTTGGTTCTTAATCTTTCCTCTCCTAGGAATGAAATCAATTCATGTATGGTATGCATGGGTACAAATAGCAAAGATATACTCTGTTATTCATCGTGGTGACCTCACCAATCTATTTACACGCCAGGAAAAGTCTGTTCTATTATAATATTAGAACCTCAAATGGGATTAGATGAATCCTAAAAAATTTCAGAGCACACTTTTGAATGATAAATTTCTAACTATAAAGCTATAATGAGAGGCATTCTAGATTTTGGGACAAAAAGGAGCAAAAGACTAGCAGTTGAGATAAATGCTTCATGTGGAAGTGTGTTTACCAAAGTAACTTGAAATGCATATATGTTCTATTTCCACATAAAATAAATGTTACTACTATTTCATATTTTAATAAAATATAAAATCTGAAATAAATAAATCACTTAGGATATTTTTGTATATGGGTGCTACTATTCTTAATATATTTTAAATAAATATTTTTTAATTTAATATTTCTTATGTCAAAGAAGAAACTAAGTATAAATTAGTCTGTGTTTAATCTAAAGGTAGACATTTTAAAAATAATGTTTCTCAGGGTTATGAATTAATTATAATCATTTACATAAATAAAAACTCGATGTATGGATATAAAGTTTATTCATTAATTTAGGGTATGATAAATGTAAAAGGGAATTTTATATTCATCATCTTAGCCTATATCTTTGTATTTCAGATAGCAACAGTAACAATAATGATGTATCCCATCCAAATAGATTTACTTTATTTTATAAATATGCAGTGACGATGGTTTTAATAATGACAAAACAGAAGTGTTTAAATTACATGCTATCTAACCAATGATAGTGATGAGTATATTTGCTTAATCATAAAAATAAAGCCAATAAAATTTTTAGTTTGTTGAGTTATATTAGGCAATTATGGTAATAACTGTAAGGTTACAATGTATATATATATATATAGGTGGTGACTGGTTGGTTTCTAATGGTTATAAGCAGGCAGCTTTGGTGCCAGCTAGCTGGTGGAATGTTCACGTGTTTACGCATGGTGAACAGCGCCATCTAGTGGCTGGAACAAGCATTGCTGCTTTTGGGCCCCTACTGTGGATATTTCTGTGTGTTTTAGTAGAAATGATGTCTCTAGCAGTGGCAGTACACTATCTCCACCAGTACCAATTTATAAATAAATATTAGAAAATACAGTATTTAAAAGTTTATAAAAATATATTTATAAACATTACTTAGGAGCGCTTCCAACTATCCTTGTAGTTTTTGTCAACTAATACTTTTAAAAGGTCAACTTTTCCATAATTCCCTGATGGTAAACATTGGATATAGTTATGATTATGTTTATTATACTATTAAAAATTTTAATTCTAAATATAAAAATAATATTAATAATAGTGTTAATTCTTCTGATAAAAAAATTTGGATATCAATATCATACATTTCGAATCAACAGGCAAGTTTCATTAAAAAAATTTATAAAGGTATATGTGATATTGCATTTTATGCACCACCTACACTAAATAAATTAATAAATAATTCAAAAGATAAAACTTATTGACAAATAAAAATTGTATCATTTACAAATGGACGTGTAGGTGTGGCAGTGGATATATAGGTGAATCGAGGTGCACATTGGAAAAAAGAACAAAAAAGCATTTGTTATTATTAAGAAGGGTTCAAAATACAAAACAAAATTATAAAAATAATAATTTATCAGCTTTTATCTTTTGTGACCATAATAAATCATGTATATATGTTTTTGATTTTGTAAAATATTGGAAACTGAAAGAAATAATAATAAAAGAAAAATTAAGGAAATGATGTTAATATACAAATACAAGCAAGATTTAATCAATAGGTAGACAGCAAACATTAATATCATGAAATTATGGGCAAGTTAACATCATGGAATTATGGAAAAGTTGACCTTTTAAAAGTATTAGTTGACAAAAACTACAAGGATAGTTGAAAGTGCTCCTAAGTGACACATATAGATATATTTTTTATAAACTTTTAAGTACTGTATTTTCTAATATTTATTTACAAATTTACATATATTATTTTGATGAAATACAGACATCAATTTGTAATATTATATATATATATATACACACTAGAAATCGATGTCTGTATTTCTTCAAAATTTTTTGTAAATATTCATTTGGATAAAGGCCAAAATATTGAAATGTATTCTAATGAATTGTTAAATGTTGGATATAATTATGATCATATTTATTATATTATTAAAAATTTTAATTCGAAATATAAATACAAAAATAAAAATCAGATTAATAATGATGTTAATTCTTCTGATAATAATATTTGGATATCAATACCATATATTTCGAATCAACAGGCAAGTTTCATAAGGAAAATTTATAAAAATATATGTGACATTGCATTTAATGCACCACCTACATTAAATAAATTAATAAATAAAAATTATATCATTTATAAATGGATGTGTATATGGTAGTAGATATATAGGTGAGTCGAGATGCACATTGGAGAAGAGAACAAAAGAGCACTTGTTATTAAAAAGAGTTCAATATATGAAACAAAATTCTAATGATAATAATAATTTATCAGCTTCTGTTTTTTATGACCATAATAAATCATATATAAATGGTTTTGATTTCAATTATAATAAAAATATTGCAAACTAAATGAAATAATGATAAATAAAAAAATCAAGGAAGCTATAATAATATATAAATACAAGCAATACTTAATCAATAGGCAGGTAGCAAATATTAAGGGAATTATGGGAAAGTTGACCTTTCAAAGTATTAGTTGACAAAGACTACAAGGATATTTGAAAGTGCTTTTAAGTGATGTTTATGTTTTTTGTTCTTTGTTCTTTTTAACAAATTTTAATTACTGTATTTTCTAATATTTGTCTATAAGTTTGTGTGTGTAAAACAATACTCATTCAAAGTTTTAATATAAATTTTTTGATATTTTCACTTCATATTCATGGTCAGTCTGCTAAGAACATTAAATTTTTGTGTATTTGAATATTCTTCTTCTTTTAATTCATTACATTTTTTTTTTAATGACATCTCTTTTATTTTGTGATCATTTCACTCTTCATGTACAACTCTAACAGCACTTGGATCACAACTATGACCATATTATTACTCTGTATGAGTATTATTTTACATTAATATCTAGACTGGTAGAGTATATATATATAGTGACCCTTGGTTTATTTCATATATAAACCAATGATGAGAAAATGAACTATTTATAGGCAAAAAAATTTTTTTTAGTTTAAGGAAAAATTGAAAAGCTTCATTTGGAAAAATTGATAACTGGGTGGCTTAAATCTAACATATATAGAGAATCTGTTTATATTTATTTAAAATAATAGCTAGAATTATGTAATGAAGGGGGGAGTGGTTTTTGTACGTGCTATAATAATTGAAAAATAAATATTTATATGTCTAAAAGAGTCTTCTTGAATCATAGGTTTACAATTATAAGAGGTTATAAAAGATATTCTGAGCTAATATGAACAGGCAGTTTTCTATTTAATATTCTGCATATGTATGTATGTGTGTGTGTACGTTGTACATATGTGGATTTTTTCCTTTATAGAAATTTATATATTGTGTTCTATATTATTTCATAATATAGTGTAAAAATGAATTTGTTTTGATTTGTTGTTTGCAGAATTTGTTTTGATTTGTTATTTGCAGCTCTAAACTAGATTTAAGTTTTAAATAAAAGAATGTTTAACTAATTTGTTTTAAACAAAGGCAAAACTCTCCATACAGTAGTGACACCCTGTGCCAAACAGAGTAATCAATGGATGCCAGAAGGCTTGTGCATAATATCTCTATCTAGTGCCTACTCATCCAATATCCCCCAGACTAGTTTCTGGCTTGTGGCCATCATCAGTGAGGAGCCTTGGATCTGAGAGCACTGTACCTAGATCTTAGGATCTAATGCAACCCTCCCCAGCAGCCACCTTTTATCTCTACTTTACTACAAAACTATGTGAATGAAATTGAAAACACAATAATATTTTCAATCTAAGCTCAATAGCTTATATAGTCATATGGGTCTGAACTCAATCAGCACCCATACATTTTGGTGTCTTTGGCTCTTAAACAACCATAGCCACCACTATCCTATTAGGCAGGATTGATGTTAAACTACTTAGACATCACATGATCACCATCTTATACTAGCACATAATTGTAAACAAAGGCAAAACTCTCCACACAGTAGTGCCACCCTGTGCCAAACAGAGTAATCAATGGATTCCAGAAAGCTTGTGCATAAAATCCCTATCTAGTGCCTACTCATCCAATATCCCCAGACTAGTTTCTGGCTTGTGGCCATCATTACTGTTTGACACAGGGTGGCACTACTGTATGGAGAGTTTTGCCTTTGTTTACAACAATTATGTGTAGTATAAGATGGTGATCATGTGATGTCTAGTGGTTTAACACCAATCCTGCCTAATAGGATAGTGTGTGGCTATGGTTGTTTAAGAGCCAAAGACACCAAAATTTATGGATGCTGAATTGAGTTCAGACCCATATGACTATATAAGTTATTGAGCTTAGATTAAAAATATTATTGTGTTTTCAATTTCATTCTCATAGTTTTGTAGTAAAGTAGAGATAAAAGGTGGCTTCTGAAGGGTTGCATTAGATCCTAAGATCTAGGTGCAGTGCTCTCAGATCCAAGGCTCCTCGATGATGATGGCCACAAGCCAGAAACTAGTCTGGGGATATTGGATGAGTAGGCACTAGATAGGGTTTTTATGCACAAGCTTTCTGGCATCCATTGATTACTCTGTTTGGCACAGGGTGGCAATACTGTAGGGAGAGTTTTGCCTTTGTTTACAACAATTATGTGCTAGTATAAGATGGTGATCATGTGATGTCTAGTAATTTGTTTTACAAAAATTGTCAGTAATCTTATATATTTTCATAAATCACGGGGTCATAGTTTCAGGCCATGTGTTCGCAGATTGAGTTGCAGATAGGGAATTAAAATTAACACTTAACAGGTGGTCTTTAAATGGTTAATTCTGAGAGAAAGTCTTAAAGTTAGAGAAAAACCAGACCTAACATTTAACAGGTGGGATCAAAGGTTAAATTTCTGGGAGAATCAAAATTAGAGAAACCAAATTTTTTACCCCCTTTGCTTGTAAAAGGAGCTGAGTAGAGTGAGGGGACTTACTTATTAAAATTAACTTGCCAATTTATCTCTGAAAGTTTTTCTATTTTTTTCTCTGAGTTGACTATACCAATTAAAAAGTATAAAACATTGCTTGAATATGAAGCTCTAAATCAATTGTAATAAATGTCCAATTTTTTTCTCTAAAGTTAATTAATGATGACTAAATCAGCTCTTAATAAAAGACTTTGTATGCACTGCATTGGTATTTATATTTGGTTTATCAAAATTCGTTTAAAAAGAGAACGATCAAACTTTTATATAATGTTAAATAGCCAATCCATATTTTAATAAAATCTACTTGTTTTGACTGTGTTTTAAACCTAAATGGAAAAAGCATCTAAATTCAAACACAGGGAAGGAAAATCTTCAAAATGGAAAAGTGATCTGCAGGACTTTTTTAAGGCCATTTTTAATTATCAATGTAGCTACATTTGATTAAAGAACAGTATGTGCATCTATATAGCTTTATCCAAAACAAAATGAACTAAATAGTAATTAATTGGTGGACAATAATATCAAGTTTTCAAACTTAGCCTCGAAGGAAAGAGACAATGGAAAGAGACAATCCGTAATGTTTAATATTTATTATTTATTTTGCTTTACTTATATAATATGTAGCATGTTTAATAGAAACTTTATCGATTATATTGATTTTAATTTTTTTTTAAAAAAGTTTAAAATGTTTAAAAGAAAAGAAAAAAAATGATTTTGATCCCTAAGACCCAGTGAAGAAAAAAAAAGAAATATTTGATGATGAAGTATAAATGGTTTTAAAAAAAAAGAGATACAAAATTTTTTTTTGTTAACAAAATTTTATGCTTAATATTAGATGTATGAAGAGTGATTGGATGATCATATGAGAAATCATTGCTATCTTATAATATGTTGATTCGATCTGTTATTAATATAGATATTGGATGAGTGTTGCTGTGTGCTTGACTTTTTAAATTAAGATAGTTCATGGTTTTGATTCAAGATCTGGTTAGTTTTTGTTATTTATCTGGACTGTACTTGATGTATCTGTGTGCATATGTAAAGCTATAAATGCTTATTACTGAGGTAGAGTTATTTTACCACCTCAGAAGGGACAGATAGGAAATAACTATCTCATAGTTTATTCACTGGTGCAGAGGAGATCTTGGACCAGTTTCCAGCTCCATTTATTTTTATTAAACTAGGAAATTATTGATAGAGTTATTGTTAGAGTTGTGGAAAATGTTGTGCATGCCTATATAGAGTAAGTGTGTAGAGAAATATTTCCTCACATGATTTTAGGTCTCAGATAAGACCTCTCTCTGGCTAATGCAGACATTTGAAGTTGGGAGTTGTTGTGGTTGTTGTTGTTTTTTAATTTTCCTTACTGATGCACTGATATGTGCATGATAAAGCTGCATAGTGTTATAGAATATATAGAGTTTTGCAAGATAGGATAAATATGCTTTGCCAGGACTAGGGTTGGTTCAGTCAGATGTGTATGTTAATGGAGGGGTGACAAAGATTTTAATTCAGAAGCTGACTGGTCTATAGTCGGAGTTTGTGAAGGATGATAAAATTGAATATCGTCAAGCTGGGGGCAACATGCTGACCTATCAAAATATATACAGTCGCTAAAGTGGGAAGCATGAATATTTAGCATGCATGAATGTGAAATTATGGTTTTTGAATTTAAAGCCATTTGCAGGACCAATGAGAGATTTTTCATGTCACATCATTTTTTTCATAGGAAATATAAAAGATTATTGATTTTTGGAATAATTAAAATTGATAATTATTTGGAATAGTCCAATTGATAATGGTTGCAATGAAAGGGGGAACAGGAATTTATAGGTTTTCTCAAAGATCAAAGAGCATACGTAAATACGGAATTCTGATTCCGTGCCTAAGCATTTTTAATATTCAATTAATGGATGGGTCAAGACAATGAGTAAGTTATTTAGAAATTTAGTTAGTTTAAATATGTATTACATGTCATCAGTATCATTCTTCCTCATGTCATATAATATTTGAGTGTAATGGTATTATATATAAGTGTGTGTTTTTATTTTATTATTATTATTATTGTAATAAAGATTTGTTATTGTTATGAAATTACATGCATCTTGTGTTCTAATGTTTCAAATATCTCCAGAATCTATATTCAGCACCTATATCTAGAACTAATATTAGATCACATTCAAATTTATATTATTCATTTTATATTGATTGATTCCATAACTGATTTACATTATTCATTTTTATATTGATTGATTTCATAGTTGATTCACATAATTTATTTTCATAGTTGATTCACATAATTCAGTTTTATATTAATTGATTCTATAATTTAAATTTCCATAATTCATTTTTATATTGATTGATTTCATAGTTTATTTGCATAATTCATTTTTATGATCGATTTCCATATTTCACTTACACAAGTAATTTCCTTGATCGATTTTATGATTAATGTCCATGGTTTATTTCCATAGTTTACTTTGGCAAAATATAATAGATTTAAAATTATTAATTAAATTTTGGCAAATAGATGATATAAATTAGAATAAGATGAGAGAAAATAGTTAATTTAGGTTTATTAAATTTAATCATTTGGTTCATTGCAATGTTATGAATATTGAGAGCAGATATAAAATCCCTTTCCTGCTTTCGGTATTTAATATGATTCCCACTGGCAAATTCATATTAAAGTTTAGTTTAGCAAATTTTTGGGATCATATCCATTGCAATGTAATCGTTCATAATTGCACCTCATTGGCAAATCTAGACCTTGAGAAAGAGTAGTTCGATTATTAAAACTAAGAGCTGGCTTGGAAGTAAGTAGCATAAATAATAAAATTGGAAATACTATTATTATAATAATGGTCATGAATTGATAATTGATTGAAAGGTTAATATGTGTGTTTAAGGAAATAGGATTAAGAGTTATCAGATTAGAGAACATAACACAGACATTCCATGTTATATAATTGTAGCTATTGAGAGTGATGGATACTGAGAATGAAAAATAAAGTAATGGGATTACATGGGAAGGATTTATTTGTAACATTTATTTATCTTGCTTTAAATTAAATAATTATTTTATATTATAAGTATAAATTATGAGTTCTCAGCATCGATTACTAAATTATTTCTAATCGTATATGAATTGGAAATGTATGCAACATTTTCGTAGTTACCACTCGAGATAATTATATTAAAGTTGTGGAAGAAAGTTGTCTTATTATTGTTCATTTAGTACTAAGTTTTATCATGAAACATTTGCACAACTAATGCTAGGTTGAAACCAAGACCACAATAAATTGAGTTGTATTTATTAACATTATATATTTTTTTGTTTTGATCCCAAGGTTAATTACTTTTTCCATTATCTTCTATAGTCATAAGCATGGATGATGATGATGATATCTAGTGGGCATTATGATTTATAGTTGCAATTTGGCATCCAGGTATACTTAATCTTATTATTAATATCAGTAGATAAACACCCTAGCCGTCCTTGTGTGATCTTAAGGTTAGATTCGATCGACTAGCTACTTGAAATAAATGAAATGAAATAAAATTGAGGTTACACACATAGAGAGTAAAGTTTGGCGCATGTAAAGTGAAGTTGCAAATCTTCTTTTAATGGACATGCTTCAATCTACTCCAACCTCCAAATTTTCAGCCAACCATATCATTGAAAATTTGATGATGAAAATCCAAATCCCACGCTGATGCCAATATTATTGCCATGCCCATGTTGACCTCAAGTCACTCTGACCCCTCATATATAGGACCTTATCCATTTAAATACAAAGAAGAAGAATGCAACTGATGAGTGCTGGGTTATCATGAAATACGTATATTGGTGATTATTTATCTTTTCTACATGTGTGTGGTCATGTGTATCAGTTGTATGAGATAGTGTGGATAGATGAAGGGTGCTTGGAAATCTGAGTTCAAATCCCCTATACTTATAATTAATTAAACTCCAAGTTTATAAATTGTGCCTGGTTTTCTTATATATATATATTTAGAGAAATAAACTTCACAGCACTAACTACATATATGCAAAGTCATTTATTATCAAAATTTACTTTGCTTACATGAAAAATGAATCCAACTTCTCTTCACATCAAAGATCTTATATAAATAAGAAGATTAGTCAAACAATAATAACAAGAACAAATTTCACATCACTGGAAATGTTCCATTAGTTTCACTTGAGAAGACTCATATTTAAAAAAATATGTTATAGAGTAAATTTCTACTTATTCATTCTTGCAAGTAAATTACCAGTAGTAGAAATTAACTCTGCAATATACATTTTTAAATATAAACTGATTAACATGAAGTTAAGGAATATCTTGAGTGATTTGAAATTTATGCCTGTTATTATCATTGTATAATCTACAAGATTATATAAAATTTTACATGGCAAAATAAAGATGGAAGTATTTTTTGTAATGGTACTGAATTTTAATATGAGAGAGCATTGAATTTATATTGCTAGTTGTTTAGAGATTTGTTATGTAATTATCGTTGCTTTCCTTCTTGGGTTGGTATGTTGATAGAATGTTAAACTTTGGACTTCAAGATCCATGAATTGTAGCTCAGCTCTGTTACTTCTAACATCTTATGAATTTCCATTTAATGCATTTTGATTATAATGCTGTAACATGCTATCTTTATATATGCAATGTATCTACAATTATATTTCATTTTTGATATTTTATTAATTGAAAAACACTTTCTTAAAGTAAGAATTTTGGAATCATTTTTATTAATAAAAATGCATTCAGTATTTAAAGAAATCCAAATCATCTTAATCGAACCCAAATCCATCTTCATTTTTCTAATCTCCATTTTAATATTCTAATAATCTAATCTTGTACTTTTATATTGTTTATAAAAACCTCTACTTTCTCATTTAAGCAGATAATTTCAACTGTAATTAAATTAATTTACCATAAAACTCAATAAAAGCTTATCTCAATCCACATTCCACTCTTTTCTGACGTTATATAACTACACATTCTTTAATGATATAGCAAATCAATCACACAGAGTTTTTTTCCTATAATTTACCAGCTTAAAACATATATTTATTAATTTAAGCTTTTGTGGGAAATAATTCTGATCTCTTTTCATGATCTATTTTAACTTACATTGTAACTCTTAAGTATGTGTGATGTTGGTTATATATATATAATATTTAAATACAAGTCTATTGTCTATACTGAACTTAATATAATTAGAAGGGATTTGAACTCAGACTTTCAAGTTCCCTGCAGCTATCCACTCCATTCCATACAACTGATACACATATATAATCAATGCCCAGCTTATATTAAAATAGCAAAATTTCAAGCTCTAATGGACAGGCTTCAAGTTTCCCCACTCTCCAACTCTTCAGCTATCCATATCATTAAAAACCTGATGAGTGCTAGTTCAGCTCGAAATGTGTATATTGGAGATAATTTATCTTTTCTATATGTGTGTGGTCTTGTGTATCCGTTGTATATAATGGAATGGATAGCTGTATAAAGGTTCAAATCCATTATATATATATGCTTGACACATGCATAATTGTTCTGTAAATTAAAAACGTGATTTATTCCTATAAAAGTTTTTTTGTTAAGTAAATACATGAAGTTAATTTGTAATAGAAAAAAGACATTGAAAGCATTAAGAGTAGTTTAAGGTAAATTAACTAAGATTAATTAAGAACAGCAATTGAAAAAAATAAGCTCTAACAAAAAAGTAATGTTTTATGGAAATTGCAAATTAAACAATGAAGAGAAAATAATGAAAAGATAGTTTTAATTCCAAAGTTATTAAACTGTCACTATTAAGGAATGCAAAAATATTGTGGTTAAATTGAGGGCATTAAATCGAATTAAATGTTGTTATTGAATTGCTTAAAAGTAAACCTAGAGATTCATACTGACTGTACTGATCTTTATTATTATTACTTAATATGAAGAAGGGTATTTGTTGTCTATGTAATTAAAAATTTATATATATATCAACCATTATCAATCCACTGCAGGTTGAAGGTCTCTCCAAGTTTAATCCATCTTCTCCGATCTTTAGCTTCTCTTCTCCACATCACCCCTGCACACTTACTTATTTCATCCATCCATCTCATATGTGGTCTTTTTCTGGGTCTTTTACAATCTCTTGGAATCCAGTTTAAAATTTCAATTGTCCATCTATTATCATCTCTTCTAGCAATATGTCCAGCCAAACTCCACTTCAATCTTTAATTTTTTCAATGAGGTCAGTAACACCTGTTTGTTCTCTTACCCATACATTGCGTTTTCAATCTCTTCTTGTTACTCCCAACATACATCTTTCCATACTTCTTTGAGTGGTCTGAAGTCTCTGTATTGCTCTTCTATTAAGTGTCCAAGTCTCAGATCCATAAGTAAGAACTGGTAAAACACATTTGTTAAAAACCTTCCTTTTCAAACATATAGGCATATTTCCTTTTAGTATCAAGTTATTTTTACCAAAAGCACTCCAACCAAGTTTAATTCTATGATTAATTTTCTCCATTATGTTCCCATCTGTATTAATAATCTGACCAAGGTATTTGTAACTGTTAACTTCTTTTAATTCATCATAATCAATCTTTATTTTCATATTTTGAGCAAATCGATTAAACATTACTTTAGTCTTTTTAACATTTATCTTTAGTCCTACTTTCCTACTTTCATCTGATAACTCCTGCAACATTTCCTGCAGCTCTGAAGCATTATTTGCAAAAACAACTACATCATCTGTGAAATCTAAATGACTTAAATAATCTCCATTTACTTTCACTCCTTTAGCTTCCCATTTTAATCCACAAAATACTTCTTGCAGCACTGCTGTAAAAAGTTTTGGAGATATGGAGTCACCTTGTCTTACACCTTTCTCAATGTTGACTTTCCCAGTATCATTATGTAATCTAATTGTTGCTGTTGCATTTTTATAAATATTCTTTAAAATATGACAATATCCTGGATCTATACCTTGATGATCCAATGCTTTAATCACTGAAGAAATGTTTATAGAATCAAATGCCTTTTCATAATCTACAAATCCAAAACATAATGACAACTCATATTCATTTGTCCTTTCTATAACTTCTCTCAATACCTGGATATGATCTACTGTACTAAAACCACTTTTAAATCCAGCTTGTTCTCTTGATTGGTGGAAATCCAATGTTCTCTGTAGATGAGTTGTAATTATCTTGGTAAAAATTTTATATAAAACTGATAAAAGGCTGATAGGTCTGTAATTTCTAATATCTTCTTTATCACCTTTTTTAAATATTAATATTATTACTGCATTCTTCCAATCATCTGGTACATCTTTATCATTTAGACATTTGGTATATAATTTTGCTAAAATTTTTTCTATTTCTTCACCTGCTTCTTTTAATATATCAATTATAATTCCATCATTACCTGGAGCCTTTCCTTTCTTCATACATTTAATTGCATGTCTCACTTCTTCATTTAAAATTCTGGGCAATTCGGAAGATGTAATAGATATAGGAGGTACTTGTTCTTTATTGCTATATAATTCTTGATAAAAATCTTCTACCAATTTCAAGATGTCATCTCTCTTTTTAGTAATAATTCCATCTTTTTTCTTATTTCAGATATACATTTCCTACCAATACCAAAATGTTGTTTTACATTCTTAAGACTTTTATTTTCTTCTACAGCTTTCCTTGCTAGTTCACAGTTATACTTTCTTATATCATTTTCAACTCTTTTCCGCACCATTTTACAAAATTCGAGATATTCAATTCTTTTTAATGCATCATTTTTGTATATCTTCATATTCCTTCTTTTCTTCATAAATTCTCTAGTCTCAGTAGAAATTTTATTGGTCAATTGCTGCTTTTTTCTACCAGCTATCTTTGTTGCAGTTTTTAAAAGTGTATCAGTTATTTTCATATTAATTTCATTCAAATCTGAATCATGTTCAAAATCTACTAATACTTGAAACCGATTTGTAAGTTCTAATTTAAATTCATTAGAATGTTTCTGAAGATTAGGAATATCAACTGTAAATATTGTTTTTCTTAATAATTTTTGTCTCTCTAGTTTCACATTAACATGTATCTTACACCTTACTAATCGATGATCACTTCCTGTGTTAAATTTATTAAGAACATTACAATCTTGAAATATGTATTTCCTGTTAGTCAAAATATAATCCAATTCTGCTGTACCTTCATTTGGATGCTTCCATGTCCATTTCCTTTTAACATTTTTCTCAAAAAAAAGAATTCATAATATAAAGTTTTTCTTTTTCTGCAAACTCCACAAGTTTATGTCCTCTCTCATTTCTATTACCATAACCAAAATTACCTACAGCACTTTCATCTTTCATTTGTTTACCAATTCTAGCATTAAAGTCTCCCATAACAATTTTAAAATGTTGTTTACTCTGATCAAAAGCCTTTTGTACATCCATATAAAAATCTTCTACTACTTCATCACTATGAGAACTTGTTGGGGAATAAACCTGAATTATCTGCATTTGGTATCTGCTATTAGGTTGTATAACTAATCTTGCCACTCTGTCCAATACACCATCAATCTCCACAATATTGTTCTTCCACTTTTTATTTATAATGAATCCTACTCCACTTGTATTTCCAATATTTGTGCCATTATAATAGAGTATATGTCCACTTTTTAAATCAATTGTCTCTTCACCTTTTCTTCTAATTCTTGCAATCTTTCTTCACTTGAAAGTGATCTGCAATTGTAAGTACCTAAATAAAAAGTCATCATCAAATGGCAGCCTGGGTCCACAATCAGGGGATTCTTAGCACCCTCTGCCTTCGGCCACCAACCGCTGCCTTGGTTCGTGACTTTACAGCCTCCTGGGAATAAGGGCCATGCTTTATTTTTGTCTGTCATAATTGTATATATGTATTAGCAAAATATTTATCATTTACACAAACATTCATTCTGCCTTATCAGGCACTGAGAAGAAAGACCATGGTATTTCTTGATCTTAAACTCAGCGGTAAAAAGCCAATAAACTCACCACACTGGCTAATGTGTGTTGGTGAGCAGCCCATCCATGTTCGTATACTATATGAATAATCACATAGTAATAACAGCTGCAATGACAAGAACGTATGGAGTGGACATTAGGAATTTGCCCTACTCAGTTCCTTTAAGGCCTCCAAGAGGAATGAATATTGTAACGGGCACATACGCCATTACATTATTTTTTTAAAAAATTAGACATGAAAAAGTTCACAAATAAAAACTTTCTTTTAAGAATTAAAAATTGGAAATTAAAAATCATTTAAACTCTAATATATATAAAATCGCACAGATGAAAAATTAAAAAAAAAGAAACTTTATTAAAAAAAAGAAAAAGTTTTAAAACTAAATTTTCAACAAAAACTTAAAAAGATTTAGAGATAAAAATATATCTTTAAGTTTGGAAAACAAATTAATTAATCATAAAATGGAAATGATTATTTTAATTAGTTAAAAGTAAACTAGCCCTTGGGCATTTAAAATGTATAAGCAAAGGTCAGATAGGAGAGAAAAACAATGGGAACAAAATGGCCAATAAAAGAAATCACTCAGGAATTGGACCTCAGCAAAAAGACCATCACCATCATCAGGACGTAATGTCCTCTGGATCCAAAAGTCTACCATAAAAAGTGAGTGAAAATTAATTAAGGAGAGATGTGTGATAGCAGTGGTGATATGTGTTAGTGTGAAGTTGAAGGAGAAGGGATTGAAAAGACACACTCTTCAATCGCTTCAGTTCTGCTAAAAAAAGAAAGAGAAATGACCAATCATTTTCTACATTGAGGACCAGCTAAAGTAAAAGACCTCCGGATGAATCAATAAAATGGCCAACAGAATACCAATATTTTTAGGATGGCATGAGAATTAACGTTCAAATGGCACTAAATCTAACAAACAATAGAAAAAAAAAATCATTCTTTTGACAGACGACTAAAGATCTAATAAATATTTCAAAAGATGAAAATTAAATAAGCTTGGCACGTTATTTGTAGAAGATTGCAAAGTCAAAAATATATAATGCTATTTCAGTCTTATTAGTATTTTTTAAATTGCGATTTATGCAAAAAGGTGAAGCTCATTATTAGCAAAGAATTATATGGCTGAGCGCTTTCAGAGAACTTAAGTCTCCATATTAATAGCCTACTTTAAGCAAAGTTTAGCGGTAATTTATGCAAAATTTATGCCAGTTTTCTTTCATAAAAATCATTTTCTGGAGATTGCAAAGCACGATTCTTTTCGGTTTGTTGCACAGTTGTCATTTATAATAAAGCATGCTTCCTTAATCTTTCGTTTCATATCATTACGTTCAATGCATAGAGCCCTTGCCATAATGGATTCGAACACACGGCCTGTTGTTTTTTGGTGCTCAAAGAATATGGATTTGTTTTCAGTATTATTTTGAGCTCTCCTGTATAAAGAATGATGCTGAGATGTTCTAGCTGTAATGATATGAAACGAGAGATTAAGGAGCATGCTTTATTGCAAATGATAACTGTGCAATAAACCGAAAAGAATCGTGCTTTGCAATCTCCAGAAAATGGTCTTTATGAAAGAAAACTTTGCATAAATTTTGCATAAATTACCGGTAAACTTTGCTTAAAGTAGGCTATGAATATGGAGACTTAAGTTCTCTGAAAGCGCTCAGCCATAATAAGCTTCACTTTTTTGCGTAAAGCGCAATTTAAAACTTACCACTCAAAGGTGAAGTATAAAACAAGTATTTTATCTTATTAGTATTATACATTTCTATAGAGTGTGGCTAACGGTACCTAAAGACTGTGATTTAATAAGGTTAAATAGCAGTAATTTTACTGTACAACTAGAAATCCACATTTTATCTTTCAGTATTTCATAATCACCAGCATATTTTGGAAATTTAAAATATATTATGCTCTTAGTCTGATATTATATATAAAATAACAAATATTTTTTTTATATATTTATATTTTTTTCCTACAGCTTTTTTAAATATAAATTTTATTTAATAAAGTTTTAAACTGAAATTAAATACAAAGCAGTTAACAAGACAAGAAGCAAATTGAGCAAATTGATAATTATGTTTACTAGGACCAATTGAAATCAAAAAGCAATTAGAACGGAAGAAATAGGCGGAAGAATCAAAATAGTATAAAGTGCGTTGGTAGTCTTAATATAAGATTTTTAAAAACGCGCTTTTATATTTAAAAAGCTTTTAATCAGTGTGACTTGTCTATGTTGATTTATGTTTGTGAAAAGTGGATTATAAATTTTTAAATGCATCAAAGATTGAAAATGAAACAAAGAATACGGGAAAAAATCTGCTGGAAATCATAAAGGAAGAAAATAAAAGAATTGAGTGGATGTAATTGTTGACTGATAATATTGATATTTTTGTAAAAATTAATACATATTATTTATAATAATGCACCTAAAACATTGACATATATATTTTAAAAACTTTATTTTATTTCCTGAACCAAATAATACTTTCATAATATGATGTAAAAATTTCAATTATACTGTATAGTTTATTGTTAAGAATTTACAGCGTAAAAACCTATTATTCTCAACACATAATTATTGACATGGTCTGTAGCTGGCGGGAAACAGATAAGAAGGAGTTTGTTGATTAAATATAGATGTAGAAGAAATCGTTTATCCTATACTGATATATATATACATTTCAACACCCAACTTTATTAGATTCCGTTGGTAAGAAATCTGTTAAAAGGAGGAGGTGCTGAAATGTTTATCGACAATGTTTGTTCCGTGCAAAACGGGAGATTATACATTTATATATAACGAAAACAATCACTAAATGAAAATATATAATGCCACCAAAACATCAAATGAACACTTTCATATGCTTACACAAGTTATTATTAGCAATAACAAACTCTCCATGCAGTAACGCCACCTGGTGCAAGCCTTTATAATCAATGGATGTAGGAAGATTTGTGCATAAAATCCCCATCTAATGTTACTCATCCAATATCCATAGACTAGTTTCTAACCTGTGGCTTTCATCAGTGAAGAGCTTTGAATCTGAGAGGACTGCACTTAGATCTAAGGATCCAAATGCATATTGGATGAGTAAGTACTAGATAGGGATTTTATGCACAAACCTTCCTGCATCCATTGATTACTAAGGTTAGTTTGCTACTGCTAATAATAGCTTGTGTAAGCATAGGAAATGGTATTCATGTGATGTTTTGGTGGATTTACACCATTCCTGACTAATGATGGTGGCTGTGGTTTTTGTTAAATCAAGGTTTCTAAAATGTATAGATGCTCAAATGGTTCAAATTTATATGGTTATACAGGTAAATGAGCTTGAATTGAAAATATTACGGTGTTTTCATCTTGAGCTTCTAGCTTTATATTTAATTAAATAGATAAAAAGGTGGCTTCTGTAGGATTGTATTAGATCTTTAGATCTAGGTGCAATGCTCTCAGATTCAAAGTTCTTCATTGATGAAAGCTACAAGCTGGAAACTAGTTTGGGAATATTGGATGAGTAGGTACAAGATGGGAATTTTATGCTCAAATCTTCCTGCATCATGGAGAGTTTGCTACTGTTAAAATATATAATATTGAATAAATTATCTAAATAGTAAATGCTATTACATCCTCCATCTATTCATCCAACAATATAGTAATAAGAAAATGGCACTCACTTATAATTAAAAATATTGTCCTTAACAACAACAGAAGGAGGTGTGAGAATAAATCAATCGAATTATTTATTATGAATTATTTATTGACAGATCTATTTAACATTATATACTTTCACTTAGTGATTGTTTTTGTTATATATTTATCATTTGAAAAATAATTAATTTCGTTGCTTTGTTATATATAAAAAAACAATCACTAAATAAATAATTCACAATAAATAATTAGAGTAACTTATTCTTCCACTCCCTTCTATAAATTATTTAGGACAATCTTTTTAATGTACCTACAAAAGAAAACCATTTTGAAAATGGCTGCCACTTTTTTATTAGCATATTGTTGGGTGGCCAGACGAAATGGTCTCATTTACTACAATAGTCATTACTATTTAAAGTTTAGACCATCTAATTTAATGTTATATATATTATAAGGTATAAATCCTTGTTAATATAATAATATGGTATAGTTGAAATGTTAATTGATATTATGAAAATATAATTTTATTCATGAAATAAAATAAGCTTTTAAAGAAAATGTGAATATTTTTAATGTAGTCATCATAAAACAATATATTTTATATTAGTGGATCAAAATTAAAAACAAGTAAATGCAAAGTTATATGACAAATATTATTACAAAAAATAAATAACTTAAATAGAGAGAATTAGGTATGGCAATAACAAGAGATAATCATTGATTCATGGTGAGTCACAACTAAACAATCAGTAAGATAAACATTCTTGAGTAAAGCTAACTATGAGATGAGATGATGAAAAAGTTAGATTATTAAGAGAAACAACTCTCAGTTCAGATTTAATAATGAAATATTGGAAAGAATTTTGCCCTGCATTATGATAAAAATAAGTAATGACAAATAAAAGATAATAAAAACATAGTAAGGACAACCTAATTTAATATTGTTCACAAGAACACCCGTTGATTACAATCAACATATTATACAATATTTCATACTAACTTTTATTATTTGGTACACAAACAAGCAGACCACTCAGAAGGTTCTAAAAGAAATATAATATCTGCTTTTAATGATTTTATTAGGCTATTCAGATTAATGATTTAAGCTTTAAGAAATTAAAATTTTGAACTCTGATGAAACAACTATTAGTTATAAAATTATTTCAAAATTTTATGCATATTATAGAATCATCTATTTGTTAACTGCCATTAACCAAACAACATAAATGGTCACATCATTATATAATTCTTTCATAAAAAAAAGTCAAGTTTTATTTATTCAAATATTTTTTTAAGTGTAACCATACAAAGATGGATATATAAAATAAATTTTAAACATAGCAGCATAATCCTAACAATAGAGATAAAAGAAATAGTTTGAAGTCAAAATAAATAGAGAATAAAAACTTGCAAAGCAAAAGGATTGGAAAATAAAAGGGATTAAAATTAATAAAAAAGTACAAAGGCAAAACATGTTGAATGTACCGATGTGATACTCCCCCCCCCCACACTCCAAAAACAAAATGAAGCAAATAAACTTTAAATTAATTAATAAGTAAACAACTATATTGTGATGATCGCATTTAGTGCGATCACACATATATATATTTAATATTCAGCAATATTAAATACTGTAGTTTTCTTTTCAAAATAGAAAAAAAAACAAAGAAATAAAAGAATTATTAAGCCAATGAAGAAAGAAAGTGTAATTAATTTCCGTAATGAAATAAAAGAGGGGGAAATAAAATCGAAAGATTATTTTTTACCCTCCAAAGTTAAAATTTTGGTAAAATAGAAATATTTAAATGTAGAAATATTGAAATTGTCTATTTGGCTTAAGATCAAAAAATGAAAGAGGAAATATGAATGAAATAAAAACTAAAAAAATGATTTATAAGGAAAAGTAAAAGTTTGAAGAGTTTAAATCAGATTAAAATAGAATTTAAAACATGACAAAAGATAAGGATCTATTCCATAAAAGTACACATTTTGATGATAAAATGAAATGCATGTGTAGAGTATGTATAAATGTAGTATTTTGTAAAAATGGCAGACATGTTTGTGCACTCCAGAAAAACTAGAATGTATTCGAGAGGTTGTTTTTAGATCACGCGCTGATAACTGAGGAATTTAATTAAGGCATTAACGTAATGGCGAACGTTAATTCCAAGAAATATTTGCTGATTGCAAATATTTCTAGATAAGAGATGTTACCTTATTGGACAGTGTATTAATTGCTGCAGTTATAAGAAAGTGATAAAAAGATTGGACAACAACTAGGCAGAGCAGTTTTGAGTAGGCAGTTTTGGAGTAAACATCTGTTTAATTCCAGTAGAGATATCTTGCATCAGTGCTTGCAGTTAATGACCAGTGCCCAGTGGAAATGTAGTCCATGGGTGTAGCTGAAAGAGCCCATAGAGATGGGGAGACTGCAGCAGAGATATTGAGAGCATTCGTTGCAGAGTATTCGTTGCAGAGCATTCATCGAAGAGCATTCATTGCAGAGCATTTGTTGCAGAGCATCTGTTGCAAGAGAACAGTGTGGGAATTGATCATTAGTGAACTATGGAGATAGAGTTGTTGCGGACTATTCGCTATTCTGATTATGTGAAATATTGTGAGTTTTTCATAGTATATATTAAATTGCTGGCTGCACAGTCACACTTACAGAATATAACAATAAAGTATGGATAAAGACAGCAATATTTAATGCTTGTCAAATGGAAAATCATTTTGTTAAAAATTTATTTTATTAAAAGGAAAAGAAAAGAAATAAGAAATAAATGTAAATATTGCTACGAGAATGTATAAAAGTAAATTTGTATAAATTGCTGAAGGCATATTAAAAAAGAAAGGTGTGAATGGAAAGCTACAAACAAAAGGATCAAGATAATGAAAGAATGTGAAAAAAAAGAAATTAAATTATTGGAGTTCTAGACAGTTCTCGTCGAGACTTTGGTGAAGACACTGCTCTGATAATAAGAAAATATAATAGAGTAGAAAGCAAACATAAGAATTCTTTAGAGTTTTTAAAAAAAAAAACAACAGAGGAAAAACCAGAAATGGAGTGGAAGGATTCCAACGTAGAAACGGATCACTGTATGAACAGAAAAATGATTTCTAACATACGTGATGCTTCAAAAATGTATGGCTAAGGGCCATCACTATCGCTGGCCAATTCAGACTCACCGTGCTCGAATGGTTCCTGTTGCCATGTAACAACTGCTGATGTAGCACCTGCAGATGATATGCTTGCCATGCCCTTGATGTCCTAATATGAAGAAGTCACCATGAATAAGAAATTCCCACAAACTAAGTCCAACCTAAGAGCGACCATTTCCTGCTAAAGAAGTGGAGGAATTCCATGTGACGGTCAGCAGGACCTTAACTCACTTCAGAGACTAAAGAAAACCTAGATAAATTATATATCACATTTTTATAGACATATATGCACATACTTTTAATTTAAAACAATTGCCAATTCCAGATATTAGTGATATAGACAATAATTAAATTCTTTCTAATACATGGAATGACAACTATAAATGTATAATCATTTATAGGATTTTTTTTAACCATACATTTACTCATAGCATTATATCCAATAATTTGTTTCTATTGTGTGTAAATATTGCAATTGATTTTTGTTGTTCATTTGTTATATTAAATATTTCTTAATTATTTTGTCTGTTTCGTCTCGTTCTTCGCCATTCCAGGCAGTAATATATCCATAGGGGTTTGGGTGATAATTATTACTCCATTTTGAGTACTGAAATAACACGTGAGGCTTGATACCATTTAATTTTATAAATTATCCAAGCGCTGTAATTCTTTAAATAGTACAGCAGTCGAGAGACAGTTGATCGGCAAAGATAACCTGGGGCTATATTCATATAGTCACAGGTTTGGTCAAGTACGGTTATAGATTCGTTTATGTCCGTATGTTCTCTTTGCTTGTGGTAACGGAAGGTAGACGATTTTGAATTAAAGAATCCGTATTTTTATAAATAAAAGGGAAGTAGCATTCAATCGTCGTGTTTCTGTTACAAAATGTATTAAACAAATTATTGTTATATTATTAAAAAGAAAAGAGTGTTAGTACAAGAAATTAAAAAAAAATAGCATAAGAGATTAAACATAATTAAACTAGACGAAAGTAACAATAAGTTAATAGCGATATGAATTTAAAACATAGAAAGTAAAAAAATACCAAGTAGCCTAAAATGGGTGAACAAATCTATGGCCTCTTCACTTTATCTAAGATATTCATTATGAATGTGTACTTCTTTCTGCATTTATATTTTAGTTTGTTCGATCCCCAGTTTATTTGCAAATAATTTCATTACTTATTTACATTACTTTGCATACCCTTGAAAGAAAACTTTATCTAATAGTTTTATTAAAATAATGTGTGTATATATATATAAAACACTTAAATGAATATTACAATTTTCAATGTAGCAGAATACATATATTGATACAGGTATTTAATAAACCTGTATATCAGTTATTACATAGTAGAGATGTCTCTATATGTATTAAATGGATTATGTCCTGTACATGAAGGGTCATATTGACTTTAGGTCAACATGAGTGTGACAAGAATCTCGGCCTCAGGGTGGCCTTTGAGCATTCCATCATCAGATTTTCAATTGGATGGATAGCTGAAGAGTTGGAGTGTGGAGTGAATTGAAACCTGTCCATTAAAGTATGAAGATTGGCTATCTTAATATACATTTGAGCACTTATTGCATATATGCATGGAGATGATAATCTGGACCAACTGATGATTGCTGGTTTAGCATGAAATACATATATTGGTGATTGTTTATTTTTTCAACATATATGTGTTTAAGTGTATCAGTGTTATGAGATGAGTGGAGGGTGGTGGATTGTGTGAAGGTCTGTGCTCATATATCCTATATATTACATATATTGATACAGGTATATAATAAGCCTGTATATCAGTTATTATAATATAGCAGAATATAATTAAATAAAAGTTATATATTAACTCACACTACAATTACAATATAAAAATAAAAATCTCAACAAAATCACACCTTATTTAAATAAGGTGCTTGATAAAAAATTGTGTTTGAATATTTATTTATTGTTGATTTTATGACAAGGATTTTTGGAAATTTAAAATTATATGAAAAATATTTATCTGTCAGATTCATATTGAATATTGAAGGTTATATATCTTATTATATCGCAATTTATATTAGAGTTTCTTAAAAAAAAATTATGATTTAGTTAACATACAATTTCATTTGATTTGATCAAAAAAGATTGATCCATTGGTTTTGAATGAAGGGACTGGATTATTTGTCTTAGTTGTTATGAAATTGCACTAGTCTATAAAAGGGGGGGAAGTGCCCAAATGATTGATCAAGGTTTCTATGAAAAAGAAGTATGTAAATTTAAATGTTCATTTATTAAAAATATGTTGACACAATTGATGAAAATTCAATACCAACTTTTGAAAATTAATCACATTTATGTATGGAAGAAAGTAATTTCATTTTTAGAACAGTTTTATAAATAAGGCATTAAAGATCATTTTAGATAACTTAATAAAATGTTTAATGTTTAATCACCAGTTATAGTTAAACATATTTTGTAGTTAAATTAAATGAAATTGATGAATTGAAATAGACTTCTATTTTTGAGAATAGTTCATAAAATGTAAAATACTTTAATTTAAATTTTTGAAAAGAAAATAATAGAATCAGTTATTAAGTTGTTTATGAAACTCTTACCAGTCAGAGGATTTATAGCCTCCACCTCTCTTCAAAGGTCATTTTGGTTATGAACAAATTGTTTAGATTTAGAACGTTTTTATTTAGAAATAAAATGATATATAAATTTCAAAAGTCTAAAATATATATGTAGGATTAAACAAGGCAAAATTCTCTCTATACAGGGTGGCACTACTGTATGGAGAGAGTTTTGCCTTGTTTAATAACAATTATGTGCTAGTATAAGAGATGGTAATCATGTGATATATGTAGGATGTTATATGAAAAATGTTTTAAATATATTACATATGTTTACACATAGATGAAGAAAATAATAAAAAAAAGAATTAATTACTGTATTTTAATAGTAGAATGTTTGGTATTATTACATAAGTTGTTTATTTTCATTTTAATGTTGCATTTAATATAGTATCACATAATTAACTATTAATATAAAGAATGCTGTTAATAAAATCAACACATGTTACATGTAAAGTGGTGTGCAAGTGTGGGTAAAATTATATTGGTGAATCAAAATGTACATCAAAAAAGAAGATTCATCAACATGAATTTTATATAAAAATTGTATTATTTTGAGGATAGATTTAAATCTGTTCTTGCAGAAAATTCAGTTATTTGCAATGAAACTATGTTCTGATAATATTATTTGGAATTGGAAAATGAATTGAAGAAAAGAAAACCAAAGATATATTTCATAAATATGATGGATAATTTATTAAATAATATATTTGTGTAAATATATAAAAAAAATATGGAAAGTTGGCTATTTACATTAGATCACTAATAGTGAGTGTTTTAATGAGATTTTGATTTTTAAATTTTAACTTTAAATGTCAATTAAGATAGTAGAAATGCCATAAGCTAATTATAGCTGTTATTTATTTGTGTGTTATTGTATTGTAAATTGAAGAGATAATTTCAATGTGTCCCTTTATTATATATTATTGCCTTTCACATTATATATGAGGGAGATCTGAAAATATATGAAATAGTTGTCTTGCATGTGTATCTGTAGTAATATATATTTCTGCTGCTACATACCTCTTGCAGGGATCCTTCTGCATTAATCTGCCAAATGATGTCACTGTATGAAATTATGAGACTATGTAGCATATTTTTTGTAAAGTGCATTTTGCATATTAATTGATTTTTGTAATGGCTGAAAAGTTGAGACAATGTGAAAATCTATTTAGGGATAGTGGTAAGAAAACAATCATAATGCTTAAAATAGATTACAAGCAAGTTGATCTCAAAAAGACAAAAATTTACAAGTGACTTAATAATTGTCAAATTCATCACATCTCTAAAAAGTATGGTGAAAGAAGTCTATTGTCAAGCCAATGCTGATTTTTTTTTTATGCACATGACATTTTCCTCTCAGAATTAGTCCATAATGGTTAGGCATTTTATCTGAAAGTTCTGAAATGTTTATGTGAGACAGTAAAATGTAAACATCCCATTTTGTGGCAGAGTGAAAAGTGCACAATTTAGCATAACAAAGCATTATTGCACAAACTATTGAGTTTGAAACAATTTAAAATTAAATTCAGCATAATCCAGATTATCTATCAACTATATTCACTCCATCTCACTTTGTGCATTTTCTTTTTATTCTCTTGGATGAAAAAATTCCTAAAAGAAATATTTTTGTTTTGGACTTAGAAGTGATGGGGGGAAAATGACAGGTGTTAAAAGGTGTCACTATGTTAGTGTTTCTGGATTATTTTGAAAAGTGAAAAATATGTTTAGACCAATGTATTACATCAAATGGATGGTAATTTAAAAGAGATTAAATTTATAACATTTAAAAATAAATGAACATTTTTGTATTATAAAATTCCAGTTATTTTTGGTTACCCATCATATTTACAAAATATTTTAAAGATCTTAATGAAATATTAAACTTTAACAGATTCAGAAATATAAATGTTACAAACTTTACAATATTTGAGAAGTCAAATTATTATTTTTTTTAAAAATAATTATTTAGATTTTGAATAATAAATTACTATTTTTTATTTTTTTCTTGTTTCAATTCTTTTCAGTGAAGAGGAAAAAATTTTCTTTGGTTAGTTGAACTCAAGCCATAAAAAAAAAAATTATCTACTTCCCATTGGAAGAAAGCGGCATCCCAGAGAAATTTAATTAACAACTGGATAAAAAAAAATTCAAGGGAAGTCTAAATCTAAAAGCTCTGAACTAATTAAAATTTAATACACAAAATGATAAATATGGGCTAAATATTAATAAAAACATTAAATAAACTTTAAAATGGGGTACAATTTTAGTAGCGTTTACTTTAATATTATATATATTTTATAAAATTTGTTTGAATTTTTTCAGTTATGTTTGGTATTCTATCTCTAGATTTTTACTCATTCTAAAATAAAATTGTATCTTGATAATTGTAAAATTAATTTCAGTTTTAATATTTACTAATTATAGTAATCAATATTTTTACTCATTCTCATGATAAAATAAATATTTCTTACATAATTTTTTTTGAAATTTTTGATGAAATTTTGTATTCTGCCATCATATTTTTTTTTCTAATTATTTTTTTTGCTGAACTTTGACATTTATAACAGTTTATTAGTGCTTCTAAAATTGTTTTAATTTTAATATTTGCTAATTATAGATAATATTATAAGTATTTCCTATTTAAAAATGAACAATAAAATTAATATTTATCATATAATTTTTTTTTAAATTTTTTGATGAAATTTTTATTTAAGCACATATTTTTTTATTTATTCTTACATTAGTTTCCCAAAAAAAAAAATCAAGTCAGATGTCACATGACCTAATTTAATAAGCTTGTATTTACAAATGTTATATACAGAGCTAGCGAAAGAAGCTCTTAACAAGCTTTGCAGATCCCAGACCTGTTTCTGCTACTGGCATCATCACTTTAGTCTTGTATTTAATGTTTTAATTTTTAAATAATATTCATGTAATTGTAAAATTAATTTTAATTTTTATTAAACTGTAAATGTTTTTTAAATACATTTTTACTCATTTTTTATATTAGTTTGGATATGTATTCTGCTGCCATATTTAAAGTTTGTTTTATTTTTTTGTCATGCAAACATTTTTGAAATTTTTTTTTGTAGCTAATAAAATATCTGTAATGTTTTGATTTTAAAATTTTTTAATTACAGGTAATATTATATTTATTTGCTATTCAAAAATTAACAACATAAAATAAAAATTATTTAACAAAATATCCATAACATAACAGTTTATAAATATTTACAATGACATAGCTAAAATTGCTTTGATTTTAATATTTGGTAATTGTAATCATACTTTGTTTTTTTTTTAAAACTTTTTATGAATTTTGAATTTTTTAATTTATCATGAACAAAATATTGGGAACACTTTGTTGGTACTTTTGATGAATTATCTAAGACCATTTATCACTTGACTGGGTTAGCGCCTGTTTGGTGGTTCTTAGTGTCAAAAATATGTTAGAGTGCTATTAAAATAGTACTCTTTCAAACTTTTTTTCAAGTGCTTCTTATACTTTTGAAATTATAAAAGCTCTTCCTCCATCATTTTATCCATTATCCAGTGATTCACTTACATGTTTGTACATCTGCTGACTGTCAATTCACTTACTCTCTTACACATTCTCTTGCTCATTCATTTATCTATTTGTCAATTCACTAATCTATCTATCTATCTATCTATCTATCTATCTATCTATCTATCTATCTATCTATCTATCTATCTATCTATCTATCTATCTATCTATCTATCTATCTATCTATCTATCTATCTATCTATCTATCTATCTATCTATCTATCTATCTATCTATCTATCTATCTATCTATCTATCTATCTATCTATCTACCTACCTACCTATCTATCTATCTATCTATCTATCTATCTATCTATCTATCTATCTATCTATCTATCTATCTATCTATCTATCTATCTATCTACCTACCTATCTATCTACCTACCTACCTATCTACCTATCTACCTACCTACCTACCTACCTACCTACGTACCTACCTACCTACCTACCTACCCACCCACCCATCTATCTATGTATATAATATACAATTTAGTTTAGTTTCATGTACTAAAGTATTAAAATTTTAAATGCTTAGACTATCTTCTATGATTACATTGTCAAAATAGCTAAGATCGCTGCTTAGAGATAAAAAGCCAATTCATCTGAAATAAAATATTTTACTTTTACCATTGTAAAAATTTCTCTGAAGAGTCAATTGAAGATTTAGTAATTAGACATTATAAATGTATTTTTTATTACTTTTACAAAAGATATAAAATAGATTTTTAGAAGTTAGGTCAATTATTATTAGCTGAAGAACTTAGAAAAGAATGAATTGAAGAAAATTAACAACCACTGGAAAAAAAAAAAAGTTATTTTATATTCGCTCAATAACGAACCGATTGAATATCATTCCAAATATAATTCAGATGTATTAGGTTTTAAATATATTAAAATAATTATAATTTATCCCCAAATATTTAAATTATAAAAACTAAATTTTGCATGCACCGTAAGGAAATTTAAAACAATTGCAACTGAAATATGTCACAAAATTAAAATATTACTTGATAGATTTTTAAATGAAAATTAGATATCTTACGATTAGCATGCTTTTATTTGCATACTTTCAACATCGGCTTTAGAAGGAGTAATCTCTGTTTATTCTAATCTATAGCTATATATTGTACAAGAAAATCAATTGTCACTAGATGGCAGTAATATATTCAAATCTCCAAATGGAGATGGTTAGACAAAGCATAAGTAAGATTGAAGTAGAGGTAAAGAATGAAGAAGCAAAATTGTTAGAAATGACATGTAAGCAGATTAAAGAATTAATGAATAGAAATGATAAGGAAGAACTAGATAAGAAAGTCCAGAAGGTGGAAGAGAATATCACAGATGAAATAGAGAAAGTAAACTATGTGACAGTTTTAATAGGAGATTTTTTAATTAGAGGATGTGAAGATGTAATTGCAAGGAAAGATAGAAACAGGTATGTAAGAATACGTTTATCTGAAGATGCAATTGCAAGGAAAGATAGAAACAGGTATGTAAGAATATGTTTATCTGAAGCTAGAATTAGGGCTGTTTCAGATAAGGTAAAGAAATAAAGGAGTAGATATGTTTATATTATTGGTAGGGACAAATAATTTGTCAGAGCCATCAGAGAGAGTAATGGATGAATACATAGAATTGATAGTAATTTGAGTAAGATTAAAGGAAATGTAAAAACAGTTAGATTATTACCAAGATTCAACAATAGATGTATGTTAGAAGCATGTTTTATAAATGAGAGATTGAAAAAATTGTGAGAGAAATAATATTATATTTGTGGATATATGGGATTTATTTATTAGTAAGAGGGAGTTGTATAGTAAAGATGGATTGCACTTAACAAAACAAAAAAAATGAAAGCATTAGGGGTTTAATTTATAAAAAATATTATAGTTCTGGAAACTTTTAAAGGGATGTAGGATTTTAAATTGCATTATTATCAAAAAGAATGAGAATGGATGGAATGTAAGAAATAAAAAAGGGTAGCTGATTTAGATATAAATGTAGATTGAAGAGTGAATGGGTCTGTAAAATTAATGGTAAGCTAATTACTTACAAATGTAATAGAGAAGAAAGAATCAAAAGAAATTTATAAAAGTGTAGTAAGAAAAGAAGAAATTGTTAAAATTGGATATTTGAATATGCAAAGTGGTAGGAGACCAGAAAAGGGTCTGGAATTAAACAAAGAAAGCTAAAAATGAAAAGCTTGAGTTATTAACAGTAGTGGAAACACATCTAAGAGAAGAAGAAGAACCTACATCGGAAGACTCAGTACGGCAGGGTATAAACAGAAAAAAAGAAAAAAAAAGAGGTGGTGGTGTCAAAAAAATATTTAAATACTGTTGTTTCAAGAACATTTGTACCTTGAGATAGAGTTAAGAAGACAAGAATGGATAGTGACTACAGTTTATATAGCCACTGGAGATAGTCAAACTACAATGAGGTGGAACAGTAGCATATATAAATGCCTAGTTAAAGATATACAGAGTTTTAAAAAAGGGGAAGAAAATAATGGTTATAGGGGATATAAATGGGCATATTGAAAAAATTGAATATGGATAACAAGAATGGACAGCTTTTGAAGAATTTTTGTCAGAGTGTGAATTTAAACATTGGAAATTTATCAAATATTTGTGAGGGACAATACACATGGTCTATGAATAATATATTTCACACAATAGATTGTGTATTAGTAGAGAAATAGGGAGTGAATAAAGTATGAAAAATTAAAGTGTTTGATAATAAAGAGAGAATATGTAATAGCGGTCATAATTTCTTTAAAATAGAAATGATTAGTAATGTGATGGAAAAATAGTAATGAACGTAGAAAGGATAGTGAAAGATGTGTATGGAGAATGAATAATAAGACTAAGTTATAAGACTATAAAATAAAAGTTGAAGAAATCATGGAAGAGTTTGTGAGTTTGTTAGTAATGAATATAAGGACTGGTGTGGTAAAGTAAAAAAAATGGCAAATAGAGTTTTAGGTGAATATATTCAGAAGAATAAAAGTAATAGAAAAGTGAGAGTTAATAAAAATGTAAAAGAGAGGGAAAAAGCATGCATAGAATATAAATGTGCTATTAAAAACAAAGAAAGTGAAAAAAAAATGTTAATATTAAATGGGAAAAGTATTTAAAAAAAGTTAACTAAAATAGATAATTATAGAGAGGGAATGAAATTAATTTAGTAAATGGCTGGAGAATATTAATAAAAGTGGAACAGATGAGAGCAAAAAAATTTTGAAAATATATTATAATTGTAGTAGAGAGAGAAATAGTTTTACTAGAGTGTAGTTCTAGAGAAGAATTAGAGCCAATCTTAAATAAGTATGTAATGGATATAGAAAAGGTGTTAGATGTGAAGGACAGAATAATAATAAACATGAAAGCATATAGTAATGGAAATATTAGATTTACAGAAATGAATCGACTGAAGCAGGAAAGAAATTGTAAAGTGTAAAGGCAAGAGGTTTAGATGGATAGGCAGTAGAGATGGTGAAGAATTTAGGAAATAGGGCAAAATAAAATCTATTATCATGTTTTAATAAGATGGCACAGAAGAATTTCCAGACAGGTGGAATAATACAAGAGTAAACCCACTATTTAAAGGAAAGGGTAAGAATCATAGGAAGTTAAACAATTATAGACTGATAGTGGTAATATCAATGTTATGTAAAGTTTTTGCATATATGATGGCTGGAAGGGTGGCAAAGTGGATGGAAGAAAATAATAGAGTGAGAGAAATGCAAGTAGGTTTTTGATTGGATAGATATATATAGAAGATAGCTTATTTGTATTCACACAACTTAAAGATATGAGTAGGAATACAGGTAGACATCACATGACCACCACTTCTTATGCTTGTGTATAGCTGTTGTTAAAACAGGCAAAACTCACTATATGTATTGCCACACACAGCAAGCTAGGGTAATCAATGGATGCCCAAAACTAGTCTGGGGATATTGGATGAGTAGGCACAAGATGGAGATTTTATGCACAAGCCCTTCTGGCATCCATTGATTACTCTAGCTTGCTGTGTGTGGCAATATATATAGTGAGTTTTGCCTGTTGTAAATACAGGTAGACAGTTAATAAAGAAGGCATATAATAGAGTAAATAGAAATAGATTATAGGCAAGTTTAGTAAATTTGGAAATGAATGGAGCTTTAGTGAATCCTATTAAGAGATTGTATGAAAATAATTATTATATGTATCAATTAGGAAATATAGAATCTGTTGCAGTTAAAAATAGGATGGAACTAAGGCAAGGATGATTTATGTCACCTATTTTGTTTTTGTTTTATTTAAGAGAAATGGAGAAAGCAATAGAAAGACTAGGAAGAGGGGTAATAGGTGGAAAGGGAGTATATACATTACCAGGTCTTTAATTTGCTGATGATATCTTCTTGTGCATAGAAAGTAGGGAAGATATGGAAGTTATGCTGAAGACATGTGCAAGGATGGGTAAAGAGATGGGATTAAATTTAGTGAAGAAAAATCAAAAGTAATGATGATAAATACTGGGAAAAGAGAAGAGAAATAATTTTTATTGGAGGGCATAGGTATAACTATTTGGGAATCATCTTAAGTAATCAGAGAAATTGCTTGGAGGAATGGGAGAAAAAATTGAATAAATGAAGCAAAGAAAAAAAAAGGGACTGATAAAGAAATTAATAGTGTTTTCATATAATAAATATGATGTAGGTAGAATTGTATGAAAGGGAATTGCAGTAGCAGGGTTAACTTATGGTAACAATGCATTATGTGTTAGTAAAGGGATATTAGATTACTTAGAAAAAGGACAAAGAGAATTAGGAAGACATGCATTAGATACAGATGTGTAGATGGCAAAAGAGGCAATTCAAGGAGAAATGGAATGGGCAAGTTTTTATATTTGAGATGCAAAAGCAAAATGAAAATGTTCATTAGATTGCAGATTTTGGATAATAAGAGAATAGCCAACATAGCATTTAATTGAGTTACGAGTAAAAAACAGGCAACAAGATGGGGGAGGGGAATGTAGTACTGTATTCAGAAGATTTGAATAAAGACTTTATATCAATATACTTATACAAAAAGTGGAATAATTGGATTAGGAGAATTGTTGAGTGTTATAGTGGAATGAAATTGGATAGAATATATGCATTAATAAAAATAGGGAGGTGGAGAGATAGATAACTAGTGTAGTAAAAAGAGTTTAAATATGTATAAAAGTAAACAGAATATTGTATGCAAGTTAATTTATGATAATAGTGAGGAAAATAGTTTACTGTCTAAGGTTCAAGCAGGATCTTTAGCAGCAAGGGAATATACATATAAATGGAAAAATATTGATGATTTAGTCTGTAAGTTGTATAAGGAAGGTATAGAACATATTACACATCTGTTAGTTGAATGTAAATGCCTACAAGCAGAAAAACTAAAAATAATGATGTTGTGTGAGTATAAATATAAACAAGGTGATTATACAGAAAGTGGTTTCTTGGTTTTTATGCTGGGTTTGAAAAAATATAAAAGAGATTTAGATATAAAGACCATAAAGTTGACAAATATTATGTTGTGGAAATTGGATGGAGCAGGATAGAGAAGCATATTAAAAAAACAGGGTGGGGGAATGAAAAGGGAAGATAAGATGGGTAACAGGTTTTTCTGAGCATAGTGGCTGAAAGATTCCTGATTCTGATAAATGAGAAACCGTAATGCATCACAATACAATATCACATCACATGTAACTTCTGGCTTTTGGATTTCAACCCCCATTCTACTAACAAAGTACAATAACCAGACATTAGTTTGTGGATTTGCAAGTAGCATTATGAATTAGTGTCCAGTATTTATCCAGGCCTTCAGCAAATGACTTTGTAGTAGAAGATATAGAATTATTCATTGTTCCTAGTGCAAATTGCTTATAGTAACATATATTTTTTGTTTTGGATTTTTAAATATATGCTTTGAATTTAATTACTTTGCCATTTTGTTTAGTAACAAACCATTGTCTTTTTAAACCTTAAGAGCCAATCCAATCTATAACTACAATGGGAAGTCATCTAGGGTACAAAAATTTAGGAATACCATGGTTGATATTTGTAACTCTTGCAAAGTTAAATTTAAATAAGAAAAGTTTATTTCATTTTGTTTATTGTTTACTTATGATCTAATTCATAGGTATATTGCTTTTGAATTTTATAAATAGAAATATTAGATTATTTTTAATTTTGTTTTCTATGGAATCACAAAAATTATTAAACTGGCTCTGTATATAGCATAGGATCCCAATATTTTTTTATAACTTGGATTTTTAATATATATTTTATATTATTTTTTGCCACATTAAAAAAAGGTAATGAAAAAATTGAATGGTTAATTGGCTGAAAGACCACGTGATATTAGTGCCTCAGAACTCACAGATTGACCTTTCATCCAGAAACTTTTAGCTCTTGACTTTGTTACTCTACCATAGTGCTAAATTAACTAATTAACAAGTCAGTGTTAACCTTGTTAGTAATAGTCAAGCATTGGTGGTTGAGAGGTCAGTGCAGCTGCTTTACAAGCAGTTGTCCCGGGTTAGTGGGTTCACTTCCCGGCTAATGCTATGACATATGAGAAAAAAAATGTTTAGTAATAATAATAAAAAAATACTTTTTAAATACATTCCACTAATATGTTTAAGATGTAGTAAAACATTTGCAAAAAAAATAAATAAAAAAATACATAAAATAAAATAAGTCATTTATATTCCTAACTTTTAAAAAATAAGTTCACGAGATCTATTGACTTCAAGTGTTAATTCTAGTGGTGAAGATAGGACTGTATAAATAAGCAAACTATTAGAAAACTTAACCTTTATTACATATCTGTAAGAGCGATATAAAGATTATTCAACACATCTTAGACTGAATATATAACAGAATTCAGAAAGTAATAAAAACTAGTAATATGGGTACAAAATAAGTGAAAAGCTCAAAATTTTCTAGAAAAAAATGGCCATAAAATTAAAAAAAAAAAATCAATTATATAAATGGATACATCAAAGAAATGTAAATTATAACATCTTAAAACATTTAGGCACTCTCTATCAATTCATTATGAAAATGTTCTGATTCATAGTATTTGAATTATAGCTCTTGAAAGCAGTAAATTAAATAAGTAATCGTGTTATATGTATATTAAATCCAATTGGTAAAATTTATATAAAATGGAATTAAATTCCTACTTGACTAGAATACATGTGTGTATATGCTTATTATAAAAAAGCCAACATATTAATGATTTTGAATATTATTTTTTCGTTCAAAAAAATTAATTAACACATTCTTTACACATATATTATAATAGTCAATTAATAAAGAACTTTCAGGGTTTTAAATATAATAATTAAGTAAATATAATATGAAAAAATGTATTGAACAACTACATTAAATAAATAATTAGACTTAGGTAAATAAACTTCTTCATTATAAATATGCATATGTTTATCTAATTATATCAAAACTAATAAAATAGGAAATATTCAAATAATTTACATTCTTCTTTGTGATTCAATTAATTCTAGAATAAATAAAACATATTAAAATATTATGTGACCATGGAAAATTACCTAAACCAGTGTGATGATATAAAATAAACAAATAGAAAAGTCAAATTAATTTGAATAAAAAATATCAGATATATTAATCTTTAACTGAGGTTTAAAGTTTATAGTTTAAAGTTTATATCTGTGCTAGAGATAATCTCTAGTTTAGTAAATGATTAGTAATAATCATGATTGTATTTATCTGAAGTGGATGGTGTCAAAGTTGTGAGTGGAGTGAATTTGACAGCTGTAAATAAAAATGTAACAATAAAATAAAAACTATATTTTATTTACAATAAAACAATATATGTATATATTTATAAGGGACTTGAACTCGAACTTTCAAGCTTCCTACATCTATCTAATTTATCTTATATAACTGATACACATGACCACATACATGTGAGATAATCTTCTAGTTGGTCCAGACCACCATCTTCCAACACATATACAATCAGTGCTCAGTTTATATTAAGATAGAAAATCTTTAAACTTTAATGGACAAGCTTCAATCTTTTTCACTTTCCAACTCTTCAAACATTAATTTCATTGAAAATCTGAGGATGGAATGCTCAAAGCCCCCTAATGATACCACTATTATTGTCATAACCATGTTGATCTTAAGTCAATCTGACCCATCACACATAAAACCTTAATATGACCATTTAATTATAAAGAAGAGGGATGGGCAGAATTCAGACTGAATATGTAATATTTAAATATATGTATATTGTCTAAAACAGGCAAAACTCTCCATACAGTAGTGCCACTCAGTGCCAACTAGAGTAATCAATGGATGCCAGAAGGCTTGTGCATATCAATGGATGCCAGAAGGCTTGTGCATAAAATCCCCAGCTAGTAACTACTCATACAATATCCATTGATTACTCTGGTTGGCACTGAGTGGCACTACTGTATGGAGAGTTTTGCCTGTTTTGATAACAGTTGTGTGCTAGCATAAGGAATATGATCATGTGATGTTTGGTGGTTTAACACCAATCCTGCCTAATAGGATACTGGTGGCTATGGTTGTTAAAGAGCCAAAGACACCAAAATGTATGAGTACTGAACTGGGTTCAGACCCATATGACTATATAAGCTATTGAGCTTAGATTGACAATATTGTGTTTTCAATTTTATTCTCATAGTTCTGTAGTTGAGTAGAGATAAAAGGTGGCTGCTGGAGGGTTGCATTAGATTCTAAGATCTAGGTGCAGTGTTCTCAGATCCAAAGCTCCTCACCGATGAAGGCCACAAGTCAGAAACATAGTCTAGGGATATTGGATGAGTAGGCACTAGATGGGGATTTTATGCACAAGTCTTCTGGCATCCATTGATTACTCTGGTTGGCACTGAGTGGCACTACTATATGGAGAATTTTGCCTGTTTTAATAACAGTTGTGTCCTAGCATAAGGAATAGTGATCATGTGATGTTTAATGGTTTATATTGTCTAAACTAAACTTAATATAATTATAAGGGACTTGAACTTGAATTTTCTATCCCATTTATCTGACAACATAAATATGAAAAAAAAAAATCTCCAATATATGTATTTCATGCTAAATCAGCATTCATCACTTGGTCCAGATCATTATCTTCCACACATCTATAAATCAGTGCTCAGTTTATATTAAGATAGCAAATCTTTAAAATTTAATGGACATGCTTCAATCTTCTCCACTCTTCAATTCTTCAGCAATCCATTTTATTGAAAATTCAAGGATGGAATTGTATATATGTATGAGAGATAATGATCTAGACCAATGGATAAGTGCTGGTTAAGCATGAAATACATATATTGGAGATCATTTATCTCTTTCACATGTATGTGGTCATGTGTACCAGTTATTTAAGATAAATTGGATACATGTAGGGAGCTTGAAAGTTTGAATTCAAGTTCCTTATAATTACATTAAATTTTGTATAGACAATATATATATATATGTTAATTCTAATATTTTCATGGATAAATGATGATTTTATATTTATTATTTTCGGGATATTCTGTGTATTTTACCACACAGGATATCCCAAAAATAATTATATATATATATGTTGTAACAGGATGGGGATGGTAGGAAGATGTGAACCTGGGTGATGAAAAAAATCATTATCATACCCCAATAAATACAAAATCAAATATCAATAATTTACAAAAGTATATATAAGTAAGGTATATTTAAGGTCATAAGATCTCTGAGAGATCAGAAGAGCAACTAAAAGCATAATCAAACATCAAACAGCATTATAAAATAAAATTAATTATAAGTAATACTCAGAATAAACCATTCATCATCATGAATGAGCAACAATTAAAATAAATCAGTAAGTCAACAGTCAATTTTGTGACTGGATTGGAAATGGGTCTTCTGTAGACCAGGCTAACTATTGAGCCTTTGCCAGGTTGGGCAATTATTTAAACATAACTTGGACCACTTAAGTGCTAATCAATTAGAACACATAAACAGAAAATCTAAACAATACTGAGATACAAAAACGTGCTGATTATCATCAATGCTCAGGCCACTTGTACTGGCAACTATAAACTTAACTTTTAATAATGCTAAACTAAAATAAAAGATAATGCATGGGTTTTAAAGAGTATTTTTTAAAACAACCAGGATGATGATAGATTATCTCTGGATTCCAAAAAGCACTAAATACCCATCCCTATTTATCCATTATACTAGAATCTAGCTCAGAAAACACAAACTCTATTACTGTTATGGTGACCAAGAGATGATTTACACAATATTATATAACTATTTACCATTAAGTCATTGGAATAATTTTTCCAATTGAATAAGTTTATTGGATAACAATAAAAAATGAAATTAAGGTCTTATAGGATAAGGCTTGTGATTTTGAATAATATACAATAATAAAAGTTATCAGATTGTAATTTACAGGATTATAACAAAATCCAACTTATTACATTGATATATATATATATATATCCATACACAGATGTGCATTTTATAATATACAATGAAAACATTTCAATTAACAAAATAATTATTAAAAAAAGATTAAATTTTACATTTTTGTTATACTTGACAAGCATTGGTATTTGCAATACAATTGACAGATATACCCACACATACATGCATGTGCATGAAATTTCTGAACATATTTAACTTGTTACATAAAAATAATAAATGGTTAAACTTTTTAACTTATATTTTTAATAATACAAATACTTTATGCTGGGTTTATTTAAACTGCATATCAATGAAATATATTAATTTATTTACATAACATATTTGAATTGTTATATAAAATACAATAAAAGATTTAAAATTTATTTGTGTGTGTGTGTGTGTGTGTGTGTATACACAGACTGACATTTACTGTTTTAATTTGTAACAATAATAAAGTTATTGAAATATACATTTTCACAATTAAATTCTTTGTTGAAATTATATTATAACATGCACATATTTTTTATGGTAAGTTTTACTTTTGTGGGTATAGTTTTCTTTTTTCTTTGAAATAAGTACTATCAAATTTTTGACAGTTGATTGTTGATTGATCTAAATTTCTTTCTTTTTTCTGGTCTAAAAGATTTTTGGGAAATCTTTTTCTTGACTGTTAATTATAACATTTTTTTTTTTTTAAAGTTATAAATATAAATTTAAACCTTTCCACCCTCCTTTAATAAACGATTTTAGACTAATATCATTTTTTATATATCTATCAGTTATTAAAATGTTATTTTATTAAGGAATATGAAAATAATTTCTTTACAATATATATATAGCAAATCATTTCTCTTTTAGACATTTGACCCAAGTATATTATATTTATTTGTTTTACTAAGTTACTAAGTTCAAATGTCTTTTTTAAGGAATATTAAAAAAATACAACTTATTATATATATGCTTATCTGTGCTTCTTTGGATATAGACACAGCAGCATATGTATAACTACTTCATCAAGTGATGGTTTTTTTTTGATGGAAACCAGTTCAGGAAAGTCATAATCAGAAAGTTATAATCAGTTAAACTTGGCATCGAATCAGTTCCCTTTTATCTAGTATTTGATAAATTTCAAGCAAGCAGCTGTTCTCTCCACATTTAAGGCTATGAATTTCAACACAAAGAAGTGGGTCATTCATGTGAATTCAAACTGCTGCAAAGGAAAATCGTAGCATCTCCTGGATCTATTGTCTCCTGCCTTCAGCTACATCAGTTCATGGTAGCTATTCTGCCAACTCTCTGTTACATCTAACAACAAACTGCAGCTACCTATTTTGGTCAGCTAATTGCTGCCACGTACTCAAAAAATTTTACTAGCCAAACTGTTCTGTTTAGTTCTTACAAAAAATACAATCCAGACTGCAACTGATAGTTTTATTAGCCCCTTTATAGTGTTGGTGAGGTGATAACAACACTAAATTAAAAAACTTTGTTTATCCCTCTAATCCCTTTTGAAAACAAGCCTGAAATTTTTATCAAAGTGTGATTGGAAAAAATTGATTTCAATTAACTTTAATCCTTTGGAATTTGACCAAAAGTATGATCTACATACGTGTTTTTAATTCTCTTCAAATCACTTTTAATTCAAAGCTACTTTTTGGAATTTTTATCTGTTTAATTAGTTAAAAAGATTTCAAAATAGATAATAGAAATTTTTGCATAGATAATGTATACAAGCTTGTTTTTAAATTCAAAATCAGAATTATAATAATATTTATTAGATCTTTTTAAATATTTATTTCATAATAAAATTTTATTTTAAATTGAGAGTTATTTAACTTTTTGCAGTCATTATTATTCCAGGAAATGTAGAAAAATATCCATAAAAATTTATATCTGTGTTTATTTCTACTTTTTCTTTATATATATATGAAAAAAAAAACAAGTTAAAAACTTGCTAACGCGTATGTTTACATAAACGTCAGGGTATGCATTCACTATCTCTAACTTTAATTCCACTTTCAGATCATGATTTCAAGCTATTTGCTATCATCAGTGAAAGACAGGAATTTAAGAAACTAGATCTAAACACAAACTCCGAGCGTTTATGAAACAGTTTCTATTCAACTTGCAAGCATGAATCTTTTAGACATGTAATGTCTTCAAAATCAGCATAGCAAGCCAGATAGCTATATGGGTCTGATCTCAGTTCAGCATCACCACATAATAGAAGCCTCTGCAATATATATCATTGCTAGAAAGGTCTCAAAGGTACATTTATGAAAAACAAAAAACAAGTTAAAAACTTGCTATCTGGCTTGCTATGCTGATTTTGAAAACATTACGTGTCTAAAAGATTCTTGCTTGCAAGTTGAATAGAAACTGTTTCATAAATGCTCAGAGTTTGTGTTTAGATCTAGTTTCTAAAATTCCTGTCTTTCACTGATGATAGCAAATAGCTTGAAATCATGATCTGAAAGTGGAATTAAAGTTAGAGATAGTGAATGCATACTCTGACATTTATGTAAACATATGCTTGATGGTGTTTTTGGTAGAACGCCATCTGTTGACATAAATACAAGCGTTAGCAAGTTTTTAACTTGTTTTTTGTTTTTCATAAATGTACCTTTGAGGTCTTTCTAGCAATGATATATATTGCAGAGGCTTCTACTATGTGGTGATGCTGAACTGAGATCAGACCCATATAGCTATCTGGCTTGCTATGCTGATTTTGAAAACATTACATAACGTGACTAAAAGATTCATGCTTGCAAGTTGAATAGAAACTGTTTCATAAACGCTCAGAGTTTGTGTTTAGATCTAGTTTCTAAAATTCCTGTCTTTCACTGATGATAGCAAATAGCTTGAAATCATGATCTGAAAGTGGAATTAAAGTTAGAGATAGTGAATGCATATTCTGACGTTTATGTAAACATACGTTTTTGGTAGAACGCCATCTGTTGACATATATATATATGCACATACACTATATTATTGTGTGATATGCAACCCAACTGGTCACAATATATATGAAGAAGTAAAAAAATAAGTAATGGAATGTCTTCTCAGATATTATGTTCAAATACAGACTTTAAAAATATGCATAATGTGTGCAGATGTTTCAAAACATATGTTGTTTGACTAAATCAGTATCACTAAAAAAAAGATTGTTTTTAAAATAAACATAAATTTCACTTCAATATATTTAATTACAATTATATTAATTAGTATGTTTTCTTTAATTCTTTATAACTATTAACTAAATACATCAGGCTTTCATTGCATATTCTCCATAACATGAGCATTATATTACTTTTAGTAGCTACTTTTATTTACTATATTTTATTTCATTATATCATATTTATAATATAAATCGTGCTATCACACTTACGACGTAAAGCTGTAACATATTAACATAATATCTCATAATATCATATTCTTTTAATAAATATTATTATGAATATGCACTTTTGAACTAGAGTGCAGTTATATGCAAATAGAAAAAACAAGTATAGGTAATTTGCTCTACTATTTAAAAATAGAATACAAAATATCTTAAGAAAAGTTTAGCATTTAAAAGACCAAAAAATATAGAGATAAATAAAACATACTATTAAATAAATAAATAAATAAAAAATCCTAAATATTAGCTATAAATTTATAACAATCTTACTTTATGAATAAAAATTCACACGATTTAAAAGGATGTTTATATACTAAAATATAAATATAGTTTTATTTTATAAAGATACCTGTTTTTCCAAGATCATTTTCCTGTAAACACATCTATATGATAACAGTAATCTATGAATAACTTTATATTTTCTTTTAATAAACAAAACAATTGCACTCAAAAAATATTAAATTGAAGGACAATGTTCTTAATAAAAGTTCATAGTTTTTTCTCTGTCCAGTGATGCCACAATGCTTTGCAAGAAAAATCCATTATCAAAGATATGTTAGTAACATAAATTGTTTGCTCTTTATAGGTTTTGCTTTTTCCCCATTCACACATTTAATAGGTTTGTGAAATTTATTTTGTTAGCATTCTTCTTTCCTAAAACTTTAAAACATTTTTAATTGAAGTGATGTTCCAAGATAAGATGTTATTAAAAACAATTTAGAATGCTATTGTCTCTTAGATAAATGTTTTAATTTCTATAGCCCATAATTTTTAGCATGGTTACTTCCATATAATTTTTGAGATAACATATAGGAATGAATGAATGCCTGTAAGAAAAATAATTATGAGAAAATGTCTATATACAAAGTTCAGTCATATTTATAAACTTTTTTCCAAAGTCATATTTATATCATCAGATTGAATAACACTTCCATAGCAATATACTGAAGATTCCTTTAAACAGTTGCACAATTACATATTTGCATTTTAGAATTTTCTTTTTAGATGCTTCAGCATTCTTTACAATTAAAATATTTTAATTTACATAATTATTTACAATTTATAATATTAAATAAATATTTTAAAATAAAATTTTCCAGTAACAAAATTTTAAATACATGAATCATATATAATAAAACAAAGCAATTTTCTTATATTTATTTTGCATTATAATAAATGATCTTCTTAACAAATATTAAGTAAATTTATATATTAAAGTTTAAAATAATCTAAATTTAAAAATAGATAATAAACATGCATGCACACACATATATTCCAAATAATAAACCAAATTGTATTAATTATTTTAAAATAGTTTTGAAAAAAGTATATATGAGCTAAATATAAATATTGATTTACTATTTCTATTACAAAAATAATTTCTAAGCACAAAAATATTATATGGTGTATAATGTATTAAAATTTATTAACTTCTAAGATAATATATGTATTTAAATAAAATATTAACTCTTGATATTATTTTTCATTGCAAATCTAAAATTTGTTACTAATAATTTCCAAAAATGCAAACGTTACTATATATAATGACATAAAATTTAATAATTGGTTCATAAGGTATTCAATTTTAGTAATATTATATTTAAAATAAACTAATAAAAAATTTTAAAAATATAAATATTAGTAAGTTTAGATTGGTCCCTATATATATATAATTTTATTTTCACTTCTTTGTATATTTGTACTAATTTTACATATTTATACATGTAGCCAAACAAATAGTAGATGAAAGAAGAATAACTCACTTCACCAGACATACTAACATACATATGTAGTAGTAGCAGTAGTAGTAGTAGTAGTAGTAGTAGTAGTAGTAGTAATAGTAGTAGTAGTAGTAGTAGTGGTGGTGGTGGTAGTGGTAGTGGTAGTAGTAGTGGTAGTAGTAGTGGTAGTAGTGGTAGTGGTAGTGGTAGTAGTAGTGGTAGTAGTGGTAGTGGTAGTGGTAGTAGTAGTAGTGGTAGTAGTAGCAGCACCAGCAGCAGCAGCAGTAGCAGTAGTAGTAGTAGTAGTCATAGTAGCCATAGTAGTAGTAGTAGTAGTCATAGTAGTCATAGTAGTAGTAGTAGTAGTAGTCATAGTAGTAGTCATAGTTGTAGTAGTAGTCATAGTCATAGTAGTAGTTGTAGAAGTAGTCGTAGTAGTGGTAGTAGTAGTGGTAGTAGTAGTGGTAGTAGTAGTGGCAGTAGTAGTGGCAGTAGTAGTGGTAGTAGTAGTGGTAGTAGTAGTAGTAGTAGTAGTAATAGTAGTAGCAGTAGCAGTAGCAGTATTATTATTATATATATATAATAAACAAACTTCACTAGAAAAACTCTACACAATTAAAATGCCTATATGAAATTAAAAAAAAAAATTCCTTTGCTATAGCCAGCTTACGGCTTCTTCTGCCATCTTGAGTAGCAATGCATTAATATTTAAATCTAATTAAAATCACACAACAGTAATATTCCTACATGAATGGCTAACTTTCCATAAATTGTGAATACTAATACAATTACACTGTTTATTCAATATATTCTCTATACTATTTATAAAGTATGACTCCTTAATTTTTCTTTTTTTTCAAATCATTTGAATGCAAAAGAAAAACACTATCAAAGCAGAATTCTCCACTATAAATCACTGCATAATTCTGCAAAAATCGACTTATACATATCCACAGAACAATTACCATTATTATTTAATTTTGTAGAGTTTTTCTAGTGAATTTTGTTTATTATATTTATATCATTTGATATTATATATTGTAACAGGATGTGAATCTGGGATGTATGAACCAGAATGATCGAAAACATCATCCCCAAATATATAAAATTTAAAATTAAATATTCAAGTAATATATAAGTTATAAAATTTAAGATAAGATATTAAGACATAGATATTAAAGTAGAGCAGTTTAAATATTAAAGTACTGTTTAATATTTTAAAAATATATAAGAAATGTTACATTTCAAGGGAGATTGAGAAAGAAATCTCTGTGAGATCATCCAGTTACTCCTCAGAGCAACTATAAGTATAATTATAAATCCACCAGCATTAAAATAAGTATAAGTCATTCATCTTCATGAATGATCAACAATAAAATTAATCAACAGTCAATCTTGTGACTGGATTTGAAATAGATCTCCTGTAGACCAGGCTAACTATTTAGCCTCTGCCAGCTTGGAGCATTATTTTAACCTAATTTGGATGCACCAACTAAGTGTTAATCCATCAGAATACACAATAATCAAAACAATAATGCTAGGATATTAAAACATGATGATCATCATCATTGATCTGGCTACTTATTACACTAATGTACTGTACAATTATAAACTTAATTTCTACTAAGATTAATCTAAGTAAAATATAGTGCATGGACATTGAAGAATGCACTATTCTTGCTAAAACAAGACTCTTGTCAATTGAATGCCTCTGCACCAAATACATTCCCTTTAACATATCAAAACCATTATGCATGATTCTAGTTCAGAGAACATAAGCTCTATAACTGTTACTGTGACCAAGAGATAATGATGCAGTATAATTTTTACAATAGAATTCAAGTATATTAACAATAATAAAACATAAATGAAATTAAGTTCTCTAGAATAAGGCTATACACATATCAATTAACCATTCTGATTAATATACAATAAAAAATTATCACATTTGTGATTTACACAATTACTAGACATAATTTCAAGTTATCACACTATGATTTGCATATATGTTCCATGCAGGCTTATTTAAAATACAATCAGCATGCAGGCATATGACTAAATATATTTGACTTATTACAAAATAAATATTCCCAGTTGTCACTTTTAAATCATCAAAATAATAAATGACATTAATTTTTACAATACATAATAACATATTGAACATATATGTTATGTGCATAGGAATGTATGTGCACATTGATGCTTATATTATATATTTTATTTTAACACAATATTATATTTTCATAATTAATTCAATATTGAAAGTATACAAAATCCCTCACTATTTTCATAGCAAGTTCTATTATTCTTTTTTGCCTCTAGTCTAAAAGATTTTTGGAAATCTTTACCTTTCAAAATATCATTGTCAATGAATTGATTCTTGACTTTTTTATTTTTAATCCAAGCAAAGTTATTACTTGTTTTAAGATATATTTTAAATGTCATTTTACCAAAGAAATTATTTAAAATTTCAGTTTTCATATATATAGGACTATCATAGGTTGCTATTAACATTTTAAATTTAAATATATAGATTTTAATGATTTTTAAAAGGAATTATTTGAAAACAATTCACTTTTTTATATACATTTATTGATGCTTCTCTGCATATAGACACATCAGCATACATATAACTACTTCATCAAGCTGATGCTTTCTCTCGATGGAGACAATTCAGGATTGTTATAATCAGGAAGGTATAATCAGGTAAATGTTAGCATTGAATCAGTTATTTTGTCTAGGATTTGATATATTCCAGGCCAATAAACTGTCTTGCCATATTTAAGGTTAATTGATCCATTAGAAGTAGACCCTGGCTTCAGATATATCAAAACTTGTACCTAAAACAAATCCATACATATATCAGTTATTATTATTGTATTTTCTCTGGTTGCCAGATCTTCAGCTACCTTCATTGTAGTCTATTTACTCAACATGGCCTGGCTTTGATGTAATCAACATGCTTGCTTTGTTTCATATTTTCACTATATGATAAAAAATTCTTTGGAGCCTCTGACAGCAACATTTTGGTTAAGCTCATATTCTTTTAAACTGGGGTAACCAATCATTGAATCATCAACTTGCTTGTTTTTGCATAGTAAACTTAGAAAAATCTTATCATGTGTCTCTTATATAAAATAGCCCTCTTTATTTTATCTATCATTGTTAGTATTGTCATTCGTGAGTCTTTCTTGTCAATGCATATATGCACAAGCATCCATAAGCTAAAATTAATAATTTCTTATTTTTTTTTATTAAAAGTCATTCAGCAATAGATTATATAATCCTATTTCATAAAACCATTGTTAATAACTTATTGAAATAATTAAATTGGGAAATTAACTCAATGGTCAAAGCTGTTAATAATAAAGTACTCTCTTAAGACATCAATAGGTGCAATATTAATTAACTTTATGATTTTTTTATTTTCATTTAATTATAGTAAACATTGTTATTAAATTAAGTTGGCCAGTGTTTGTTTACTATGTTTGTCTATCAATTGTTTAATAGTTGTGACTCTCATACTCTAAGCTGAGCTAGTGTCAGGGGCAGATAATTTTTATGTTAAGTCTGCTCATCATCATTAGTGAATATTTGGTCACCCCAGATAAATTTTCTAGGCTCATTAAGTAGCTTAATGGCACCCTCAAATGACTAATGTTCTTAACTCATATGGGTGTCTGGTACAGAAGATATTTTAATGAAATAGTGCACCCAACATGGGAGCTCAAGTTTAAACTCAGTGGAGATTTTGTTTAAACAATTGATAGAATATATGAAGAGTAGATTGGAAATTTAGCAATTTTAAAAAATAAGACATCAGTCAGTTCTAGTAATGATATGGTTGGTAATATAGAGTGGTTTAGAGTTTGGGTTCATCATTAATGAATTGTTATTTATAAAGTAATTATATATAAAAGAAATTAGCATTTTAAAATGTAAGAAAAAGAATTAATAGTTTAAAATTGCATATAAAACAGAATATTGAGTTATTTGCAAAATATAATTTTTTTTTTAAGAATAGTTTATCAGTTCTAAATATGAAAGGTAATAAACAAAGTGATGATTCAATAACCAAAGGGATAGCATGAGGGAAAGAGAGTCCTATTTCATTCAAAAATACTTAAGTGGTCAAAAATGTAAATAAACCTACAAAGACACAAGTGCTGATGAGTGTGATTTTGAAAATGAGACAAAGTCAGCAGGTAATACTGTTAGAAAGAAAAGAAATTAACCAAGACAAATAGGAAATGATAGGGCAATATAAACAAAAGATGAGAGAGTTTAACAGTAAAATGATAGAAAAGTTGAAAGAAATTCAGCAGGATCTAAAGAAAGATAAGAAAGGAATGAAACAAGAGGTAAGGGATAGGGTAGATAAAAAACAGGAGGCAGTAGAGACAGCAGTGACAGATTGAAGAGATTGAGGAGGAGAATAGAAAGTAAAGGTAATGAAAGAAGTAGGAAATGAAATTAGAGAAAAGGTAAGGTCAGAAAGTATAAGAGAAGAGCCGGTAAAAGAAATTTTTAGTGAGGTTAAAGATGATTATGTGATTAATAGGATAGAAAGCATAAAATATAACCTGATTATAAGTAATATGAGAGAAGAAATAAAAGCAGAAGGCATAATTATAGATAGTTAGAAAGAGTACTTAAGTAGACAGAGTGGAAGCAGAAATAATACAAATCAAGTATTGTAGAATCAATTAAAAGAGCCAAATGAAAATGTAGGTATTAAAAAGGAAAGATTTTATGATGAAGTAAAAGGCAGACTAAGAAATATAGAAAAGAAGTTATATAGCATACGGAAACAAGAGATAAAAATAGTAATAAGGCACGAAGAGAGAGCAAGAATATACAGAGATAAACATAGGCATGGGCAGAGATTTGAAGAAATTATGAAAAAACTCTTAAAAAGACTTAATATTGCAGAAATAGATAAAGGTGAGAACAGATTAATAAAATACCACAAGGTTAGAGAAGCAAAATGAGGAAGAGAGCTGCCAGATAAATTTAAAAGGGCAGATATGCTTTGGACATGTACAGCCATGGTACAATATAGGGAATATAAATACCAAACTAATATGAAAGAAATAGAACTTCGAGATAGAGGTAGATTCAATGAAAATTGACACCAGAAATAAATTTTATTTGAGAAAAAAATTCAATAGATAGATGACATGGCAAACAGTCAGCAAATTTTAACTCCATTATATCCAAAGTTGTAAATGTTTAAACTTTAAAATAAAAAAAAGAAATGAAAATTTCATTTTTTCCCCCATGGCATAAGGGGCAGCTGAAACAGATGCTTTGCTATGTTTGAAATTTATCTTAGATAAATGAGGAGGAGGTAGCTAAAATTTCTACTTGTAAATTAATTTAGAAATTTTGTTAATTTAGTTTTATACTAAATGTGTTTTATAAAAGTGCAGTTGCATGTATGTATGCACACATACACAGATCGGTAAAATAATTTTATGTACTAAAATTAATGTAAACTTTTTTTTAAAGAAGTAAACTTTGTGAATAAATTTAAATTGTATAACAATGCCTAACCTCAAAAAAAAAAAGTTTTAATCTACTGTAATAACAAAATCTAACAGTCTAGCATTATTCGGATAAGACGTATAATGGAATTAATTAGTATGGAATGCAAAAAAGTTCTATTTTAAGTGATTAAAAAACTTGGCTTATTAATTAATTAAAACTCCGGCCATTTTAAGATATTAATCTAAAAAAATTTGTGTGGGAGAACACTAAACTGAATGTGTGTAAAAGATCACTCATTGATAGATTCAGTCAGTTCTATTACATTCATCCAGTAGATTCATGTAGTGATTGGTTTTTTCTTGTTCATCTAGTCAAAATCATAGTCCAGCTACGGGAATTTTTTCTTCTGTGAAATAAGTCACACTTTTTGGTAGTTCTTTTGGAAAAATTATCGATACTCTGCCAACAGTTCATGACAAGCAGCCTGCAGTTAAAAATGAACTGACCCATTTTTTCTAGTGGTGGTTTCCTGAATATGTGTGGGTAGACACTTCCCAGAAATGAACTCCATGTTCTAAGTTTAGCTCCAGACTTCAACATGCCTTAAACTTACCAATCTGTAGAAAGTTGACCTTCTGAAAATGCCATCCTACATAGAAGTATCTCAACTAACAGACAGAATAAGATACACTGACAAAATAGACAAAAGTAGTTACTTTTTCAAACAATTCATAGCAAGCAAGGGTGACACACTTAAGGACATACCAGTAATATAAATTTTGCATACCATTTTTCTTATATATATATACATTACTTTTTGTTAACTGTAATATTAGATTTAAATGTATTTTTTCTTTTCTTTATTTCATGTATCTGTTAACTGATATCACATATATAAATCATGTAGGAATGTTTTAGTGTTTCTTTTAGAAAATGCCCTAATTTAGAATTTGTTATGTTTAAAAATTGTTACTACAGAATAAATTTTCTCCTTCTATTGAGGGTTTTAGCAGTTTTAAATGATGTCTTAATTTTAAAATAAGTATTAATATTGCAGAATAATTTGATTCCTCTCACTTTCCTTCTTAAATATTGAAAACCTAAGTGTTTTTTTTTTAAGAAAACAAGTCTGAAGTTAATCAGTCCGTAAAATTTTTTAAAGAAGACTTGTAATAATGTTTAAAATTAACTTTTTCTTTTAAATCATATTAATTAATCAATTTATTGTATGTATGTGTGATTTGATTTTACATTTGGTAAAACATTTTTAAACATTTGTATGGAACGTGCGGTATTCATCTATTTGTGTGTGTGTACCTGAAAAAAATCCATATGTAGACCACTGATATTTTATATGGGTTTTCTTTTACTTCATTGGGGTTAGCTAATATCTGCCCAGTTGATATTATTATTGTATTTCTTCTGGTTGTCTAGATCATCAACTGCCTTGATCACTGTCTATTTACTCTGGCATGGCCTGGCTTTGGTATAGCCAGCATTCCTGCTTTGTTTCATATTATTACTATATATTAGTGAATTCTTCCGAGTCTCTGACCACAACATTTCAGTTAAGCTCATATTCTTTTAAACCAGGGTTATCAATTGTTAAATCATCAACTTGCTTGTTTTTGCATGGTAAACTTAGAAAGAGCTTGTCAAGCTTCTCTTTTATAAACTAGCCCTTCTCATATTAGGTGGTTTAGATATTGTCACACACATGAGTCTTTTTTGGTGCATATGAGTATAAAGTGAATAATTTCTTTTTTATTATCATTAAAGTTATTCATTTACTGATCATATATCCTATTATATAAAACCGCTGTTAAAAGAGTATTTAAATCTTATTGAAGTAATTGAATTGGGGAATTAATCTAACTGCCAAAGCTTTCAATAATAAAGTACTCCCTTAAGACATCCATAGATGCAATATTAATTAACTTTATGATTTCTTTATTTTTATTTAATTGTAATAAACATTATTATTATTATATTTATTAAATTAATTTGGCTGATGTTTGTTTACTGTTTTGTCTATCATTTATTTAATAGTTATGAGTCTCGTACTCTAAGCTGAGTTAGTGTCGGAGCCAAGTAATTTATTTTATGTTAAGTCTGCTCACTCATCATTATTAATGAATATTCAGTCATCCCAAATAAATATTTTAGCCTCATTAAGTAGCCTAGTTCTTAACTCATGTCAGTGTTTGATATAATATATATAATACAATATTTTTGGGTATCAAGGTTAACTTTTGATAATGGCGGTTGCTAGTCCATTGAAATATCGGATTGTAATGCAAAATAATACACGGTTCGTACCCAAAAATATTGTATTATCTACATCATATAACCGTGAAAACATTAAATATAATATATATATAATGAGCTTGTCAGTAGCTTTTAACAAGCTTTTTAGAATATCACCAACACCACTCCAGTTTCTGCTTCTAGCTTCTTCAGTGAGATGCTAGGATATTTAAGCATTAGATTTAAATATCAGGTCAAGCCCAGCACTTTATCTAATGGTCAACTATTAAGTATTAAGTAAAAATTTGAATTTTTCACACATTCATATGTCTTCAAATGCAGCTATATAACTTAAATGCTATATGGAACTGAACTAAGTTTAGATACACCATATGGCTATTTAAGTTAGATAGCTGGATTTGAAGACATATGGATGTCTGAAAATTTCAGATTTTCTACTTAATAGTTAACTATTAGATAAAGTGCTGGCTTGAACTGATATTTTAAATCTAATGCTTGAATATCCTAGCACCTCATTAAGAAAGCCAGAAGCAGAAACTGGTCTGGGGTTGGGGATAGTCTGAAAAGCTTGTTAAGAGCTATTGGCAAGTTCATTAGATAACATTTGTAATACAAGCTTGTTAAATTAGGTCATGTGATATATGATTTGATTTCTTTGCTATATATATATAAATTTTAAATTAAACTTAGCTTAATGTATATGAAATTTCATTCCACTTCTTATTTGCATTGCTTAATTATATACTATAATACACCATATACTCCTTAAATTACACTCTACAATGCAGTTTAACATATGATTTATTTTATTTCCTTCCTTACAATTTCAACTGTGCAGCAGTCACATCAGAGCTACAACATTTAAACATATATATATATATGTTATACTTAATGTTTTCATGGTTATATGATGTAGATAAATTATAACTTTTTGGGCTATACCGTGTATTGTTTTCCATTGAACACCGATATTTCGACGGAATAGCAACCGCCATTATCAAGGTTAACTTTTGAAAGAAATACCGTTAGATCTTAACAAATAACGTGACTGTGTGCGAGATGAGAAACGAGATTCAAGTTCAGCACTCACAATATGAGGCTTATCAAAATGTTTATTTCCCTCAGTATTTTTACTTATTAATTTTAAGTTAATATTGGATTAAATGAGAGATTTCCACATAACCGGAATACATTGTGCTTCATCAGTTCTGTTTAAACCAGTAGGTCTCTTTAATATTTCAATTGACTCTCTCATGGTTCTTAAATCATATCTTTCCAAATTAGCAAGTATTTTTTTGTATTGTCAAAATTAGGTTTGTGACCAGTTTCTAAATAATGGGAAGTAAAAACTGATGTGCTAATTTTTTGATGAAAAGCATTTTTATGTTCCTTAATTCTGACATTAATTTAGACTGACCCACCAAGGAGTTTATGAAATTCCATGTTTCCAGTGCTCAAGAGGCTATGTGAGTCAGTCTAATAGACAAATTAATGTCAGAATTAAGGAACATAAAAATGCTTTTCATCAGTTTTTACTTCCCATTATTTAGAAACTGGTCACAAACCTAATTTTGACAATACAAAAATACTTGCTAATTTGAAAAGATATGATTTAAGAACCATGAGAGAGTAAAATGAAATATTAAAGAGACCTACTGGTTTAAATAGAACTGATGAAGCACAACATATTCCAGCTATGTGGAAACCTCTCATTTTATCCAATATTAACTTAAAATTAATAGGTAAAAATACTGAGGGAAATAAACATTTTGATAAGCCTCATATTGTGAATGCTGAACTTGAATCTTGTTTCTCATCTCACACACAGTCACGTTATTTGTTAAGATCTAACGGTTTTTCTTTCAAAAGTTAACCTTGATAATGGCGGTTGCTATTCCGTCGAAATATCAGTGTTCAATGGAAAACAATACACGGTATAAAACAAAAAGTTATAATTTATCTACATATATATATATATATGGTATATGTATGGATAGATATTAATTGTATATTAATTGTATAAGTTTAAATGTTGTAGCTCTGATGATGACTGCTGGACAGTTGAAACTGTAAGAAAGGAAATAAAATAAATCATATGTTAAACTGCATTGTAGAAGGTAATTTAAGGAGTATATGGTATATTATAGCTTAATGTATATGTAAACAAAGGGAGTAAAACACTCTCTCACAAGGCTATGACTTAAAAGCACTATAAATGTTGAACAAAGGATTAAGAATAGAATGAATCCACCTATTCTTAGTGGCTCTGATATTTATAAGCATACTTTTGTCAACATTGTTGGTAATTCAGAGTGAAATTAATTTATCAACCAGATGGAATATGGAACTTTAGAGTTATTAATCCCCCATTTAAGCATTTTGTCTATTTGTTCTTCTACTTCACATCTATATTGATGAGGTATGGGATATGCACGGGCTTGATATGGTTGGTCTTTCATAAGCCTTATCCTGTGTTCATACCCTTGGATTATCCCCGGAACCTTGGAAAATACACTTTCATATCTATTGAATAGTTTCTTCAGTTGGTCTCTTTGATTGTCATTTATGCATTTTGACTCATCCACCTTTTCCCCTATCTTTATTTCCATTACTGCGCTTTGTGCATCATTCTGTCTATTTATCTCATCCTTCTGGTGTTTTGTAAACAGAATTATTACGTTGTTTATTTCTGCCCAGCTTCGTTTATAATCCAATACACAGCCTGTTTTGTACATAAAATCTGAGCCTAATATAACCTCATGAATCAGTCCCTCCAAAATCAACAGAATGTGCATATATTCTCCCTCTGCCATGTGTAATTTCACCCATGCCTGTTTGGATGCCAACTTCGCCTTCTTACCATTAGCCAACAAAACATATACTGTTTTTAAAGGCAATATTTTAATTTCCGGGTCAATGTCACTTATTTTATTAAACATTTCCTGTGACATTACCGATACCTGACTCCCCGAATCAAACAATGCACTAGTTGCAACCCCCCTACCTTTATCTCTATCTTCGGACAGCTCTGAGGTGCCATCATGGGCATGCTTTCTTCTCCACTACATACCAGATTCGCTACTTGTGTACAATCAACTTCTGCGTTTCCATCCTCATCTTGACCATCCACCATCCCCCTATTGTTGTCCAATGCCATTAGTATTTTGGCCATCTGCTCTACCATTTGCTTGCCAATCATCATTTGTTCCACCTTCTCAGGTAAACCATGCCTAACTATACGCATAATATGCTGCTCCGATAATTTGTATGCTGTGATTGATCTCAATTTCGCTATTTGTCTATGAAAAAATGTAATAAATAACTCCCCTGTCTGCCACCTGTCCTGCTCTACTTGAAACTTAACCTTTTCCTGCAGCTTCTCCCCCCAATAGTTTGCCAACAACGCCAACAACGAACACTTGTATTCACCGAATGTTGTCGGTTTTACACGTAATGAATTCCACCAGAGTTGGGCTTCTCCCTGTATGTGACTGCAAGCTAAAGCAATTCTTGCTTCCTCACTTAAACTATTCAAAGTGCAATAATGTTCCAAGCTCTCTAAGTGATCACTCGGATTCTCCCCTCTGTTCCCTGAGAATGCTTTTATCTTTAGCAGCTGATTTACTGCCTCCATTTTATGTATGTGCACCCATGTTTTCCCATTCTCATGTTCTCTTTCTAATGCCTCTACTCTTTTTATTACTTCCTCCAGCTCTATATCTTTTCCCATTTTGACACCATGTATTTTATTTTTTATTTCAAACTAGCGCTTACGTTAAACTAAATTTAAATACAACTTATTTATTTATTTTTCTTATTAAGATGGAAACTCACACCAACTCCACCCTTTTAGTCCTTTTCTCTACCCGATCTAATGCTTTAACTCCACCCAAATATCAACTGTCTCTGATTTGATAGCATACATGTCAAAATCTCTTTTCATTTCGAAAAAAAAAGTTTTCGGTCAATTCTTTTTTTTTTTTTAAATTAAAACCCTTTCACAAATGTAATTTAGCTTTTTATAAAAAATTTTTAAACAAGAAACATAGTATTTCGTTACTATTGTTTCTTAGGTTCAGCCCCACAGTTGGGTATAGCCATTTGAACCGTGTTCGAATATGTGCATTCGAAACACCGGCCTCTTAGGCAGAGAAGAACATACTCGGAGAGTATGTATGCCCAAACGATAGCTATAAAGTATATAACTAGTGTTACATTTCCAGGACATAGCTTCTTCTCAGCTGTTGAGTTCAACACCAAGTTCAAAGCACTTTTTTTTGTTTGTGTATAAACACGGGCACCAGCTGCTTATTCTAAAAGAATACTAAAAGAATAGACAACGCACTTTGAACAGTGGCCACTAACTCAACACCTAAATCCACAACTAGCTCAGTTGTTTGTAATCCCTAATAGATTATACTTAATTAGTGGTTAAAAGACTTGATAAAAGGGAATTGATAAAAAGAATTGACCGACAAATAAAGTTTAATTTGAAAGATAATTTATTAACTAACATTTATTTACTAAATTTAAACATTTTATACTTCTAATAAAATACACGCATATTTTAAATTAACATTCTAAATAGTTTAAATATTCTTGAATATTTTCATAACAGAACACTGGGAATTTATCTACTTTGACTAATAATATTGATATAAGGATCACGCACATATTAACTCATGCACACACATAATAATGATAATAAAGGACTACATAGCATTTGAAATTTAATCACACACATCAATAGTTCATTTATGTATGATATAGAGTTCATATAATTAGACTCTTGAAAGATTCGTACGAATTAATGCAATGCAATGGCTATTACAGTATAAATGAAATAAGCAAATGTTTTTTACCTAGGCTTTTGAATGTAGACGTAGAATTTTGTTCTTTGGAGGCTGCTTTCGGTGAAAATGTTTCCATTATGAATGCTTACCAGCCGGCTGGGACGTTTCCTTGCTGAGTTTCCTGATTTTCACGATTATTACTATCGGAGACAATTAGATATTGACGGAGATTTTCTAAGTTGTTACGTTGACATTATTTCACGGGCAGATCTTGCTGTTCTCATCGGACTTTTTAGGCTGTGGAGAGGCGTGAATTCCCAAAATCTTCTCAACACTGCATTTTGTTTGTTAACTGACTCAATTAATTTCTGAACTGCACTACTCAATTACTTTTGTGAACTGATCCCTGTCCGATAAAAAAAATCTATTTATATCTGCGACTTGTTGTCTTCGTAATATCTCCGGCAAAGATCTGTTGTCAAATTCCAGTGATAATCATTTGATAAATGTGTTTTGGAAGATTGCTTAATTAGTAATAGCCATGCAATAAAATGTGTGGTTTTATTTTATTAATAGCCATTGCCGTATTTTTAATGATAATCTTCTTTAACTTTCATTTATTTATAATAACATTTATTCTATTGTTGACAATCGCACATATATACGCACATATATTAGTTTTAACATTATTTTTTTCTTTAATTAAACTTGAATGAAAAGAGATTTGTATGTTTTAACTTTTTAAATTATATTTTTACGAATACTAATAAAAAAAACTCTTTATTTCCTTTTGTAAACCTTTAGTTTCATTTCTCAAACCAAGACTCCCCCTCCCCCCTTTTGATTAATCAATTGTAGCTTTTTATTTCAAAACTAATGCTAGAAAACTATTTGATTTATATCTTTTTTGAAAACAAACTGCAATAAACTCTTCAACGTTTAATTTTATGTTTTTCTTTTATGAACGATTATTTTAATAATATAATTTTAGATAAAATTATATGTGCCTATATCAATATAGGTACAATATATATATATATAATCATTTAAAACTATTATCAGTCCATTTCAGAATATCTCCAAGTTTAATCCACTTCATATGGTCCATAAACTTTTCCACATTATTCTAATAAGACTGTTTATTATCTGTTATAATAATCTTTCTAGCAATATACTTTACTCATTTTCATTTCAATCTCTGAATTTTTTCAATGATATTAATAATATCTCTTTATTTCACACCCATGTTTTCTGAATTTGATTCATACAAAGTATTTCTTAGCACACATTTCTCCATAGTTTGATATGCAATTTTGTTTTTGTATTGCTCTTCTATTGAAATTCCAAGTCCCAGATTTATTTATAAAAACTAATAAAACATTTATTACTTCAATTTTCAAACACCCTAGGCATATTTCCATTGAATATTATTTTATATCTATCATAATCACTCTATGTAAGATTAATTCTGTCATTAATTTTATCATTATGTTGATATCTGCATTAATATTTGATGAAAGAATTTGCAGTTGCTAATTTCTTCAATAAATTTCTTTAATAAAAAAGATTAAATATTTTTATTCATTGTAATTGAATGACTTTGTTCAGTGGTTAACTTTAAATTTGAAGCTTAAAAATCAAATACTATTTTTTTTAAAAATATAGTTTAAACCCTGATAATGACATTTTAAGATCAATAACTCTATTTTCAAGCGTTCCCGAGGCAATTGATTCTCTTGATTGACAGTAATTATCCTGCTAAAGTACTGAATGATTCAAGAAAAAGGATACAATATCTAAGTTATCTTATAAGAAATCTATAAGCAAAATAAGTTATTATAGTGTGGTAACATTTATTTTAACATTATTATTTAAACACTGAGAAATCAATGAACATAAAAGAATAATGCAGTTAGTATTCATACACATCCAATATCCAGTAAATTTTTTAGTTTTTTAAAAGTAAAAAAACCTTAGCTGAATAGTGTGATAAGGATCAAAGGCGATTTGCAGTTGGCTTAAAACTTATGTTTGTAAAATATGTAATTTTTGAACTATTTTATATATTTATACATTGACCAAGAAAAAAAAAAGGATTGCTTAAATTCAAAATCATAAGACTTTAGAAACTTAAATTTCTTGATCAAATATTATATGAAAAAAAAAATCACTCAAGAAGTGTAATTCTTCTATAAGCAATGTAATGAAGTAAAAACATAACTCTTATCTCTGAGTCAGTAAGCCTAAAAAAGCATATTAAGCCATCATATTTCTTCGTTTATGAATATGATTGCAGATATTGATTATTCATATACAATTATGAGTAAAGATGTAGGAATCACTAATGTGTAAAGAAAAATATTCATGGGACAATTTGAATAAATTAGATTATTAAGATTATATATATATATATATGAAATCAATCTTTCCAAATATTTGTCTGAAGGTTTATGGTGATGACATTTTATTTGTAGTTGTGTTGGACTATTTTTATTATTCAGTTGAGTAATAGAATGTTTTTAGAACAATTCAAATTTTATTTAACTTTTCCAAATACCTTTAACTATTAATAATAAGATATGTTATAAACTAAGTTATAATTATGGAAACATTTTATTATATTATGAATACTTTCAAAATTATGACGAAATTAATTATTTAAGGTAAATATTAATAACCACACTTATATACAATACACATAATAAAAGAATGTGCATCCCTGGAATCATGGATTCAAAAATAAATTTATAATTAGTGCTGGAGATAAAGCAAATCATATGTAAAAAAAAAAAAAAGAGTGAAAAACTGATATTATAGTACAACCAAACAAATAAAAGCCAAGGATTGTAACAATGGTAATAAAATGATTTTAAGCAATTTTATTTCTTTTGAATTAGTATTTATCAAACCAATTAACTAATAACAAAGCAATGATACAAGATATAATGAATGCCTTCATAGTAAAAAAAACCCCACTGTGAACAATGAAATAAATAGTAAGAAAAAGATTAATTTTTTTGAACTATTGATGAAATAATTAAGAAAATGAGAATAACAGAGGAGTGGATTTATAATCAGGTTGATGTTGAATGTACTGGATTATGGACAAATTATAAGGCAATTATTAAGGTTATAATTTTTTTTAAAAAAGGAAGATGAATGGGTTAATTATATTGAGTCTATTCAAAAGAAGCACTATGAATGGCATCATTAAGAACTTTTTGTAAGGACTTAAGCATAAATTGCCAGTAAGTGATAGTTTTATAATCCCTACAAACTGCTATTCATATAATTTACAAGAGTTATTGTTAAACTAATGACATTTGCTAATAATTTACATACTTGCCAATTCTATTTGTGTGACTGTGGGGCTGTTATTTATCATAAACTTGAGTAATTAATAGATGTTAGATGGTAATACTAATTAAATATCTTTTCAGTGTTTAATTACAGCATCTATTAATTATTTGAGATTATAATAGATAGCAGCACTGAAGTAGAATAAATAGAGTTTGCTCCTAAAAACATTATATTAGCTTGATTCATGTTATGTTTTTATGTTTTTAATTGCTATCTATACTTATAATCAATTATGCAAACATTGCATTAGCTAGTGGATACTAGATAGCAGTTAATCACAGCTGTTATCAATATATGCCATGAAATATTTTTGAAGCAAAAATAAAAAATAAAATTAACGTAAAAAATATTCACAAAGCATATTTTCAATCATTTTTCAGGAATAAGACCTTATATTTTATTAGATGACATTTTTTATTAAATAAAAGGATAAAAGTAAATGATTAACTCATTGCCCATGAGAATAAGACAGCTCCCCTATTAATCATGGAAGCTGCACTGTAGTTCTCATATTTATGTTTTTTATAATCAGTGCATCTATGGCTTAAGTTGATCAAACCAGAAGAATATGAGTAATTTCTAGCTAAATAGTCATTTATCAACCAATAGCAAATGACTATCTGATTTAACTAATATGGAGAGGCTACCTACAAAAAAATTAAGCTTATGGAAGCTTAAAAAATCACAAGGTACAATGAATCAGGTAATATATATATATATTATAACAGTCAATGCCATTCAGCAAAATATCCAACATGTTGGGGACAATTTATATAAATGGTCAATATGAAAAAGAGAGAAGAAGAATAACAAGGGAAAGGCTTTCAGGTTTTAATATTGAACCAAGTAAATAACAAATCCATTTATCAACATATAGTCAAATGTCAAATGGAATTTTATTATATTCAACTACATTCAATAATAAATATACATATAATATAAATGTAAATATAAATCTACATATAATATGATGGAACAGATTGAACTGAGTACATTAAATAAATAATTTTATTATATCCAACTATATTAAATGATAAAGATACATATAATATGAAGATATGGATTGAACTAAGTACATTAAATAAATAATTAGACTTATGTAAATAAACATATATGCAAATATTTTCTTAATTCTATCATAACTAATAAAACACAATGGCTCAAATACAGTAATTAAGTTCTACTTAGTGAATCAATTAATTCTAGAATAATCTATGATAATAACTTTAAAATAAATTAGATTATAATTTTCAAGGATTTTAAGAAATAAAATAAAACATAGTAAAATATTATATGACTTGGAAAATTACCAAACAGTATGATGATATAAAATAAACAAATACAAAAGTCAAATTAATTTAAATAAAATATAATTATACTTTATTTTTTCATAAAAAGCAATAAGTTGATAAATAAATATATAATGAAATGTCTTCTTGGATATTACATTTAAAATACAAAACAAAAATTTAAAAATCATGTTTATCTTTATATATAATAGATATTTCAATACATATGTTATTTCATAACATCACCATCATTAAAGAAAGGTTTATTTAAATATGCTTAAAATTTACATTAATAAAATTTAATTATGATTATTTTACTTAGTGTTTTTTTTTAAATTCTTTATAACTATTAATTAAATGCATTGATCTTTTATTACATCTCTTCTATAAACAAACATCATACTATTCTTAATAGCTATGTTTATTCACTATACTTTATCATATAATATTTAACATAACATCTTATAACATTAAGTTCATCTACTATATTATTAATACAAACTATTTGGCTTTGAATTAAAATGTATTCTTATGCAAATACAAAAATTAGTGGGTTTTGCTCTATTATGTAACAATAAACCACTAAATATCTTAAAAAAACTTATATCCCCAAAAGACCAAAAAAATTTAAAGATAAATAAACATACTATTATATAAATAAACAAATTAATTCAATAAATGATAATATATACAAAGTATATATTAAAAAAAGCTTGTTTAATGCTTTGAAATTATATATGCTAGATACATCTAAATAGCATACTAAGCATGCTTTCTGCTAACTGATAGTTATAATCATAGAAGTTAGCCAAAAACATGCTCAGCATATGGATCTCACATATATATTTTCAAAGCATTAAACAAGTTTTTTTAAGTATATGCTTTGTATGTATTATTTATTGAATTACATTGTTTTTTAAAAAAGTTAAAACTTCTTGGAATTACAATGAACAAATGCTAAATATTAACTGTAAATTTACATCAACCCTATCTTAAAAATGAATGTTCACACAATTAAGAATATTTATAAACCAAAATAAATATAACTCTACATTTTAAAGATACTTCTTTTTCTGAATTTTTTTTCTTGTAAACACATCTATATTATAACAATAGTCTATGAATAATTATATATTTTCTTTCTAATAACAGAACCAATTGCAAAAAATTATTAAACTGAATGACAAACTTTTTATAAATAATTCATAGTTTTTCGATTCAATTCCCATGATGCTTTTTAAAGAATTCCAGAATGATACAATTTTTATTTCCAAAAAAAAGTGCATAAGCACAGATGCATTAGTAAAATAAGTTATTTATTTTTTATAGCTTTTGTTTTCTTCTTTTGCAATATTTAAATATAATATAGAAAACAACTGTACATAAAAACGTATATGGGATATGCTTAAAATCTGAATAAAGTTTGCAATTTTTGCCTAGTGCACTTTCGACTGTTATATTAGTCATAGTCATAGCATATGACAGAGGGGAGAAGGTTGGAGGGTCTATTAAAGAAACATGAATGGGTGATTAGCATAATTAAATAGCTAATTATTTGTTTAAGTAGGCTATTTTTTAGAGAGGTGAATCAGGAGTCTATCTTATTAATAGCATTTTTATCTCTCATGATGTGCCAGGATTCTTTCTGCTTATGTTTGGTATTATAGCACTCTCAACATATGATGGTAGGAGACATAGACTTGAAGACATGGTTGAAAGTGGATTGGAGCTTGTGAAAAATTTATTTAGTATCCATTTGTGTTTAAGCAAGGCTATAATATACAAGGCAGTTGATTTGAGGGCAAGTGAGCCTGTAAACAATTTGTGATTTATGATTTGGATGAAGAATGTCTTTTGTGTTATTAATAAGTCAGGTTTTAGGGGGAGATATGTATAAAATAATTTAGTGAGTTATAGAGAAAATTTTAATAAGGTGATGATTAATACTAGAATATATGTCAATGAAGACCAAAGTTTATTATCAGCTTCCAGAAGTGGGTGTCTAAGCTTGATATAAAATTTTCGATAGTTTGAATTAATATTTTGTTTTTATAACTGATGTTGCTTCAAGTCCAAGAGATAAGAGTCAATCTGACTCAAACTTAAACAAATGATGATTGCAGTCTAAAAAAGCCTTTAAATCAGTGAGTTTGTAAGATTTTGTCATGATGGATTAAAGGGATATGGTGCTTATAATGGATAAAATTCAATAGTGTTGTTTTAATGAATTTCAAAAGAAATTAGTTGGTTAGCATTCTTCATTCCTAAAATTTTATAACATTCTTGTTTAAAATGATGTTCCAAAATAAAATATTATTAAAGCAATTTAAAAGGATATGGCCTTCTTGGAAAATGTTTTTAATTCCTTCAGTCCATCATTTTCATCGTCACAGTTTTTCCATAAAAAATTTAAAATGTAAACATAGGAATGAACAAATGAATGCCAGAAGGATAAGAATGGCAAAAATGTCTATATAAAAATTTGTCATATTTATAGATTTTCTTTCCATTGTCATATTTTTGTCATCAAATCAATTAATATTTCCATAGTAATGTACTAAAGTTTCTTTTTTCACTTAATCTTCATCTGATTTATCATTGAGCAGATTCTAATTGTTTAAGGATTTGTACAATCATCAATTTGCATGATAGAATAGCTTTGTAAAATGTTTTACCATTCCTTACAATTAAAATTTTTAACTTAAATAATTATTTAAAATGTATAATATTAAATAAATATTTTAAAAATAAAGCTATACAGTTTTATAAAATTTTAAATATCTAAATCATAAATATAAAATAAACCATTTTATTTTTATTTATTAAGCATTATAATAAATATTCTCGAATAAATATTGTCACTTTTTATATTAAAGTTTTAAAATAATGTTTTTAAATTTAAAAATAGATAACGATTCTAAATACTAAACTCAGGTTATATTAATTATGTTAAAATGGATTTGAAATATATGCAACCTAAATATAACTATTAATTTACTATTTCTACTACAAAACCATTTATCCACTCATACACTATTATATGTTTTATGCACATCAGCACTGCAGCATTCCTAGGGAAAAAATTATTAAATTTGTGCTTGAAAACATCACTAATATAACAGTTATTCAATGTTTTGCATAATTATTATGTAAGTACAGCTAATTAAACCATTTTTAAAAATAATTATTTTTAAGTGATGCTGAAGATTATATTCAAAGATGCTGATAATCAGCAGTGCCAGAAGCATCATATTCAATGAATTTCAGCAAGGTCTATAATTTGCTTTTAACAATGTACATAACTAGTGCCACTAGTTCTGCTCACTGCTGTAGACTAATAGTTATTTGATTATGATATCTTTATCTATTTTGGTTTTTCTTCAGAGAGAATACATTTTTATTGTTTTCATTTAGAATGAGCAATAAAATATTTTTTTTGTAATTAACATCTATAAATTAACATATAAATATTAATCACAGAAAAATAGAACAAAATAATAAAAGAAATATTATTTTAAATATTTATCATGATCAATGTTAGGTATATAAATATATTTATATTTTTTCCCAATTGTCATTACATAAAAAAATTAAAATAAAAAGTAAAAGTCAATCTACTCCAGATATTATTATTTGTTGAACAGCAGTTAATAAAAAAAAAATACATTAGATGTTTTAACAATGACTGATATAAAAATATAAAATGATTGTGTTGATGCAAAATTAGAAATTCTATGTTTTGTTTTTCTTGTACATTTGCTTAAAACTTTCAGGGGTTGCTATCATAATGTATTAAACTTTTACAATTTCTAATATATTGCAACCTTGACATCCTTTTTACTGCAAATCCAAAAATTTGTTACTAATAATTTCAAAAATGCAAAAAGTTACAATATATAATGACATATAAATTTTAATGTACCTATTCATAAGGTATTTAATTTTATTAATATTATACTTGAAATAAATTAATACAAGTTTTTAGAACAAAAGTATTATTAAGCTTAGATTGGTCTCTATTATATTACAATATATATTTACACACATATATATTTCCTACTATAACTTTAATTTCCAAAGGATCAGATCATGGCGAGGCAGATAGATGTGTTAACCACTACAAAAATCCATCATTTTCTGACATTTGACAGTTCAGTGAGAGGGGAAATGTATTTTTTTATTTTCTGAAAGTGAGAAGAAAATTATTATCCTGAAATTTTCAAACCAACATTTTCTGAATTTCTAAATTATTTATTTTTCACTGTCTTTTTTACTGTTATTAAAATTCAACATATTTTAATTCATGAGAATAAACTATGATTTGTAAGTTTGAAGACAAACAAATTACTGTAATAAAAAATATTTCAATAAAATTACAATTTTCTAAGACAACCAACCTATTTACATTACAGGAAAAGCTAGATTGATTTATTCATTATATAATATAAAAAGGATTCAATTTATAATTGTATATAATGTTTATTTTATGTCATTTATATTGGCTAGGTAAACTATTATATGTATATATTTATTTAATCTTATATATATATTAGATCTGAAGAATACTGCTAGTCTGTACTGTTAGATTGATTGAGTAAAATATAAAATAAGCATTGTTATACTGATAAACGAAAACTGGATTTATTCAATTAGTGTCACCAAGGAAAAACCTGATAAATAATTTTCTCATTGGCTAATATATATGAAGCTTTTATCTTAATTGAATGTTGCGATATAAGTTTGATATGTATTTGTTATTTATATATATTTCTATAGTACAACCGTTAATTATAATATAGTTTCCATCTAGTACAATTATTAACTGTCTCAAAAATTGTCTTCATTTTGCATATAAGTGATGTGATAAGTAATATACTGATAATTGATATCTGGTTAACTAGAAATACATACATCTATAGCACAATGTTCGTTATTATAGATAATATTTCATTCACTGTGATATTTGCTATTTTATAAAATGTTATAAAGTGGATTAAAATGGTCATCTTAGATGTAAAATGGTATTCTGTCATATTAAGAAAGACTGTGATTTCATAAAATACAAAACAAAAGTAACCAAAAGAATAAAAAGCAGATTGATTACATATGTTCTACTTCAAAACTGCTCATTGTGTATATATAATTTAATTGTATTTCTATTTAAATATGTTTTTTGTTTTCTATCAGTGCAGCCAGCCCCCATCTCAACTCTATCACAATAAAAGCACATACCAGTACAGAAAATCAGACCACTCCCATTATGCATGCATATTAGAAACATCTTCCATCATCAGGTGAGTAATAAGTATCTTACACATGAATCTCAATACTCCTCCATTATTCCAATTTGATGAGAGTAGTTAAATATAAAATATTTTAAATGCACCATTGAGTCACATTCTTTCTTTAAATAAAGCAAAGCTTGTGTAAATATAGGGAAGTGGCGATCATGTGATGTTTAATGGTTTAATACTACTAATAACTTTATGTATATTAACTTGAATCAAAAGATTTATTAAGAAATATATTATGCTAATACTCACATTTTAGATTACCTCTGACTGTGTACCAACAGATTCAAATTGTGTTTTATTTTCAGCATGTCTTTCTTTATGTCATTTTTTTTTTTTTTTTTTTACAAATTTCACATTTTATGGGTATGTATAAATGTACGTGTGTGGAGATTTAAATAAAAACATAAAGAGTGCATTGGTGTATTGACATATTGCACTTCATAGTTTGCGAAGGTTTTTTTTTTTAATTAGTCAAATTTAGATATTTGACTGAAAGTTTCCATTTCTCAGAAAGCTATTCATTATAAGAGCCAAATAATTAATCTTACCATATCAGCTGATTGTTAAAATACAACGTTATAAACAACTATACAAAGTATCATAAGCTTCAGCTTACATTAACCACCTATATCAATGTCAAGACTTGCATTCCACGCTGTCATTCTAACTTGGAGATATTTTTTGCAAATAATAAAAAAAAAAACTATAATCAATATCTCCAAAACAGTTTCTGATTATCGTGTTTTGTTAATGAGTAATATTGGTTTTTATATTCATTATCAGATCCAACTTTATTTTTTTAAATAAGATATCAACTTTATTTTTCAAATTATTGAAAAGTAATATTTTAATAGTTTCAAATATTGTAAGGTGTTTATATGTGATTCTTTTACTAAAAATCTATTAAGCATATAACCGAGGTTACTAATATATATGTAATAAAGCAATTCAGAATGTGAATATATATATAATATTAAGTTAAATCGCTTTCAAATAGTAAATGCTGTCACAATTAATAATACACATTCCCAACACAGTAACAAGAAAATGAAATCATTTCCTTAGTGGTTCTTTTTATATATAAATAATATTGTTCTGAGTACTTAAAGACAGAGTGTGTGAACTTAATCAGTCCATTTATCTTATTGTTTTTACATTGATTAAACAAATTATTATTTTTATCTCTTTTTATATAAAGAGAACCCATAAGGAAATGATTCCATTTTCTTGTTAATTATTATCGAGTACTGAGATGGGAAATGTGTATTAACGATGTGACTATTTAAAGATGATTGTGCTTAATGTTTTTTTTAATATATATTAGCATGTTAAATCATCAACTATATATGCAGTTGATGATTTAATATTAGATCTCTATAGTTATACATTCGTATTGGAGTGAGTTCAAAACTTTATATTTTGAAAACTTTCTTTAGCTTGAATAGTTAAAATAGCTGCAGAGTATTTATGTATAGTCCAATACTCCTCACTGATCAAGATCAATAGCCAAAAACTAGCCTGGGAATTTGGTTGACGCTACCATCTGGTATCCATTGATTCATACTTATAATTTTAGAATAAAATAAAAAAATGAATTATTATTTTTAATGCAAACAAACAAAAAAATCGAGTTATTTTTTAGGAAAATCGTGTGATGTCTGAACACCAAAAGTGATATAATTATGCAACTATCCCAAACTTCCCATGACTTGAATTTAATAATAATAAAAAAAGCAATAGAAAATTCATTTGCATTTAAAAGACAAAAGTTGTAGAGCAGAATTGTTCTTGTGTAAGCATTTTGTGTGTATATATATATATTAATACGTATTATTGTATAAACATCTAAATCTGTATGAAAAATTATTTTATTTATATTATTATAAATCAAGTAATAAAAAAATATTAGAAAAAGAAATAAAATTAAACCGATTTTATAATACTAAATACTCACAATGTTATTTTTAAATGAAATAGAATTATCTATGTCAAATCTATTTTTCAAAAATGTTCAATGCTGATGTTTTTGAAACCAAAATTTTATAAGATATTTTCAATGTTATGAATACAAACGAAAAAAAAAAAAATACAAAACAGATTGAATTCTAATACAAAATATTTATTCAGTAATTTCTTTCTTTGAAGCATTTGTTGAAGTGTGACGTAAAATAGATTTCTGATTTTTATGCTCCGAGGGAGAAAAAAACATTATCTTTCTCTTGCAGACGCTGCTTCTTATTGTCATTCAACTCAGTTAAGATTAAAATTCCATTTCAAACTAAACCTTTATCTTTGTTAAAAGCAACGGGCGACGTCAATTCCATTTAACAACTTAATTTTTTTTTTTTCAGAATATTTTGAGAAAGATGTTTCAAAAATTACCATCATCATATACATACATGCGCTTAGAATTGCTTCAAGGATGCAGTGTGTGTGCGTGCGTGTATTTGTATAAATCATCGATAAAAAGTGTTTTGTAAAATTTATGGATCCACGCGTGAAGTATAAATTTTGAATAGTAGTAGAGAAAGAGACTCTTGCCTATATTTATAGGTTATTTATAGCTATTTTTTTCATTTATTCTGTGTATTTTGTTTTCATTTCAAATAATTTTTTATGTTTATGATGAATAGTATCTATCAAGGCATAAAGTATTTAAGGTGTTGGGCTTGAAATAGAGATACCATTTGTCCAAATGTAAAAATGATCCTATGTGCATGTGTATACTGTCAAAATCACAAGACTATTAAAGAAAACTTATCTATTAATTGTTTTATGAATGTATTATTATAAGTGTTTTTGATCGCCCTAAAAAGTACTATGAAAAGGCAAAGGATATTATAGAGAAAACAATGTGAGAGAAGTCATTATTCATAAGGTCTTCAATTTCTGGGTGTCGATGAGTTTCTATCCTTTATTATACTCTCTACCCAATAATTTACTGACCAATATTAAATGGTTGGCTGATTTGACAATTTGGAAAAAAATCCTAAGCTGTGATGATAAACCAGAATTAAGTGATCATTCTTTACTGAGCTCATTATGAAACAAAAATATATGTATATCGTTTAGTTACATTTTATCTAGGCAAAGCATGTAAATTCCTGAGGTATTTTATGATATATATATACATGCACACACTAAACATAAATAGAAATTTTCATGTAATAATTTAAATAAATATTTCAGTTATGATGCAAGTTTAAAGTGTCTCAGACAGATTCTATTGTTATTTTCTAAATCATATGGGTTCAACTTGCTTTGCTCCTTCAGTTTTAATTTGTTGTGCCTTACCTGGAATATTTATCTAGAATATTATATGTAATATAGAGTATATGAGCACAGACTTTCACACGATCCACCACTCCCCACTCTATCTAATAACACTGATACACTTAAACACATATATGTTGAAAAGATAAATAATCACCAATATACGTATTTCATGCTAAACCAGCAATCCATCATCAGATTTTTAATTGGATGGACGGTTGAAGAGTTGGAGTGTGGAGTAGATTGAAGCCTGTCCATTAAAATATGAGGATTGTCTATCTTAATATATATCTGAGCACTTATAGTATATATGTGTAGAGATGATAATCTGGACCAACTGATGATTGCTGGTTTAGCATGAAATACGTATATTGGTGATTATTTATCTTTTCAACATATATGTGTTTAAGTGTATCAGTGTTATTAGATAGAATGGAGAGTGGTGGATCGTGTGAAAGTCTGTGCTCATATACCCTATATATATATATATATATATATAGATACAGGTATATAATAAGCTTGTGTTTCAGTTAGTTACTAGAATATTATATGGAAATTCTCATTTGTCTTTAATAGATATTGAAGCAAACATGGGAACATTTCAATAAAGCTCATATTCAATCTAGAAGACGTACATCTTACTATCACAGTATATACAGAGATCATATAATTTCTAGTACAAAATAAAACGAAATAAATATATGAATCATATTAAGACATTAATATTTAAAATTGATGATTTAACTTGTCAGGTGTGATCAAAAAATATGGAAACAATTTTAATATTATACATATATATCTAAATAATATAGCATATTAAATGCTATAAAAAGACTCTTCTATGTATATATTGAGAAAAATGAATATAGAAATATATTGTATAAATATGAAACTTTATATATAATATAATAAGTTTTTATCAATACAACAAAACAAAAATAATAACAACAATACTACTACTACTACTATTACTATTATTACTACTACTAATAATAATAATAATTTAATTTAAATTTATTTATATCTTCCATATAGTTTGAAATATACAAACCATTTATAATATGTTTAATTTAATAAGAATGATGTATTGTAAATTCTAGAAATTTCACAAGTATCATTCATTCAGGCATAATAAAAAGTAATTTAAAGTGATCAATTAACATCTTCACACTCTCATTTCCAAATGCTTAAGATTTGCCCATACATAAACATTTGGGTCAAAAAGATGGTTTCATTCTATCTTTTCACAAAGACTTTATCTTGTGTTTGGAAAGTGAGAGTATTCATTTATAGTTAAATATACAAAGTGCATGTGCATTTGCTTATTGGTTTATTAATATTACAGTTTATAAAAACAGCGCTACATAAAATAAATGTCTTATTTATATTTATAAAATAGTAGTAGTAGTAGTAGTAGTAGTAGTAGTAGTAGTAGTAGTAGTAGTAGTAGTAGTAGTAGTAGTAGTAGTAGTAGTAGTAATAATAATAATAATAATAATAATAATAATAATAATAATAATAATAATAATAATAATAATAATAATAATAATAATAATAATAATAATAATAATAATAATAATAATAATAATAATAATAATAATAATAATAATAATAATAATAATAATAATAATAATAATAATAATAATAATAATAATAATGGAAATAAATAATTTATTTCCTTTTTTTATTAAATATTATTTATGTGTATATGGTCCCATGCCATCCAGAGTGTCCCCAGATTGTGGGCCTTCAGATATGAAGGTTAGCTGTGAATAAGCAAGTTACTTCACAATTCTCACCATCAGGAAGTGGTAAAGGAGACAGTGTCATGTTAACTTCTATACAATGCTACAATTCCTATGATGGTGGATTGACAAATGTTGACTGCTGACTCAGCAACAGCATTCTTTCAAGTCAAATAAAAAATTACTGTAAGTGACAATGGTGAGAAGGAGTGGTAGATGGATGTTCATTTTTTAAGATTCAGTTAATGCATTTGTTATAGAGGTCATTGTTGAGAAAAGAAGGCAACATGAAACTACTTTGCCTTATAATTTCCTTGTTTTATAATGAGTATGTCTACAGAAATATTCCTCTAAAGGTTTATTGAGGATTTTAACTTGAAGAATTTATGGAAAAGTAGAATATTATATTGGAGAAGAACAGTTTGGTGTTCAGAGAGGGAGAGGTACAAGAGTTGCTATTGGTGTTGTTAGAATAATTGAAAAAGATAAAGAAATTGGTATATGTTTTGTGGATTTGAAAAAAGCATTTGATAAAGTAATCTGGAATAAACTTATTACTATCTTAAAAATAAAATATTTCAGAAAGAGAGAAGTTTGATTTGAAATATGCATGCTAGGCAAAGGGTAAACATTAGATTGGAGAATAATGAGGCTAGTGAAGTGAATATAGAAAGAGGAGTTAAACAAGGATACAGAAGACATGTTAAATAATTATTTAGACTGTGGAGGAGCAAATGTTGGAAGTAGAATAATAAGTTGTATAAGATTTGCAAATGATATAGCTCTTATAATTGAGTATAAAAAGAATCTTCAGAATATGTTGAATAAATTGGAGAAAGGATGTATGGAATAAAGATTAATGTTGAGAAGACTATGTGTTTATGGATAGTGAGAAATGCAAAAAGACTGCAAATTGAAATCCATGATAACATAGTTCAACAGATAAATGGATTTAGATATTTGGGTAGTTGGTTGAGTGAGGATTGAAGAAGTGAAGATGAAATTTAAAAAATTAGTACTGGCAAAGGAGACATTTATTAAGAAAAAGAAAATATTTTGTGGATCTTTGATTAGCGAATTAAGGAAATTTTTAATTAAATTTTATGTGTGGAGTATACTCTTGTATAGTTGTGAAATATAGACAATGAGTAATAAAATTAGGAACAGATTGGAAGCTTTTGAGAAGTGGTCATGGATAAGAATGGAAAAAAATCAGTTGGATGGCTAGAATTATAAATGAAGAAGTTTTGAAAAGAGTAAATGATGAAAGAAGATTGAGGAAATTAAAAATAGTAAGAAAAACTAGATTGAGTTTAATGAAAGACGTTTTTGAGGGAATAGTGAGTAAAAATAAAAAGAAAAAGATTTAAATTGTTGGATCGTATGAGATGGAAAGAGTTATGTGGAATTGAAGTGCTGGGAAATGAAGAGAACGAAGTGCAAAAATAAATGAATTGATAATGTGACTACTCTTTTCACCTGTTCATGGGAAAGAATACTACTGATGATGGCTTAATAAGACAATAGAAATTTATTCTTTCTTGTGACAAGCAATATTTAAGAAAAAATAGAAATGTTCTGGTTATATTATTGGATATTTATGTTTACAAAATGGAATAAAATGTGAATGGTATAAATCATTGGTAATTATATAATTTTTATTGCAAGATGAAATAATTAAATTATTTATATAAATATTAAATAATCCATTTAGTGTTGAAGATTTTTAAAAATCAGCTTTAAAGTCTACAAAAAAGAATTCTATGATTTAAAAATATATGTCAAATATTATATGACATTGAATTTATATAAATACATATCAAAGTAGAAAAAATCTGTGATATAGAATGTCTCAAATCTGTAAATTATTCTTGAATTTTTAAAAGTTTATTTATTATTTACTATTGTAGCTAATACAATTAACCATTTATACAAACACATTATTTATAATATATATTAATTCTTTATAATCAAATAATTTTTTCCAATTTAAATGAGTTCTTTATTATTTACTGATTATTCCAATTGCCTTTTTGTCTCTGTAAAATGAATGCTTTTATTCGTTTTCCTTCAGAAGTTCCAAAAAAACTGTCTGATAATGTTACAGAATGGAGAAGGATTTGCATGCATTCCAAATTGTTTTTAAGATTTTGTATGTTTAAGAAGGTAGCACTTTAGAATATTTTTTTTTACTCAAAAGACTGTAGAAACCCTTTATTAAATGGCATGTTTATTTACTTATTGACAGTTGCAACTGCCTTTTTGCCTTTGGAAAGTGAAAATTTTTGTTTCATTCATTTTTACTTTTGAGCTCCAAAAAAAAAATTGACATCAAAATGGGTGAAAATTCATCTTCCCATTGCTCTTTATTTCTAAGTTTTTATCAAATTGCATGTCCAGCTGCTTACTAATGAAACCTGTGCTAGTAAATTATGTTTTTATTAAATATAATAAATGTTTATTTTAAATTTTAACTAGAGTTTTAATCAAAACATTAAATTAAAATAAACTACCAAATGAAATATATATATTCCTTGTATACATATTGCTTAAAATTGCTCTTTATTTCTGTAAGTAATTACTCTAACTAAATTAAAATATTATTAAATTGGAAAAAAATTAATGCCCTCTCATGATCATTATTTAAAACAAATGAAAATTCTAAGAATAATTGTTAACAGCAATATGTGAAGTTGCTGAATAGTTTTCATATTCCCCCCACCCTCTCTGTTCCATATCTATCAAACTAGTTGTCATACTGAAAAGATGCATATTTCAAATGGATTATGCTGGTATAACTTAGTTATATATCAATTTTCAAGCAATTCTGTTAAATTTAGATATATTAAACCTCGATTTTAAAATTTCATTTTAACTAGAAAAATATCAAAAATTAACAAATAAACATACCAATTTTTTAAAGTCAACAAAAGCATTTAATAAATGGTGATTATTAGTATTGGCATGGATATAAAAAAACTCATACATATATTGTAAATATATATATTTATAACAATTTTAATTAATAACCTGTGTGAGGGATATTGAAATTAAAAGAAAATACTGTACTGCACATTTTTTTTGTTAAATGCATAATTAACAATCATATGATCACTATTTCTTATGCTAGCATCCATTGATTACTGAGTGGCACTACTGTATGGAGAGTTTTGCCTGTTTTAATAAGTTATTTGCTAGCATAAGAAATAGTGATCATATGATGTTTAGTGGTTTAACACCATTCCTGCCTAATAGGATAGGGGTGGCTATGGTTGTTAAAGAGCCAACAACACTGAAATGTATGGGTACTGAACTGGGTTCAGACCCATATGACTATATAAGCAATTGAGCTTGGATTGAAAATATTGTGTTTTCAATTTTATTCTCATAGTTTTGTAGTTAAGTAGAGATAAAAGGTGGCTGCTGGAGGGTTGCATTAGATCCTAAGATTTAGGTGCAGTGTTCTCTGATCCAAAGCTTCTCACTGATGAAGGCCATAAGTCAGAAACTAGTCTAGGGATATTGAATGAGTGGGCACTAAATGGGGATTTTATGCACAAGCCTTCTGGCATCCATTGATTACTCTGGTTGGCACTGAGTGGCACTACTGTATGGAGAGTTTTGCCTATTTTAATAACATAATTAACAATCATATGTTATTTTCATATTCACCATGTTTACGAATGTATAGGAGACCATACAACACACACAGTCTTTTTATGCACATATTTAAACAATTTTTTTTTCTACATTTTTTCATGAGTTTTCATAATGATTTACTGTACTAATTTTATAGTTAAAAATGTAACTAGGAAACACTGTAATTAGGTAACTTTTAATCTTCATCCTCAAACCTAAAAATTTATTTACAGAGCTAAATGAAAAATCACTTGAAGCCTCTTTTTTAGAAACTGAATATTTGTATAACAAATTACCCTCTGTGCGATCAAGTGAGCTACTAATTCCACATTTTTTAAATGACTTTACAACTTTAAAATGTCATGGAATGCTGTGAAGCATAAGTGCTTCACAGCATCCCATGAAGTTTTAACCCAATCACAAATCTGCAAAATGCTAAGCCTTCTCCTTTTTCCTGATAGTGTCACTTCAAAATCTGTATGCTGCATCCAACTGTTCCATTTCTCCTTCATGACTTTTTAAAATTCTTTATTAATGCAGACATCTAAAGGTTGAAGGTGTCCCATTAGGCCACCTGGAATTATAGTTAATGAGTTTTTAATTGGTTGATTTTATTTTTCATAGCCTCTGTTTTGTGTCTTCAAAACTGATTCCATAGTAACAAGGCAGGTTTTTTTAACAGTTCACCAGGATTTCTAGACCACACATTGTCTCTCTACAACTTCATCCTCCATCATCCATTCAGCCCTTATGATGAAGATGCGCAAACACACTTTTGGGCAGTTTTTCTTAGGAAAACATTATCTTTATAGAACAGAAAAAGAGTCTGGAAATGATTTACTCAAAACCATTGTTTTACAAAAGGACAAGAGGCAATAAAATACTTATATATGTATATTAATATAAACCAGAAATTTTAGACTGATTGAAATTTCAACTCATAGTTTGATTATCAGTGCAAAAGATGCACCCAATATTTGAGGCATATTTTGAAAGGGAAAAAGTGAATTCTACATGCCAAAAAAATACCGTACTTTTCTGTAGCTATGGTATCATGTGATACATGTTGAACATCTTTTTTAAATTAAAAATTATTAATATTTATTCTTTAGACATAGACTTTAAATTTTATTAAAGATCAAATGTATTTATATTATTTTATAACCTTGTATAATTTTCATTATTCTTAATTTTTTTTTTCTACTTCTACTATTATACCAATTTTATATTCCAGAAATCATCATTAGTCTATATTTCAAGTATTTATGGTTGGTAGATATTAAAAAAATGTGTTAATAGATTCTAATATGTATTTTGATCTAACCATATCTTTTCACATAGTTTTTTGTACATATGTATGGATATAATGCCATCTCAGAGATTTCCAGATGATTGTCATCCAATCCCAGATCTGTTTCTGACTTTATTTTTATCAATGAAGCTTGAGATTCAAATCTTAAAATAACAAATTATGCATCTAGCACTCATCTTTAGCTCTATTTTATTATCAGAGCTAAATGCCTAAGATTCAAGTTCTAAGATTTAGAATCCAAGGCAACCTGCTATGTAGATTCCGGCTCAGCAATTATATATTTTAGTACTCTCACTTGTTTATACTAAAATTATATTGGCCCAATATTAGATCTAGATAATTGTTCATGGACCTTGGATTGGGTTCACAACCTTCAGATATTTTGGATTCCAACCTTTTAGCAGATATAATAAAATGGATTTAAAGGTGATTGCAAGAAGCCTAACTGTATTATTTTCAGCTTGGAAAGTTAAGCCTTATTGATAGATGCAAAAATCAGTTTTTATGATGAAAATGGATAATATAAGGATAAAATATTGGAATTACAAAACAGCCTTTATTAAATCATCATAGGAAAAGAAAAGCATGAATGCTCACAGAAAAAACTATTCATTGCTGAATGAAAAGGAAGGAGAGAATAATCATATAAAATATTTAATGATACTAAGCACAAAGTCATCAAAACATCAGAATTCAGAACTAATATTGTTTAATTTAAACACTAGAAAGTGGCCACAGAAAACATTTTTATGGATTCAAAGTGTCCAGTTTCAGTTTAGTTATATTTAACCATTCATTACTTTCTAGATTATATGCCAATGAATAGTTTATTTACTGGCATAAACTTAACTAAAGAGAATAAAACTAGCCACCTCACAATTTATTATAAGAATATAACCAAAGCATTTGCAAATATAATTAGTCAAGCAGAAATTTTAATCTGTTTTTTTTTTTTTAAATTAACTCTGCCAAAGATATAACTATTAAAATTTAAACACATACCATAATAATATTATATAAAATTGTAATGAGTGTACATACCATAATAATATTATATAAAATTGTAATGAGTGTACCAAAAACTGCTTCAAGCTTTACATGTGAGTTTGGGTGTTTTATAAGTAATATATTAAACATTAATTATTAGCATATTAAGTAAAAGAGGTAAAACATAACTAAGTATAGCTGAAAAAAGTTAGGACTGAATTCTAGATACTATTAGTTGTAAAATTATTTTTCTATGTTTAATTTCTAGGGTTTAATTAAAATATACTAAAGTTGTGAATTATGCTGTATCAAAATAAAAACTTTCAATTATACCCTATCCAATAAAAATGTAAACAAACAAACAAAAATGTAAATAAATAAAAAAAATAGTAAAATTCATAAATTAAAAACAATTTACAATATATGAGCAACATTTTTCCAGTCTCTGAATCATATATGATCATGTTTAAAAAATAAAATTTGTAAATATATTTTATAATACACCTCAAAACACCATATATGATCCTATTTATTAATAATATTTTTTAAAGATATGTTAAGAGTATATCCATTTTATTTTTTCTTTATTACTTTTTCTGAATTTGATCTGCAGTATTTTGCATAATAAAATATGTTCTAAGTATAATGCTAAAATTTTAGAACATTCTAATAGTTGATATTCACTTAAAACATCAAAATAATTAGAGAGACCCTAATTTTTTGATAAAAAGATCACTATCATGTTTCAATAAGTGAAACAAGTTTTTCAAAAAAAGAGAATATCACTAAAAGCATATTTAATAGAAATAAAAATCAGAGAATATACTATTTAGTTTTAAAATATGTTACAATTAGTTTTTTATTCTTGTTATTTAAGTGAATAAATGAGTGAACACACACTCAGTACAATATAGATAAATATGTTTTCAATTTATTTTTAATAATTCTTAAATGGTTTTATTAAAGTTAGAAAATCAGTTTGTTGGTTTGTTTGTTACTTTTGAACTTTTTCAAGTTAGAATAAAATTTTAAAATCAATGTTTAAAATATTTAAATTCAATATTGAAAATAGGTATATAACTATCACCCTAATCCATTTGAAACAGTTTATCTTTTTGATATGTCAACTAGATGGGTAGATATGGAACAGAGAGCAGAAAAATGTTAAAAATATTCAAATGATCACAAGAGGACTGCATAAAAAATTTTTCTTTCAATTTAATATTTTTTAACCATTTTAAACACTTAATGTATACATCATATTTAGTATGTGTACATAATTATAGATGTATAATAAATCAGTAACTAAATTTCTTAGTTAAAATTGTTTGATAGTTTTTTTTATTGTAAAACAATTGTTTTTTTTTTTTAAAAAAAGCTAAACTAGAAAACTCACATTATTTAAAATGATCATGAAAATTTAAAAAAATAAACTCATGATAATTATTTAAATAAGATTGTGAATTTTCTTCTTTAGCATTTTTTTGTATAAAACAACTGTCTTAAAATAAAAATTATGAAAAAATTTTAAATAGAAAACTTAGTTACTGATTTATTATACATATAAGATTATGTACATATACTAAATATAATATATACATTAAGAATATATATATATATATACTGATTTATATACACTATATGTGTGATATTGATTTAAAGTAAAATTATATATATTAAGTGAAGTTCATTTACAATATATACACATGTATTATTATGTATACATATTAAATATGATATAGGCATAAGAGGTATACATTTCAACTTATAGCAGAAATATATAAAGATGTATATATATATCAACCTCAAATGTCGAGTCAATTTAAAGTACAACATAGTTTTACATCTTCATTTACTATGCTAATACTAAAAACTTAAAAATAATAGAGATAATTTTTTTATATTAAATGCTTTTATTGATAGTGCACTAAAAAGAAATAGAATAATTGTTTCTTCAACTATAATGAGTGTTTAGATTTAACTTGAAATAAAATCATGTGGTGGGGAAGTCCAGAAATTAATTAAGTTGATTTCTATTTTTTATTACAAGAGTTTGACTTAATTAATTTCTGGATTCCCCATGCTTTTATTTGAAGTTAAATTCTAAAAACTCCAATTATGGTTCAAGAAACAATTATTTTATTTCATTTTAGTGCACAGTCCAATCAAAGCATTTAATATAATCTTTTTTATCTCTATTAAATTATTATTTTAAAATTTTGTTTGCACTATAATTTTAATTTACATATGCATAGTGTACACACAAAAATATCTGTGTTAATATATGCTTGCATTGAAAATTAGTCTACACTAGCAATTCAATAAACAATATGTATTCTATTGTAATCAAAGTTTATCATCAAAGCATAAGCTATTATATGCTATACATGTTTGTATGTGAGAGGGGTTTAGAATAAAATATAGCATAATTCACAGCTCCAAAGTATACTGAATTCTGACACTTGACTATGAAGACACATAAAGTGACTTAAGATTTCACAGTCTATATACTTGTATATAAAATTTTATTTTGTATATCTTCAGGGTTTAAAAGCTAAGGTGTTGATTGATAAGATCATGTAAAAATGAAGTGAATATTTTTGTCTTATCTATATATATATTTGACAAACATTTTGAATGTTTATGTATACTGGGTTGTTTCGAATATAAGTATTCTAACTGATTCACATCTTATAGTTATTTTTGTACATTATACAGGCACACAACATATGTATCTAGCATAAGTACAACATATTGGATTGAATGTGAAAAGATTGCTTTAGTTAAAATCTTGATACAATTGGCCAAGTTACAACATTATTTTTCATTAATATATGATTAAATAAGTTAAAGCAATATTAAATTTTTAATGCATCATCTAGATATTTTTTATTATACACTTGGGTCTCATTTTACGTGATAGATATGTTCCTCAGAAAACACACACAAAAGAAATCACACAAAAATAGATGTAACTTACCTTGAAAAAGGGGTGATATGGACTGTGATTTTTCAAAAATCGCATAAAAGCAAAGCACCAATGTAAAATTACTTTAAAATTCATGCAAAAAAATAAGGAAATAAAATATGACTAATAAAAAATTTCAAATTTGAAAAAAATTGATACAAGACAAACTTTTTTTAACTATAATATTTAATTTTATTCAAAACAATATATTTTTATGCATAATTTACAGTACAGTAATTGACATTTTTTTATACACATTTTAATTATTATCGCTACTTGCCGATAAACAGGTTCATTTGCAAACTGGTAAAAAATCAGATTCTTCACAAGAGGAAATACAACTAGTGCAAACTTCACTCTCATGTTGTGTTAATGGTTTTCTGGTGACAACGTAATTAGTAATTAAACTTTGAGATGATGATTTTATTAATTGTTTATGAAGCTCATGATATCCAGACATACAACCATTTAGCTCCCATTGGAATTTAAGAGCACGTTCGTGATTAGTGTCATTAATAAGAAAATAATTAAAAATAAACTTGCGGACACTAAATGATTAATAATTGATTTCGTTCTTTTTTAAAAAGCAAAAACAGAATGTGATTTAAAATGCAAAATTAACATGCACAATGTTTGAACAAATTTACATTATAATCTTGTAAAATTTAATGTGGGTATACATAAAATGTGGAAATCGTGATTTTAATTTCATTATTGCATAAAATCTTACTATTATAAAGCACTGAAAATATTGAAATTACTAAAATAAAAGTCAAATTCCAATAATGTGCTATTACTTTCAATATGACGTAAGTACGCGGAATTTATTATTTAAAGTAATAGCGCATTATTGGAGTTCGTTTTCCGAAGAAACATGAATCGTGTAACTTCAAAATCGCATTAAATAAATCTGCGTAAAACGAGACCCAGGTGTATTCTAAATGTTGCCAAGTTATAAAAAAAATTTCAATATCCAGAAGACACATGTTTTGATCCTATAATCAACACTTATCAACTTCCTTTGAAGTTACGATTAATACACAAATAGAGTAACACTGATCTTATTTAAATAATATTAATGTGATCTATTTAATATTAATGTCTAAATTCACATATTAGAAGTACTATTAGATAAAGCCAGTTTTTACAATAATTCATTCTCATAAAGGCAGTCAATAATAATGGTTAGGATCTGAAACATATATCTTGTGAAGAATGGTCATTTTTGAACTATGTGATAATGTTTATAATAAAATAGAATATAAAATAGATGGTGCAATAATGATTTGAGATTGCTTTAATTTATTTTATATTCACAGCAATATATATATATTTGAGCTTTAACAATACATTTTTGAGCTTTAACAATAAATTGATTTGTCAAGCGTTGTTAGCTGAGAGGTCATCGCAGCCGCCTTGCAAGCAAATAGTTGGTTGTAGACGGTTGTGGGTTCGCCTCCCGGACGATGCTATGACATATGGAAAAAAGAACAATAAGTTGATTTAGTAAGAATGAATAATATTTGTGTGAAGCTGATGTAAAAGGTTATTCCTGAAACGCATGTTTAATGTAGTATGGTATTCATAAAACAATTAGAAATGTCACATCTCCAGATTTATTCACACATACGCATATATATAGTAAACAATCAAATAATAAAAGAAAAAAATTAAAGGCTCTATTGTCTTTAATCAAACAAATAAATAAATTCAGAATAAATATTTTTTCCTTTTTATTTAGAGAGTTAAAGAATTTCAAATAACATAGAATTATTTTTTTAGTTACTGTTAATTAAAGAGTAGAGTAAGTTTCAAATGTATTGGTCAGATGAGTGTTAATTATTGAATTTAAAGAATAAATACAGACAAAATGTGATAAAACCGCTACTTTTTGTAGGGAAGACTGGATTACACTTATAGATACTAAATCTGTAGTCTCAATATATTTAAAATTAGAAGAGAAAAAGAGTAATTAATAATTATAAGCAAATGAGGATATAAACCTAAACAAAGAAAAAGATGGTAAAAGAAAGTAAAAAAGAGGAAGAGAGAGAGAAAGAAAAATAAAATAGTGTGTGTGTGAGAGAGAGAGAGAGAGAGGGAGGGAGGAAGAAAAAGGACGGTAGAGAGAGAATAATAAAAAAATCATGATAACTATATAAATCAATCTGTAAATTATAAATACTGTACATATACTGTATACAGATTACACTTTGATAATTTAGTTTATTATTTAACATTAATTCAAAACGAAAATTAAATAAAATATTTATTTAAGGGAAATATAAATTAAAGATTCGTAAGAGAAATTGTTATGAATTTTAATACGTGCACGCACGCGCATATAATAAATTTATTTAACAATTCTAATTATCAGCCATTAAAATGTGACTGCAGGAAAAAAAATACTATAGTGTCTTCAAATCTTGCTTTAATTAAAAAGCTATGCTCTACTGGTAAATTCAGCAGACTGTTTCAAGACTGAAGTGAAGATGTTTTCGTCAAGCTCAAGATTTTTACTCTGTATTTTTAGATAGCACAATAAAATAATTTTCAAACATATTGATAAAAATAAGTGTCAATTGAAATGCGATGCAATTTCATCTTTATTTGAAGTTTTTAATTATTTTCATACTAATGAGAAATAAACAATAACAATATATTTTAAAATCTTGTGCTGTATTATATATAAACAATATGATGTTATAAAAAAATTCAATAATTACATTTATATGTATTACTAATTAATTTAATTATTGTAATATATTTAAACTTTTCTCTTTTTATGATAATCATATTTATGGAATTAAACTTAAACAATTATTTATTTATAGAAATTGTAATATCTTATTTAAATGCTAATATTTAAATAGCACATTATGAATCTAAAGTTATATATGGTCTATATAATTATATTATAAAAGATGTAATTCTTTTTACTGTATTTTATTAAAGGTTGGTTAAAATCATAATGCTTCTAACTTCTGAATTATGATTTATTTATTTTTAATTTATTCTCACTTTTATTATAAATAATTGTAATCATTTTAAACCTAGAAAGAAATAAAGAGAGAGAAAAAAAGAGGGAAAGTAAAAGAGGAAAAACAAAACAAACAATAAAAAAAAAAAACCGAGACAGAGAACCAATAAGAAAAAAAAGAGAAAAAAGTAAAGAGCAAGAGATGGGAAGAAAAAGGTAAAGAAAATGGGGGAGGGGAGAGGGAAAAAAGAATAAAGAGAGAGATGAACAAAATAAAACAGAGACAATAGAAGATTTGAAGCAAACAAGAAGGGTGAGAGAATTAAGGGGGATGGGAAAGCAAAAAATAAAAAATATGATTTTTTAAAATGTTTATGTAAACCAATTATAACCAATAATATGCCCCTATGTACCATACATCAGTTATTTAATCTGTTATTTAACATATTCCATGCTTCTTTTAATTTCTTAATTAACAAATTTTTCTTTGGAAAGATTTCAATACTTTATCTAATTATAGCTTTCTATATATATATATAGGTTTTTATGTATGGATATTTATGGGTGATTTTAATGAAAACTTGTACATTTAACAATCATCTATATATATTTTATGAAATGTAAATTAATAAGCTTATGTTTGTTTTGATAATAAAATATTAAACATACTAATAAAGTTTTGCAAAATATATATGTATTTATTTAGTAATATTTGTATTAAAATATAATCTTTTTTTTTGTTTCTTGTGTATTGTTTGCAACACATGATAGTTACATTCATAAAATATTATATTCAAGTGTAAACTATTCGTCAAGGAATATTTTATTTGCTTTTTTTATGTTTATATTATCAAATTTTTATTTTTGTTAATTAAACTTTTTTTTTCATGATCATTAGTAACAAATTATTACACTCATTTATTTATTGTTTATTCACAATGCATTGCAACTAGTAACGAATTCTATAAAGAAGTTTCTAAAAAGTTAAGTGATATTATAAATGAGTAAGATATTAGTCGAATAAATAGTTTTAATAATGTAGAAACGTTTAAATATTTATTACCTATTTAAAAACATAGTTTTAGTTCAAATGAAATTTCTTTATAAATTTTTCTATATTTGAATAATTAAAGTATTTAAGTAGCTTATATTTCATTTCACATTAATCTAAACCGTAAGAGTCTCTCTCTATATTTTTTATATTCATATATTATTATATTAGCTAGCCTGAAACATTAAATAAGTATTCTATATGTTTCATTTATTAAATTGTTATTCCATTTCATTTGCACACTCCCTTTTTAGATATTTAAATACTGTTACATGTGACATCCAACATTTTAGATAATTTTTAATAACATTACATTTAGTGATCAAAGTTGGGCTGAAGCCTGAATAAGATCTTTTACCTGAATAAAAACATTTTATTATTACAATACATAATTCCAAAAGATTTAAACTTTTCTACTGTTTATAAGTTTGCAGGCCTCAATTTTTTTTTACATAGAAACTATAAATCTTTGCAAATTCAACTGGAAAATTAATATTGAAACATCAATCAATAATTTACATAATATTGGATACAAAGAATCAGCTCTTCTTCACATCATCAAAACATTACTCATGCTGATGAAAAATCCTGAACATCATTACTATATATACTGGGCCTAATTCACAGTATAAATAAAATATATGCTGAAACATAGAATTAGTTTCACACCCCTCCCACCCTGAACTGCCTGATTAACAATGTAAAACATAATCTGCCCTCAGAGCAGGTTTCCAAAGCAGTGTATAAAATTATATGTAATAACACAAACTGCAATACCGTTTACTTTGGATAAAATCTCTCTACAAGAATCATGCAACACAAATAACAATACAATCGAATTAAAATTAATACAGACATTAAGTCTATCTTCCTCAAACATGAGTCCAAACAGGGTCACAGGTTTGAACTTATATCCACTAATATTGTCTGTTCTGAAAGAAATGATGCCAAATGCAAAGTTAAAGAGACTTGGCACATTGCCAATAATATACAAGCAATCAACAAGAAAGAATCCTGTATCCTCCTGTCAAAAAAGTGGTTAATGTAAATAAATTCATTTACATCTTATAATCAAATTTTATGTAAATCACAACTTTTGTAATTTTTTTTATAAATTTCACCATCCTCTTGCATAATAATAGGTATGATTATGACTACTAATTAATCAAAAGCATTCTCAATATACTATTTTTATATATTTAGCATATTTATTTTAAAATATTAAACAAGCTTTTCTTAGTATACATGTTGAAAATAGACTAATAAATAATAATTGTTTTATGGATGGGCTGCTTTCATGTGATTTGCATTTATAAACTCTTGTTTTGAGCAAAATCGGCTTTTATATATATATACCAATTTAATGAAAATAATTTTTTTTTGACAAAATTTTTTAATTAATTGAATTCAATGTCTTAATAAATTCTATAAATAAATATATAAATCATATCTTGGCTCATGATAGTTTTTAAATATTTACCTGTCAAAAAAAAAAATATTCTATAGTTTTTTTATTTTTTAAGTCAAACTAAATTGTTGGTACCTACTCTTTTATAACCAGAAGCAGTCTATTTAATACAATCCTTAAAAATATTTTGACTGTAAATCTTTACTGCAATTTTTTTTATTTGCTTTTTTTTAAATATTGAAACAATAGAATAATCTTTAGAACTATGTAGAATAACTTCATGGATCTATAATTTCCAGAAATATTTCAATAATTTTGAAGCTAACCTTATTTCAACATATTTTAAATCTTTTTCAGGGATTCTATCAAGATCTACAGCCTTTCTAAAAGCGAGTTAAAAATCATAATGACAAATCTTTTTATACAGATTTAAGTAAAATGATAGGATGGACATATCATTTTAAAACTCTTCCATTATTTTATTCAAAAAATAAATCAGTACAAATTAATAATGTTATATTTAAAGTAAAATAAAAGATTTAAAACACCACCACTAGCAAATTAATACCAATTATTTAGAACTTTGTGTAAATCATAGAACTCTAATGGTTCAATATCCATTACATTAATTCAATACAGTGCTTCTTTTATTATTTAGACAAGCTAAGAACACATTTTCTAATAATTTCTTTATTTTCAAAACACAATTCAAAATTGATTTTTTGTTAATGTAATCAAGAGCAATCTTACTCATGGCCACTACATATTTCTTAAAACAATTTCTGGCTTCAGTAATTATGATCAGATTAAAAATGCAAATCAGTAATTTTACTATTTAATAACTTTTAAAATAAATACATCACGATTAATAGCCGCTTTTAAAGAATGAATATTAAATTTCCTATAAACATATTTTTTCATCATTCAACAATTGGTTATACAATATTTATTGATGTTTTGATTTTTAATCATATCACATGCCATATGATATCGCTGTTTTAATGAATGTATCTAAGTTTTTTTTACAGCATTTTTTTTTGATAAAGTGTTTGTGATAGTTTGAAATTCAATAACAATAATATTTTAGAAATATTATAATTAGTTCTATAAATGTGGATAATAGTTTACTATTCCTACTGAAATATGCCTCAAATATTTAAAAAAAAATCGTGGAATTAAAAAAGCAGTTGCATCAGTTGAGATTTCAACTGCAACTAGAATAAGACCAGCAAAATGCAAAGCATTTTTTTAAAAATTAAAATTTTGACTTTATGAATGAAACATTTAAATAAAAAATTTGGATTATTAATCAAAAAATCAAACATTAGACAGGAAAATGAGCCAAGTTTAAATTCCATTATTAATCAGAAAATAAATAATAAATTATCAGTTTAATGGATATTTGAATCAAATGATAGATGCATTAAACCAAAACATTAAAATGGAAACCATCAAAACAGATGTCTTGCTACTAAATATAACTTTAATCATCCAGTTGTTTTATCAGAAGATAAAATAATACTGGTTTAGCAAAGCTATAATTTTTTTTAATGATTTGAATCTAACATTGAAGCAAATGAAGAAAGAAGAACTGCCATTGCAAAAACAATTTTTTATCATCATTTATTTTTCAAGGTCATTTTTAAAAATTGCAAGAATACAAAATATCGAATTAGATTTTTCAGTAAATCTTATCAATTTCCATCTACTTGATAAACTCGTAAAAACTTGTAGATATCTATTTATTGTTTTCTCTGCAAGAGCAGTTATATCAATCCTAAATCTTGATAATTTTTAAACAACAAAGTCCGTTTTTAGTTTAAGTATTGAAGAGTCTTTATTAAGCAAAGATTGCATACTTCATGTACTTATATATAGAAGCCAAATGAAATACTATTATTAGTACTTCCAAAATTATCATTACCACCAATCATGGAAGGGTAGAGTTGCAGACTCTGGATGTTAAAATCCATGGATTAGGCTCAGCTCTGTGATTTTCAGTGCAACATCTTATAAAGTCCCAAACAATAAACCATTAAAATCTTTATTTTATTCTATAATTGAATGAGCATTTCTCCTTATATAGTGACATGATCTGAAGTTTTATTAAAACAAATTGTTTTTATAAAACTTCTTTAGATCCTTCTATATATATATGAATGAAGGTTAATGATTAGAGATGCTCATGTATATTATCATTTGCAAAGAGAAACATTGGTCCACATACAGTTTTAAAATGGTTCATTAATATTAATTTTTTGTTCAGTGAAAGATCACATCCAAAAGATTTCCCTGTTTGCAAAACCTGATCATCTTACTATTTTATAAATACTGAGAGTTTTGAATAGTATTTAAATTCCACATGCTTCCATAAAATAAAGTAAAATATTGGATTAAAAAATTACTATGGGCGTAATGGAAATGTGACTTTACATACACACATAATGCCTCGTTATAACAGTTATTTCAGGAATGTGACTGATGATCTAAAAATTTTCCAATTTAAATAATTCAAGATAGCAATATATAAAAAAAAAATGGAATTAGATTCAGAAAAAGAACATAGAAAGATGAACAATTCTATTTTTAAGAAAAATATTTCTTAAAACTTGACGAGTTACATCTAAGATTCTTTTAATCAGGCACGGCTTATACACCACAATGGGACTTTATGAGTAGTATACTGACTTATATAAATTTATTATTCATATTTTTACTTTTCATTAAACGTTTAGATATTTTTATTAATATACATTTATTATTTTCATGAATTTTCTGTTTTCAAAGCACATTCACTGAATTCAGTAATTGATATTATAGTATAATTATTCCAAAGTCTCGCAATAGTTTAGAGCGACAGATGAACGTTTTATTTAAAAACTAGTCTTTATTTTTTACGAAATTATTTGGAGATAAAAAAAAATGCTTTAATCTTTTTTATACTAAAATGTTTGCTTTTACGTCGGTTAAGTTTAAACTATTTTTTAACTCATGCAGTGCCTATTAATTTTTTTTTTTTTTAAATCTACTTTAAATTTTTTTGTTAACTTAATTGTAAACATTTTTTAAGGATATTTTTTATACGTATAAAATTTTACCACAAATTTAAAAATTTATTTCTTACGAGTTTTAAAATTAAAAACAGTATATTAAATATTCAAATAATAAATGCATTTTTCTATCAACTAAACGTTTCAATTATGATGGAGATTACGTTTATAATGAGAAAAGTTTGCATAAACTGAGCTTTCGAAATAAAATCTCTATCTCCATTTGGATATATATATATATCTGAATATGTATAACCATATATTTCAGATATACCTGCATATTTATATCCATTATTTCAGATTCGTAACTATATATAGTTAGTTGCTTGCTGTTATTTTGATGATTTGGCCAGATCATATATATCATCTGATTACAGAAATCATTTAGATAGATAATGCAGTCGTGTTGATCTTCACTCTAATATATAAATACACGTTAAAGTGAAGATTACTTTGAATTATAATATATGCAATAATAAAATTATATTAAAAACAATAAAGTATAATAGTGATAATATATTTTATAAATAACTATAATAAATTATAGAAGTACTTTCAATTAATTTATTAATCTTCCTCAACTGAACACTATTTGAATTTAGTGGAAGTAAATGTCATCATGTTATATATCAAGATATTTTCACATTGCCTATTAATTGAAGATATTTTATTTCTATTTATCAAAATTGCTTTCTTATTTTCCTCTTTATTATGGTTGTTCTACTTATAAAAAATCTTAATATTTTCCAGATCAAAATTGAAAGTAAACTTGCATGATTTTTTATGATCAAAGAAAACAGATACTCATATTAAATCATTACTTCTTTTATTTTTTATATGCTTATGTAACAGTTGATGCTCTTCTAATCTTTTCTCAAGACTATACCTTGATTCTTTTATATATGAAATCTTGCACTTATATAAAACTTGATATACAATATTACATTTTTGTTCCATAGATAAATATTTTTGAAATGTTTATCAATCTATTAATATTAGATAAAACACAAAATGAAACATTAGATAAATCTCTATGTTTTTAAAAAAATTAGCTTGAGCATTTGAAATATATGGAATTGATATCCATTTTTTATCATTAACTTTCTCCTTCTTTAAATAACTATATCATTTTCTAAATTAATATAAAGTGTAATAAATTTATTAATACACCCAACTTCAATCAACTCTTTTGCAAATATTTGATTATTATGTAATTTAATGATATAATTTCTCATTGCAAAATAAAAAAAGATCTAAGACTTGTCATTTTATGTACAACTGGTACTTTTGATTTATAATGTATATAATATCTTTCTTGAAATGGTTTGATTACCAATTTATAACTTAATAAACTATTATCTCTTTTAACATATCAACAGTCCCTTTCAAACAATTTAACTTGTTTAATTCATCCATAAGACAATTTATAATATCTTCATGTCAACAAAAAAAAAACAGCATCAAAATATCTTTCATAAATTTTAATACTTGTAAAATTCAACTATTGAAAATCTCATATGTAGACAAAACAAAATCACACATTTGTGGAACTATAGACAGACCAATGGCGAACCTTTAGACATTTTATAATATTTACCTTCAAAAGAAGCAACAATAAAAATAATAATAAATTTTATAGTAAATTGGTAAATATCTTTACTTATTAAAGCTTATTCAATAATTTTTATGGAATCCAATCTCTCAACAGAACTAAAAATTTCTGTCACATTCAATGAGGCAATAATAGCAAATCATCAATTATAATATTCGTAATTTTGTCTACAAACTCAAAAAATGAAACAATAATATTTTCATCATTTTCTAAAATTTCTTGTAGTAGCTCCATAATATATTTAAATGTATGATACATAAAAAACCCACTAAGTCTCAAAGGATTTTCATCTTCATGTAATTTTACATTTGCAACATCATGAGGAGATACAAAACTTGATTGTTATATTTCATAGTACACATTATTATTATAATTTCATTTGGAACCTTTTTAAACATGTTGTTAATAAATTACATTCTTTAACCATCCACATTATATTTGTCAATTAAAAAAAACCAAGCTTATTCATTTCTATTTTAAATTTCTCAATATGTTGCCACTTTGACATTAAGCAAATTCTCAGACCCTTATTATAATTATTTATAAAATATATTATCACCATTATATTTTATTATTTTTACTATAATTTTATTACAATAATTAAGTTTTAGTTGGAATGACGTTTAGTAAATTCTAGACAATTTCACCCATGTCATTCATTCAGACATCGTATATATTAATTTAAAGTGATGGTTCCATCCTCACACTTTACTTGCCAGTACTTCAGATTTGCTCATATATAAGCATTTGAGTCATAGGAATAAGAGCATTCCTTTTATTCCAGCATAAATACTATGTATTGGTGAGAAAGTATTCATTTATTATTAACACTCACAAAGCGTATGCACAATTAGCTTAAAAGGCTGATATTTGAATGTATACAATAATTATTGTATAATAAGCATTTTATTTACATATATATTCAATTACAGATATTTAAAAAAGATTATACTTATTAAAAGTAATATTTCATCTGTCTAATATTTAGGGGTTGATAAAGTTAAGACTTATACTTTATTCTCCATAAATATTAATGAAAATTTTAGATTAAATTAAAACAAGAGACAAAATTTACCCTATAATTCAAAACCATGTCAAAAACTAAGCTTATATAATAACAGAGCTTAAAAAGAAAATGGCACCGATTTCTCTCATTGTTTTTGACCTGTAAAAGTATAATATCTGTTATAAAAAGTATTATATGTAATAACGTACAATCTAAATTAATTAAGAATATATTTTAAAAAATATATATTTCATTTTGTGTTCCTTCAAATGTTAATCGATTGATAAATAATTTTAAGAGTATAATTCCTAAAATGCAAAGAAATAAAATAATTTATCAGATTTCATGTGGATGTAATAAATTATATATCAGTGAATCGAGATGTTCTGTGGAAAAAAGATTGAAGGAGCATCAGTTATTATATAATCGGATTAAAAATAATGTAAATAGTCAATTTAATACAGCTTCTGTATTTTTTGACCATGAAAAGACTTGTAATTAGAGGTTTGCATTTAATGTTAATGCAATAAAAATATCAATGGAAGAAAGGAATCATAAAAAGAGGAAAATTAAAGAGGCAATTTTAATAGATAAATATAAAGATAATGTTATTAATAGGCAGGTTGCAAATATGGCCATACACAGCTTATGGAAATTTATGTAATGTTTAAATTTGAAAATCATTTAAAGCTGACGAGGATTACTAAGCGCTACTAAAGAATTTAAGATATAATTTTTTTCTACCATTAAATTGTTTATATATATACTATACTTAGCTCAGCTCAAACATCAAAATATAAAACATATAATAACACCACTTTATTAGACTCAGTAATTAACTAGAAATGTATAATACAGAAAACATAAGGTAGACTTAAGAGAAAATCACAATATAGTGGTTTTAACATTGAGAAGCATATAAAATATACTCTCCAATGGTATTGCTATTGTAGAAATTTTCCAACTATTATCCTACTATAATCATTAGGTAAATCCCCACAACAGACAATGACTTATTTAATAAACTATATAAAAATAATGAAATCAAATGCCTACTAAAATACCTTATAATAATTATTTCTACCTAATGGGTATCCTCAAGGATAATAATTGTTCTCTTATAATATAGTAACAATTACTAACAGTAAGATAATTGGATAATAGGAGAGATTTTACTAAGATTCAATCATCTTAATAATAATAATAATCACACCTAACATTATAAACCTAAATTAAATTTTCTTTTTAAAATTAACATAACTCTAATAATCATAATATAATAAATTAACATTTATTATTTACTACCTTATTTCCCCTTAAATAATTTAATTATACATGAATACATTCATATCGGTCTTTCAAGCCAATTGTGCAAACGCTTTGCGAGTGTTAACACAATTGGCTTGAAAGGCCGATATGAATGTAATTACAATATATACAGACGCTATAAAAATAAATGCTTATTTATACATGAATATCAAATATCTTCATTATACAACTATTAATTATAAAACAGAATAATAATTTACTATCATCAAAAGCTTTACAATACAACTATAACATCCTTCCTTCTCATTTATTTCAATACATTAATTTGATTAGCATTTATTCTTTTAAATTACATCTTAAAAATATAAATCTATAATATATTCTATTAATAATCTATCTTTTAAACTTATATAACATTTTAAATTTATTCTAAAAATGAATTTAAATTGATTTTAAAATAATAATAATGTGATTCTTAAGATATTATCATTTTAAGTTAATGCTCTATGGAAATGATCCTATTAAATAGCAATTCTTAGATAATTTTCAAGTAACAAATAATTAATTTATCAAATTCTCCTTCTTTGTAACATCTTAGGCATAAATTATCCAATAATTAGATTTTTAATGGTAATCATTTTTATATATGATTTATGTGCTTTGATAAGACTTTGTGATAAAAGTAATTTTGAATAGAAATAAAGTCACTAATCCAAGATTTATATTAAAATCAATGTTTATTTTTTTTCTATGATAAAAATTTGAAATAAATGTTTTCTTTACTAGTAGTAACAATAAATAACAACTTATCAAATATTAAATATCATAGTTAAACTCCAAATTGCATATGAACTAAGTAAAATTTTTATACAATTATTTCCATTGAAAAGTAAATAAATTAAATAAACGTACTTTTTTTCAATTTAACATTGATTGATATTATATAATGTTCTATTTCTCAAACATTAAATTCACTATTATCAACAAGTATATTTTCTTTCATGTTGATAATTAATTTTACCATCCATGAGTGTTTCTTGTGGGTCCAACTTTTAAATCTTTTTTTCATCTACTGATATAATACATTATCTTTTTGCAATGTTTACATAAAGATACAATACTGTATTACCTTTCATAATATAATTCTGAATAAACTCTCTTCATAAAAATTACATATAAAAATTTAGTTTATGTTATTATAACTTTCAATATAATATTGATATGATATTGAAATAATTAATTGAATCAAGATTCTATATTAATAAATGGTCACTCATCCTGTTCACTCTTTACTTCTTTTTTTTTTTTAAGTGTCATAGCATCGGTCGGGACACGAACCCGCAACGCGGGCAACTGCCTGCAAGTGCAAGGCAGTCGTGCTGACCTCTCGACCACTTTTTCATTCTTACATTTGATCTCATATTTTATCTTTTAGCATTAAATCTGTCAGATTTTATTTAACTAATAATTTGTTTTGCATTTATTATTGTTCTTTAAACAACCAATTTTCTACTACTTAGAGAGAAAACTATAATATTTCTAAAGAATAACTACATACAATGCTCATTATATACCTTTATTTACCATATCCAAAATTCTACAAATAAGAAATTTATTTTTAATAAACTATTATCTCTAAATATAGGAATAGCAGTCTTCTTTTTTTTTAATGGAATGTTATATCTTGGCAAGGAGTCATTTCTATCTTAATGATTCTACCCCAATATCCAGGCTTCTCTATTAAGCTCTTATGAAAATTAACATCCATGTTCACATCAATCAATCCCATTATAATATTAATCAGTTCTTCAGGAAGATATTTCACACTATCCAGGAATTATAACTTATTTTATTATACTGTATATTTTTAGCATACCTGACCATAATCTATCTCACAACTAATAATACAATCTCATCTTCCTATCAGGTATTCTTCTGTAATATTAACAATTGTATTACAAAACAAATCATGTCTTATGACAAATGCCAAACATTATACTTTTTATCATACAAAATTGAGATCATAATTATTTTATTACTTTTACCATTCATTTCATTGCATCTCTCCATATTTTCATTTGAGATTCAAATAGCATAGGTAGTTTTTATTTTCATGAATCCCATGTCTTGATTCATTGTTATAACATCAGTTTACTCATTAAATATTTTTATATTTAAAATAAAATATTTACTAACTTAATATATATTAAAGCTATAACCTTAAGACTATGTGCCTAGATGTGACAGTAGGGACCTCTACAAATCTTAACACAAGATTAATGACTTTAAAAGACAAGAGCTGCCACTCTTCTAATTATATAGGTGAATCTAATGAGTATGCACTTAACAAATTATTAATTATAACTTAATTTAAATAATTTTGCCTTCTAACACAACTACAAAGTATTGTTTTACTCATATTCTCTTTTTCTCAATACTCATGTATACTATATTAACTTTCTAAGTATATTTCATATTATAATCATTTGTAAAAAATACATTAATACATCAAAATATTCAAATTAAATACATTTAATATTATTACCTTCTTATTAGGCTTAACATCTAATATTACATTTACATTAAAATTAACAAAAAAAACTTTTCTTTTTTTATTCCTCTTCCTAATTCCCCATCATTATAGTCTTCAGCATAATGCTTCACACCTCCTTGTGATTTACTAATATTATTTCTTCACTTGCTAGCAACTTCCATGATCCTGTGTAAAACATTAAAAAAAATCACTAATAACAAATTGATAAAACACTTTAAAAATTTGATGCATCTTTGTCTAATCATTCTGATCTGAATATGTTCCAAATGTTAAATATGCAGAATTATCATAAAATTTTAATATAACTGTAGTTAAATAAATTTCCGAAACACATTTGAATATTAAACTCTCTCCATTATAAACTTTACTGCATGTATTATTAATTCATAAGTTATTCTTACTTCCACCTTTTAGCTTCATTATATTTTACTTAATAATTATTTTATTCTGAAAATAAAGATATATAAGTTCACTTAAATTTATTATCTGGCAACATATTATCTTATCAAAATTTTTCATAATAGAAATTAATAGCTTTCTTACTAAGTCTTTATTCTGTTAATATTTTATACAATAGGGTAGTCTTATTTGCTAAACAAAATATTTTCTCTAGGATAAGGTTTTAGTTAAGAAAATCTGTAATAAACATTCGTTATCATACTCGTTTACTTAATATTCCTTAATTATAAAATATATGATGAATATCTATCTACTCTTCATTACAATTGTATAAAGTTAATTTGAATAGTAGAAGTTACTTTAATTTAACAAGATAACTAGTTTTATTTGACTCTCATTTCCATTAATAAAATATTTTAAAATTCAGTAAACTAATTTAATTATTTCATGTAAGTTATCACTTTGTATTTATTTTTATTCCTCTTCATAATTAAGTTTTTATTAAGTTAATCAATAAAGCAGAGATAAACAAAACATGTTTTCTTACATGAAAGTATTAATACTTCTTAATTAATTGAAGTTGAGAATCATTATTCTTCCTGGTTTCTCTAATCAGTAATAATAATAATATATTCTTGCATTTATTCTTCAATAGTATTTTAAATGATGAATTGAAATTTCAGACTGTAATAGTATGCAAATGAAGAAATTTAGATTAAACTTATTCCATCCTTTTAAATTACTATTAAATATATTATATTCCTTTTTAGCAGGATTTAACTCACTTACTTTACTGTTTACAAAAATAAAATAGGTTAAATTTTATAAGCTTTTACAAACTTTTACTTGAAACAATGGTTCATTTTACTGTTGTTTCTTTTTTCCTCGTTCTCCCCTTTTTTTTCAGTTTGTCTGCTTTTTTTTGCCTTTTATACGTCCAGATAGCATGACATAAAAAAAACAAACAAATTAATTACATTTCATTTCTCAATAAATTGAAAATTGACTAACAGTTTTTAAATAATTAATGTGCTATCTAAAAATAATAAAATCAATAAATAAAATTAATAATATTTTTAAAATTGATACAGTTTAAATGATTTTAAATTAAAATGTAAAATACATTATTATTATTATTATTTTAATTGCAGGTGCGTCAAACTCATTCAAATAATGGGCCATTTAATGCAACGGGTAAGATTTTACAATTTATTATTTTTACAGGAAACTTGCCAGCACTTTCCTCCTACTAGTTTTCCAATATCTGGATTCAAAGACTGAGAACAAACAATTTTCATTATGGCAGATAATGTTTATCAGTTAATCTTGATCTGTAAGCCGTTTTATTTAATTTCATGCATGAAAATAATTGCCTGCATAAGTATGTACTTCCAAAAAGCATAAAATTTATGTAGCAAATTTTTTAATTTATGGATATCTTTCACCTAAATAAGAATATATTTTGGTAGTTCCTACTTCTCAATATTTGTTTTTTTAAAATTGAATCATTCTGGAAATCAATTAATTTCAGATATATCAAAGTCGGAGCTTTTTCAACTTTAAAGGCAGAGGGTCCATTGAAAAAAGAAAAAAATTCTTCTAACTCCTTGAAATCATCAAAACATTATCGAATTCATTTTTTTTTCAACTTTTACAGAGTACACCTGGGTCTCTTTTTACGCAGACTTATTTAATACAATTTTGAAGTTACGCGATTCGTGTTTCACTGGAAGTCGATTTCCGATAATGCGCTATTACTTTAAATAATAAATTTCATGCATTTACGTTATATTGAAAATAATAGCACATTATTGGAATTCAACTTTCATCTTAGTAATTTCAATATTTTCAGTGCTTTATAATAGTAAGATTTTATGCAATAATGAAATTAAAATCATGATTTCCACATTTTATGTATACACATATTAAATTTTACAAGATTATAATGTAAATTTGTTCAAACATTGTGCGTGTTAATTTTGCATTTTAAATCACATTCTGTTTTTGCTTTTTAAAAAAGAACGTAATCAATTGTTATTTTCTTATTAATGACACTAATCATTAACATGCTCTTAAATTTCAACAAGAGCTAAATGGTTGTATGTCTGGATATCGTGAGCTTCATAAACAATTAATAAAATCATCGTCTCAAAGATTAATTACTAATTATGTTGTCACCAGAAAATCATAATAATTAAAATGTGTATAAAAAATGTAAATTACTGTACTGTAAATTATGCATAAAAATATATTATTTTGAATAAAATTAAATATTATAGTTAAAAAAGTTTGTCTTGTATCATTTTTTTTCAAATTTGAAATTTTTTATTAGTCATATTTTATTTTTTGCGCGAATTTTAAAGTAATTTTACGTTGGCGCTTTGCCTTTACACGAATTTTGAAAAATCATAGACTGCATCCCCTCTTTTTCAATGTAAGTTACATTTATTTTTGCGTGATTTTGTTTGCGCGTGTTTTCTGAGGAACCTATCTATTGCATAAAATGAGGCCCAGGTGTATTGTGAAAATAAGCAACTTTGATTTTGTACTTTTAACTGCTAACATGTAGGAAAATATACCAAAACATTTTTTTGCAAATGATTTTTAAACAAATTCAGTTTTTATACAAAGCTTGCAACTGTATCATTAATGTTCATTATCAATGAATCTCTGCCTTACAATGTAATATTAAGATTATTCAGATGGCCTATAATATCTGTTAAAATGCTAGATCTTGTACCCACAAAGGATATTTTATAACCGATATATTTTCATTGTTTTCATCTTTCATTTCAAAAAATAATATTGTTTCCTCCAAAAACAGATATAAGCTCTTTAGGACATTGTGGCAGGACAACCAATGAACATCTGTGTAATAAGGAAGATCTTCAAATTCAGATTTTAAATCTTTAAGGAACGAAGTAAATTGGCAATGGGTAAGTGCTTTCAATCAAATAAAGTTGACTATCTTTGTAACTGTTTTAAGTACTTGGTCCATTTTTAACAGTCTTAAATAGAGAATATGTTGGTGAATGAGGCAATGAAAAGATTTGACTTTCAGTTTATCTGGATACTCATCTTGTAATTTCTTTGTCAGTCAGACACAAAACCTTTAGTTTCATCTGTCTTTGATTTAGTGCTGTTAGTTGTTACAGAAACAAGCTTGTAAAGAAGCAAGTTAAATTTTGTTAAAATGTTCTATATGGCATCAAAAATATCTTCACCAGTTGATGTTCTATAAAAAGGGATGAATTCCAATAATTCTTTGGTGATCTTTATGTTATTATCACAACCATGAAAAAAAACAGCAACTTTTGCAACATCTCTTATATCTGTGCTTACATCAATCGCAATTGAAAAGAACTGGATTTTGGTAGATATTTCCTGTAGTTGCAAAGTGATGTCATCTGCCATTTCAGTAATTCTATCTGCCATCATATTTCTTTTTAATGAGATATCTGGAAAAATGCCTGTATCTTTTGTGGACAGACAAATTTGGCAGCTTTTAGCATACATTCCTTGATTAAAGAACCATCGGTGAATGATTTTGAATGTGTATTGCTAATAAATAGCTTATTTTTTAACTAGCTCCTTATATTAATTCATTACTTTTCATAAATTTTGTAAGCACACCTTGCTGGCTAGTTAATGAATTCTTCATTGTTTTTAATTTTTCTTCTCTGATTTTTGCTTCAAAGCAACAAATTGTTCTTCATGATTAGTGTTAATACCGTTTAATGTTGTATTCACCAGCATCACTAATTGTTTCTTTGCAAATTAAGTACGTAATTTTATTGTTCACTTCAACACAAAAATAGTTTATTTCCCACCTTTCTTGAAATTTTTTTCCCTTGTCATCAATCTTTTGTTTTTTATTTAGCATTGGAAGTGGAATTTTTTGTAATAAAAATAGGGTTTTAGATTTAAATTTTTAAAAATTAAAAAAATTGCAATGACGTTTATTTACATTTTTTGAATGAGTTATAAAAGAAAACAACCCACAAATTTTTAACACACCAATCAGTACAAAGAAACTAGTGTAACTAACTGCCTTTTGTTACAATTCTAAGGAAAACCCAATATCTGCACATAGAATTGCTATGTTGGTGGTGCAAATAGCTGACTAAAGTTTTTCTGGAATGTATTTATGTTCTCGAAAGCACAGCAGAACATTATTAATGGTGCCAGCTTTGGTATTCATCATATCTCAAATGCTTCATCATCATAAAAGCGTGTCATCAAAAATATTTAGCTATGTGTGTAACTGAGAATTATAAATTAGCTATGTATGTAGCCAACAATTATTGTATATATTTTAGTTCATGCAATTAAATATAAAAGTTTGTTTTTTAAAAAGTTATTTAAAATTAATTTATTGTTTGCAACATATTGTTCTGTTTTCATTTTATTGCACAGCATCATAGCCACGGGCCACGAAAAATCACATCGAGGGCCTATGCGGCCCACGTGCGGCCAGTTTGACATGTCAGTTTTAAAGGATCAATGTAATATAAAATACTAAGATTGAATTTATTCCTATTGTAACTTATTTAAAATCTAACATAATTATATAGATAATTGGGTTTATATTTCTTAAAATTATTTATATTAAAATTACATAACTGTTAAAAAAATAAGTACAAATAAAAGATGTGTATTCCTTATCCTCACTGAATTCTCTCTTTAAATTTTATATATTAAATTATTTGTGCGAGTTATACGTCTCAAATTTAAAATTTTAAACTATAATATATGTTTTATATACGCAATTGGCATAATTAACTAATTAAAAGATTTCTGTATATATATAAAGCAGTTTAAAGCTAGAGAAAATATGTAATAGAGAAATAAATAATATATATGGCGAAAATAAGGTTAAAATAAATTTGTTTATTAATCTGCGGACTTTCTACACAGCGTGTCTGTGTCAAAACATAACTGGTAGATAATTAGTAGAGTGTGATATTAATTCTGATTATAAAAGATTAAGCTTGGTGATGTTCAGAGATTTGCATAATTGTATGTGATATGATGTGATGCACAGTGGCTTCCCCTTTTTCAGACTCAGGAATCTTTCAGCCACTATACCCAGAAAAACCTGTTGGCCATCTTACTTTCTCTTTCCATTTCCCACTCTAAGTTTTCCCCATATTCTTCTCTATTCTACTGCATAACATTTCCACAACATAATCTTTGTCAACTCCATGGTCTTTATATCTAAATCCTTCTTATTTTTTTCCAAACCTAACATAAAAACCAAGAATCCACTTTCTGTAAAACGACTTTGTTTATATTTATTCTCCCATAACTTCATTATTTGTACTCTTTCTGCTTTCTGGCATTTACATTCAATTAATAGATGTCTAATATTTTCTATGCCTTCCTTATATAACTTGCAGACTAAATTACCCATATTTTTTCATTTATGTGTATATTCCCATGCTAAAGATCCTGCTTGAGGCTGAAACTATAAACTACTTTCCTTGCTATTATCATAAATTAGCCCACATCCAATATTTCATTTACTTCAATATATATCTTTAAACTCTTTTTATTCTCCATACTAGTTCTTTATCTCTCCAACTCCCTATTTTTTATTAATGCATCTATTCTTTTATTCAATTCATTGCCACTATAACACTCAACAATTCTCCTAACACAATCATCCCACCTTTTGTATAGGTATATTGACATAAATTCCTTATCCAAATCTTCTGCATATTGAACTACCTTTCTCACCCATTTTGTTGCCTGTTGTTTACTTATAACCCAATTAAATACTATTTTGGCTATTCTGTTATTATCTGTAATCTACTGAACATTTTTATTTTGCTTTTTGCATCTCTCATATAAAAACTTGACCATCCCATTTCTCCTTGAATTTCATCCTTTGCCATCCATACATTTGCATCTAATGCATGTCTTCCTATTTCTCTTTGTACTTTTTCTAAGTAATATAACACACCTTTACTAACACATAACACATCATTACCATAAGTTAACACTACTACTGCCACTCCCATATAATTCTAGCTACATCATATTTATTATATTGCTTTATCAGCCCCTTTTTTTTATTTGCTTCATTTATCAATTTTTTCTCCATGAAGATTACACAAGATGATTCTAAAATAATTATATCTATTCATCACATTTAACTTTATATCTCTCAATAAAAATTTCTTTATATTCTCTTTTCCCAGCATTTATCATCATTACTTTTGATTTTACTTCACTAAATTTAATCTCCATCTCTTTACCCATCCTTATTTATGTCTTCAGTATAACTTCCAAATCTTTCCTACTTTTTGTGCACAAGAAGACATCATCTGAAATATAAAAGATCCAATAATGAATATACTCCCTTGACACTTATTAATAGTATCTCTACATCTCTTCTTAGTCTTTCTATTGCTCTTTCTATTTCTCTAAAATACAATAAAAACAAAATGGATGACATGCCTTAGTTCCACCACAGTTTTAACTTTAACTGATTCTACATTTCCTAATTGATACGTATAGTAATTATTTTCATATATTCTCTTAATAAGCTCCATTAAAGTTCCATTCATTCCAACTTTACTAAACTTACTCATAATCTATTTCTATTTACTCTATCACATGCCTTATTTATATTATAAAAACCATATATAATTGTTGATCTGTATTTCTACTCATATTTATAAGTTGTGTAACTACAAATAAACTATCTTCTATATACATATCCTATCGAAAATCACCTTACATTTCTCCCACTATATCATTTTTTCAATCCATTTTCTGACCCCTCAGCCACCATATATGCAAAAACTTTACATGACACTGATGTTACAACTATTGATCTATAAATGTTTAATTTTCTATGAACCTTACCCTTTCCTTTAAATAGTAACCTTACTCTTGTATTAGTCTAACTATCTGAAAATTCTCTCTTCTGTGCCATCTTATTAAAACATGATAATAGATTTAATTTTGCCCTATTTCCTATCCATCTATTTAAACTTCTTGCCTTTCCACTTTTCAATTTCTTTCCTGCCTCATTTAATTCATTTTCTGTAAACCTAATATTTCCATTACTATATGCTTTCAAGTTTGTTATCATTCTAATCTTCACATCTATCATCTTTTCTATATCATTACATACTTATTTAAGATTGTCTCTAATTCTTCTCTAGAGCTACACTCTATTCTTTCATTATCTAGTAATATATTAACTGTGAAGCACCACCTATTTTGTCAGATTAAATAACCAATGTCTATTGAAGAGAACACTATTGGTTCATATATTTATTGCATGGGTAGAATTAATTAAGTGCCAAACCTCTTTTATTTTGCATTTTTTATGGTTACTCTCAAAGTAAACAATCCCAGTAGATTGTTTATGCAATAGACTGCCTATCCTGCAATAGCAAATATTAAAGGATAACAAATACTACAGGGAGACTCATGCCAACTTGTCTATTTGGATAATAGAACTAAAACAAATTCATCATACAACTCAGTGGTTTGGGAGCATGAGAGAGATTCCAGCTATCTTTTTAAACCCACATCTGTCAGAATTGTTTGCCTCAAGGGTAACCACAAAAAATGCAAAATAAAAGAGGCTTGGCATATAGTTAATTCTACACACACACAATAAATATATGAGCCAATAGGATTTTCCTTGGTAGACATTGGTTATTTAATCTGACAACAAAGGTAGCACTTCACAGTTACCTATTATGCATGCAATTATGCAAATCTTTTGAACACCACCAAGTTTAATCTTTTACAATCAGAATTACTATCACACTATGCTAATTATCTATCAGTTATGCTTTGAAACAGATACTATGTGTCAAAAGTTAACTCAGCAGATTAATAAACAAATTTATTTTAATCTTACTTTGGCTGTATTTATATATATATAGTCAGGCAATCAGATAGTCATGCTCATAAGCAAACATATATGTATATATGTATGTAGATAAGAAGATAGATAAACGAATAAGCAGCGGTAAATCAATAGGTAGGCAGTTAGGTAATTAGATAAATAAATAAAAAGACAAAAAAACCATTAAATGTATTGTAGAGAAAATATATCTTCATCAACTTTTCATTGAAAAACAGCGAATAAGACATTATTCACCAGGTTTGCTGATTTCTCATTGTTGGCTTTAGTAATACTCATTTATTAACCAATATTGGATGTTTAGTTATTATAATTATAAACCAACTACATAGAAAAACATTTAAGCCTGATTAAAAAAAATAAGATTTTGGCTAGCCCAGATTGGAAATCATTTATATGCCTGATATTAAAGTGCACAATTGTAGCACCTAAAATGTGTTCCATTTATATAAACTAACTTGCTTTGCATGGTTTTGTGCAGTTTAAAATGTTATTAAAATTTTAATTCACATTTATGGTATGAAATAAATTAAATATACTATTTTATATATACAGCATCAAATAACTGTTTATTTATATATTGAAAATAATCTTTATTAAATAAACAACTACTTTATATATATATTTAAATATTAGCATAAAATAGATCGACTTAATGGTATTTAAAAAAGAATAATGTCACTACATGTTAAATATGATTGTTAATTATTTCAAAGGCATTTGATCAGAATGGTTATTCCAAAATGCATGTTGAGCAAAGATTTTCAATTTTTGCATAATGTATCCCAGAAAGGCTACAATGTGATTTTTTCCTACTCCTAAGAAAAGTATTATTTTATGGTATAATTATGGTTCCAAATTTTATTATTTATTATAAGCATAATTTACAATAAGTATCATAATACTTGTATAAAAAAGGGAAAAAAGAAAAAACTATAAATCGCAAGGAAAAAAAAACAAAAAACAGAGAAATAAAATTACTTATGTTTGAATTTGTCCACATGAAAAAAATCAAATTAATTTTAATTTTACAAAATTCATATATTTCTAGTAAGATACTGAGACAGATAATTCCTCAGTTAAAAAAATTCTAGGAAATTAAGGCTTATGAAATTTTTTTGTGATATCACATAATGGTGGTAGTCATTGAAGGTTTTAATATTGAAACAGTAAGATTCGTATTCGAATCTTAAGTTTCACCTTTTTCTGTCATCTCTCACTGACCGGTCTATCCCGCCCAAATTTAAACTTTTTGATATCGAATTGTGTGTGTGTAGCAATATTAAAATGTATAAATATATGTAGAATTCAGCATAAACACGCACACATTTCGATCTCAAATTAAACGCAATAAATAGGGATAAAATAATATAATTTAGATTTCTTTTAGTTATATAATTTTGTATAATTTTAATCATTTATTTTGGATTATAAAGTTCGTATTTATTGCTTTGTTTAAATTTCGTTTAATAATAATTCTAAAAAAATCTGATGTAATATTTAATTAAAAGTTAAAATAATCTTATGTTCCCTTTTTGTTTTTGAAATTTAAAAGCATCAGTCAGTGATAGATAATAGATTAATTAAAGAAAAATTCCCCAAAATATAATTAGTAAATGTAAACAATAGAACGGCAGCTTTCTTTAATTAAAAACCAACAAAATGCATTGATTGTCCTCAGGGCAGATTAAGCAGAACCTAAAAATACCTTAACAAAAATGTGAAAGATCAAGATAAAAAAAAGAGGCCATCTTAGACTTGCTGGAGACATTTACTCAAAACTTTAGCTTTGCTCTCGATCACTGAGAGTCTCCAAAAATAATAAAAATAATTTGTTCCTGCCAAGGTATGACCGAGTAAAGCACCTAGATTATTCTCCACTGGGAGATGGCCTATCGGATGCCGAACTTTCCATTGCCCATCATAAATTTACCATGAAGATCTGCTGCCTGAAATGAATGAGAAAGCTGCTGCTGCCATGAAATTAAATGAATATCTAAATACAAGAAAGAATTGCCACTCATGAACTTTTTTTCTGCTAAACTAATGGAATCAGAAAACTTCTTATAAAACAGGTACATGTCTGTGTTCAAACTCTAGAGTACTCTAATAATATGCTATAGCTCTTCTTCATACTACTTATCTAAATTATAAAATGTAAAAACTACCATATGTATAACTAAAACTGAATAATTAACTTAATGTGTAAATTTCTCTAATAATCTAGCTTACCTCACTCTAGCTTTCTTGGGTGCGTATTTCTATAATCTACATTTTTATCTATAGTTATTATTTAATTATTGCATGCTCATAATTGTCTCAAATTTCAAAGTTTAAATCTATGATCGCTTAAAACAATGAATGCGTGTCCAATTTTCATTAATATTTACTTTCCTAAATAACTTTACTTTCATATAAATTGACACGCATTCAGTGCATCATTTATTGTAATGCAGGGTCTACTACTTCGCAAATGGCTGGCATATTAGTTGTAATAACTCCCAGTTTATATATATTTTGTATTTATTAAATCTAATGAATAATTCTAGAAAATCCCATTTCTTTGAGAGTCGCCAGAGTTCTTGAGTAAATGTTGGTAATGTAGGGCCAAGTCAGAAACCTATTTAAATCTCATCATAACCGTTTATACAGTATACATGTGTTACGTTTTAGAGACGCGATGACCCATTCCGCCGTGAAATTTCCGGATTCTTCAGGGTTGAAATTAACCCCAGTCGTCCTACACAAGCGGGCATAATGGGTGCTCCCGTAGGACTTGACAATGTCATGCAGCCAGCCGGCAAAACTATGACACGGACCGCTTGTCCCTGGTTATGCTTATGTGACACCTTACTTCGTCAGGCCGATGGCAGAGACCAGCCCGACATTCTTATAAACTCATTCACGGCATTGCAGTTTCGATATACTGCCATTCCATATCGCCTTTCTAAAGCGTACCACGTGTTCCTTTACTTAATTTTATTCTTCTATATATCACTCCGCCTCTGCATTATCTTCATAAATCACTCTCAAATAAATGTTTGCCCTTAGTTATAAATAAATATTTTAATTAAATAAATATATGTCTGCCATTACTCTTATAACCCATACTTTAGACTCTTGCATTGCAAAGGTATAAATCCCTCCAGGCATGCATTAGAAATACTTATTCAAGAATTTTAGGTAGCTAGATTATGCCTTCAAATAAGTGAATTCCTTTTGTAAACATTTCAGTATCGGAAATACCGCTACTGAAATCCTCAATATAAAATAATGTCTAAATAAATAAATGTATTCTTTAAAATATAATCATGTCACAAATTCCGCTACTGAAGCTTTGAATCCCTAACATATTATTAGTAAATGATTTTATTAAAATGTTAATAAATAATTTTAAACTATATGTCTGCATTTACGTTTCATTTATTCGATACCCATTCTATATAATATTTCCTCGATTATGTAAATATGAATGTTTAATTAATATTAGTTTGATTATTGGCTAACTCGAGAATAAAAGCATGAGTCTCTTGCATATCCCTGACCACCATGCCTAAGGAAATATTTACTAATGTCGCATCAGATGCGTTGTTTCGTGGGTGGTATTGTGGAACCGATAAACTATGTTCGAACTCAATACCACGGGTGGCTTCGCTACTCGATGGTGCTGCTGTTCTGTATGGTGGTCAAATTCTGCACTATGTTTATGAGTCACACGTTTTCTGACTGTTACAATATTAATCCTTTAAATTGTTTTATATTTGCCACACTATATATATATATGAGCAAATAAAATGTCCGTTAATTAAATACTATTGTAATAACAATAAAAACAATAAATATAACAGTAATTAACTATTATATACAGTCTTTTAATCTGCAGAAGTATTTTCGGTTAATTAAGGATTTAACCGAAATTACTTTTGCGGATTGAAAGACTGTATAAATTACTGTTATATTTATTATATATATATGCTAAATTAAAATATTTTCCAGTAGATTTGTCTTTGAATCTTTTTAGCTTCTCGTCATTAAAGTCTAATGATTAATTTCTTGCCTAATGCACTTTTGATATTTTCACATCATATTCATGACTGATTGTGTGTCGATATATATTTAAACAAGAGCAGATATCTGCTTAGACCTCACATGTAGTTAGAGTTAACTTAAATAATCATAAAAACAGTTTTTGAATTTTGCTTTCATCAATGAAGTTTGAGATTTGAAGCTGCAGCCAAAACATTTATGCATCTAGCAATCGCATTTAACGTTTTATCTAATACCAAAGCTAAATCCTAAATTTTAAAATAAAACTAATGTTTGAACCCCAAGTCAATCTATTTATATAGTCATATAGATAGGATTATAAGTCAGTAACTAAATATTTTAATAATCTCAATTCTTTTATAACAGTAAGTAGCTTTTTTCTCCTCAATCAGAATATTTGTATTAACATAATACAATATGATAAACAATAGCAGTTCTCTCATTACTCAAGCTTACTATAGATGGCGTTAAAATAAAGAACTGCTTTTGCTCATATATTATGTAAACTTGAAAATCAAATGATATTATGTTGGTGTACTTATAATAGTTATTCTATAATAAAATTTACAAAATAAAAAATATTTACATTGCATCATAATTGTCATATAAGCATCCTAAAAGCGCATGCGAGAGATTTTCAGCCTTTCACTTTAATTGCATCATAATATAATTTTAACTAAGAATAATTCCAGTACGATATACCATAATTATAGCTTATAGATGATAGACCAATAGCTATAAAGTCATAGTGATTATTTAAAGGAAAGCTTGCTTATATGTTTAATTATACGCGCATTTAAATGGGTAATGTGCCATATATTTTTGATTTTTTTTCATTTATTGTCATATATATATATTTAATAGAATCCAAAACATAAATTAGCTATTAATTACAAATAAATTAACGTCTTATAAAAAAATTATAATAAAAAGTATATTTTTGTTTTCAAATACCAATAATAAAAATAATATTTAACTTGTTTTTTTATATATCTGTGTTTAATTTATCTATGCACACACACATATACACAATTAAATATCTTTTATAAATAAGCTACATAATACCACAACGTTTCTAACTCTTCGGTTATAAATATGAGGTTAAAAGATCTCGAAAGCGCGAAGCCTGATATTTAATTTTGATAGTTCTAACTTCACCAATGAGCGTTCGAAGCGCGATATAATTACTATTCTATAAAGTGTTAAAAATAAATTGAAAAAAAAAAAGTCGTTAATAAACCTTCTTAAGAAAAATAAATAATGTGTTTAAATATATGATAGTTTTATTCTGCTTAAGGGTAATCGTTAATTTAAATACGATAAAAATAAAATTAATTTTAGGGTTATTTGTTCATATTTCAATCAACTTTTTTTCATTTATGTAAAATAACTAACATAGTGATAAAATATATATTCGACAGCTTGAAGGGAGAGGATTAATTTATAGACTGAAAAAATAAATAAATAAAAGTGAAATAACCAGAAACCTTATAAAATCAGTTTTGTTTTATTAAATCTATTATTATTAGGTTTTAAAATTCCACAAAGCTATCTTTTGTTAACCCTATTATTTCCTGTTCGTAAAAAGGTTTAATAATTATTTTAGCCAGTCTTAAATTAATGCTTTACTGAATGCTTAAAAATTGGAAAGAAGTATTTTTTGGGCATTTGTAGTGGATGGAATTAAATACAGTATTATATTTTCACGTATTTAAGTGTAAGTAATATTGTTAATATATTAAAAATAATTAATTTAAAACAAATTATAAAATATTTATGAGTGTCTGAATATTTGTGAAGGCATTTTTTTGTAATTATATGTTGGATTGTTGCTATCATCTAGTTGAATTTGTCACATGTTTTAGAAAAAATTAAACTTTATACTTTTATAAATACATTCAACTGTTAGAAATAACATTCAAGTTAATATGAAACCCAACATTTTGAGTAGTAGTATTTTTCTGAATATAAAGATGCTGTAACCAATTAGGCTATTTTTCCAAAAGACAATAGTCAATAGAAATTTGAAATACTTATGAATGAGGGTCCTTCTGATTTCTCCATTTTTTATTTTAAAAGCAAAATTAATGAGTGGTTTGCAAACATGATGGATTATCACATCATATTGAATTATATTGTATTTAAACAACTTTAAATTTTTTACTTTTTCTTAGTCCAGTATTCCTGTATTTTTCTAAATGAACATATGATCACTGATACATGCATGATGGGAAATATGACTAAAGTGCCTAGTTATGCATATATTAATGAACATATGTCTTATTGTAAAAACACAGTAATACTGAGCAATGAAAAAAATGAAGTAAAAGTTTAAAAAAGCAGCAGTGGTAATGAATAACTTCTTAAGTCTAACTACTGTAATAATTCATGATGTCTGAATATATTGATATATTAATATTTAATTAAGCTAATATTAATTTGTAGTCTAATAAGACAATGAAAAAATAATCTTTAATGCTTATCCTAGATAATGACATCAAAATAAATGGATTTAAGTAACATTGTGCTTGTAAATTTTTATTTTATATTATGAATCAAACATGAAAAATTTATTAGTGATTATACAAAACCCAAGAACAGCCATAATGTTGATAAAGTACTGTGACAGCACTAAATAATTTTTTAAATCATTCTGTTTCATTCATTTTTAATGTTACTTTCCCCCTTCAAATTCAATTTGCCAATTAAAACATGAATTAACACAAATATTGTCATTAATTAAAAAATCTGAAGATATCAGTAATCTGAGAAAACATTGCATTTTATTCATTTTCTGATCGTTCTATTTTTTGATTTTAAGGGTCTAAACAAACTTAGATATACTTTCCTCATTGTTCTGATCAAACTGCAAAAAAGCTGAAAGTTTTCTGAATTTTATTAAAATATTTATCACTAATTTTACAAAATATTTCCATAATAATTAATAAAAAAGTAAATCCTTTCATGTTTACATTTGTATTATTTTGAAATTTCTTTTTATTTTTAAAAATTTACATTAATATGCTTAGATATGCTAAAAAATCATGACCACAAATGTGTATGTATGAGTTTTCAAAATTTAGCTATACAAAGATTTTTGATGATAATTTAATAATTATAGATACAATTTTTAATTTTAGAGTAGCATTTGGAAGATTTTTTTTATGTGTCAAAGCATCAGCCAGGAAGTGAACCTGGGAGAACTGCTTGTAAGGCAGCTGTTCTGACCACTCAGCCATTAATGCTTGACAATATTTGGAAGATTTGTGATTATTTTATAATTAATCATTCAATTCTAAGATTAAACTTTAAACAACAAAATTTTCTTTAACTTTCTTTTTGATTTAGCATAATTGACTAATAAAAAGGAAAAGGTATTGTTATCTTTATATAATTTAAGGTAGTTGTTATTATTATTATTATTATTATTATTATTATTATTATTATTATTATTATTATTATTATTATTATTATTATTATTATTATTATTATTATTATTATTATTATTATTATTATTATTATTATTATTATTATTATTATTATTATTATTATTATTATTATTATTATTATTATTATTATTATTTTAATATTTGGAATGTTCAAATATGATTTTTTAGAATATTTTTTTGTTTGTAAATTTAGATTTTTAATAAACATAGTCAAATTTATTGAATTCCATTATAGAATGAAGATTTAAAAACTAAAATAAAAATTAAACTTTTGCTTGAAATTGTCAGTAGGTTTTGGGGAAAAGTAATTGCAAGGCAGAGTAGTTATTAAAAATATCTTCATGCAGTGTTTTTGAAATAAACACAACAACCAAAAAATCTTTATCTGGGGTTCTGTTTTATAGTAATTAATTAAAAAACAAAACAAAATACAAGCGATAAACTTTATATAAATGAAAATAAAGAATATATATATTTCATTTTCGTTATTATAATGTATAATTTTTATTTGATGAAATTTCTATTATCTGTAAAAGATATAGCTATTTTTGTAATTAATAAGTTACTATGATATTTTCATTTTATATGTTTAAAATTATATTATTTTTTATAATTCTTAAAACTAAATAAAAATTATAATTTTTCTCATAAGGAAAAAATCACATGAGAATAAAAATCTGTTTAGAATGTATTTTTTAAGTACTCTATTATAAAAAATATTGTGAAATAAAAAAATCACACACATGCATATAGTTATAAGACTTATCTTTGAAATTCTAAAGAAGTAGTAAATTTTTTATTTAAAAGAAAGTATGGAAGTTTTGCTTTTTTAATATTATTGATTATGTTTTGATTGATGTTATATGTGATATTGGTTTCATGTTTTATTTGTATCTTTTTCTGAGGGATTCTATGAATATAAATATGCTGTTGTATTGTATTTGCCATATCCCTATAAATTAAAAAGTGAATTTTGAGAAATAAACAGGTTATGGAGATATATAAACCCATGTAGAATAAATATATATTTTAAGATAATTTCTATTTAAGTCATTGTAGATTAAGGATCATTATAGAAACTAAGAGTAATTCTAGTTTTTATCAGATGTAAATCTCTCATAATTTGTTTCCATCCTAGTGCTTTTAGAATTGGATTTTCCTCAAAGATTATTTGTACATGCTATATGAAAGTACATTTATATTATTGTTTGCTGCCACATGTGGCAAAGAGATTTATTTATTTCATATCATAATAAAGTTAAAATGAAAGCAAATGTATTGTAATAATATGTGATCATAATCATCCTTTTGTAAGTCTGAAATATATGTATGCTTATAAGAAAAATATTGGGAGTATATTTCTTTTGTACTACTACTTATATTTATTTAGAAATCATATATTTGTCTGCATTTTTTCAAACCTAAAGTAATTGTAAATTTAAGATGTATCTGAAAATGATATCTCATTGCTTAGCTTTATTTATATCTCTTCCAAATAGCAACCACGATTATTTTTATTGAATAAAGTAAAAACCTTTTGAAAAGATTAAAAAATATATATAGAATTTATTTATTAATATTTCTGATTATTATTACTATTAGTATAATTATTGTATATTAAAATAAATTGATTTGATTTGTTAAATTCATCTCTGAATAGTTTCTTGTTTTGGTTCAAGATATACTGTCCATTTGAGATAGTTTAATAGCCAGATTTTGGAAGAATACATAAAGGAAGGGGGTATATAAACAAAATATTAATGGCTTTATTGCTTGGGAGTTCATAAGACGTTTGAGCACCAGAATTGATCCTGGAACCTCCAGATCCCAAGTTGAATACTCTACCAACTTCTTAAAACTATGCAGGATGGAAATATATAATTAAGTTGTTTGTCAATTGAATTTATTTGACAGCAAAAAGATAGAAAAGAATTATTGTTTACAGGTTATGAACTTATTTGTTTTTTGGATATATTTGACTATACATAATTATATTTGGTGAATACTAGAATTAATAATCATTTGATATATTAAATGATATAAACGTCAGTTCTTTCTATCTAATAAGGCATCTACTCTAATGTATTGCTTCTCAGAGAAGATAATTAAAATATTTGTAAATATTTGAAAGTAAGAAATTTAAAAACATGGATTAAACTGAATGCATCCTAGTGTGAGATAACCAGCCAGAAACTCACACGGAGCAATCATTACCATATCCACAATTTTTGCTTTATGTATTTGCATGTATTGGTAGTGCAAACAACCATTTGTAGTACTGATTTATTGATGCCTATTCATATTGGTGGATCACGTTACCTTTCACAACACTTTATTTACTTTTTCTATTTGTATATACTAGTGTGAAATTTATTTTAGATACACCTGCATAGAAGATTCTTTTACTTTTTCTTATTGTTAATGATTAACAAAAGTAGTGAAAAAAATCTGATAGAAAATCTACTTAAACTATAACCTAATTTTTGTAATAATGATGAAAATAATTTTTTTTTATCATTGGAATCTCATTACTAAACTATTTTCTGTAAATAAATATATTTAAGATATTAATTAAATTTCATGTTTTTTTATCAAACTTATAATTAATGTAAATAAAATAAAAATATAAAACAAGCTTTTAATTAAAATGTTAATTATAATTTTTTTCTCTCTTTTAAACATAATAATTGCATTAATAGAAGATAAAAAGTTAATGCTAAAATTTATTTAAAAATAAAAATACCAATAGTTTTAAAAAATTTTTTTATGCTTAAAGTATTTGCATTTTCATTATGTAAAGTTATTATTAAAAAATAATGGTTAAAATAGTTGAATGATTTTTATTTTTAATCATCCACTTGATGTATCCTAAATCTTGGATAATATTTTTATTTTAATTTTATAAAATCATATAAATGTGGAAAATTTTAATTCTTTAATGTGAAGATAAATTTATATGCCGTATATACTAATAGCAACATTTGCTAATTGTAATTAACGTTTTTAAAAAAGTTTTAAAGATAACATTTAAAATAAAATCATTTAAAAAACATCACTCCGTTAATTTATTTTGTGAATATATTTATTAATTTTTCTAGCATAAATTTTTAAGAATAAAATCTACAAAAGTTTTGTTGGAAGAAATCAAAATTAATTGGAAATATTTGTTTTCAAATGGCAATCATTTGATCAAATTAAGATGCATTTTATGCAGTAATATATAAATAAAATAAATAATTCTATCAGTTTGCTTGATAATTTATATAAAGTGAATGTTAACTGTTTTTTTATTATACAAATAATGTAAATGAAATTGAATTTAAAAAAATATCAAAGTCATATAACTCATGACTCAATTTTTAAGCTTGTAAATAAAAAATAAAGAGCTCTGCTAATTTGTTCTAACAAGCTTTATTGATAAACGTCAACTAAACTAGTGTCTGAAACTATCCTAGCGCCTCACTAAGGAGTGTCAAAGCATGAAACCATTGGTCTGAAGCCAAGGAGTGATTTTCAAGGTAGAGATTTTTAAATGCTTTGTTTAGCTGGCATTTATCAATAAAGCTTGTTAGAGCAAATTAGCAGAGTTCTTTAAATTGAATTCAGGTTCTATTATTTAAGTTAATTAAGTATTATCTAACTCTGAGATATTGATTAGTTATATGCTATTAATTTAAACAGAAAACACCAAGTATTTTAAAAAACTAACATGCAATTATATGCAGAAAATATTGTTTACTGCAATAAGTCTTTATGCATTCCCTATTCATTCTACTGTTATCAAAAACAATACCATTCTTAAACATTTGCAAAGTCTATCTATCTATCTATCTATCTATCTATCTATCTATCTATCTATCTATCTATCTATCTATCTATCTATCTATCTATCTATCTATCTATCTATCTATCTATCTATCTATCTATCCATCCATCCATCCATCCATCCATCCATCCATCCATCCATCCATCCATCTATCTATCTATCTATCTATCTATCTATCTATCTATCTATCTATCTATCTATCTATCTATCTATCTATCTATCTATCTATCTATCTATCTATCTATCTATCTATCCACCCATCCACCCACCCATCTACCCATCCATCCATTTATCCATCTATCCATTTATCTATCTATCTATCTATCTATCTATCTATCTATCTATCTATCTATCTATCTATCTATCTATCTATCTATCTGTCTGTGTGTCTGTCTGTTTGTCTGTCTGTCTGTCTGTCTGTCTGTCTATCTATCTATCTATCTATCTATCTATCTATCTATCTATCTATCTATCTATCTATCTATCTATCTATCTATCTATCTATCTATCCATCCATCTATCTATCTATCTATCTATCTATCTATCTATCTATCTATCTATCTATCTATCTATCTATCTATCTATCTATCTATCTATCTATCTATCTATCTATCTATCTATCTATCTATCTATCTATCTATCTATCTATCTATCTATCTATCTATCTATCTATCTATCTGAATAAAAATTGCAATGCAGAAACACACAAAATATTGTGTTTTTCTGAAGGTTTGTGATGATGGTGTTCTAGCTGTATTTTTATATGTATATATTTTACTAAACATAATTTGTACTATTTGGTTCAGACTATATATGGGGTGAACCAATACCACATCACTCACACTTCTACCAATGGCTATGCAAACAATAAACACATAAATAATTTGAGCCATTCTTAAATAAATAAAAAAAACATTTTGTCTTACTTAAACTTCATAAACTACATCTTTTATTCTATAATTTAAATTTGTATTTAGGTGATGACTGGGTTTAGTTTACTTTTACAAATACAGTAAACAATAAACATTTTCACCTTCTATGCAATGGAATATTACTATTCCTTGTTTAGTGTTTTAAATGTGATAAAGCAAGATTTAAATATTTATCAACTTATAGTGGTTCTATAAGAGGTAAAAATTCTGAATATGTTACAATTAACAAATATTTATTATTAAAATATAAATATTTAAAATTGGAAAGGAGTAACTACGTCTTGCAACTTTGTCATCTTCTTGCTAAACCACTGATTACAAGTAGTTACTGAACTGTTTTTTAGTAGAAAAAAATAAGATTCTTAAATTATTAGTTGCATTGGCACTATAGGAAATAAAAAAAATCATTAGTAAAATATTTTATATTTGTATTATCTGAAATCAAAAGAGAAAAATAAATAAACAAATTTAAATGAATATGATTAGGATGATTAATATTACATTTAGAAGAGTACATAAATAATTATTAGTACATAAATAATTATTGTATTTTTTGTTTTATGATCATCAAAAGTTAAAACACTGAAAACATAAGTGATAAAATATTTTAAGATAGATAAGATCATTTTTAGAAGTAAGTTTATTTTTGTGAATAAGTTTGCATATCTTCAAATATCATCTGATTTGGAACATTTATAGCTTCTTCTTTATAATATTCATTTATATATTTTTACATTGAAAATAACAGAGATCTGTGGTTGAAATAGTCTTCTTGTAATATAATGTTTGGCCTAGTCACAGCTACATTTATTAAGTTTTTGGGATCAAGAAGTTTGTTGAAATTTTTCATTTAAAAAGTTAGTTGTATTCTCTTTTCAAGTTGTTTTCCACATTAGGGTGAGTTTTGTAATATTTTAGAGTCTTCAGTATTTTTATAATTTCAGAGAGTTTCTATTTCAATTAATTTTAACATAGTTTATCTTTATAATTTCTATGCAATTCCTTACTATTAGTCTATAACATGAATTGGATTCATAGCAGCATTATTTCATTAGTTGACAGCAGTTACTATTTCTGATATACTTTTCTAATGTAAATCTGTGAATCTAACATTAGTCACTTGTACTATGAGATATTGTCACTCAAAGGCATAACTGGAATTTTGGAACACCTATATAAAATTTCAAAGAGATGTTACCACCTTAATATTTTTATTACTATCATTTAATTTAATAAAGATCAGGTGATCATATGCATTTTCTTGATTTGCTTCATGATAGTTACACTAATATGCTCAATAAACATTCTAAACAATAAAAATAATAGATCAGATGCAGGTTTTAGGATGTGAAGGTATAAAATGTAAACTTTAATTATAATGTATATATACTTTATGCAGTATATAATAAACATGAAGAGGATAATGAGTTTTCAAATAACTCATTTTATAATATTAATAAAGTATTAAAAATGCAATTAAAATCTCTGGAAAGAATTATTACATATTGTTTGTTATAACCTATGTATGATGGAAATATATCATTATAATTTTTAATATAAGCAATTTAATTAGCCCCTTGGAAAGTCATGTGATATTTAAACATTAAAAGATTTGATCTGGGAGTTACCAAGTTCATCATTCTACCATTATACTAACCTCCACATAGCAGTTTTCAATTAAGTATATAATAAATAGATTAGAAAGAATACACTGAAACTTGAAGCTATCCTAATATAATTAAATTCAGATGTTTTTATAATACAATGAGATTATTTTATGGTATAAGGTAACTGGTAACAAACTGCACACATTTATGGTTAGAAAAGAAATTTCAATTCATATGAGGATTTTTGTGATGGAATGTCACAAATATTAATTGCTGTTGATAGATGTAGTAATGTAGCCTAAATTTATTCTGAATTGCATGTTACAAACTGAAAACAATGATTAAAAAGAAACATCATAAAAATGTTAAACTATGTCAAAGTCAAGTGTTTTTAAATTTACTAATTGTTGCTTTGCCCTGATTATTACCACAATATCTTGAGAGTTTTTTGGTAGATTTGTATATTGAGATGAAGTCATTGTTTAACTTATCAGAGATTGAAAGTGAAGTATTTTCATTTAATATTAATGTTTAAAAATCATTGAAGTGATGCTTAAAATTTCAATGATCTTAGTTGTTTTACTTTTGAGATTTTTTTCTTTTACATTTACTGTAATTAAGGGTAACTACTATATATAAATATATGTATTTGTTATTAGTATTATTAATTCTGCTGTCCATAATAATCATTTTACTTGTTGTTTATGTTACTATTGGTAATACTTCTCTGTGATTACCAGATAATTCTTTTTAAAGAAAATTTACAGAGGAAAAGCTATTTATATATTTAAATCTTTATTATTATTGTTACAAAGTATTAACATAAGCTTATGTTTTTATTGTTTTGTGGAGTGATTGTGTGGGTTTGTGTGCTATGATGAATATCTAAGTTTGGAAATGCATATCACAACATTGATAAATATAGTTTTGACAATAAAGTGTATTTACTCCTTTAATTGAACTAATGCTTTGATTGGTTTGGTACACTTGTAGAGCAGAGACTTTGGACCTCAATATTAATGCAACATGGCTTTCAGCATTTGAACTTATGAACTACAAAGCAATAAATTATTTGATTATTATTATTATTGGACTGATGATTAATGAATTTTGTTTGAGCTAGAGCACATCTTTCCTAAAAAAAAAAAACCTGTTTATTTTGACAGTTTAAACATTTATTGTGTGTATATTTTTTATTTATTATACTATTGTCAATGCTTTTATCAACCTCACATGTTATAGAGATCGCTTTTCAAAGTTGGTTCCAAATTATTAGGAGATAGAAACTAAGGTACCTCTATTTGCATTTTTTTAAGCTTTTACAGCAAGTCCATAGCAGTGAACTGGATTGGTTCATTTTCTATTGGATTATTAGTTTTTATTATGTAGCACAGCTTTTACCCTTGCTAATATTGGATTACTGGAAGATTTATATTTAATAAGTTTTCATTTTAAAAAATATTTTACAATCAAAAATGCATTTCTTAATCATTCGTATCCATCCAATTTGCATTAACTAGGAAATGGTACTGTGTGTTTGTAAAGATACATTTTTAATTTCTAATTTATATATCCTGAATTTTGACTTAAATATTTTTTCTTTTATTTTTCCCATTTTTTTTTTTTTATTATTTCAATAAAAATTTAATAAATTTTTTTATAATTTAATTTTTCTCTAACAAATTAATTTATCAATAAATCTTAAACTAATATGTTATAATTTGGGAAGGAAATTCTTTAATGATAATGTGAGATGATGAAAATGAGTCTAACTAATATTCGATCTTTTCATAAATAAAATAAATTTTGTTAGATTCTTTTAGTTAACAGTGAGTAAAAGCACTTTTAAAAAATAACAGATCTGGGAATAGTTTTTATACTGCCTTAACATTTGCATTAAAATTTTCACACGCGTCAGATAGACAAGAAGTACTAATCAATTTGGACAATATTTAGATTTTTTTTCTTTTTTTTATAAATAAATTAACTGTGATTACTAAATAGAATTCTGAAATAAGTGAAATCGTTCTCTCAATTAATATTTTATGATAATATTATAAATTTATTGTTTTTTGTTTTAAATTTAAAACGATTTTTTGAATAATAAAAACTTTTTAAAAAAAAGAATTATCTATCTATCTATCTATCTATCTATCTATCTATCTATCTATCTATCTATCTATCTATCTATCTATCTACTCTGTCTTCTGTCTTCTTCTTCTTCTCTTCTTCTCTGTCTATCTATCTATCTATCTATCTATCTATCTATCTATCTATCTATCTATCTATCTATCTATCTATCTGTCTGTCTGTCTATCTATCTATCTATCTATCTATCTATCTATCTATCTATCTATCTATCTATCTATCTATCTATCTATCTATCTATCTATCTATCTATCTATCTATCTATCTATCTATCTATCTATCTATCTATCTATCTATCTGTCTGTCTGTCTGTCTGTTGATCTGTCTGTTTAGATGTCTATCTTTCTACCTATCTATATATGCATTAAGTGCACACATGTGTTAATTTTTTTTTCAAACTCAAGTTTAATAATGACGAAGCGATTACAACAAGCTACTGTTACACTCAATCATCATTGATGATAATTTAGGTACTAGTTATTCTTAAATACAATTTGAAATAGCATTTTATATATAAAAGTTTTATTATAAATCCTTAAGTATTATGCTTCAGCTTTAACATACACTCAAATATATTCTGAAATATTGGGCAGGAGAGTGTTTAAAAAGATGCTAAAAAAGTTATTGCTTATTCTGCTTTTATAATTTAAATTTAGACCGTTTAATTTTAGTTTGGAGTTTTAATGATATTTAAGAAGTTTCGCTCTTGTTTGTGATTCTTTAAATATGTGAAGCCTTTATATATCTATTATAAACTAGAGAAAAGTTGGACTACATGTTTTTAATTGTTTTTAAGAAATTATAAACAAATGGCTTATAATTAAACTTGATTGTTGTATCGATATATGGATGATTATAATTTAATGTGAGATATTCCTAGGCTTCATTTTAATTTCTAGGAATAATATACTGTACATATAAAATATAATCTTTAATTAAACTGACTGTTTTTGTATTGACTTTGCAAAAATGACTTAAAACTTACACATACAATATTATTTTAGATCTCCTTAAAAACCAGTCAATACTTAGACAATCCCAATACCAATAACAATCAATAATTTCAAACTATTATCAAGGCAATCTCCTTTTAACAATAAAATAGGTTCCCTTTATTGTTATTGATATTGGGATTGTCTAAGTGTTCACTTGTTTTTAATGACTACTTACAAACCCATTTAACCTTGAACATATTTACATGTATTATTTATATTAGATATGTATGTTCTACAAACCAACATCCATTTATAAAATCAGACCATTTCCAACTACATATGCATTTCAGATGAAAACACTTTCATAAAGTAAGCAAACTATTAATAATGATACAAATCTTATTTAAAGTATTTAAAAAGATTATTGTTTAACTTCAAGTGTAAAATAATTACACACAAACTAACGTATTTTTATGGCGTTCAATTATGCCATCAAATACATAATATCAAGTGCAGAGACAATTTCTTATTTACAACTGCCTATGAGCATGCAAAAACTCACAAACACTAGGATAAATATATATAATAAATAACATCTCTAGAAATTATAATTATTTAGAAATATAAATTTTACTGCATTATTAAGCACATATAAATCTATAAAAGACATAAATAAACATATAACTAAAAATTACTTATTACATATATTTATTATTGTGATGTTTGCTTTTTTATATGAAGATTGTAAAAAAAAAAGAAATTGTCTCTGGTTTGGATGGTGTATGATAACATAACATTGCATAATAGAATACAAATGCATTTAGGCTGCATATATTATTTCACAATTTAAAATAAAAACAATAGACTTTTTAAACACAAATAAAATTGGTAATAATAGTTTTAGTGTTTTGAGCAGGTGTTTAAACTCCTTCCATCTAATAAGAATTGTTTTATTAAAATTATATATATTTAGTGGAAGAGGAATGGTCTGATTTTTAAGCTAGATATTTTTAAAGTCTGTGAAAATTAAAGATAACAGAACCTCTTTCCTAGAATTCAAATTTTCACTAAAACAGCTTTATCAATTGTATAACATCATATATTCTTTGCAATTTACATAGAACAACAAACTTTAATATTTAATGCAAATAATGCTTTGACTCAAATATAATGATCTGATTAGAGATGGCAAAAGTTAATATCTAACTGATAAAGCTGTTTCTGTGGACATTTTTATTATTGGTGAAAATCTTTCTGTTAGCTGAAATTTGATAGACTTTCAAATAACAAAACAAATTGCAGCATTTATGATCAGTTATTCTAAATGACTTAATGAGCTTCATTATTCCACTCTCCATACCTTCTTGAAACATTTGAATGAAGACTTCTGAAAAAGACAATGGTTCTCAAGATGCATTTCATGCTGAATTAGTATTTGTAATCTTTAACTAAGATTTAAAATTTTATCTATTGCTAGAAACAATCTCTATTTATGTATTTATCTAGTTATTGGTGTCAAAGTTTTGATTGCAGAAAGTTTGACACTTGTAAATTAAAATGTAGTATAGATATACAATGAAAAAACCCAATAGTCTCATGGAATAAAAGTTTGTATCAATAATCAACACCAACAGAAACTTAAAAATTAGTTGAGAGTCCAAAAACACAGCAATACAAATTCAATGTACCATTCAATTTAATATTAAACTTTGGACTTAAATTTAGGAGTAATTTAATATCAAATTGTATGTTGTGATTAAAATTAAATAAAAATTGCATTCCCATGCTTGGTGAGATCTTAACAAGATGCCAGACTGTAGCTGATGTCAGTTATGGGCTGAAATATATATCAAGTAACGAATGGTTAGTTTTTTTTTTTTTATCAAACATTGCTGATCAAAAGTTCACAAAATTTCTATATATATATCAGATGTTCCCAGCCTATGAAAAGGTTGTCATCTTTTTTAATTGGTTGCTTTAACAGATTTTTTAAAAATATTTAATGTAAATTAAATGAAAGAGTTTAATATTATATAAATGTGAGAAATTCACAATTGAAAAAAAAATTGGAACAACCCAATCTGTTTGGTACACTTTAGAAATGCACCTAGCAAGATATTAATAAAGATAAAATAATAAAACTAAATTAAAATTTTTATACATACCTGTTATATGTCAATTTGATGGCAATACAGACAACCATAAAAATTAGCATTTATTAATGTTGGAATTTCTTACTTAACATAAAATATGTTTTGTAATAAAAATTACAGATTATTATTTCCTTTGCACAAAATGCTCATAATATAAATTATGGTTTAGTTAGGTATAGTTATTTATTTATAAAAACAAAATTAAAATGTTTTTATATGATTTTTCAATTGTGAATTTGACAATGCTATGGACAAACGTAATAGTTTTTTTTAAATTGGTTGTGAACAAACAAACATACATTCATTACAGATGAACATACATTCATATGAATTATATATATATATTGTAACCAAAAAGAAAGAGAGGAGAGGGAAGGGGGGTGGTGAAAGGAAAAGAAAAGAAAAGGAAAAGAAGAGAGAACGAAAATGAGAGAAAGAGGAGAAAAGAAAAGAAATGAAAAAGATCAAAATGAAATTAGAGAGAGAGAGAGAGAAATGATAGATATAAGAAATGATATGTAGTGGACCTAGATGGAAGGAGAAAAAACAATGAAATGATTTGAAATGGATGAGATGATAGAAGAGATGTGAAAGAAATATGAGAATTGAAATGAAATGAGAGACTCTTAATGACTCAGCTCAGTGGGGTTACAATAAAATTTAAAAAAAGAGATGGTGATTCAGAGATGTACAATCATATAGAGACCAAATCCAATACTAATTCAACCATAACCATTATGGCATATTAATAATCTACTACTAAACTATACAAAAGATTATTTAAAATCATTAATTAATAGTTATTAGAATAGTCCTATCAACAGATTACACACACTCTGAATAAGAATAAGGATACCTTGATTGTGAAAAATTATCTTTTTAAATTATATCTAATAAGGCAACAAGAGTAAATAACCTCAGGGATTCTACAAATAAAACTCTTGTGCAAGATTAAAGTTTAAGTTGCCTATAAAATAATTGCTGAGTGAATAAAACAAATGAGTGATATCTTAATTATGTTCAATCTTAGAATAATAAACAAAACAAATATTAATTCACAAATTTAATGAATCAATTTAAATTAAAACTAATAATGGCCTATTATCCAAGACATTACTCAAGCAAAGAAAAGGGCAAGGGTACTTTTTATGCTTTTCCTATGCTCACAGACAACCTACTCAATATCTCAAATGCAGATGGATTAAAATTCTTTAAATATATAAGATTTAAGATAATGATAAACAATGTGCAGTTAATATAAGATAATGTGCAGCTTTTAAAATAATAGTAAATAAAATATTCTTCTAATGTACTAATATTCTTAATCTCATATTGCATAATCTTTAGTTTGAGAAGATATACTGATAATTTAAAATAAGCTTTTAACTAAACATTTAATTAAGTATCTGATATAATGCAATTATCTGTTATTGTGATTCAATTTAAAAATCACTTACTCTAGCATGGCTTTATAATTTTAAAACCAATATCAAATATATTTAATTAACTTTATGATATATTTGTGAACTTTTGAATTAAAGATTTAATAAACTTTGGAAGCTTAAGATTTTGTGAACTGGAAACCCAAGACAATAATATTTTCATATAAAAGTAAAACAAACAAGACAAAACTTTTTAAAATAATAATAAGTTATTTTATTGAGAAAAACAAGAAAATCTTTATAATTTAAATGGAATACAAGCATTGCCAATATAGCGCTGGGACCTAATACAAGTATTTTGACCTTACAAAACTTTATTGGGATTTACAAAAATACACAATTTCTTTAGCTACTGTTATTGACTATCTCTTTTAAAACTCTTTTACATTGTTTGTTCTGATAAATAAACTAATAATATAATTATACATAATAGCAGGCAAAGGCTATTCAATACTAAATTTTAATCTCTTTTAAACAATTAGAGATTTTAAAATCTTGAGCTTTAATTATAATGTCTGTATTTAATAAGCATACTTCTAATTTTTAATTAAAAATTAATTCATAACACTATTGGGTTATCTAGCAATTAGAATAACACACAACTAGGTTTGTATTTGAAACCCTAAGCTTAACTTTATAATCCTGAACTTAACAAATGCTAAGCTAGAATAAGCATCTTTAGCATATTTTTGAAAAATATCATCATTAGTTACATTAACATAACTAATATTACAGCTAGTGATATATTTAAATCAGACTAAGCTAATTTTTAAAATTAAACTAAATTATATGTATGGGGCATTCACTCATTAGAGATCAGTTGTACTCTTTTAAATAAATTTAGTCCACATAAAACTATTACCCTCAATGTTTTAAAATTTAAAAAAAATGTAATAAACTTACAAATCCAGCAGCGAAACTCTGGATGAAAATATTAAAATTAATATGTGTGAATTGCCATTTATACCATATGCATATATTTAATATACTTAAAAATACATAGAACTTATTGTTGGTTAGCTTATGGATGATAAAACTATCATATCAACACAATTTAAACATTGATATACCTATGAGCATTAAAAATAGCTATTAAAACACACATATCTTGTCATCACTAATCTAAAACAAATGCAACATCACCTACTATGGTGGAATTAGCATTAAGTCATCATGAATGATAGCTAAAATATAAAAAGGATAAGCTCCTCAGAGCTGGAAAAGAATGTGGTGGCTTTCAAAAATACCTAACTTTGAGGCAGAAACTAAAATACCTGGACCTTGTCTACAGCATATCTGGGGACACACCAGAAAAGCACGATCCTCTCTCATGGGATTTTCAATGCTTATAAATGTGATCATCATCACTGAAAAATACAATACAATAACCCTCTTTTGGGGACAAACACTATCAATTCATGGAAATACAATACAATAAGGATGGAGGACTTTGTCTACTCCATAAAGCATACTCAAAATTATTAACTAAGCCTAACTCTATGAGGCCAACAAATACTAACTAATAGCAAGATATATACTTCACCTGAATTAACTAAGTTATTCCTAAGAAGTTTAAAAATACAAAATGTATATTCAATGTTCGAACCAACAAAGCAAACTGTCAAGCAATTACTACAAAAAATACTTTAAAATTAAATGCATATAAAATTCTAGGAAAGGCACAATGCACACATAATACAATATTCAATACTAAAATATAATGATTAGTGGACTTTTTAAAAAAAATTGCAAATTAAATGCGAGAATATTAATTCTCAATGCATATAAAAAATATTTGCAGTTATTATTACTATAACACTCATAAAACAAATGAATGGAAACTCTCTGATAAACTTCTTTGGCTGGTTTAAAATAAAACTGAGTGAAACATCCACATATACTAAACTAAGACTATGATATTTAAGTCTCTGTAAATGAAATTATCTAATAAATATTCACTTGTGAAACACTTAATAAATAAACTAAATTGACCTAAGAATGGCAAAATATTTGCTCATTCTAATAAACCCATTAAGTTTTAAAATTATAACCCTAATTTACTTGTATATTTATGCAAAAAATGTTACAGAAAATATATAGCATAAATATTTTTATGGTTTAATTTTTTTTTTAAAACCAATAAACAGACAATAAAAAATAATAATACAGTAACTTAAGTTCATATTTCAGCTCCATAATGGTTTTTCTGTTTAAAAAAATATGTAGACAATTTATTCAGGTTAATTTATCTATCTGAATTCGAAGCTTCAGTCAAAATATTTATAAACATGGCAATGATTTCCAAGACAAAAATGTTCAATAGTTTTTTAAATAAACACTTTCACTTTCTTTTATTTTTAAAGATAATTTTAAATATTAAAATAATAAAATAGCATAAGCATAAGCCGGTGTTGGAAAAATAAATTCTTCAGCTGAGTACATTTTTTTACATTTAAAATCCCGGGGTTCAAATACAGAATAATAATAATGTATAGCTTTATTTAAATTTCACTGTTCTCCTTTAGATAAACACATTTTTTTTAAATAGAGCTCTTTTTTTTAAACATTATTTTTTTAATATTTCAAAATGTATTTCTTTTTAAAACAAATTTCCTTTTACTTTTAAACATAAGAGTAGACTTTGTTTACAATTAAGGACATTCCTCAGTTTATGAACTAAGATTAACCATCCTAAATTTACTTATAAATAATGGCAAATATTTACTTCCAAACAATTTTTTTCATACTACTGGGCATAAATGAGAATTAGTATTTTAAAATACATATTTTCCTCATAAACATTATTCTGTTAAGAGCATATTTACATGTATATATCATGTATTGATAATGAAGAATCAAATTTAAAGTCAATTTTAATTTACAAAGATGCTGATACATTTTCTTTATAATATTTTAAAATTTTGAATGTCTTTTAATTTCTTCCTCATGTATATTTTTAATTTAATAGGATGTATATTAAGTATCCTATAGCTACAAAAGTTCAGTGCAATAAATTGTTTAGCCATGTAGATAATTAATAATTTAGGCTTTAATTTTACTTTCACATAAAGAAAAACAAACAGATAACATGCAAATAAAATAAGATATGCTAAATTTCCTCCAACCATTTTTTTACTATAATTTTAATGTTTCAATTGAAATTTAAAAGTCAGAAAATGATTACCTTTTAAACTTTAGCCTTCCATAACTGCAGGACGATTTTAAATAATTGTTAAAAAACATACTTTTATTTTTTTAAAGAAAATATAAAGTTTTAAGAAAATTATTTTTTATTAAATAAATTTTAGGATCCAGCCACAGGTAGAATTAAAAATAAGATCAGCCCCCTGAATGAATCCTGCATTAATATTTATCCCTGATAATCTATAATACACCCACTTTTGATCAATTGGCTTGAAAACCAATGAAATTATTCTTTTACACTTTAATATTCTTGACAGACCAGCTGTGGAATAGATTTACTGACATAATCGATCTAATTATACCAAACCACATGACTCACAGCTGCAAAGTCAAAAATCCATTGTTAACAAATATTATCTAATATTCTTAGACAATCTTTTATAAATACAATAGTAATAAATATAAAATTTAAAGTTATTCCTCATTATTCACTTTTAAATATTTAACTTTAATAACTGTATCCATACATTTGTTTTTTTTCTTTTTTTTAATCAATATTGGAATTAAATTATTTTTTATTCTTATGTTTACATGTCGTTCTTGCATGCCCATACAGTCACATATGGATAATCTATAAACATGGCCTCACACTAATTATTTAAAAGTTATTTTTAAAACTACAACAATAAAAATATTAATGATCATTTAATCCAAAATAATTTTTATAAGTAAAACGCTAAGCTAAATTACATCTTATAAATATTATTACTGTTTTAATGAAAATTTACAGATTAATTTTAAACTTAAATGAATTACATAATAGTTAGTTAAAAATATATTTAATAGTATTTATCAACTGACAACTATTTCTGATATTTCCTTTTACTTCAAATTATTGTCTGACATCCCTTACCAAATTAACTCACATATATTATTGAAATATTTAAACATAATTCCATAAATATTTAACAATTATTATCATACTACATGAGATTATCCTATTTTACTCATTAACTAAGTTAACTTTCATTTTTTTTTATCATTATTCTTTTTTTTTTTTTTTTTTTTAAAAATTCAAACAAAAGGTTAAGCTAAGATAACCTTGGTCACCTATTGGAACTAAGTGAAGTTTCAGTTAGGTATAATATATATATATTGAATGACTATGCTAAAATTGCATTAACCCAGTATATTTGAAATTTATAAGCACATTACTTATCTCAAATTTTATCAAATTTCATTATATTGCAATTACCTACCAGAGATAAAGCTTGATCATACAAATATAATCATTGAAACCAGTCAACACTTAGAGAATTCCAATATCAATAACAAGCAACAATCTCAAACTGTTGTCAAGACAATCTTCTTTAATAATTTAAGGTGTATATATACGCACATGTGAACGTGCACGCACACACACACACATATATATATATATAAAGGTAGAAAAGGTTAATACTGTAGACAATATGTAATATATAAATAAGTAAATAATAATTACCTTAAGACAAAATAAGCATAAAATACATTTATTAATCTGTTAAGCTAGACTTTCGATATGGAGTGTCTTTGTCAAAGCACAACTGAGAGAGAGAGTTAGCAAAATGTATCAGCATTTATGCTGGCATATAAAGATAATTACATTGGGTATAAATTTTAATTAATTTGCATGTTTTCATATATGATAATTGTAAGCACAAAGTGACAAAGCTCCACCTATGTTGTCAGATTAAAGGGAATAATATTGGCTCTATGTTTAGCACATTCACAAAGTTAATTATGTGTCAAGTTTCCTTAACTTTCAAATATTTTGATTTGATATTGATCATACAAGTCCTCACTATTGATTATTCAATGATTGTCAAGCCCCTAAGCATTAGGGATTACTTGCACTCACAATCTAAAATCCTATTCTAATATAAAATAATCACTTCAAAGTCTTTTTATTTAGAAACACTAGACCAGGGGTAGTCAATCTTTTTATACCCTCTGCCCACTTTTGTATCTCTGTTAATAGTAAAATTTTCTAACCACCCACCAATTCTACAGTAATGGTGATTTATAAAGTGGGGTTCCACAGTAATGGTGATTTATAAAGTAGGGAAGTAACTTTACTTTATAAAATTTATAAAGCAGAGTTACAGCAAGCTAAAGTATATAATAATAATTACTTACCAGATACTTTATGTTGGACTTTCACTAAGTTTGCCAGAATAAATCTTTATAAAACAACTTACTGTAGTTAAATCTATCTTTTTATTTATATTTTGTATACATAGAAGCATGAAGTCTGATGAAATTACATTTAATTAATTAAATTATTAATGAGATCCCTGAGGTTGATGCTGTGAAAGTAAATACTGGATATCTGGTTCAATTTTTGTAAGAAACAAACAAAGATCTCCTCTTTCAGAAATATTCAGGTGGTTTCTTTCTTTGGTCATAATATGATTAACAGCACTAAAGTCTGATTCCACAAGATATGAGGTAGATAAAGATGTCAATAAACTGAATATCATTTTCCAAATATTTGGATGTAAGACAGGTATTTTTTTATTTTGCCATAGGTTTTCATATCCATCACTATCAAATTTATGATTACTTTTTTCATCATATCTAATTTCTAACAGATCTTCTTGGCAAGTTGTAGCAGCCTCTTCAGTATTTGTGGTAAAAGGATTTTTCATCCAGTCATACATCTTCAATTTCAAAATATCTTCAAATCGTTTTTCCATATCCAATTTAAATTTGTTGAGGTGGCTACTGAATCTTTCAATATCCTCTAGAGTTACATCATCTTTTATAGATGATAATTCAGAGAACTGATGAAATTCTCTCTTCAATAAATTATAATGAAGTAGTTCAAGTTTGTCAATAAATAATGACACAATACTTTGGCAAGCTATAAGAGTTTTATTAGCTCCTTCAAGCTGCAAATTGATATCATTAAATCTCTTGAAAATATCTGTCAAATAAAAGGCATCATTCTTTACTGTTTTTAATGGTTGATACAGATTGGTCTCATAATTACTTTCAGAAAATTGTATGACACTATTATATAATGCTACAAAACAAGCCAAAGATGTGCTCTTTGACAGTCACTGAACTTCTGTATGCAAAAGTAACATACTAAAATCTGCATTACTGTCCTGGAAAAGCTGTCGAAACATTCTATCATTTTTTGCATTGGATTTGATCTTGTTTATGCCTCAAATGAATACATAAAACATTTAACACTTCTCCCTTCAAATAAGCAACAAATCCAAGATATCAGCCTACCATTGTTGGTTCTCCATCAGTAGTGTATGCAATAATATTATTCAAAGGAATATTATTTTTTGTAAAGTACGATTTCACAGTATTAAATATACATAATCATTTTGTATCTGTAATGAGATTTATTGCGAATAGCAATTTTTCTCATAATGTATTGTTTTTATCAAAATAATGTACATACGCCAACAATAAAGTATTATTATTTTCAATGGTAGACTCGTCTAATTGCGTGGAAAATGAAGAGTTTTGAAGAATACTTATAAATTTTTTCCTCAACATTAATTGCCATTTCTTACTTAGGGGCAATGTTTTTAAAATTTCAGATATATCTTGATGCATTACTGCTGAGATAAATTCTTTTATAGGAGCAATATTAGTTTTTCCAATCTATTATAGCTTTTACCACTTTTTGCAATTAATTGTGAAGTGCAATGAGAGGCAATTAATTCATCTTCATTCACTGCTTGTTGTTTCATAAATGATGCAATGATTGTTGAATTATTTTGAAATTTTTTATATATTTCCTGAAAATATTCAATGGGCTTGTTCTTATCATTTGGATGCTTTGTAGCAAGATGTTCTCACAATTGACTCGGCTTCATTGCCCCAATTGGATAATGTTTTATAACACGATAAACACATTGGGTGTTGTTTATTTACAACAGATTCTATGAAACCCATCTTTAGATACTGTGGTAAATAGCCATGAGCATATTACTTTTTTTGACACATGGGCTCACAATATTTCATATTTTGTTTGAAGCTGTAGGCACATGCTCACTCTCACAAATCTAACTGCATATTGACCAATGCGGCTGCAAACAAAAGAGACTGCACCATAAATCATCAGCTGTGCATGCTTCTCATGCATTGTTGATTGGGTTTGGGCAGAGGAGGAGATGTGTGAGATATTCTGGGACAAGGTTTTTTTGTTTGTGATTACACTATAGCTCCATTTAGTTTAACTTACATAATGTGAACTAAACTTATGTGCAGGAGATACAAATAGTATATTTTCAGAAATTTAAATTGTTACAGGGAATTTTATGAAAACCTAATGAAAATGTTTTAAAAAAATGCTATGAAATTTTTTTAAAAAGCCAATTAAATTAAAAAAAGAGGGTGATTTAGTATGGGACAAAACCTCTACTGCCCTTCATGAAGGCTGGAATGCCCACTAGTGGACAGTAGGGATCAGGTTGACTACCTCTGCTATAGACTCTGTAAATTTATAGTCAATGCTAAAAATAACTTGGAATCTTATAAGAAGGGCTAAATTAAAATTGGCTATTCCACATTATACTGGATAAACAAATAAAGAAATTTAGCAATAGTCATAAATATAGTAGACCCTGTAATCTTAAACCTTGGATTAATATGCCAAATATTTCCAACATATATTCAAAATTAATGTCAATTCTCTCTAAAAACTTTAACATTGACTTTAAATGCACTATATCCTTCAAAAGACTCATTAACAATTCTAAAGATAAGGTCAGTAATGATGACAAGGCATATTGTTAAAAAAGATAATACTATATGGACAGATAAAATCTTAAACTAGTTTTCAAAAGATTGTAAAATATCTAGAAAGACACTACATGTAAAATGGATGGATGAAATAAGAAAGGGTTATAAGATTATGTGAAAACAGGAGGTTAAAAATAAGAAACATTGAATTAAAGTTGGAGAGACTTTATCCTGCAGTGGATTAATAATGGTTGAAAATGATAATGAATGATGAATATATATTGTAAGAGATGGCTTACAACTAGCCTTCACACTTGACTCAATTTCTTGTTCAGTATTTGAATTCAGACCAAGTGGTAGGCAAATAAAATATCTTATATACTTACTTATACTAATGCAGTATATACATATATAAACATAAATATAGACTAATGTGTTTGAGAAGTTAATTCTTATTATTTTTTGTTAGTGTGAGAAAACAAACAAATTTGCTATATACATGAAATTTATATGCATATAAACTAATCTGTTCATCTATTGGTAGAAATTAATTGTTTTTCTTTTATTCATTTAATATCATTAACTAAAAATACTAATTGATTGACTTATAGAATGGACATAATTTAAGATTAAAATTTATATGAGGTCAAAATTATTGTTAAATGATCGAGTTTGGAATAATGAAAATTAAATAATAATAATAATAATAATAATAATAATAATAATAATAATAATAATAATAATAATAATAATAATAATAATAATAATAATAATAATAATAATAATAATAATAATAATAATAATAATAATAATAATAATAATAATGTTTATAATTTGATTTTTTTTATTAGGTTGTAACAATAGGTTTTTTTAGCAAGCATGTGACAAGAGAGTGTTTCTTATGACTGGGAAAAATCTATAATTGAACCGACAGCAGAGTAGCATTCTTGATTTAAAAAAAGAAAAAATCTGGAATTGAACTGACAGCAGAAAAGTTAAGTTTTTATTTCTTTTAAAAAAAAAGAAAAAAACTTTTTGGCATCTACAAAAACAGTAAAATTTTAACATTTGTAGTTTCTAGATATTATAAAATCTTTATTTTGGATAGAGGAAAATGGAAAAGTTAAACTTTAATTTCTGCAAGATTGAATTCATTATTATAGAAATAATGCAAAGGAAATCTGAAACTACTAAAAATTAACTGTTTTCTTTAAAAGCTATATTTATATATGTTTAAGCCACATTATAAATAATAGTTTATAATAAAGAAAACATTATGATGTATTTGGGGTAAAAATCCAATCCTGTGGGATTTTCCAAAGCTAACTTCAATGTCATTTATGGAATTATGAAATTATAACATTTTTCATCAAGATGTCTGTCTTATAGAATGCTGGTGTACAGCAATCTTCCATGGATTTATATACATTCAGAAGAGATACTTTGTATGTGTTTGTTTTAACCAAGCAGCATGATAGATATAAAGATTAACAGGAATGCTATACATGGAGATTGACATTTATATTTATAAACTCTTAACTGGGGAGGTAAAATGCTTGCTTTACTCAAGATGAATATATTTTATTTTGATTCATGTGATTATATTTTTTCCTTTTGTCATTTTTTTATTTGAAAGTTTGTGTATTGTAATTTTTTTATTGTGTGTTTAAGATTCATTTTTCAAATTCAATCACCTGCAATTTAAAAGTGAAAGCAGTGGATGGATAAATGTCATGTTGATGTAAATTAAAAAAGGAATTCTCTTCAATTAATATGTATTATTTTTTTAATAAAAGTACATTTTCAGATTCCTCTAGAATTCAACATTGATCCATCAAGGTGACCTCACCTCAAGTAAGGTTTTTATATATTTAACCTTGAGGGCAAAGCTTTAGGACAACAAGACTAGATAGATAATCTACTAATAAGTTTTAATAATATTTACTTGTAATTTTGTTCTATTTCTGAATGCACAATTAAACCACTGAGTAAGTGGTCTTTATCGTATGTCATTAATTCTTTTACTAGGACTTTCACACACGTATAGATGGAAGTGGGGCTATATATATATATATATATTAATAAAAAAAGTAGTTATAATTATAATATATTTACTCTAGCCTAAAAATATCATTATAATAATTACATTAATGGAGTAGTTTTAGAATTAGTGGATTCTCATTTTGCTTTTCTTTTTTGTTGTTTTATGTATATATTACTGAATTATATAATATAATTTTGTATATAATATACTTCAAATTATTTTGTTTCTGTTGTACAAAGCCATCAAGATGATAGAAAACCCATTCTTGATAACCGAATATTTATTTATTTTATTATTTTTTGTTTGTAAATATTTACTATATATGTTGTTAATAAATTAAGTTGTTTAAATCAATCTATCTCTGTTTGATCATCACCATCATCACTGTGCAGTTATTTCATTGGATGTTTGATCATCACCATCAGCATTGAGCATTTACAACATTAAAGATTTGATAATGATGATCATCATCATTAGATATTGCTCTTATAAATAATTGATCATCATCAGTATTTTTCTATATCTATGATTATATATAGGCATATTTGGTTTATAATTGAGTAAGTCCATCCCTGAAGAGAGCTGATTGCAAGAACTTCCTGAGTTCAAATTCCGTAATGTAATGGGGCCTAAAAAGAGAGATTAATGAATATGCACTGATCTAAGTTACATTGAAATATTTTAAGTTAATTATAAGTTAGTATATTGAAAGTTGATGTGACTTGTAACTAGGCATTTCACTGTGACATCTTTAGCATCCTATTCAAAGACCTAGGTCTGACAGTAGTGAGATGCGCTCCCTTTGTTATATGCCATTTTTGATTCAGACATCTGATGCACCAAAATGTGTCATTGAATCATGAATTTTGGATATGACTTGTTGTAGGTTGGTCGACCCATTTCATCCAAATCATCCAACTACTTAGCCCTATTCATGTTGTCGTATGGTGTATCCTATGGTTCTGGTATATCTGTCACCATTAACTTTGGGGCAGCAGGTTCCATTATAATATATAATTTATTATTTAATATTATCCTAACAAGAACAATAGAATATGGTCAGAAGTTAAGTAAGTATTTTAGAATTCTTTATAATTTTGTGAAGCAATATTAAAATGATGCTTTTTTAGTGTTGGTAATAAATCTCAGTAAAAAATAGCAAATGACTTTTGAAGCCATATCATGAAGTGATTGCTCAAATCATAATAGTTCTGTCATTATTTATTAAAGATGGAAAAATATGAACTTTTCAATCGTTAAATGTAACGTGATTTAAGTCATCCATTGATTAGTTATTATGCCTGGGATATTATTTCTGCATTGTAGAATCAACATCAAAGCCCTGTGAGTTTGAAATAGGTCTTTATGCATACATTTTTAACTTGTGATGTTCATGGTAGATTGCTTTGTTAGTCACTGAAATGTTTGAAGTTAATTCTATAGGTATTCCACCAGTGTGGCTGATATTTAGTTACAGTTTTTTTTTCAAATAAACATTAATTTCCATTCAGAATTGGTTGAAGTACATTTTCCATTTTTAATAAATGAGTCATCACTCTAAATATTAAAAATTTTGAATCAGATCCTAGTAATTAAACATCGTTAAAATTCAAATAAATCTAACTCTTTATTTCTTAGGTTCTGAAAGATACTCCTCATTACCTTATTCAAATTTTATCTGTAAAAACTATGTTAAATTGTGATGCATTTTCATTTATGTGTCATACAGTTTTATATTTGTTCTGAACTCATAACAATTGCAAAGTAATAGGTACATGCAATATGAGTCAATACCACATATATTAAAATAAAATCACAGAGCAATAAAAGATAAACTTATTTTTACTTGGAACTAGTAAATTAATTACATATACAATAAGCATAAAGATAACAATATTAGATATTAGTTGCACTCCGTAAATTAGTAGTGAATATAAATAACTATATTATATTTTGTTCCAAGCCCTTCTGACATTCAACATGTATAGTCTATAATAACTCACTAGTTTTGTTGATAAACATTGATTAGAACACAATATATATTATTTATTAAACTGCAAGCCTATAATACTTTTCAACATTCACTTTTATATATATGTAGAACACAAATGCTTTTTTATATTATGTATAAATAAAATTTTAAGATATATTTATATAACACAAATGATTTTTTGTATGTCACATTTGCATATATTTTACTAAGTGTGTGTTTATTCATGCATTCACTGAAGCAAAAAGAATAAGAAAAAAATATATACTTTTATTTTTAAAATAAAGTAAACTGAGCATTTTCTTTTTTTCAATATTTTTTTCTCTTAACTTTCCCATTTTCAGTCCAGAAGTCAAGAAATTGAATTTGCATCTTTTGCCCTCTATTGAGAGATTTTACTATTTTTTTTTCAAACTTTAAAATTTACATATTTTTTCTTTTAATATTTTAATTTCAAAAAAAATCTGAAGATGTCAGGCTAATCAGAAAAGGGGCATTTAAAAGTATGATAATCACCACAATGATAAGCATTCATTGCATTCTAGGTGGTCTTGAAAATTGTGATAACTTTGTGATAATACTTCAGGAAAATATTACAAATGATTAAAACTTGATTTTTTTTAAAAGTTTATGATTATTTTTACATAGTAATTGTATGATAATTATTAAAAATATATATTATTATATATTTATTTTCTACAGAAATGTTTTATTTTTAAATATAAAAATATTTTTCTGAGTAATGTTACTATAGAAATTATGGTGACACATAAATTTGATCTGTGAAAATTGCACATTGAGGCAGTCTGTTAGAAAATATAGCAATATCATAAAAAATGCTAAAAAATTTTAAACTTTTAAAGCATAAGTTGATAGATTTATTAGATATTAATAATTATTTATTGAGATTTTAAAAACAAATGTCAAATAAAAAAGATTTTATTCATTTTGCAAATTGACTCTGCTCTTCCCAGCAGTTGAATGATAAAAAATTTAATTGAAATCTAATTTTTAAAGTAATTCTAAAAATCAAATGTGATTTTTTAAAATTTATTTAATTTTTTAACAAAAGTATCTTATCAAATGAGGTCAAATTTATTATATTCTGTGTTAAGTCAAACATTGTAATACAAATTTAGTTTTTTAAAACTTTGCAGTGTTGGATTGTTATAGTAAATCAATATAGCACTAAAAATGCAATAACCGCAAAGCTAAACCTTTGTGGTTATTGAATTTTTAGTGCTACATTGATTTATTATGTTCTGGTAAATAATAATGGTTTAATATGAAAATGAAAGTTGAAAGCTTATAGCAAATGAGAACAAGAAAATCTATCAGAATATGGGAGGGTTAATAGATACATAATGGACTAGGTTCTTCAGCAAAAAATCATGATCTCTTGTATTCTTTTTTTAAAGTTAGTATGATATGTTTTAAAATTTTGAAAAGTTAGGATTATTCCTGGAAAATAATTTATTATGCAAAATGCTCACATCAAATTTAAAAAGAACAATAAAAACAATAAAATGTATATGTTTTCAACATAAACTGAAGACATTTTATTAATATATATTGAACCTGATTGAAATCTGATTCAATTGCGTTATCGAAAAAAAGAAATTTACTAAGCTTTTAAGTTTCATTAAACGTAAGGTTTAAATTTCATTATTATTTAAACAGAATGCGTATGTCAAAATACACACGCATTTATATGTAAAATGGATTTTTTTTTTATGTTTATCGATTTATTTTAGAATAATTCTTATACCGCCTGGTTTTAAATTCATTTGATTTAAAAACAAGCTGGCTAGCTAATTGCATTCCTGTTGCTTTTATTTTAATTATTGTAAACAATTTTAATAGCGGAGATTTGATTTTTATGTTGTTGTTTTTATTTCAATAAACCCTGGGTAGAATTCCTAGATAGATTGAGTGGGAGATTAATATTTTCCCTGCCTAAGGCAAAGAAATTGAACAACAAGGAAAGTGTTTCGTGGGAAATGGAGCATCGTATAAATAGCCCCGAAAATTTGGAGTGTCAGTTAATCCATTTTTGAGAGATAGACAAGTGGTTTTCTCATGTGAAAGTTATAGCAGTGTGGACATTTAAATTTCTTAATTAAAGGACATCAGCTGTTATTAAAGACTTTCGCTTGCAAAAATGAAAAATTCTATACTTGTTATCACCACCCAAATGGCTTGCTAACTCCACAAAAGACGGATCCCTGACTTCCAAGTTTGCTCCAGTAATGCCTTGAACACCTAAAAGAAACTGGAACCTCTTTACATCTATCTTGCTGCTTCAAGAACCTGAAAATGAACTTAAGTAAAAGTGCGCACTCTACGTGAACATTGCTTTCACCGAAAGGTAATTATTTTCGTTTTTATTCTTCCCAGGGTAAATTAGTTCTCATTAAATCTCCACTCAATCTAACCACAAATATGTATTCTTAAATCAATATAGCCCCATATTTAATATTTGCTGTGTTTTCAATATTTTATAGTGTGTCTTAGAATCTTAGTTTTAAGATTCTAATTTGCTTTCCGTTTTGTTTATTGGAGAGTGACGAGTGAGTTTTCTATTTTATGTAAGATTTTTATAAATGCTTTGGCAGTCATGCTTTTAAAATGCTTACTTGTAATTATTTAGTATTTAATAATTAATTAATTTTATACTCTATGTTTGCCCTCTTGCTAAACCTCCAAAAATCTTTGGCTGACGACTTTATTGTCTGATTTTCACCGGTGGAGATTTCGTTCTAAGATCTCTAAAAGTGGAAATTAGAATTATGTTTTTCTTTGTAATTTTATAAGTTGTCAGCAGGAAGATAAAATGTATCCTTTCTTAGATTGCAGGTGAGCGATACTTTCGTTCTGCTAAAGTGTTTACAACTTTTAAAATTTTCGTACTCCGTGCACTCTCCGATAGATTCATTGGTGTATTTATTACGTGTGCTTTAAATTTATCAGAGCGTGTACTCAGAATTTGTTTGTAAGTTTATTTTCTTTTTGTTATTTGCTGGGACAGATGTAACTGTTTTCCTAATCATTTACTTGTCTCTTATTGAGACCATTAATTATTAATTTTAAAGTAATTTTCGCCAATCGTTTGGCTGGGATTCACCAGTTTAATTGTTTCTTCATTTCAATGATATTTTTCGATTGTTCTTGGGGTGGATCAATCGCCGTTATTTTAAATGTAGTAATAGGTGCAGCTCATACCGATATAAGGACATTCAAGGTCTGACCAATTTTTAGATCTTGAACAGCTCTTCGGCGCTGGATTCTTTGATCTATTTCAGGGGCATAGGGTTTAAATATCTGAAGGTGAAGACCAATGTTTAGGTGAATCCTCTGCTGAATGAAATTTGCTTCCTCCCTTTTACATTTGTTTATTAGAAGATCAGTCAGTCTGTCATAGCTTTGCCTTTAGTATGTCTGGTACACGCCCGAGTTAACCTCCATCTCTTGTGTCATAAACTTATATTTAATAATTTATTTTCTTATAATAAAATTTATGAAGTATGTTTAAACTTAATCTGGCTGACGTTTGTCTTTTTGCTTTTGTCTCAATTGTCTAAACAATTTAAGATCTCTTGTTCCTCCCTGGGTCTAGTCTGCACAAACCATCATCATCATCTATTCTGATCACATTAAACAAATTTTCCAGACATGTAGTGATCTGGTGGCGCCCTCTGTTTCAGAATAGATTGAGTATCCGGTATAATATATATATATAATGCTCAGGAGGGAAAAGGCTGCTTGAATATAACATAAACTGAAGACATTTTATTAATATATATATATATAATGCTCAGGAGGGAAAAGAGTGCTTGAATATAAAATTTGTGAATTTTAATGTTTTTTTTTGTTTTTTGGTTTACATTTTTGTTTGTTTACATTTTTTATTGGACAGCAGCTTATAACTGAAGTCATGTAGTTAGATACAGTGAAGTTCATAGCTCTACTGTATAACATATAATATTAGTTATCAACTGCATTTACATTTATCTTTACAAATTTACTCTTAAGACACTCTAAAATCATAATATAAACTCAGATAGAACTGACATTTCCATTTACACTTTCGTGGTAATAAACCGAATATAACATCAAATTGTTCTCATTTCAAATAGCTGCTTTTCCTGATATCTTCTCACCCATTTGATTTTTAAATTATTATACTCTTTTATAGAGTCTTTTCTGTGGAAAATTTAACTTTTAAATGAATGTTTTTCAATCAGTACATTCTCATATTAATTAATTTCTAAAAATATTGAGTCTTATTTTAATATGATAGATAACTGCATTATTTACAATTATTTTTAACTATTTTAATAGAATGCTATTAAATATAAGACACTATACACTAATATTTTTTGTACACCGATCTATACTTTATTTATAAATGCTTTAATTTCTTACTTTTATTTGAGCACCCATATAAATACTTATTTATTAATGCAGACTTTATTTACCACATACTTCCAATACAATGATGATATAATAAATATGTTTGTTCAGGAGACAAATCTCTGTTTATTCCACTCTAGTGCTACCAATTATTGTGAGACTATAATCAATAGGCACTAGATGGTATGCTAATTAAATTTATATCCAGTGTTTTACCATTCATATCTACACATTAATTGATCAGGATTACACTAGGTAAAAATACTGGAGTGGAATAAATAAATTTGCTTCTCTAAAAGCATTGTATAGGTTGATATAATAAATTTTTTGATGAAAAAAAATTTTTAACTCGAAAATATTGATATATGTTAATTTATCAAACAACAGGAAATATTTGTAATAAATAATGGAAGTACATTTAACTCTATTGTTTTATTGAAAATAACGATATCGGATTTATTATTTTGATAGAGATTTAATACTAAATTTTTGATCTAAGTAAAACTGAAGTATTATAACTCGTAGTGGGTACGTTATTTCCTAATAAAATGTTACTTCTTTTGCCTATTTTTTAAAATTATTATTTCTATTAGTTTTTATTTTGTATTAACTTATTTTTTAATATTTGCTTCTCTGGAATAATAAAGTTATTAATTATTTGTTTTGTTTGCAATCGTTTTTTCTTCCAGTTTTATTTGCATTTTAAAACTCGGTTTACTTCATAAATCAAATTTAGTTTTCTTTATATCAATATTAATTTAATGTTTAATTACTCATATCTAATTTTACACCTCATTTTAAAAATATTTAAAGTTTACGTTTGTATAAATAAATAAAAGTAATTCAGTTTAGATTATATATCATTTTAAGATTAACAATTTTATTTTGTATTTGATGACATAATTTAGAAAAAAATGAATGGGAGAAGAGAAACAAGTTTTTATGCTTATGTAATGTTATGTAAATTAATTATTTTTTATCATTTGAAATTGCAAATTTGAATTTGTATTCACACAATACTTACTGAAACATTTTTCATTACAATATGATATAATTCCTTTTAGCAATATATATAATTACATATAAACTTATAGATGCATTAATCTATAAATTAATAAGTTTGAACACAAAATATATTAAATAACTCATAGGATAATACAGATATAACAAATGGTAAAAAGAAGCTATATTCTATTTTATGTGAGAGAGGTATAATGAAAAAAATAACGCATTGTCAACTAGAGTATGGAAGAGGAGGAGAGAGAAAATATGATTTGAGTAACTTTGCTAGTGAATAATTGCGGATATGATTGAGATGAAGGATGCCCTCATAAAAACAAGAAGTTGAAAATATATCATGTATATGTGTACGTATACATTTAATTACCAAATTAACCAATAATAATGCTTAAAAAAGGGTAAATAGTCTTAAATAGTGTACTGCGTGGAAGAAATCTCTTTTGCACCACTGCAAAGAAAAACGGTGAAGAAAATAGTATTATTCATAAAGTGGGCCAATTGTCAGGTGTGGATTTTAGCGATTTTCCTTTTGTATTTCAACTTCTAGCTCAGAATAGCTAATTGATTATAAGTTCGCTATGCGCCATCTAGCTGAAAACAAAATTCTGCATATAAGCATGATAAGTTTCACGATGTACTTTCTGAATATAATTTTTTTTTCGTAAGTCTAATATTGTAATAAATAATAAATTTTTAAACTTTAAACAAGTTTCAATAGTTGAAATTAGTTTAGAAGTTTCATTAATTTTTCTACTATATAAGAGAATTACTACAAAATTAATTAATCTTTTTTCCATCAAGGTTAGAAAACAAAACAAAATTGAAATCTTACAAGCGTGGTGCTTATTAGAAGTTGTTGAATTAAGAAGATTAATAATAATGCGACAAAAACGTCAAATTAGTTCTACTGACTGTCATCAAAAGTTTAAATTCTTTTGATGTAATATTTACTTAATTTTATTTAATGGATTAAAAATTATTTAGTATATTTATTAAATAAATAATATTATTTAATAATAATAGTCGTAAAATAGAATTTCGATAATAACCTTTTGACGTAATTTCAAAATTGAAGCTTGATCCAAGAATTCAAAATGCCCCTTATATGTGTGTTGTTTAATTGATATTAAAAAAAAATTGAATAGAATCAAATTTACTTTTATTCAAAAATACAAGGCAATGGAAATACAAATTTCGTATCAAGTTTCATTGTAATTTTTTCGTTTTTATTACGCCAAATTCTTGTGTGGTAGATCTTAAATTTAATTTGTTAACCTTCTTTTGATCTATTGCTATTTTATTAATTTAAAGTTCGAAAATGATCTATTGATAATTTTAAATTCATGTTTTATATCGTATGAGTTCGTTAAACACGTTATATGTGCAGTGTGTTCTTGTAAAAATAATAATGTAAAAATGCATCTGTGTTAGACTATTGTAAACATGCATCCAGTTAATATAAATTTATATGATCTTTTAAATTTGTTTAATATAATAATTAGAGTTAGAATTTATAGGGAAGAAAAAGTATAATTTAAAAACACACAAATAAAAGCCTTTAGGTTAAAAAAAACCCTCAATAACTCGAAGAGAAAAAAAAATCTAATTAATTAAAACTAGTGTTTTTATGAAACAAGCTAAAATTAGTAAAAAAAAAAAAAAAGCTATGACAGGAAGATTGAGATAATTGCAGAAAATGAGATGAAGACAATTAAAAAATATTAAGCAATTCTGAAAGAAAGCTCATTAATTAATATCATTACAACTGAATTGAGATATTGGGTCATTAAAGGGTTGTTTTGGTTAAATCTTGATTTTTGCAAATCTTTTGATAAAAAACATGTAAATAACATCGAAATGATCTATTCCATAATTAAAAATGTGCCATAAGTTAAATATTTAACTCAATTTCTACTTATCTAGTAATTAATATTTAATGTTAGAGAATTAAATAGTTACATTAACCTATTTTGTTCTGGTAGTATTTTTTTAAATTAATACATGTTTTATTTGAATTCTTTGATGAGGTCATAATTGCATTTTGTATGAGGAGGCAAAAGAGAATTCTAGAGCACTAAATCATTGAGTATAGCTTAATATTAGAAGATAGACAGGGCAATACTCAATGAAAATTACGGTTAAATCCCTAAAGAAATAGTTGAAAGCATATTAACTCATTAATTTGTAAAAAAAAAAAAAACATGGTAGCAATAAAATTGGGAATCAGAGATTTAGTGTTAATAACTCCTTCCTGAGTAGCCTAGTTATACAAAATAAATAGGCAAGTATTTAAAAACAAACAAAACAAAAGGCATTATTACAAAAGTTCCCACATTATTTCTTTTCAGAGATTTTACAATGAGTGAAATGAAGTTTGTGAACATTGAGATTCCAAAAGTTTCTCTAAGTGGAAGTGGTCAAATGGCTAATAAATCACTTTAAACCCAAATTCTTTAAACATACATCAAATAAGTCAGAAAAAATGACCAATGGCTATAGAATGCTTTCTTGACCAATTTCTGTGGGACATGGCTAATGAAAAGCTGTAATTACCAGTTGGTGATTATTACCAAACTTATCATATGTTAAAGCCAAATAGTTCTTTTCTTGCATTTCTCTTATTATTCCCCAACTATAATCCTTTCACTTTTTTACAATTTCTTATATATTTTTTAATATGTGAGATGATTTTCTATTTGTTTTAGTGGGTTATTTCTTTCATTTATTGGACTGCCTTTTCCATACTTTTATGTTTTTTCTGTTTCATGTAATTTTTTCAGTTAATTTGATTAAATTACTTTTTAATTTTGTAGTCATACTTTCCATTTCTTCCTTTATTTGTTTTGTTTCTTCTTAATTTTATATGATACATTTTCAAACATGACTTGGTTTTCTAACTTCACATCTTCTATTTCTTTCTTTATGTCATTTAGCATTTTCTTCATTATTACTTAATTATTTTTTTAAAATGCTTGGAACATTTGTTCATTTTTTCCTACATCCTTTTGATTTTTTTTTCATCTTATTTGCTTTTTGATTATTTTTCTGAATTTTCTCTTCTATCAGTTGCAATTTTTAATTTTTATTAACTAAATTGCTTACTGATTCTGAAGTTTCAGTTTTTTCATCATTATTTGACTTTTTTATTTTGTGGCTGCTTGCATTTTCACTTCTATCTTTGATCTTGTAAATATTTATTTCCTACTGTGATTTTCTTTATTTTTTCATTACTATTTTCTTTAATAGTGTGTTGTTCTTCACACCATTCAAGCATTTTCACTCCTTTCTTTATATTATATCTGCATTTATCTTAAACAAAATACAAGGTTGAGAAACATGATATATTATATAGTTTAATGAAATAATAATCAATAGAACCAATAATCAATAATTAATATAAACACTCATATTAATAGAATTGATGACAGTGATATTTTACACAAATGGAAAGGCTATTTTAACCAATTTTTGAATTATATATTCATTTATTTTTCTGCTTATTTAGATTTATACAAAGATATCCAGCTTAGTGAAGTCAAAACAGCTCTTTGTAATCGTAAAAAGAAAAAGGCTGCAGGATCTGATGGATTACTTGGAGAAGTTTTAAAATATGGTGGTGATATATTAGTTTCAGAAATATTGGAATATTTTTAAAAATACATAGGCTCATGGAGGCATGCTCACTTGACCTTAAAGGTACTTCCATTGTTCCAAAGTTTAAAAACAAAGTGAAATAGATAAGAATGCAATAATTATGCAATATTATTTTTATCTACTCTAACAAAAATACTTTCAAGGGTTTTGTTGAATAGGTTGCTGACAATAATAAATGGATCACTAGCAGAAATTCAACATAGTTTTAGAAAACAAGAAGCACTATAGATGTGATTTTGTTGCCTAGAAAATCATGAAAAGTATCAAAAATAAAAGAATAATTTGTGTATTGCTTTTATTGATTTTTTCAAGGCATTTGCCTCAATTAATTTAGCAGATCTGTGGCACTTTTTGAAATTAATTGGTGGTACTGCAAAGTTTATTTGCATAATATAACTTCTACATAATGGAATAAGAGAAAATGTTAATATTACAGGTAAAAGATATGAGACATTTGAAATAAAAATACGATGTTAAAACAATGATACATATCACATGGTCACCATACTGTATGGAGACTTTTGCCTGTTTAATAACAGTTGTAAGCAAGCAGAAGAAATGGTGATCATGTGATGTTTACCGTCTTAAAACAATCCTGCCTAATAGGATAGTGGTGGCTATGGTTATTAAAAACCAAAGACACTAAAATGTATAAGTACTGAATTGAGTTCACACCTATATGACTATATAAGCTAATGAGCTTGGATTGAAATATTAATGTGATTTCAATTTAAGATGCATAGTTTTATAGTTAAGTAGAGATAAAACGTTGCTGCTGAAGGGTTGCATTAAATTTTAAGATCTAGGTGCAGTGCTCTCAGATCCAAGGCTTCTCACTGATAAAGGCCACAAGCCAGAAAGTAGTCTGGGGATATTGGATGAGTCAGCACTAGATGGAGATTTTATGCATAAGCATTCTGGCATACATTGATTGCTCTGGCTTGCATTGAGTGGCAATACTGTTTGGAGAATTTTGCCTGTTTAAGGATATATACTTGAACCAACAATGTTTTCAATTTTTATGACAATACTCCTTGAAACTGTTTATAGGTGGCTTGATAAATCAAGAACCAAATGCAATACAGATTTAATAATATAATTTGAAATAATTAAAAACAAAAGCTTGATTTACAGTATGTTGATAATTGTGCTATCTCTGCCAATTCAAAACATGATGTATGGAATGCACTTTTCATTTTGAATGCATCATATAAAGATTTTAATTTAGCTATTGTTTGAAGAAAAATTCTCAGCTACTTTTAACTTAGGTGATTATTAACTTGAGAAGTAAACCAACTTAAATATTTGATAATTTTATAAATAGAATGGTAGATTTACATATTGAAGTACAGCCAGATTCCAATATGCTTCTGGTGACTTTAACAGGTTAAAAGATAATATTTTATCATACTGAAACAACTACTTCAATTAAGTTAGCTGTATATAGAACTGTTGTTTTACTTCATTTATTGTATAGAAAAGAGACTTGGGCATTCTATTGACATAAAGAAATTAGAAAAATTCCATTTACAGAAGCTTTATAAAAAAGTAAAAGATCATGGAAAAAACACAAAAATAATCAATATATTCTTCAACTTGCTGGATCTGACTCTGTGGAGTCTACTATTCTTTGTTGGAGTGCACATGTAAAAGAAATGAATAAATATGACTTCCTAAAAATATTTTTTAATGAAATTGTCCATGATTTGAATGGCAGAGACAGACCCCATTTATATTAAAAACATATCAAAGATATTTTATTTAAAAAAAGAGTAATGTTCATTGTTCTTATTGAAAAAATATAGTTGGGAATAAAATATGCTGAAGTGCTACACTTAGACATGGTATTGAAATATTCCAGAAAAAAAATTTGGCAGTAAAAGTTGAAAAATATCAAATAAACACAATACGTTCTGTATATGAACACACAACTAACATGTTCTATATGTAGATGTAATTGTAATTCACAGATTGATTTATATAGTTATTACAAAACTTAAAAATATTCATTGGATGATAATAATAATAATAATAAGTAATAATTTATAAAAAAATACTATGTCAATAAAAATACAAATAACTATTTATGACTTTTTTTAAGATTAATTCTCCCATATTGTAAAAACTTCATTGTTCTCCCTGTTGACATTTTTTTGTGATTTTTCAACCATTAGTTTATATCAGAATTCAATAAATCAGACTTCATTTGATAAAAGTATATGTTTATAAATAAAAAATATTCTAAAAAATCATATTTGAACTTTTCAAATATTGTAAAAATAATCATCAATGGAGAACAAAGGATGGAAAATATCATATAACAGTCTGCAAGAAAATTCTTCAGAAAATGAATGAAATTTTTTTCATTTTGACTCTATTTTGAAATCCTGCTTTAAAATATCAGACTTGTTTTATAATTTTTAGAATTTCTCAAAAAAAATCTTAACACAGTGTTAGTAATGATATATTGGTGATCAGTTTCATAAAGTGGGGTGACCAGAAAACTTTCATTTTTTATTAACATTATACTAGAAGTTATTACCTTTTATTTCTAAAAATAAAACATATATGTATAAAATAAAAGTGTAATAATGTAAATCTTGGATTTTTAATAATCATTACATAATTATTGTGCAAAAATAATCATGTATCTTAAATAAACTATGCAAAATATCAATCTTTTTCCTATTCCAAAATCTTCTCAAAGTAATATCACAAATGCTTTTGAGGTCAAAGAATAAAGAAGGAAGCCATCAAGCATATGAAAGCAGGACTAAAATATGTTTATTTCACTTTTTATTATTATACTAGTCTCTTTAGAATTTTTAAAATTAAAAAAATCAATATTCAAAAGTATACTAATTTTGTTTTCTTTTCTCTAAAAAAATAGCAAAACATCTCAATAGATGGTGTACAAGTGCTATTTAAGGGAGTACAACAATATATGCAGAGTTAAATAAAGATAACATGTTGAGTATTTTGTTTTGAAGACAATTCATGGGCTTTTTATTTTTTTCTAATTTTTCTTTTGGTTATATTTTTTTACCAAAAAAAAAATCACATTAAATCTTTATAATTAAAATAAATTTCAATAAAAGCCTAAATTCAAAATATGAAAGTAATTTTAAAATTGCAATAAACAGTAATAAACAGTATAAAGTAATCAAATTAATAAATTTCCTTTGTCTATAGGATAAAAAAATATTTTATGGAAAAAATCCCATTCTTAATAAAAATTTAATGTTTGAGTTTAATTTCATTAAAAACATATATATAAGTAAAAAATAATCTTAGAATTATTAATTTTTTCATGGTAAATTCTATTTATCTTGGAATGACACTAGCATTTAATTTAAGAAAAGACGATTCATTGGATGACATTTTAGTGATGTATGTGCTGGGATAATCGTGTAGTAAAAGGTTTCTAATTATAGATAAAGTTTATATAATTAATTTTCATTTTTATTAATAGGTGGTAAGAATTATCGGTAAAATATAAAGCGTTATAGTTCAAAGGTTAAATGAAAGAATTGAATTTTCTCAAAATAGCAGCACTTGTTTACATTTTACTATTTAAGAAAAAAATAATTGTAGAGATAATTTGATTTTATGTTGCTTTTCTATCATGTAAAAGATTTTGTTTATTAATTAAAAAAAAATATTCATGTTTATAATTGTATGGTGTTTTATATTGGTGGGAAAGAAAAACAGGTACTAGTTAATTAGCCACTGTATATCACTTGGTAACACTGTGTTTGTGCAAAAACGTATTAATACAATGTTTCTGTCCCCCCCCCCCCTTTCCAAATTTATGTTATTCTTATCGTTCTAAATTAAACGTTTAACTGAAAGTAAAAAAAAAAAACACTTTTTATTTTATTTCCAAATTTACGTTATTGTTCTAATAATAAATTTAGCATTTAAACAAAATTAAAAAGCAAACAAAAATACTTCATTAAAAAAGTAATCAGCCCGATTTTGTTTTTTACACCAATGAAAAGTCAAAATACAAAACCAAAGACTTTTCTTTTTATTTCCAAATTTATGTTATTCTAAACAAAATTAAATAAAAAACCCAAAAAAAATAATTGAAAAAGTAATTAGCCAATCAATTTTGTATTTTATCAGCTGACTTTTATGTAATACAAGTGGGACAAAAAAGAATTAGGATTGATTTACAAGTGGGACAAAAAAGGACTAAGATTGATTGTGTTTTGAAGAAATCCCAACAACAAACGTTGATTCCAACAACAACAACCATAACAACTATATTTCCAAATTTACAAATATGTTATTCTTGTAATAATAAATTAAATGTTTAAACAAAATTAAAAAACAAACAGAAACACTTCGTTAAAAAAGTAATCAGCCTGACTTTGTTTTTTGGATGCCGATCAAAAGTCAAAAACAAAAACAAACACTTTTCTTTTTATTTTCACATTTACATTATTCTAAACAAAATTAAATAACAAACCCAAAAAATTCACATCACCTGACTTTCTTTTTAAATATGTGATACAAGTGAGACAAAGAAGAATTTGGATTGATTGTTTCAAAGAAATCACTCAACAATAACAACTTTATTTCCAAAACAACAACTTCTCAATAACACAACTTTTAATAACACTAAAATTTCTTCTGGAAGTGAGTCATTTGTCAGTAGTACATGAGCTACAATACTATGAGGAAGGGTAGCCTCAAATTTAAATGTTCGCTATTGTCTTCAGCCATTTTATTTATCTCATCGAGAATGTAAAATTTCATGTGAATCCACCACATTGTGCTTTGCAAAAAAACTTTCCAAATTTCTACCAGTTTCCAAAATGTGCAGGGAAGCACACTGACAGGGTGATAATTATCACTATGGAATACTACCCAGGGTATGAGATAATGATTTTGAAAACAGATTTCAAGTGTTCTGTGAAATTGAACAACAGACACCTTCATATCAAATGGTAGATAACTGCCACTACTGAACATATGCATAAAGCATGGCCACACATAGATAGGTGTATGATTTCTGTGCATTTGCATAGAGAACAACATCATTGTGTGGCCCATAAATGGCTATTATGAAGGTAGTGTTGTAGTCGATGTAGGTTCGGCTGCATAAATGGCATATTTCTATGTTTTTGCTTTAATATGAAAAAATATAAGCATTGCTTTTTAAAATTTCTTTCAATAAATTTTTGATTTTTAGTAATAAATGTAATAAATTGGTCATATTTGGCTAAAAGTATTCAAACTGAAGGTCATATATATGGAAATTAAATTTTGCAAAGGTGACCTTTCTTTAATTATGAACCACATAAAAGTTAAAAATAATCTTTTCAAATTAAAATATTAATAAAAATAATCATTATTGACAAAGACATTTTTGTATAATGTCATATATATATAATTTTCTCCTAAAAGTCAAATTCATTCAAACAAAACTATATGTGAAGATTTAATACTTAAAAAGAACTCGTAAACAAATAAAAAATAAACATATTGTTCTGTCAATATAAATTCAAAAAAGTTGTGCAAATACCAAAATATATTTTTTCCTGGATAAGTGGGATTATTTTTTTCTAAGAATAAAATACTTTTTTTTCTTCATATCCTGATTGCTGCTAACATCTGATTTTGATTAAAACCAACTGTTAAACAATTTTCAATTATGATACTCTTTAAAAACATTTTCATTGAAAGATTTTAATTATGTAGATTTGGATTATAATGTAAATTGTTATTTCAATGGGAATCCCCATAATTCTATAGTATCAGGTTAATAAAGTAAATTTCTTTTAACCTTTACTGTGGCAATTTCAGTTAGAAATCATAATTTTACATTTTGCACCCATTTCTCAGTCATTTTTGATAATATTTCCTTCATTTTATACTCATTTTGTTGTAAAAAGTGAGCTTAATATATATTTCTATTTTATTTTTTTGAAAAAATTTGCAGGTGGCAATATTTTAGCAAAATAATTGAATTTTGGTTGCCATATATAGTATTACAAAAAGTAAAATGTCCATTCTTTTATTTTATATGGTGCTTGAAAGAGCTAACTGTCAATCTTCACCATTGTTCAATAAGAGTTTTTTTTTCATATGTCAAATGCATTAACCGGAAGCAAACCCAGATAGCTGCCTGGAAGGCAGCTATGCTAACCACTAGGCCACCAATGCTTGACTTGTTCAATAAGAGTTTCTAACTGTTAATGTCAAAAACCACACACAATATGTTTCACTCTTTAGTAATATATTTTGATTATAAAAAATATATTTTTCATAATTATTTACATTTGTAATTAATTTTTTATAGTTTATTGATTAATTAAATTCAAAAAATATATAATTTTTAGAAAAGAAAAAAAGAGAAATGAATGTTTGTCTGCTGTTTATAAATCAATGACATTCTGTGATGGCAAATAGAAAACTATTTTACATAATTATTTGCATATTTATAATTATTTTTCACAACATTTTGGGTAATAATAAGGTTATAATTATACTTTTTAAATATTTAATTATAGAAGAAGAAACAAATAATCAGTGATTCTATTTCTAAATAAAGAAAAATCAATGGCGACTACACATTGTAATTGGTTGAAAAATAATTCTTTTGTTTTACTGCAGGCAATTTTTGGCAATATTTCTTACATTTTTATATAATTTAGATTTTTTATTGTTATATTTGAAAGCAAAGTAATTCAATTTTTAGAAGCTAAATTAAAACAATTCTGATTATTTTACATTAATATTTTTTATAAATAAAAACAATTCAGTTTTACTCACTCTGATAAATAAGATCAATAAATGTTTAGCCCAATCTGACCAATAAGAAAAGTAGGATTCATAGAAATTAAATCAAATATTGAACTTATACGTGCACATATATATGTAATTGCAGGAATACTTAACATACAAAGATGAATAACAAGAAAATATAAAAATTTTGATGTAATTGCTGGATGTTAAATATTTAGATGAACATATAGTGATAAATATTATTAAAGAAGATTTAATTGAGTAATTTGAAATTTTTTTCCACAAATATCCAAATGTTACAGATGGGTTTATGTTCAATGTTCTAGAATTTGTTAATGTTCTATTTTTACATTGCTTAATTATATGCTAATATGAATTTAATTTTTTTCCAGTGCAAATAACAGATACTTCATGACTTTAGTTAATGAAGTTCCAAGGATCTCTTTTCTGTTATAATCTGGTTAATTCTCAGCAAAATCATGATCATGATAAGATAAATATTCTTCCAGGAATACATGAGTAATTTGTCAACATCCTTTGGTTTTTCTAGCAGAGCATTGTTTTTATATAATGATTAATTTAGAGTATAGAGCAGATTATCTTAACAACAGTAATTTGATAATTAACTGAAATAACAAATTGTAACTAAAATACTTTTTTTTAGCTTTTATAAATTCACATGAAAAACACATTTTTTATGTTGTAAACCAGAAGTGGGGAATCCTTTTTTTGTCAAGAGCCCTTTGGATATTTATAATCTTATTTGAAGGCCACACAAAATTATCCATTTAAAAATTAGCTTACCTGTAATCTATCAAAAATTTAATTAATTTACTTCTAATCATTAAGTGTGGGCAATCTTTTCAATTGGCAGGCCAAATTCAATTCTTCTCTTTTAAACAAGGACGATCATTTTTTTATTAATTAAAAATAAAATAACATCATTTTTATTAATGATTGTTCCACATTTAATGACAATTTTTCCAATTCACTTTGAACTTATTTTCTGGCATATATTTTCAAATTTCTTTTTATGTTCTAGACAGGTTAATTCTACAGCAGTTAGGATGCAGTCTTTTATAAACTTCTCTTCAAAAAATAATTTTGAAATTTCTATTGTTTTTTTTAAATAATTTGCTCTCACAGAATACTTTACATTTTTTTCAGATGCATGATTTTCTGTGGTAATCTTAATAAAAAAAATTACATGTGAAATAATAATAAAATGAAGTAAATTTTGAGTTTTATTTTTGCTAGTTATATGTTCATTTGTGAAAATCACTGTAACAAATAAAATTCTCTCAGCAGGATAGGTTAAATCTGTAATCAGATAATACACACAATATAGATAATTTGTTGGAATATTGCATCTCTGATAGAATGAACTAGAACTACTATAAAGGTTGGAGAGAGAAAAAGATAGTTGAGAAAATAAATATTTTATTTTATTTAACTCTTAATTCAATATTTACACTGTACTAGGTGCATGTTTAAATAGAAGTTTTATACAGATCCATTTTATATCCATTTGTGAAAATGTCTGGTGGTCAGATTGAGAGCTTTCAAGGACCAGTCTTGGCCTACAGAGTAAAGGTTTCCCACCTCTGTTGTAAACAAATACCTTTTGCTATAAATATTTTTTCAATAGTTTTGTTTTTCAAACTTCTTAATTTTATAATCTGCCTCTTATTGTTTCCACAAAACTGTTTACATATTATAAATAGTGAGGATTGCCAATTCCTCTACAAGCTTTATGATAAATGCTTAGCCAGAGCCAGCACTTAAAATATCTCTGTCAGAAACCCCTCCCCAAACCCCTGACCATGGTTTCGTGCTTTGGCACTCCTCAGAGAGGTGTCAGGGTAGGTTCAGACACTAGATCTAAAAATACCAACCCAAAGCCAAGCACTTAGCTAAAAGTTATCTATTGAGAGGAAAATCTGAAATTTTCAGACATGTACATGTCTTCAAACCCAGCTATCCAACTCAAATAGCTATATGGGGCTGATAGATCTTCAGCCATGCCATATAGTAGTAGTCATAGCAATATAAAATTGCATAAGACTTTTTGGCAGAGACTATAAATAGTCAAAATAAAAGTCATAGATCAATTCATAGATCACATGACCCTATCTCTTAAGCTTGTAAGTTATAAATAGTGAGGATTGCCAATTCCTCTACAAGCTTTATGATAAATGCTTAGCCAGAGCCAGCACTTAAAATATCTCTGTCAGAAACCCCTCCCCAAACCCCTGACCATGGTTTCGTGCTTTGGCACTCCTCAGAGAGGTGTCAGGGTAGGTTCAGACACTAGATCTAAAAATACCAACCCAAAGCCAAGCACTTAGCTAAAAGTTATCTATTGAGAGGAAAATCTGAAATTTTCAGACATGTACATGTCTTCAAACCCAGCTATCCAACTCAAATAGCTATATGGGGCTGATAGATCTTCAGCCATGCCATATAGTAGTAGTCATAGCAATATAAAATTGCATAAGACTTTTTGGCAGAGACTATAAATAGTCAAAATAAAAGTCATAGATCAATTCATAGATCACATGACCCTATCTCTTAAGCTTGTAAGTTATAAATAGTGAGGATTGCCAATTCCTCTACAAGCTTTATGATAAATGCTTAGCCAGAGCCAGCACTTAAAATATCTCTGTCAGAAACCCCTCCCCAAACCCCTGACCATGGTTTCGTGCTTTGGCACTCCTCAGAGAGGTGTCAGGGTAGGTTCAGACACTAGATCTAAAAATACCAACCCAAAGCCAAGCACTTAGCTAAAAGTTATCTATTGAGAGGAAAATCTGAAATTTTCAGACATGTACATGTCTTCAAACCCAGCTATCCAACTCAAATAGCTATATGGGGCTGATAGATCTTCAGCCATGCCATATAGTAGTAGTCATAGCAATATAAAATTGCATAAGACTTTTTGGCAGAGACTATAAATAGTCAAAATAAAAGTCATAGATCAATTCATAGATCACATGACCCTATCTCTTAAGCTTGTAAGTTATAAACAGTGAGGATTGCCAATTCCTCTACAAGCTTTATGATAAATGCTTAGCCAGAGCCAGCACTTAAAATATCTCTGTCAGAAACCCCTCCCCAAACCCCTGACCATGGTTTCGTGCTTTGGCACTCCTCAGAGAGGTGTCAGGGTAGGTTCAGACACTAGATCTAAAAATACCAACCCAAAGCCAAGCACTTAGCTAAAAGTTATCTATTGAGAGGAAAATCTGAAATTTTCAGACATGTACATGTCTTCAAACCCAGCTATCCAACTCAAATAGCTATATGGGGCTGATAGATCTTCAGCCATGCCATATAGTAGTAGTCATAGCAATATAAAATTGCATAAGACTTTTTGGCAGAGACTATAAATAGTCAAAATAAAAGTCATAGATCAATTCATAGATCACATGACCCTATCTCTTAAGCTTGTAAGTTATAAATAGTGAGGATTGCCAATTCCTCTACAAGCTTTATGATAAATGCTTAGCCAGAGCCAGCACTTAAAATATCTCTGTCAGAAACCCCTCCCCAAACCCCTGACCATGGTTTCGTGCTTTGGCACTCCTCAGAGAGGTGTCAGGGTAGGTTCAGACACTAGATCTAAAAATACCAACCCAAAGCCAAGCACTTAGCTAAAAGTTATCTATTGAGAGGAAAATCTGAAATTTTCAGACATGTACATGTCTTCAAACCCAGCTATCCAACTCAAATAGCTATATGGGGCTGATAGATCTTCAGCCATGCCATATAGTAGTAGTCATAGCAATATAAAATTGCATAAGACTTTTTGGCAGAGACTATAAATAGTCAAAATAAAAGTCATAGATCAATTCATAGATCACATGACCCTATCTCTTAAGCTTGTAAGTTATAAACAGTGAGGATTGCCAATTCCTCTACAAGCTTTATGATAAATGCTTAGCCAGAGCCAGCACTTAAAATATCTCTGTCAGAAACCCCTCCCCAAACCCCCTGACCATGGTTTCGTGCTTTGGCACTCCTCAGAGAGGTGTCAGGGTAGGTTCAGACACTAGATCTAAAAATACCCATCCAAGCACTTAGCTAAAAGTTATCTATTGAGAGGAAAATCTGAAATTTTCAGACATGTACATGTCTTCAAACCCAGCTATCCAACTCAAATAGCTATATGGGGCTGATAGATCTTCAGCCATGCCATATAGTAGTAGTCATAGCAATATAAAATTGCATAAGACTTTTTGGCAGAGACTATAAATAGTCAAAATAAAAGTCATAGATCAATTCATAGATCACATGACCCTATCTCTTAAGCTTGTAAGTTATAAACAGTGAGGATTGCCAATTCCTCTACAAGCTTTATGATAAATGCTTAGCCAGAGCCAGCACTTAAAATATCTCTGTCAGGAACCCTCCCCAAACCCCTGACCATGGTTTCGTGCTTTGGCACTCCTCAGAGAGGTGTCAGGGTAGGTTCAGACACTAGATCTAAAAATACCAACCCAAAGCCAAGCACTTAGCTAAAAGTTATCTATTGAGAGGAAAATCTGAAATTTTCAGACATGTACATGTCTTCAAACCCAGCTATCCAACTCAAATAGCTATATGGGGCTGATAGATCTTCAGCCATGCCATATAGTAGTAGTCATAGCAATATAAAATTGCATAAGACTTTTTGGCAGAGACTATAAATAGTCAAAATAAAAGTCATAGATCAATTCATAGATCACATGACCCTATCTCTTAAGCTTGTAAGTTATAAATAGTGAGGATTGCCAATTCCTCTACAAGCTTTATGATAAATGCTTAGCCAGAGCCAGCACTTAAAATATCTCTGTCAGAAACCCCTCCCCAAACCCCTGACCATGGTTTCGTGCTTTGGCACTCCTCAGAGAGGTGTCAGGGTAGGTTCAGACACTAGATCTAAAAATACCAACCCAAAGCCAAGCACTTAGCTAAAAGTTATCTATTGAGAGGAAAATCTGAAATTTTCAGACATGTACATGTCTTCAAACCCAGCTATCCAACTCAACCTACCCTGACACCTCTCTGAGGAGTGCCAAAGCACGAAACCATGGTCAGGGGTTTGGGGAGGGGTTTCTGACAGAGATATTTTAAGTGCTGGCTCTGGCTAAGCATTTATCATAAAGCTTGTAGAGGAATTGGCAATCCTCACTATTTATAACTTACAAGCTTAAGAGATAGGGTCATGTGATCTATGAATTGATCTATGACTTTTATTTTGACTATTTATAGTCTCTGCCAAAAAGTCTTATGCAATTTTATATTGCTATGACTACTACTATATGGCATGGCTGAAGATCTATCAGCCCCATATAGCTATTTGAGTTGGATAGCTGGGTTTGAAGACATGTACATGTCTGAAAATTTCAGATTTTCCTCTCAATAGATAACTTTTAGCTAAGTGCTTGGCTTTGGGTTGGTATTTTTAGATCTAGTGTCTGAACCTACCCTGACACCTCTCTGAGGAGTGCCAAAGCACGAAACCATGGTCAGGGGTTTGGGGAGGGGTTTCTGACAGAGATATTTTAAGTGCTGGCTCTGGCTAAGCATTTATCATAAAGCTTGTAGAGGAATTGGCAATCCTCACTATTTATAACTTACAAGCTTAAGAGATAGGGTCATGTGATCTATGAATTGATCTATGACTTTTATTTTGACTATTTATAGTCTCTGCCAAAAAGTCTTATGCAATTTTATATTGCTATGACTACTACTATATGGCATGGCTGAAGATCTATCAGCCCCATATAGCTATTTGAGTTGGATAGCTGGGTTTGAAGACATGTACATGTCTGAAAATTTCAGATTTTCCTCTCAATAGATAACTTTTAGCTAAGTGCTTGGCTTTGGGTTGGTATTTTTAGATCTAGTGTCTGAACCTACCCTGACACCTCTCTGAGGAGTGCCAAAGCACGAAACCATGGTCAGGGGTTTGGGGAGGGGTTTCTGACAGAGATATTTTAAGTGCTGGCTCTGGCTAAGCATTTATCATAAAGCTTGTAGAGGAATTGGCAATCCTCACTGTTTATAACTTACAAGCTTAAGAGATAGGGTCATGTGATCTATGAATTGATCTATGACTTTTATTTTGACTATTTATAGTCTCTGCCAAAAAGTCTTATGCAATTTTATATTGCTATGACTACTACTATATGGCATGGCTGAAGATCTATCAGCCCCATATAGCTATTTGAGTTGGATAGCTGGGTTTGAAGACATGTACATGTCTGAAAATTTCAGATTTTCCTCTCAATAGATAACTTTTAGCTAAGTGCTTGGCTTTGGGTTGGTATTTTTAGATCTAGTGTCTGAACCTACCCTGACACCTCTCTGAGGAGTGCCAAAGCACGAAACCATGGTCAGGGGTTTGGGGAGGGGTTTCTGACAGAGATATTTTAAGTGCTGGCTCTGGCTAAGCATTTATCATAAAGCTTGTAGAGGAATTGGCAATCCTCACTGTTTATAACTTACAAGCTTAAGAGATAGGGTCATGTGATCTATGAATTGATCTATGACTTTTATTTTGACTATTTATAGTCTCTGCCAAAAAGTCTTATGCAATTTTATATTGCTATGACTACTACTATATGGCATGGCTGAAGATCTATCAGCCCCATATAGCTATTTGAGTTGGATAGCTGGGTTTGAAGACATGTACATGTCTGAAAATTTCAGATTTTCCTCTCAATAGATAACTTTTAGCTAAGTGCTTGGCTTTGGGTTGGTATTTTTAGATCTAGTGTCTGAACCTACCCTGACACCTCTCTGAGGAGTGCCAAAGCACGAAACCATGGTCAGGGGTTTGGGGAGGGGTTTCTGACAGAGATATTTTAAGTGCTGGCTCTGGCTAAGCATTTATCATAAAGCTTGTAGAGGAATTGGCAATCCTCACTGTTTATAACTTACAAGCTTAAGAGATAGGGTCATGTGATCTATGAATTGATCTATGACTTTTATTTTGACTATTTATAGTCTCTGCCAAAAAGTCTTATGCAATTTTATATTGCTATGACTACTACTATATGGCATGGCTGAAGATCTATCAGCCCCATATAGCTATTTGAGTTGGATAGCTGGGTTTGAAGACATGTACATGTCTGAAAATTTCAGATTTTCCTCTCAATAGATAACTTTTAGCTAAGTGCTTGGCTTTGGGTTGGTATTTTTAGATCTAGTGTCTGAACCTACCCTGACACCTCTCTGAGGAGTGCCAAAGCACGAAACCATGGTCAGGGGTTTGGGGAGGGGTTTCTGACAGAGATATTTTAAGTGCTGGCTCTGGCTAAGCATTTATCATAAAGCTTGTAGAGGAATTGGCAATCCTCACTATTTATAACTTACAAGCTTAAGAGATAGGGTCATGTGATCTATGAATTGATCTATGACTTTTATTTTGACTGTTTACATATTATTTTGTTTGAATTAAAATAGCTTAAAATTAAAAAAAAAAACCAATTTACTTTCTTTTGCAGGTTAAAATTATTTTCATATAATATTTAAAGAAATATATCTGATACAAAGTTTTTAAAATAAACAAATTTATTTATGTTTATCGATCTTTTGAATTTACTACCTTAATCAGAATTCTCTTTTAAACATATTTAAAGAGATGTCAGCTCTAGGAATCATATTTAATATATTTCTATTATGACTGAAATACTATATAAATAATTGTCCAATCACTCTGCAGTGTACATGCTTTTCAGAAATGATGTATTTTTTTCAGCTACCTTGGAGACTTCTTAATAATCCCCAGAAATATAGCTACCACTTGACTTATGATGATTGACTTAGGGTCAAAGCCTGAATATTTACTGTTATGATTACTTATTGTAAATTAACATCTTACAATGTGGCTATACACTAATCAAGGCAGAATCAGAGATTCATATTATTAAAAACATTAATTAAGAAATTTATCATATAAACATATAATAAATAGAATAACACAACTTTGAAAGAAATGTAAATATAATAAAAGAGATGTTAAATCCAATTATCATGTATAATACATTTTAAACAAGGAAAAACTCTCCATACAGTAGTGCCACCCTGTACCAACCAGAGTAATTAATGGATGCCAGAAGGCTTGTGCATAAAATCCATATCTAGTGCCTACTCATCCAATATCCCCAAACTAGTTTCTGGCTTGTGGCCATTGTCAGTGAGGAGCCTTGGATCTGAGAGCACTGCACCTAGATCTTAGGATCTAATGCAACCCTCCAGCAGCTACCTTTTATCTCTTCTTGACTACAAAACTATGAGAATGAAATTGAAAACACAATAATATTTTCAATCTAAGCTCAATAGCTTATATAGTCATATGGGGCTGAACTCAGTTCAGCACCCATACATTTTGGTGTCTCTGGCTCTTTAACAACCGTAGCCACCACCATCCTATTAGGCAGGATTGATAGTAAACCACTAAACATCACATGATCACCATCTCTTATACTAGTACATAATTGTTATTAAACAAGGCAAAACTCTCCATACATATGACTATATAAGCTATTGAGCTTAGATTGAAAATATTATTGTGTTTTCAATTTTTTCTCATAGTTTTGTAGTTAAGAAAAGATAAAAGGTGACTGCTGGAGGGTTGCACTAGATCTTAAGATCTAGATGCCGTGCTCTCATATCCAAGGCTCCTCACTGATGAAGGCCACAATCCAAAAATTAGTCTGGGGATATTAGATGAGTAGGCACTAGATAGGTATTTTATGCACAAGCCTTCTGGCATCCATTGATTACTCTGGTTGGTACAGGGTGGCACTACTGTATGGAGAGTTTTGTCTTGTTTAATAACAATTATGTGCTAGTATAAGAGATGGTGATGATGTGATGTTTAGTGGTATAATACGTTTTTTTAATTATGGTTGTGACATTATTTGACAAATTTCTCAGTAGTATGTATGGTTTCAGGAATAGCTCTCTTCTTCAGTCATCTTGAATTACTAATTTATATTTTGATGCTAAATCATCATCATTGTTAAGTTGAACAGCATGGTGAAGATTGTTGGCAATACTTCAAGTTAGCTGAAAAGGCAAGTTAATTCCTGAAATGCATGTATTCAGCAGAGCAATTTACCAATTCTTTTCTAAATAGTATAGCAACTGTACTAAAAAAATGTATTTAACATAATGATTGGAACTGACATCTTTCTAAATCTATTTTAAAGTATATTAATCTATTTATTTTTTCTTTAACTATTTTTCCATTCTTTTTAAACTATATCCATGTGCATAATTGAAGAGTCAGAATATGTGTGTATAATTTTATAAAATTTAGTATTTTGACAATATAAAAATATAATAAGTCTCTCAGATGTTAATAATTCTTTTTAAAATCAATTTCAGATTTCGGTTGCTGTATTTTAAGATAACCTTAAATGAAAAAGATGCTGTTTTCTTCATTTAATCTTTTCAGACTTCTCTTATTACATTTTACAAACGTAATAAGAAAAAAAAGACATTTAGCAAATAAATACGGTACTCACAAATTGTTAAATTTAGAAATTAATACTGTGAAAAGGAAATAATCTAGTCTTATAAGTGCGAACTATATTAAATGCATTTTGATTAATTTTATTTAAATAGATCACTAATAAACACTATAAAGAAGTCCAAATCATTAAGAATAATAGTTTTTCAACACTTGACATCATTTTACTACAATTCTATTACAGAATTTTACACAATTTTAAATATTTATAGCAAATATATTGAGCTTTGGTATTTTGAATATATCTACGCAACTAAAGCACAGAGATATTTAGTGCAATAATATAATGATAGACTATGGAGCCCAAAGTCCATGAACCATGGCTCCAACTGTTACTTTCACTGATAAAACGTTTTATAAATTCAAGAGCAATAAATCATTTGATTATTTTCATTTATTAACTAATGAAGCTTTTTACTATTAAGTTGTAATGGTATACACAAAGACCATTCATGTATAGTAAAACTAATAATGTATAAAAATATAGATCTATTCTGCAACAGGTAGAAACTATCAATTGCAGTTTTTTTAAAATAAAAAAATATGGTCATCTTCTTGAGAATCGATCTAGATGGGATTTTATTTTAATTTTCTCAACTAGAAATGGATTCAAAATGTTTTGCTCCAGAATGTACCATTCTTCCACTGTTCTCTCACCAGGCTATGGCATAAAAATATCATAAAAGAAAGAACTTAAAATATGCAATGTTATCTATGTATTAGAATCATTCAGCAATTTTCCAAAATGAGATTAATCATTATGTTTAAATTCATAACTTATTTGAGGAGAAATTTACAGGAATATTATGAATGTATATTTTAATGTTGTAATGTTGTTTACATCATGTAGAAATGTGCTGAATTTCCATAAAGTGTGTTTAAATATATGTGATGAATCTCAATGTGATCATTCCATGATTATCACTTCAGAGTTACAGTTCTTTTGTAGAAAGGTTTTTTTAATGATGCAATACTGAAATGAAAGCCTTGGTGTTGAATGTGGTCTTGGGTCATAATTGGCCCTTAGAACTGCCTTAATTTAAAATTGGTTATCATAATTTTTGAATATTATGTACAAAACACTAATACATTCATTTATGGAGACATATTTCAAAAGCATTTAGAGCATTTATGATAGTAAAAATTCAATTGTTTCAAAACCCCCACAAAGGATTCAACACCATTTAAGTAATATGATCAGAAAGATAATAGAATGCATGCAATTTATCTATAGATTCTTTAAACAAATGCTTGACTGCATGACTTTTAGTATTATTCTGAATACAACACAACATTATCTCACACACCATTTGCTTTATAAAAATAAACCTGTTTATCAAAATGTTTAAACTATTCTCACTTGTGATGTATCCATCGAGAGCAATGATTGGATCAACATAATACTATGATACACTTTCCAATGCTATAGAAGTTCTATTATATTTCACAGTTGGAACAAGGCAATCAGTCTGTGTTGTAGACTTATTTTAGAAATCATTAATAAATGTATTTGAGGGGAATGCAAATAATTTGTATACTAATAGCATATGTTTTTAAATAGTGACTGAACTGTAAATTAGATTTATTTGTGGTGCTCATGCCAGACCAAATGAGATTTTTGAATTAATTATTTTTATTATATTTTATCACATTGCATTTAACAAATCTATTATTTTTTTTAAGATTTCCATCTAAATATATTAGTTGTTCTTATTTTAAATAAGGCTTTATACATTTTTGCCAACATTTCAATCTTTTGCTTCTGTTTAACCTTATTCCATAATTTATTAAGTTTCTGAACTCATTCATTTAAAGTTTATCTCCAAGATATTCTAGATCTGTCTTCATCCCAGTGACCATGTAATATTAAATCTCAAGTCTTTTTTCAGTATTTTTTGTTCATTATAGGATTGGACTCATTTATTAAAATGTTGCAAATTTTTTTTTATATAATAATGTGAGACAACTACTAATTAATGATAAATGGTTTTTGCACCTAAGTTAATAAATTATTTCTAAATTCCATACCCATATATACAGTATGTACTACATCTTCATGAGTTTATATTAATTTGAATCAATCAGGAGTGATATCTTTATTTTAGAACCAGTACTGATGGAATTAAATAGAATTATTGCCAGAATGAATAATTAGTGACATCCATATTATCAACTAGAGTAAATACATTCATTTTTTTTTTACATAATTGACTTTATTGTGTTCTTATATATATGTGTATTATTGAAAATATAGTTGAATTTCTATGTATTTACATAGTAACTTCAGGCAAACGAAGAGTTAAATCTCTCAATTGTCAGATGAAGTCACACCATTTATTTAGCAATAGTATTTTTGTCTGTACTACTTTTAAACTAAAGCTGAAAATGCTTTTTAACTTATTATTCTAGATATTATAAGAATTAAAAGTCAGATATATAAACTTTATATATATTGTAATATAATATTTTTAATGGATGTTTTAAAAAGAAAGATTTAATGTGTGAAGTTATCTATTTTATAATTATTTAAATAGAAAGCATTTATAACAATAGCTAATGAAAACCAACTGCCCCAGGTCAAGTGTTAAAGTAAAAACTGACAGGTTTGATGCATTCGAAAGGAGTATCCTCTTTTAAATGCCACTCAAGATGTAATGTAGAAAACAAAGCACTGCAGTTTAGATTTATAGGTATAAGAAATCAAAGTATACCAGATTTTTCAATATTCTTACTTATTATATGTTCAAATGTTAATATATATATATATGTAAATGCTCAAATGATCACATTTGCAATACTCTTAATATTAATGCATTAACCTCTTTGTTAGATTGCCTAGAAAATATAAAATGATTATTTATCTCTGCCTTCTTGAATCTTACAGAGATGGCACATTCGGTGAGTGATATTATTCAAGGTAAATTTTAAATCAAATCAAATGTAAACACAAATACCTTCCTATAACTAAACATCAAAATTCATAAGAATATCTTGGTGAATTAGGAACCAAATATCAAATATGTAAAAATAATAAATACACTATTTCATATATATATAAAACCTTCATGAAGTTATGGTTAGCCCATCCAGTTGCCACATTTGTAACTTGAGATTCAAGTACTAATCAAGCCTAACATGTTTTTTTTTTTTTTAGGTATCCAGCTTATATCCAACTTAGGTAGCCAATTTATTCAACAAATCAATGACCAATAATTGTTAGGGTAGAGATGAAAACTTCTCAAGCTTTTACTAGCTCACAATAATAAATCTAATGAACTAATTTTTTCTACGAGACGCCCTGCAGCAGATTATTTAAAGTGTTTTACCTGATTACTTATGCATATATATAGAATATTGCAATACGCTTACAATATAATAAGCATTTTTTAAATATATATCTAAAGCAAATATTTATTTTATAAAATGTTAATTTATATTAAATAAAACGACATTTTTGTTACGAAAATAAATTAGTTTAGAATAGTATTTAATATAGCATTAATTTAATAACTAAAATTAATTTAATAAAGTGAAGAGAGCGGATAAGTTTATTTTACTAAATGTAGTATTAAAAAAAAAAAGGAATCTTGATGCGGTACCATCTGTTCTTCTCGTCAGCTGACCACCACTAAATGGTGGGTGTTATTTGAGCGGAAAGATTTAATAAGTTGAAAGAAGGTTTGATTATTAATAACTAAAAGCTCTTAAAATGAATCAATTTTAGAATAAAGTTTGCAAACATTTGGTACACTCGATTTTTTACTTTCAAAGTATTTAGTCTAAACATCGTAAATTTTTATTTTGTTTCCGATTTTTTACTATTATTTAATTTTAAAACATTTTTTGCATTAATATTTTTAAAAGTAATCCGAATTTATTGATTCAGTTTTACCTTACTGATTGCTGAAGATAGAGATTCCTGATTCGAACTTAGAAACAACGAAATATATTTTTAGGAAAGATCTTTATGCTAGTTGAAGTATTTTTCACCTTATAGAGATATCTTTAAATGACGCTTAAAATAATTTCTAGACTGATTTTCAGGAGAAAAAAAAAGATTTAGAAATTGTCATGTTGTACCGTCACATTCTTTTCAAAACAGTTCCATACTTGTGAAATATTTATAAGGATATAAAAAAAAAAATTCTTTAAAGTCAGTTAATGTAAAATAATAGTCTGTAAATTTAAAAGTGAATTGTGATAATTTTTGTAAACAAATATATGTGTTATATATAAGTTAAAACAGTTCTTTTAAGTAGTTCATTACAGGATAAAGATCTCCAATATTCCCTCATGAACAAAGTAAAGAAAATAGTACTCTCTAGGTTTGCCAATTATCACGTGGCGAGACGCACTGTGTTTTTCAACATTGTTTTGCATTTTAGTTGTAAATAGTTAAATATGCATTCGCTGAATTTTTTTTATCTAAATCCATATGGACTTCCTAGCTAAAAAAAATAAGCTTTTTAAAAATTGTCAAGTTCATTCAATTTGGATTCGAAATCAGATCATAGACATCACAGGAAAATCAGCTACTACCATTAAACTATGACTCTTTACATATATTGTATTTGTGCTGCATAATGTTTGGTATAGATTAACTTTCCTCAGAAGGCTAACTCATGTACTTAAGTAATAGAATACTATAATTAAGTAATTTCGTTATTCTGGTAGTATTTTGCTATTTCTGCGTCATAATATTTAATAATAAACTTTGACATTAATTTTTTTTGTCTGTCATTAACTGTTTAACTTATATACTTTCTTAAAATTTATGATAAAGATCTAAAATGTTAATGATCATTGTGTAGCAGCAAGCAAGCCAAAGTATCATTGACAATCGTATAAAGTAAATAGTTTTTAAATATAAAGACTCCAACAGCTTCCTCATCAAAAAAAAAAAAAATAGGAAAAAAAACTACCAGATATTTTACTGATTGAGATTTAAGATTTTATTTATTGTTAAGTAATAAAATTCCCATTTCATAATTAAAAATCATTCTAATTTGGAATAATGAAAAACAAAAATGGAAATGAAAACAGCAACAATAACAAAAATTAGTTAGAACTGCTATTTAGTATATGCAATTAGACATAAAAATATGATTGCATGAACTTATGACTTTATAGCAGTGCAAAAAGATGCTGATGGTGAGGGAGACTCATTATGTCTAAGCTATCTAATTAATTGATAGTAATATGGTAAGAGAATAAGAGAAAGGATAACAATTTTTAGGTTTGATTTTTCATTACATTCTTCATCTCAACTCTCTTACATTGCAAACTCCCATCACAACCAAAATTCAGATCACTTTATCTTACCATGGATGTATTTTATATACAATCTTTATTTTAGAGGTGAGCTAGAGGTACCAAATACTTGAATCTCCATGCCATGTTGACAGCTCAATATTTTTTATTAAACCACTTTACTTAAGGTGGAATTAGAGCCTATCCATTTTTAACACTTTGTGGAAGAGTGAATTAGAATAATGACGTTCAATTTAATTACAAATGATAGCAATAATTATTAGAGAATTAAGTAAAAAGATATTTATTTATATTCGGTCATAATTTTTTTCTATTACAGTTATAATTTTTAATTTTATGATATTGCCATTTTATTATGTAAAAGACAAAATAAAAATTAACATTATAATTAAATTCAAGAAAAATATAATTTATTTTTTACAAGAATAAATGATAAGAATGGTTTAAAAAAAAAGAATCATAAAATTTTAGATCAGATGATTTAAATTTATTTTTCATTTCTAAAAGGAATGATATAATAATATTATTATATATGCCATATTATTCAGAGCAAAAGAAGTTGGATCATCTGAATGGTTAACTAAGAAAATGGCATAGAAATTGGAAAAACAAAATCATGCAATAAATAAATAAAGGTTAATGTAAGGAGAAATTAAGTGTATGTACATAATAAATGTTTGAATATGTACTATTAAAGTAGTAATAACTCATTTTAGAAGTCATTTAACAAGTTAATTTAGGGGTAAAAAAAATCAGTTATATAAATTCAATGATCATAATCAAGTCGGTCCCAAATTTGTTTTTGCTAACATTAAATAATAAGAAAGGTTAACAATTGTGATATTATGCTATGAAACTACTTAAGAGAGATCACATCAAGATTGAGTATTAGAATTGACTGAGTGGAACCATAAACTCCAGAATCTGCTGCTCCAACATTATCCAAACCATATATGGAGTTAACTGAGGGACAATAAATAATTTTCCCTTATTTTTTTTTGTTTAACAAAATTCATTCTGAATCTTCCCCAAAATTTCATTCTCCTCAATGCAAATTCTAATTTTATCTATTAAGATATATGTAAATAATTTATAAATAATGGAAATTATTGCTAATGGGTTATAATTAATTAACAATCTATTTTATCCTCCATTAGCTTAATGTAATGATCTGATTCTTATATCCTTCCATTCATCATACGTATAAACAACTATAAAAATCATATGTATACTAATGTTATAAACAATTGTAAGCAATGTTAAGCTAACTAAAATCTATATCAGATAAATTATTTACATAGGCTTCAGTTCCCAGATCAAATGATAGTCTTATTACACCAGTTAAAATAATGTAGTCAAAGTATAATAGTTTGATAATGGTTAAAAAAATCAATATTTGTTTTGTAATAAGATGAAATATAAAATTTATAAATAAGTGACAAAAAATTCTATCATTTATTTATTCTTAAACAAATATTTAAAATATTGGTAACATAATAGTAGTATATTTAATGATGTTCACAGATTATTTATTTTTGAAATAGTTACTGATAATTTAGAAATTTAAATTGAGATCTTGTAATTATAACGTAAATGTAAAAAAAAAAAAAAATTATAAATGAAGTTTTTTTTAAATGCTTTTATTTAACTTAAGATTTCTGTTTATTGGGGTTAAATCTTATAACTGATTTTAAACCTATTTCTGCCAAATGGATTTCTTCAAATATTGTACATATAGTTTGGTTTCGATAACAATGCAATCTTTCAGAGTTATACACTCTAACAGTGTTAATGAGTTTTTCAAAGTGCATTCAAATAGGTTCAATAAGTTTTTAGTCTTGCACAATAAATTAACACTATATTTAAAAAAAATGCTTTCATTTAATTTGAGAAAATTTCTTTATGGATATTTACAGTTAATTAAAATAAAAATAAATGAAGAATGGTTTCTTTATGGATATTTACAGTTAATTAAAATAAAAATAAATGAAGAATGGAATTTAATTTCCCTTTCAGTGGTTTAAATAAAACTTGTTCTTTAAACCTCTGCCTTCATACTGATTTTACATAATTTTATATACAGTGTATTAGATATATTTCATTTAATTTCTTTCTTCAGTTTGTTTGCTTTCATCAAATCTTATACTCAATTTTTAACCTATTTCTATAATTCTTCAAGTTTTTTTACACATGTATTTTTAAACAAAATATTCAATCATTAAAAAATAAAAAATAATATATATAAAATATATATATTTAATTAAATATTTTTATTTAATTTGAGGACCAATGCACTAAAAAGCAAAAAAAAATAATTTCTTGAACCACAATTTTAGCTGTTATATCTAACTTTAAATAAAAGTATGGAGTATCTATTAATTAATTAATTAATTAATTCAAGAAATAATAGAGTATTTGATTTGATCACAAAATGTATTGCTTGAATTAATTGATTTATGGTTGCAACTTCCCCACCTTTATTTAAAGTTACATATGACAAACAAAATTATGATCCAAGAAAAAAAAAGTTTTTGCTTTTAACTGTATTAGTTCTCAAATGAAATAAAAGCACTTCTTAAATTTATTTATATATATATTTAAAAAATACTAATTTCAAGTTTAGTAAGTTGTGATAAGTAATAATATTTTTGTGTATCCTTTTAATTAAAATTAATATTAAAATAATTGTATATCAGGAATTGATTGGAAAAGAATATAAATCTTCCAAGCACATAGTGTTTCATTTGACATTATTATGTAGGATATATAGAATGTCTAAAACGTATGAAACAACATCACAATGTATTTAGGGATCATTTGTTTTAAGTGAGAGCAATGTATTATAAGATAAGTTAGCAACTACCTTATATTTATAAATTCTCAGTAAATAGTAAAAGTGATGGCAACAAGAAAAAAAAATTGATATCAAGTTTATCTGTAAACAAAACTAAACGAACATTGAGAGTCGTAAGCTATTATTAACATTTTCAATTACTTCTTGATAAATTTATTCATCATGTGTTTATTATATGAGTATATATTAAGAGCAAATATTAATTGTGTTATCTTTCTGCCATTAAAAATGCAATCATTGATAGAGTATTGGCTTAGACATGTGATATAACGTATTTAGCATCTCTATTTCACAATGAAATGTATCTCTCAATTGAAAGTCCATTTACAAACAGAAGAATTGATTATAAACCTGAATTTAATGAAGTTACTAATGTAAGACTAATTCATTAAATAAACCTATTTGTACAAAAAAAAAAAATCAAGGAGAAAAACTAATCTTGAAGAATTTAATCTTGCATGGAATTTCTTTGCAGATTGCTTAAAAGATATTTTCTCAAAATTTTATTTTGCATGTGCAATTGAACAGTGCTAAAATAATAAGAAATTTGAGATCTAAAATAATTATATTGAATTAAAATAGTTGTTCATATGATAATGTTAATTTTGATAAGAAAAGTCATTACTGAACTTTTCATTAATTTACTTTATGATTTTTGCAATATTTTTCTTCGTTTTCTTCTTTGTATTATTTTTAAATACAAATTATACTAGTCTGAAAATAGAAACGTTTTTTCTGCAGTAATAATCAAAATAGATGGATTTTACTAATTTCATTGCGTTGAATTCAAAAATACATTTTGTATTGCCTCATTATATCTGTTTAATTGACAATAGAGCTAAATGTTATTTTGTCATTATGTAACTTAGTATTTATTGAATTGTATATATTACATATTATATGTTGCTTTTATTTATATTTAAACCAGAAAAACTGAAACAATAAATATATATTTTAAATCAATAGTTCCAGTAACACATTTAAATTACTAGCCCTACTTGAAATAAAAATTGGGGTTATCCATACACAGTTTTAGGTAAGAATATAATTAAGAATATTTAAGAAAGAAGAGATGCCTATAGTTTCATATGGAGAAACTAATTTTTAATAAAGCAAAAAATGAATAAATTTAAGAAAATATTAAAAGTGCTAAGCCTATGGTGAAACATATGGTTAAATATGATACAAAATGCTGTTTAGAGAGGATATTAAGTACCTGAGATTTCATGAAAGGCTTCTATAGATATAAATATGTTTTTGGCATTTACAAAAATTTTTCTTTTCAGAAATTTGTATTTTCATCCTTAAGTTTTACTTTTTAAATATAAAATTATGCCTGGAGAAAAGAGAGATATAATGCACAAGGAAAGCAACTTAGCAAGGAAAGTAAAAAATATATGCATTGAATATTTATTCACATTACATTCCTTGAAAATGAAACTTAGAATTCCTCAATTGCTCTTTCCCCTTTCTTATAGAATTTGTGTTCACAAAGTTCTTGAGTACTCTCTGCTGGACTTTGTAAACAATGTCTTCTACACCTCTGATATACTAAACATGTTCTTAAAATACTTATAATAAAAAAAATATGTAAAAAAATTAAAATACAATTTCTACATTTACAATAATGCATGCAAGGATACCAATCAAGTAGTAAAATTTGCTTAAAGGGAATCCTTTGGTCATATTTTAAGCAAAACTGTTAGGTAATCATGAAAAAAATTTCCACCAAACATTTCCAACTGAATAAAATAGGGCTGGGATTTAAAATACTTTTTTTTATGTAAATTGTTCCAGAGAAGCATCTGGCTTCTTGTCTACATCCAAACTTCTATCACACTCTTCTTATTGCATATCTGGAGAGAGATTATGAATGTAACAACAAAACTCAACTACAATATAACAAATAATATGACTGCAATACACACAAAAAATAATCATATGCACACAAGCAATTACAACGAATTTATATAATTGTATTATAAATACAGATGCATGAGAACATTTCTCAGCGATAATCTTCTCTATACTAACAAAACAGAATTGTTCAACAACTAAATATAAAATAAATAAATTGTCATCACTTTCAGACCCAGAGCACATATTTCCATTAAAATTACCTATTTTCTATTTTACTGCAAAATCACGTTGTTAGTATTATTTAATAAGGTGAATTTTTGCACTAAAAATATATTTTATTAATGTACCATTTGTGTCTAATATGTGATTTAAGATAATGTATGCATTATGTGTACATATCTTTGAAGAAACTATTTTTAAAAATACAATGTTTATATTACTTAATTAAAATAGTAAGTTCAATCAGAGATATGCAAATCAATTATCTAATGTCAATGATATAAATAATTATAGGTATATGAGATTATAATTTTGTGCTTTATATTTTTTTATTTTATGTCATTCAAATATTATTTTAAAATTTAATTATGGTAGTCATGTTCTTATGTTTCATTATATCCTGGTTGCATCGCTTATATTTTATTTATATACAAGAATGTGCATCAGTAGATGAGTAAAAAAGAACAAAAATATTCAGAATTGTGTATTGTAGATAATTATAGTAAAAGGGGATATAATTATTAAAAAATATATGTAAATTAGTTCTTCTGGAAAGAACACACTTGAGAGATGAAGATCATCCATTCCTCAACACAAAATTGATTTGTTCTAACTTAATATCCATATTTGATAGTTAACCCAGAAAGATGAGTAAGAGTGATTATTGGTAGGGAAATACAACTAGTTTATCAGTACTTTTTTAACAAGATCATATTTTGGGTGATCAAATTATGAGATTGACAATAATGGACAGTTGTAACAAATATCTAAATACTGACAAATATTGTGAAAGATATATGAAGGTTTTGAATTATGCTGATGATTGTATAGTTAGATAATGGCCCCTTTTCCCATTACAAAATGGTAGCCAAGCAGCTCAACAACTTCAAGGAAGTCACTATTTCATTACAATATTGTAAGGTCACACTTTACATTCCACCAAAAAGCACCACACGCACATCCATTTTAAAGACTAAACCTACCAACAATAGTCAAACGCTTATTATTAATTATATACTAATAATTTTGTTTAAAATTGTCATTTAAAAGTACACCTTTACCTTGCTTACATGCAATTGGTTTTCAAAACTCATCATTAAGCAAGAATATCATATACAGAATACGTATTTATAATGGGGGTCTATAGGAAAAAAATTGGTCAGTTCCAGTTGAAGAAGTAAAATATCCGCATTGGTTTTCAAGCTCAAAGATTTTCTTGATTTTTTCATGGCAATGATGACTAAATACGGTATCTAAAAAAAAGTTTTATATCACTAGGGGAAAAAAGCATATTTTCACTGTTTAAAAAGTACAGTACAGCAAAGAGAAAGAGAAAGTGAAACTAAATTTGAATTTAAGAGTTTTTAAAGTTTTTCATCGTAATGAAAAAAAAATCCATACTGAAGTGCATTTTTTTAACATTTGTATTACAGTATTGAACATTTATGTTTATTACTTATATGAAATTATTCAAATTAAAAAACAATGTTTAATTATAAATTATTTAATTGAACATAAAGACTTATTACTGTACTCCAGAGTAACAAAGGCTTAATGCATATTGTAAATCAGTCAACTTTATAAAAAAAAATCAACTTATTTTAAAAGAAAAAAAATCTGTTCTAATTTTCTAAAACATAGCTAAGTTTATTTTTCTTACTGTATATTTTTACTAATGTAATAGTGCCCCTCCCCCGTTCATGTAGAAAAAATATTCATTAACACTTATTTTAAATGCAATCCGTTTTTTTTTTAATTTTTTTCTAATTCAACATTTTCACTTTAAAATGTTGTTTTTCTTTTGATTTGAAACCACTTGATGTACTAATTAAGGAACACACCATGCAATTTAATATTAGTATTTAGTGTTTTCCTGAAAGTTTGTGATGGTATTTTAGTTGTACTGTTTTCATCATCTAATATAAGTGTTGAATGTCTAGAAAAATTAAACTTTATTTAAATAATCCAAGTCTGTACATTATATTTCAATAAGGTTTAATTTTTCTAAAGACATTCAACACTTATATGTATACAGTATTATGGATTCAGTAATTATATATTTTTTAACTTTATATGTTTTATAATCAAAATACTGAATGCAGCACTAACATTGTGTTTTATGAATAAAATATTGTATGTGCTATACAATTACAGCAAAGTCATTACCTGTATATGCATACAGTAATGTACTTTTGCTTTTGGGTAAAATGAATTTAAAATACCCATTCTCTGATGTCATCAGTGATGCAAAATTAAAGATAGCTGCCAACCCCCCCCCTGGATGTGATCGTGAATAATCGATTGTAAATCGAAGTAGTGGGTACAAATTGATGATGATCGCTATTGTGAAATATCACTAAGTAGCCAATCGCTAAGCGGGGTAAAGGTGTATATTATTAACAATACTAACTTATAAATGATCAAACTTCAAAACTCAAGCAAATAACTTATAAAAATCAAAAGAAAGAAATAATTAATTTTTTAGTTAATTGTTAATCCATTACATAAGACGTGCATATATTCAAATGATGTCAATAACTGAAATAAAAATGTGAACTCAAATTGACATGTAATAATAAAAATATATAAAACATGTCAGAACAGGTGGTTTTTTAGAAAGATGGAGATAAAATAAAATGAAAGGCTTCTTTTCCAAAAAAAAAAAAGAGATTTGAAAATAACATTGGCTATTCAATATGCATTTTAGCATAATCTAATTTCAAATCCACTATTCAAGACCATTGAACAACATTCATTAAAACATCATACTCCCAAAGAAGAAAATAATAACTGGAGATAAGAAAACTGCTTAAATCAATATGAATAAATCATATATTTTGTAAAAATTTACTTTACAAATCTTGGAAACATTTTATTCATGATAATAAAAAATTCCAGGATCAAAAATTAAGAAATCATCTCAATTTTAATGTGAGGCTTTTAAAATTAAAAATCCACTCTTAACTCTTTATAAAACAAAAACTCCAAGCAAACTTGTCAGCAGAGTTAGGTAACTATATCTGGCTAAAAGAGAGAAGATATAGTGGAAATGAAATTGTTCACCATACAACCATAAATGTTGGATTTTAGTTTCAATTAAAATCAGGATTTACTCTTCCATATGGAATAGAATGCCAAAATATACTACAATAAATCAAGAAAACTTTTTAGACTGGAGTGAATAATGCCAATGAAAGAAATGGAATCACCATTGTGAAGATTTGAATGGCATTCAAATATGGTATAGTGGGTTGTATGTAAAATAAAAGGATTTTCTAAAAGAAAACTTCTTGAACCTTTGACAATATGAACTGTTGATAATTTAAACTACAATCTATAGACTAAAAGGTAAGAGTTTATTATTTTATGTAATATTCAACATAAATATATACTATGATAATTATACTATGAAATATTATTTGTTAAATGTATAATTGATCTTTCCTATCATATTATCGTATCATTAGGAAATAACTTTCAACACATAGAATAATCCTTACAAAAATCCTATTCTGTGGATAAACTCATCATAAGTAAAAACAAGCGAAAGATAAGGGTAGGAAAATTAATTAGAGTAGTGTGTTATAAAGTTTAAATTAATAAGTTTGGGTAGTGTGTTATAAAGTTTAAATTAATAAGTTTGGGTAATGTATGATTATACTTAGTAGGGATAAAATGAGATTGGATTACCAGATGTTCAAAAAATAAAATGAGGGATAATTATGCTTATCCAATCTTCAGTTAATAATTGTACAATTTACATATTATATTAAAATATCATTATGAACAAAATCTGTTATTGTTAATAACTTATTAATATTTATTGTAATAATCAAAGTCATTGCTATTTATCTGCTTCACAATTCATCACATCATATATATACACAAGCATAATATAATCATACTCTGAAGTAGAACTCATGCATAAGTCGAATTTCCTTTTATTTAGCTGTTAGTACTCTTATGATCATACTAATTGAATTAGTTAGGTTAATGATCATAACAAGATCTATCCCTCTTGAAGAAACAGATCGTTCAGTTATATATAGTTTCCAGTCACATGGCATCAAATCATATGTTAATACAATCCCATTGCATATAGTACAGCCAATCATTGGACATTGAATAACATATATACGATCCTCCTCGTCCCGCTACAATATATATATAATTAAAGATTTTCACGAGTGTTTAGATATTATTAGTGATAATTTAATAAGATTTACAAAAATTTTAAAATAATTTTTGTAAAATAAAATCCAGTTAAGATATAAATAGGCAAACTACCAAGAAAAATTTATTAATATTTCTAATCAAATCTTGTTAAACATTATCACATCTAATTATGTTAAGATAGAAAATGAAAATCTTAACTTCTATATCTGTCATGACTCTTTTAATAAACCATAATTTAGATAATGATAAATAATGGGACAAAATTGACAGATCAGTCAAGAAATTATCATTGTCTAAATTACAGGTATGCAAATAATCTATGACAATATATAAAACCTAGATGGAGATAAAAATGTGGATTTTTATTTTCTATCTAAACGTAATTAGCTTTGATAATGATTGAATGCTATAAATGTGGTTTGGTGGAAAAGTGATATGAATTATGTATGTAATTATGCAATATATGTATATGAGTGTTCTAAAAAATTCGAAATTTGTTTGGTTACATATATATTCATTTATCAAACAATTCATCTACTTTTTTTGAACACATGGTTACAACATTGTCTACTATTTATGATTAAACATGTTACTATGGAAAAATATATCAAAATATCGGAAATAGTAAAAATAATAAATTTTAGTTAACGTACAAGATGCATCTGAAATAAAATAAATATATAATTTGCAACAAGTAAACGAAAGTTAGGAAACTAAAGAGATTATTCAATTTTCACTTTTTTAAAAAATAGAATTAAAGTTTATCAATAGATACATTTATTTATTTTGTAAATAGTAATATATAATCTTAAATTTCTTCTACTGCTTTTTTAAAATTTATTTATATATAATAAAATGGATATATACCATTTACTAATCAAACAAACATATGTTTAACTATATATGCATGAGATCTAATAAACGCACATATAAGGACATTTTTATGTATAAAACGAAAGCTACACACAATCAAATACTGCATTAGTTCTTCATTAGGATAACGCATCTGTTGTAATCCTGTTCTTAAAGAATCTTACTTTATAATGACTGAGATTTCATCGACGGAAAGAAAAATGATTAAAAACTAGGAAACGAAGGGTAGATGTTTCTCTTCTGCAAAAAGTGTAATCTAGAAATCAAACTTCCTTATGAAAAGGAAACTGACTCACCATCACAATTTTTAATAGCCGAATATTTACTCAGTCTAAAGATGTCCGTTTTGCTAAACCGAATAAAATATTTTTGATGCGCTTTCAAAAGCAAAGACAAAAAAAATATCAACAAAAAATGTAATTTTATTTGTGGATTTCGAATTTTAAATTCAATTTTACGCCACATTGCATAGAAAAAATAAACTGAATAAAAAAAATTAACGACAACTGGCGTCTATTTTATTTTTCTTTATTGCAAATACATTTTCGTCAATATAGCTTTCTCTCCTCCTTTCTATCCCCCCCCCCCAGTCGTTATCTTTTACACACATATTATATTCGACTATTAAGTTTTTTACTCGCAGAGAACTTCAGGATCGAAACAAATTTTTTTCACAATATAATACTATATTTTATGATTGTATTTCTTCCATAACTTTTTATTCTTTAAAGGCAATTTATTTTATAAAATTTATTTTTAATCAAAACTTTTTTACATCAAAATATTTTTGTACATATGAAACTATTTACAAAGGAATTCTTTTTCCCCCTAAACATGTAAGTAACTCTATGTCTTATCACAACACAATACATTCTTAATCGTTCATTATTATTATTATTATTACTAAATATTATTATTATTAAATAAATAAATATAGATAAAATCTCTGTTATACCATATTCTAAAAAACATGAGATTTTCCGTGTTTTCTTATATTTATCGTTCAAAAATATTATCAGATCACCATTTTGAAATCATGTTTTTCAATAATGGTCATTTCATTATCATATAAAATTTATAGTGAATAAAAAAAACCTCTTATAATTACAAGAACTATTTATGGAGGGTAAGCTTTTAATTATTCAACAAAATTTAAATTCGTTATGTCCTTATTGTTTTCTTTTTTGGAATATAGATCATTTATTTAAAAAATCCATATTTAGAAGTAGATATTGAGAAAATTTAATAGTCTTGATAAATTATTAAATTCGATCATTTAATATCTATATATTTCTTTACATTTAAGAGAAAAAGCAAAATATGGCAAAAAATATTCAAAAAATATATTTATTTCTAATTTTCTCTAAGTTATGAATCACAGAATAGTATTAAATTAAAAATCACACAAAGTTTTCCCATTTAATTTTGTTTAGTATCAAAATGAATTTTATGGATAAAAACTTAATATATTATGATAGGAATAAAAAAAATCATTCATAATATAAAGAACTTTATATATTTACAATTTTGTTAGAATTAGAAAAAATAAAACAGTATATATTATCAAACATACAATATTATAATGAATATATCAGACAAAAAATAAAATATTGAGAAATTATAGTTAGAACATCTCACTATAGGTTAGAGCTCCAATGGATAAGTGATTATATAACTGCAAATGAATCTGGAGAGGTATTTTTTGTTTCTCTGTTTAATTGTATGTAGTTTATTTTTAAATGTGTTCAGGTGTTTTCTTGTATTACTGATGTAAAAAAATAAGCATCTTATGCATCAAAGAGCATAAAGTATGAATCTAATGGTTTTATTTCTGCAAAGCCAGCTTTTGGAACAAAGTTAAATATTGATTGAATTGTACTATTATTTTTCCAAAGTATTTTTGTAATGTATCATTGGGTATCTTACAGGCTACAATACTTTAAAAAAGATGTTTTTGATATTATTTCTCCTTGAGACATAATTTTCATATAGTTTCTATGTTGACAATTTAAAATTTGTAGGTTAGTTTCACTTTTGTTTTATATTATACTATATGGAGAGTTTTTTGCCTGTTTAATAAAGACTTTGCAAATAAAAAACAATTTTGTTTGATTTTGATTAATTTCTTAGAGATCTCATCAAAAAGTATAATCTCTAATCTTCTTTACAGACAGTCTTTTTTTTTTTTTTTTCCATTTCTATTTTATTATTAGTTTACTATTATTCTTCTCTATATCAGTATGATTATCCTATGTCATTTTGTAATCTATAATTTGTTTAACATCTGTGGAGATGCAATTAAATAAATATATTGAAATTATTAGTCCCCTTTAAACCAGTCCAGGAACTTACTTTAACCATAGCTAAAGCAATTGGTATGAAAATCATTTCAAACAGTAATGTATTTTTTAAAGACATTTCATTTTATTTTGACCCTTTGACTTAAAAAAGGCATCATTGTAACTGGAAAACTAACAACATATATGACTCTTGTGATTAAATAATTAAAATATATGGAATTAAAACAGTGGTATCATTTTTATTTTATGGAATTCATTGTTAAATGTTATGCTTTATTTAGGCTAATGCACTGAATATTTGAAAGAAATTGCAGTAAGAAGTTAGAGAAAATTTGAAATTATCCTATTAATAATTAATTGCTATTTTATTTATCTAGATAGCTAAAACAATTTTCTAATAAAAATCTAATAAATATACATTATGATTTAAGTAATTTGAAGAAAAAACACTTTTTGCTAAATTTGTTGTCCATATCCATATTCACTCATAATTAAAAATGTAATATTAAACAGGCATTAATTAATATATAATTTTAGAAAGTGATGAAATCTCAAAGGGTCATCTGTATTAAATTTTAATAAAACAACTCATTGAAGACATTGATGTCTGTTTTGCACTTGAATGATGATGTGAGCAAAATACTTCTTTAAATTTAATATACGCAAATGCTTGCAGATTTTATCATCTCCTAAAATTATATATAAAATATAAATATTACTTTATATAAAAATATAAGTATACAAATATCAAATTTAATGAGGGTTTCAGTTAATCTTAAAGTGGTATATTTTAAATAATAGAATTAATTCTGATGATGACTATAATATATGCTTTACTCTAGAGCTATTCATTAAATGTGGCACCTTACTCAAGCTTACTGTAAATTGGAATAAAATAAATAGAATGAAATACTGTTTCTAATGTAGATATTGAAACTAAGTTGAGAAAGTCATGTCTGTTGATTACTCAGTCTTATAATAAATAGCACCGGAGAAGAAGTAGGGTGAATTAAACAGGAAATCTCCCATGATGCTTTGATTTTGTGGGTATTTGAGATAGCTAGTTTGCATGCCTTCTTTAATCTAGTCTTGTAAATTATTATTACAAGGTGCTTGCAATATGTTGATAAGTACTTTTGCATTTTTAATTCATTTTTATATGTTTATTATATGATGCAATGAAAATATTTTGGAAAGTGAAAAGATGAAGAGAGTAGGTAAGTCATGCAGGTTGTAATTTTTACAACAAAAAAAAAAATAGTGCAAATAATTGCAGTAGTAATATTTCTCTTCAACTCTAGAAATCTAATAACAGCAATATCAAAAAAAAAAATTCACCAAATAGAATCAAAAATCAATCATAGAAGTCTGGGTTTACTTAGTGTTCATATTTATCTTAATGCTTACATTGTAGTTTCTAGAAATAAAGAGTTATGTCACTACGATCCAATTAATATAAGATGAGAATCAATGATTTTTTTATTTAAATAAATAAGATTATTTACAAATCATAAAAAAATGGTATTTACCTGAAGGTTTGTGATGATAGTATATTAGATGTGATAATATGTTGGACTATTTCCATCATCTATCAGTAATATTGAATGTAGAAAATTTTAAACTTTATTTAAAATTTTCAAATACAAAAAGCTTGTCAGTAATAAACACAAATACTAACCTGTGTAATTTATTTATTATTACTAACAAATTGTTTGTATTTGAAAAGTTTAAATAAAATTTAATATTTTCTATACATTCAAAATTTACTGATAGATGATGAAAATAATGCAACATATTATCACATAGAACATTAGGATTATAATTGAATTTGAGAGAGATATCTTTATCAGAAGGTCATGACCAATAATCAAGTTGTTAAATTGCTTTTAAATAATCTTTACAAATATTTCAGTCATATGTGTATGGTGAACAATGCTTTGAGCTAAGAGGTCACAATTTCTGATCTTGTGAATTAAGCCCTATTATACTTTAAGCAACTATATGCAAGATCATTGTATGAAGTATTTTTAAAAGATTTAATAAATGAGTACAACCAAAACTTCTGTCTACATTATATAAAGTTAGAGATTACATTTTATTGCTGAGAAAGTTATTTGTTGTGCAAAATAATTTTAACTCAATGATTAATCACCCAAATCGATTTAAAACCTGAATTAAATTTAATACATAAGCTTTCATATTTGCAACTTATAATTCTTCAATAAAAAATTCATCATTAGAGGTTCAGTGATGAAAAATTACCTAATCAACAATATATAAAATTAAAAGCGTAAGAAGCGCTTGGAAGAGAAGCTATAGAGAGTGCAAAAAATATTAAACGCTAAGCGCTTTCGAGGCCGTTTGCCTCATATTCATCGCCTCGAAAGCGCTTAGCATTTAATATTTTTTGCATTCTCTATAGCTTTTCTTTCAAGCGCTTCATACGCTTTTAATTTTATATATGGAGAGAGAAGTTTAAAATTCCTAATAGCTTACTAATCAACAATAGTGAGATCTTCCTTTTTTTTTATGCAGTAGAGCTAGTTATCTTTCAAGATTTTAAACTTATCTCTATATTTTATATAATCTACAGAGATCTATTTATTTAACCAAAAAATATTACCTTTTTTTTTTTAAGGCAAAGAAAGATTATCTTTGTTCGTTATCTTTTTTATTTTTGGATAACGACATTTTAACAATGTCATCCATCATTGATATTTTCCTGTTATTTAAAAGTATCTTATATGTTTCTATTGTCATAAATAAATGATTTCCAGGAACATATAGGCTCTGATATACAGATTGCAAATATATTTTTTTTTTGGAAAATTACTATTGGGTAAATGATTCTATACAATTTTCAAGTTTTTCTAATTTTTTCTTGGTATAACTCTTAATGTGATTAAGATTAAAATGAGTAACCAATTAAATATTCTGTTGACAAATAAATTTAAGTATAAAATAAAAGGCATTTCTTCATTCTTTTTATATCAGATGATGGTTATCAGAATCTCACAGTCAATAAAAAAAAATCAGATTGCTAAAAATATAATTGGAGTTGAAAAACTTGTGATTGCCTATTATCTTTGATGGGGATTCCAAACTACACCATCACATGACCACCATTTCTTATGCTTACTACACAAACTGTTAAAACAGTAGCAACTTTCTCTATACAATATTGCTATCTAGCACAAGCCATAATAATCAGTAGATGCTAGAAGAAGAGTGCTTCAAAAATCTTTATCTAGTGACTATTCATCCAGATCTCATTCAGATGTGTTAGATCTGTATGACTATACACATGAATTAACTCAAATCAAAAATATTATTGTTTTCAGTTTGTATTCATAACTTTATAGTTAACTAAAAAGATAACAGGTGACCATTATAAGATTGCATTAAATTGGTGATGTGCTCTCAGATCCTCACTGATGAAACCATACATTAAAAACTAGTTTGGGGATACTGAATGAGTAGATAGATAGAAATTTTTATGCATTTATTTTTTAGCAACCATTGACTATTATGGCTTGCCCTAGGTGGCAATATTACATGGAGAAAATTGTTATTGTATACTGAAACATCTTTAAAATCTTCATTGATGCATAATCATTCAAAATAATTTCCAAAAATCCACTCTTTAAGCTATTGCCTTTGAAATCTAACTTACTGAACCAGTTACATTCTTCTATCTCTTTTAAAAAAATAATTATGTCGTTTTCTGCAACAAACTTTTATATAACTTGAATTACAGTTCATTATTGAACTTCATCCAGCAACATATAAAATGATTAAGCATGCCAGAATTCAATTTTAGTTCTTAACTTTTAATGGTAAGAAAGCACCTGCATAGAGAAGTCTAATTTAAGCTTTTATTCTTTTCCACTGGCATCTCAGTTTAATCTTTTATGATGTACTACTTTAGATTTAGTCTGATTATTATATCAGCTATGTTTTTATAAAGATGAGAATATTTAATATTCTGTTTTGAATATAAAACTAAGATCTCAATCAGTGATTTCAAATATTACCCAATTAAGATGCATAAATCTTTCAATTACATATGACCAGGATATTTGTTAACACATTTAAAACAATTTGGACTATCAGATATTTGTGTTCATATATAATGAAAAAATAAGAACCAAAATGAATGATGAATCTAGTATACCAATAATATTTGACATATACACTATATTAAATGTGATGCTATCTCAGGATATCAAGTTTTTTTAAGCCAGTCACTATAAATTTTGCAATAGTCATATAATATAAACTGATCAACAATTAAAAAATATCAGTAAATGTCATTGATCATATACATTTGATGAAAGTTAACAAAATCTCAGTCTGATATATTATGTAAGCAATTGTATTCAAACTGCTGTTTTGGTGTTCAAAAGTAAATAATCTCCTAAATAACAAATAAAAACAATTACATATATATTTATCAAACATATATGCCAACAGTTCTTGAAGAAATTTTATTTTATTTTTATTTAATCAATCATAACATATATAAAAAGTTTATGAATTGGAATGGAAAGAATCTCAACAATTATCCATGAAACATAAGCTCAAGAATCAACTACAATTTTACTGCCCTAAATTAAACAATAAACAATATACTGAGTTTTTGAAATTACTAATATCTAGATAAATATCTTTTCCAATAAAAAAGATTGTTTTAAAAAATTTTTTGTTTTTAGCACAATACACTTATCTTATTTTCGAGCAAAAGAAATTATTAGGATAGATATTTTTTACTTCTTTTTATTTTAGACTACTGAGTGGACCTCTTATTCAACACTAGTCTTTGTTAAGGAAAAAATGGAATACCTTTTTTTATCCAAATATTCATCAAAACTAAAATTAATTATAAATACAAAACAACAACAATAATAATAATAATAATGAAGATGACAATAATAATGGAAAAATGTGGTTTTTGAAATATAATTTAAAGACTGTTATGACTATAAAAGGCTAACATCTGGTTTTTAATGAAGTTGTAAAAACACAGTAGTTCTCCATGACAACTGTATTTGATTCTGAGCCTTTTCATTAATATCAGAAATCATGATAATACCAAATCCTGCATTCAATTTACAAATTTAAAATTTTATTTTTAAGTCAATGTTTTTTTCAAACTATTTAATTACTCAAACCATAGTTGGCAAATCTGCATTTACATAAAGATTCTGTACACAATAATAATAAAATAGAGATGAAGTGCAGATACACATAGTTATAAATTGAAATGAACAATCTATTATTCATTTCAATAAAAAAAAATTTTTTCTCCTTCTAATTTTAAAAAAACCAAAACAAAAAAAAACTGAAATGAAGTTCAAGAGAAAACTAAGTTGTGATATAAAATCAGTTTTTCATTTCTTTTGGCAGTCTGGGATATAACTTCATTCAAATTCCACAGGACATCCACTTATGTTTTGTGAATAAAAAGGAAGAACTCTACTACTAGTTAGCTAGATTTAATCTGGAACACTTGAATGATATTTTGAATAACTCTGGCTGAAATAAAGAAATAGGCTTATTTAAAAGACAGTTAGAAATTATATGACTATATTATCACCCTAAATGGACTTTTAATATTTGTTGAAAAAGAATAAATTACAATTATTTTCTTTTGGAGTGTTATATTTAAAGTCTGATTTGTACTTTTGAAAGAAACTGTCAGTTAAAAAAAAAGAAATGAATTTGTAATAATTTCTCTTTAATTGTTAAATTTATTATTTATTTTTTAAAAATAATTATTATACATCACATGTATGCTAGCTTATGAATTTTATATAAAGTATTAATAAGAGGAAAAGGTAAAGAAATAATAATAATCATATAAGTGCAATGCACACATATAAGTTGCCTGAGTCTCAAATAATCGTAATTAACAATGTAATTATTTTCTTTAATTTCATTCATTCATAGTTAAACTTATATTTGATTACTAAAAATTGGATTTTACATAGACGGATTTATATATATGCAGTTGTTTGTCCATTGTTCAATAGTTTACATATGTTCACATCCATATGGGAGAATACATTCCTATCAGTTTTATGAGTTAGGGATCAATCTCAGAATGAGTCATTTCTATATAAATTGTATTTATATTAAATTAGGTTTAGAACCAAAAGGTCATTCCTTATAATTATAGTATAGAAGATTTATTCAGTTACATTTAGAACCAAAAGGCCACCTTTATTATTATATAAACAGTTATGTTTAGGATTAGGATCTAACAAAGACCATTCCTTATGATTATTGTAATAAAGATAGCATTGATGTCTATCTCATATAGAGCATATATATATATGTAAGTACTAGGAGACATACCAGTAAAAAAAAAGTTATATTTATAAATTCATACATGTGTAGAATTATATTTAAGTTTATTAAAGTCAGGGTTAAAAATATGGCAAATATTACATTATCTATGAATAAAGGTTAAAGGACTTTGTTAAAGAAATAAATTGCAAATTAATTAATAATTATACTTTGTAAATAAATTACTGTTACATGATTTGTTAATTTTATTAAAGAAAATAAATTGTATATCAATTAATAAGTACATTTGTAAATAAATTATTATTATATGATTTATTACTTTGTTTATGCAAGATTCTGGTCTACTTTTATTTATTGGGAGTAACTTATGTTCTCCATAATTTAGTCTGACATTACAAATGGGGCTGTGTAATAGTTACATTATTATACTGAATAAAATATTGTTTTAAATATACATGTGTTAGTTTATTTCCTCATGCTTAAAGCCAAATGATGCCTGTGTAATTTATGTAAATAAATAAATAAATAGAGAAAATATAAAAATTGTGAAATATCCATGTCCGACCATTGTCATAGTAATATCTTCTGTATGTAAATTTTTGCGCCCCCAGGATGTAGGCATCAATGTATCTGTTATAAACTCCCATTTGCCTAAGTTAGATGAATGATATGATTGACTAGAGAATTTTTTTCTATATTGTAATTATATTGTAAAACAAAAAATAACAACAAGAAAGAACAAAGCAAGTTGTGCTGTGAAGAAGACATACAAGTATATGTGGTGTTTCAGAGTGTTCCAGGGGATAATCTAGCACTATTGGTGGTGTATCCAGTTATAATTGTATTGCACATAATAAGTTTATTGCATTTAAAAATTTTGAAGATTATTAAAATGGAGAATGAAAATAAAAAGGATGAAGAACAGCAGGAAATAATGGAAGCAAATACTTCTGAAACTAGCTGTGAAGAAGATAGCTTAGAAACTTCAGATATGGGTGATGTCCATCTAGATAGTAATTCATGCAATCAAATAAAGCATAAAGACATTAATAAAGATATAAAAATGCATGAGAATACTACAACATCATCACAATTAGACATGATACAGATGATTAGCACATTATTTAGACAAATGAAATTGAGATTAATGGAGCATAATAAAAAAATGAAGCAATTAAACCAAACTTTGCAAAATTATCAAAAATCTAATCAAAAGCAGGTGGAAAAACAAAAAAGGATGGCTAATATATACAAACCATTTAAATCAAAACAAAAATTAGATGATCTAAGGCACATAAACAATAATCAAAAAATGAGCAAGTACAAATTCAAGAAGAAACAATGGATCAAATCATGGACAATTAACAAGCTCAATTGCTTTTAAAGTCAGAAAATAAGCCAAACATATATAATGAACTTTTAAATGAATCTGAACCAAAATGATTAGAGGAAAATGTACAAAATTAACATAAACATGTTCAAATAAAAGAACAAATAGCAAAAGGTAAAGCTGTTGATGTAACAAAAGTATGATAATGAATTAAAACTACTGAAAGAAATTAAAAGCAAATGGAAACTGTTAAAAATAAACATCAATACATGAGGATAAACCTGAAAGTGAAAGTCATATGGATCAAAAGAATGTAAAATATTATATCAAGTGTCACCCATAATCTCACAGAAAGATAAACAAATAAAAATAGAACAAATTTTACTTTATCCCCAAAATGAAATGGAATCACTGTTAACACAAAAACTAAATGAAGACTTTCTTATCTCATGCCATAATTGATAAAGAAATCCAACAGCATCAAGAAAACATTAAATCTGTGTTTTATATGGATGTATTATATTTCTACAGAGTTATGCCCAGAGATTTTACTGATTGTCAACTTTACTTATAACTGGGAGGAAATAAAACACAATTTTCTCCCATACCAATTGCTTCTTCTCACAGTTTCCATAAAAGTAAAAGCCCCTAGATAGACTTTATTATCAAACTACATCAAAACAATCTTATTTTATTAATCACTGGCTGCATAAACAGCTTATAAAATACTCAATGGACATTCAAAAATAACTTTTAATAAGTACAATCATTTTTTGTTGTTCTTGTTTTTAAGTTCGAGAATTTAAAATGAACAATCCATTATTCATTTCAATAAAAAATTTTTTTTTCCTTTTAAGCAAAATGATATGCAAATTTTTTTTAAAAAAAGAAAAAACTGAAACAAGGTTCAAGACAAAACTAAGTTTTGGATATAAAATCAGTTTTTCTTTTTTTTTTGGCAGATTGGAATATTACTTCATTCAAATCCCACAGGACATCTGCTTATGCTTTGTGAATAAAAATACTACTACTAATAATTAGATCATTTAATCTGGAACACTTTTGAATGATATTTTGAATAACTCTGGCTGAAATAAAAAAAATAGGCTTATTTAAAAGACAGCTAAAAATTCTATGACTATATTATCACTCTAAATGGACTTTTAATATTTGTCAGAAAAAAAGTAAATTACAATTATTTTCTTTAGGGGTGAATGTTATATTTAAAGTCTATATTTGTACTTTTGAAAGAAACTGTCAGAAAAAAAAAATGAATTTGTTATAGCTTCTCTTTAATTGTTAAAATTATTTTTTTTTTAACAAAATAATTATTATACATCACATGTATGTTAGCTTTTTAATTTTATATGAGGAAACGGTAAAGAAATAATGATAATCATGTAAATGCAATGCACACATATAAATTGCCTAAGTCTCAGATAACCACAATTAACACTGTAATTATTTCCATTAGTTTCATTCTTCATAGTTAAACTTACATTTGATTACTAAAAATCGGATTTTATATAGATGGATTTATCTATATACAGTTGTTTGTTCAATGTTTAATAGTTTACATTTGTTCACATCCATTTGGGAGAATACATTCCTATCAGTTTAATGAACTAGGGATTGATCTCAGAATAAGTTATTTCTGTATAAATTGTATAAAGGTCATTTCTTATAATCATTGTATAAAAGATTTATTCAGTTAGGTTAAAATCAAAAGGTCATTCATTATTATATAAGTGGTTATATTTAGGATTAGGATCTAAAAAAGACCATTCCTTATTATTATTATTGTAATAAAGATGGCATTGATGTCTATTTCATATAGAGCATATATATGTATAAGTATTAACCCTTTAACTGTCCAATTGTTCATTCGCTGCAGGTGGTATCACTCAAAGCTTTTAATTAGCCGATGCACAAAATAATGTATCAATTTTTCAAAAGTTATTGACCGTTTTTTTAAATATATTCACTTTAGTTTCGTTTTTAAAAAGTATATTAGTAATTTCTCACATTATAAAAATAAACGAAAGTTTGTTCAAAAATAAATTTTGATTTTTAATTTTAAAAATATTTGTTACGGTTGACATGAAAAGAAACGGCAATCATAATTTCACGTTATGATTTTTTTTTCCCGACTTTGCAATAAATAAATAATTCTTGCTAAAATCGTAACTATTTTTGTAAAATAATATTTATTTTTGACATATTATATGAAAATAATTTGTATTTTATTTGTATTTCATCAAAAAATATTTTTAAAATGCTCTAAAACATTCGTTTATCATTTTCAAAATAAAACAAAAGCGTTCGTAAATTTTTAATTTTTGGCAGCCATATAAAAATTTTAACAGCCAATAAGATTCAAGAAAAGATGATGAGAAGGCGGAGCTTTTCCATTTTCTTTTGTTTACAAAATTTCAACAGCCAATAAGATTCAAGAAAAGATGTGAAAAGGCAGTGCTTAGTTTTTGTTTGACATAAATCATCAATTAATTGATTTTTTACTTGTAAAATAATTCAATAGATGGCAGTATATTATAAAACTTTTTGCGTTCTAAAAAATGACGTTAAAACCGTAAACGTAGTCCAAAAACTAAGCAATTTACAGCGATGTCAAATTTACTCGATTAAAACGAATATGTATCAAAAAGTGCCTCGATTAAGAACGAGTCAAACAGTCAAAAGGTTAAAAGATATATTAGTCAAAGAAATGTTATATTTATGAATTCATATATGTAAAGAATTATATTTAAGTTTATTGAAGTCAGGATTAAAGGTATGGCAAATGTGTTACATTATCTAATGATATATTGATATTATGATGTATAAGAATTAAAGGACTTTGTTAAAGAAATACATTGCACATCAGTTAATGATTATACTTTGCAAATAAATTACTGTTACATGATTTATTAATTTATTAAAGAAAATAAATTGTACATCAATTAATAAGTATTACACTTGTAAATAATTTATTATATGATTTGTAACTTTGTTTATATAAATTCTGATTTATTTTCATTCATTGGGAGTAACTTATGTTGTACACAGTTTAGCCAGGCATTACAAATGTCACTGTGTAATGGTTACATTATTATATTGAATAAAATATTCAATTGTTACTAATTTTCTTCTTTTCTAAGCCAAAATTAACATCTGGTAAAATGATTATACTCACAGAAAAGATAGTGCCTAACATGCTTCCAATATATTTAATATATTACATTTTATAACTAAATATTAAAAAAAAAAAATCTTTTCTGTGAGTATTAATAAAATATTGTTTTAAATATACATTTTAGTTTGTTTCCGGATGCTTAAAACCAGGTGGCATCCGTGTAATTTATGTAAATAAATAGAAAAAAATGTAAATAAATGAACTACGCTAAGTCTGACCATTAGAATATATAATTTTTTCACTTCGTTATATATGTAATACTTTTGCGTACGTATGTGTGTATGCTTGGCGAAGTGAGACTTTTTCCTCTTCTTTCTTACTATATTATCTGAAGTCAGATAATTAAAGACAAATAATAAAGCAGAAAAAAGAGGGGGGGGGAGAATCTCACTTCACCAAGCATACGCACATACATGCGTAAAATTAGAATGTATATATATGTGTGTGAAAAACAACATTTAGGTAGCCACTACAGACTAAAAATCTTTCAAACAGCATCATGGAAGAATAGTGAAGAATTTAGGAGCTAGATACCCATTTACTGATTAAGGTTAAATGGTTAGTTAAGATGCCTATGGACCAGCAATCTAATAGAAATGTTCTAATATAACCTGAAAAATATTCAAACTGATGGTGTTGGCGTGAGATACAGATTTTGAACTATTCCTTACAATGCCTTCATATATGTGTGTTTGCATAAATATATTTCAATAGAAAAATGTATAAAATCATTTTTAGATACTTTGAACAAAAATTTTATTTAAAATTTAAAAAGTCAGATATAATTAAAATATGTAATTTCTATTAATATAAAAAAATTTAAATAATAACAATAATAATAAGATAGATAATAATAAAAAATAAAGCGGATTTTATTTTTAAAAAATTATAGACAAGAAGCAAAAACTAATTTACATATATATCATAGCAAAAAATATAAATACATAGAACGAAAAAGATAAAGAAGTTAAATATATCTTTTAAAAATGGGGAAGGGAGAGAGAGAAAAAATTGAAATAAAACAAAACAAGTAAAAAAAAAAAAACAACAATCAAAAACGTAAATACAATGTTACTGACATAAATGATGTTGAAACAAAATTAAGCCAAAGATTTGTAAGCAAAAAAAAAAAATTAATAGCAAAGCTAGTAAAGTGAAAAAGAAAAAAAGATTATTTGCCTAGCTAGTATATTAATTATCTTCATAATTTTTTTTTTTGTGTGTCTAAAAACAATCTTGGTATTGAATAGCGCTTTAATATGTCTTTAATTCATCTTGAAAACGACTTTTTTTGTTGTTATTTATTTAAGAATGGAAGATTTAAAAAAATCATTTGTTATTGAAAGTGCTTTGGAAATGCCTTTTTATTAAAAAAAATAAATCAAGATTTATTACAACAGTATTGTTAATTTTTGATCCTACTCTAATAAAATTTTACGAAGTATATCTTTTTTTTTCTTTCTATATATATATATAAAACTTTTTTAATAACAAACTATATAGATATATTTATAATAGAATAAATTTATAGGCAAAAGTTTGCTGAAACTATAATGATACAATAAGTTATTTAACTTTAATGATATGTAATCCAAATTTCTAATATAATCATGGTGACTAAACTAAAAAAGAATTCAGATACTTATTTCCAGGAGTGAAATCTGATAGAGAATGTTATTGGGAATAAAGGGTTAAACCATGAGAGAGCATAACTAAGATAGATTGTTGATTGCCAAGTTTTGATCATGGTGTTTCTGGGTAAAAAATTTGACAGAATATAAGTACGAATTGAACCATTTCTTGTTTTTTTTTTTTTGAGTACATTATACTTTTTATTGTCAAATATTAATATGGAGCAGTACGCAAGCCACAGGGTTCTTAGTGTGTAAATAATTATAGATACATTATAGGGCTGAAAGTATTTTACATACTTTTTAAAGTAATTGCGTGAAGTTGATTGTACACTTTATAAAATCCAACACAAATAGACATATAGATGAGAAGTATGGACAGCTTTAAAAAAGTTGTAGCATTTCGTCTGGAAAATCATTGCACAAAACACATGTGGGTTGAAAATTTAGTTTGAATGGATCATTAAGAAACATTTTGGCTGGAATTGTACTCCGTCATAAATTAAAAGTACATTTCAAGCATGATTGAAGAGCACAAAGGTTCTGGAACTTTGTTAGATTCTTAGAAACTGGAAATGTTTTTCATAGATGTCTAAATGTATAAGTCATCTTATTTAAATCTTTGAATGATATGCCAATGAGAGGTTTGATGTCACAATGATTTAATAGATCAGCATGCTCAATGGTATGATCTATGAAATTTCCAAGTTGCAGTTAATATTGTGAGCCGTTCAATTTTTACAATATACTTTACTAATTTTTATTTAAATATTACTAAATCCATTACTTTTCTAAACAACATGTAATTTATTAATACAATTTTAGACTTTCATTAATATGACCTCACCATCATCATCATAATGATTTCTCATTGGCATTTTACACTGGTGTCAAAATTCTGGGAAAAAAAAACAATTTATTCATGTTTCTTTATTGTAGATAGGTGGGGCAGTTACTTCTGAACTTTTTGTCACCTTTCATTTTTTATCTAAAAACTTCATCAATTTATTTTATCTTTATCAATATTCTAAATGTCTATTAATACTGTATAAGACAAGGTCTCCCCAAGTTTAATCTAGTTTCCTTGGTCTGTAGCTTTTTTTCTGCACATTATTTCAGAAATTTTTCTATTTTATTCTTTCAAAATATTCTCCATAATATGAATAAAATTGCAATAAAGTGATTGAAAATAGAGAAAAAAATGACATTCAAATGGAAGTAATGCTCCAAAAATGGGAAAAATAAAAACAGAAATATTAAATATATTGAAAAGATTTCAAAAGAGACAAGAAGAAAGTAATGAAAATGAAGAAAAATTAAGAATAATTATTTAGGAAGATAATCAAAAGTGAAATCAGTTTAAAAAAAAGAGAAGATATGAACAGGCCCCCCCCCCCCCCCTAAATCTTAAAATTAAAATGAAGAAATGGAAGATAAATAACAGAGAATCAAAAAGAGTTAAAATCAGATGAAGATAGAAATACAAGCAAACATAAAGAAAATTGTTAAGATTTATGACAACACCTGAAAAATATTAGATATGGTGTCAGACATACTGATAACATATTGATAAAAAATAATGAAAGTAATAAAGTCTCACATAGATAAATAAAAAAATTTGAATGAATGCCATCTTGAGAGAAAGACAAAATATGTAGAATAAAACATTAAAATTGATTATGGAAGAAGTACATTATTGTAGAATTAAGAATCAAGAAAAAACCCCTATGAGTGCTAATATTGCATTTAAGAGAAACCAAGAAATTTTAGGATTTGAGAATATTCCAAAATATTATTACATGGAGGAGTGTTACAGAAAAAAATTATGGAGAGAATTATATCCAATTATACATTAAAAAAATCTTGACAACATTTGACATGTCAGAAATCAAAATAATATATCTTCTAGAATTTTAATAATTCCATAAATAAATTAGAATTACTAAATATGTAACATTTAAAATTTATAAATTTATTCACAAAACAAATAACTCTGAATACATTACTTAATTTGCATGTCAGATTTTTAAAAGATAATTTTACATTTGCAAAACAACATTCACTCTCTACCGATTGATATCAATTTATTGGTCAGATAAAAATAATTAAATGATCACTATTATCTAATTTTCAAGTTCTTGAATTGTCAATGATCTAAAAATCAGTTCTATGAAAGTGGAAAAGTTTTCTATTAGTGGCAATTAGTTGCTCTGTAAATAAGTTTCTATATTTTAATCATTATATATTTAATAATCTAATTTCTTTGCAGACTTATTTCATCTGATTTATTTGGTGGATTAATTAATTATTATAAAAAATTACTGCTAATATAGAAATTTCACACTTTTAATTATTCACTATTCAAGAACATGGAGGTCAAGTAAAAGTGAGCATTTAGTCATTCTTTAACAGATCAATGAGCTGACATTATTGGAAGAGAGTGGAAATCACTTGTATTTGGAATTATTTGCTCTATGAATTTGTGAATTAAGTAATGTATTTGGAATTATTTGCTCTATGAATAGGTTTATAATACTTCTTATATGTCATAATTTGCCTTTTATTATATATGCTTATAGTGGCTAATTGTAAGTCAATCAAAAAGGTATGAGAATTGCCTAATATTTTAAATATAAATGAATTTTTGAACAAAGACTGATAACAAAGAATAAAAATATGGTTAAAGGCAATGAAGTAGGATTTCAAGGAATAGTTTTCAGGTGTTTTCACAAAATGTTAATATAATGGTGATTAAGCACTGCAAAAATATACAACAAAAAAAAAGATTCAAGGAATAAAGGAAAGAATATAAAATAGATGGTATAATTTTTGTTAAACAAATACTTCATGCAATGAGACAGACAATCTCAAATAAGAAACAATTATTTTAAGACAAAGTCTTAAGAAGAAGAATATTAAAGAACAACAGAAAAAAATTGTGTATGATGCATCATCAGACTGAAGAGATAAAGATTGTAAAGAACAACCCAAACATCACTACTATGGTAAATATAAAACAAAGTTTTAATTGATTTTGGAAACAAAGTACTAACAATCTTTGAAAAGTTTATTAAAAAATTGTATAAACATGTAAAGAAACTTTTGATATTACATATAAAGAATATTGATATAATCTAAGTTAATAATACTAAAGCAAACTTAAACAAAAATAAAACAGCTCTGGTTGAATTTATAATTGGGGTCCAGAATATTAAAAATATTTTTCTAATGATAATGAACTTTATTCATGAGGAATGAATATAATAACAATTTTGAAAAAGATCTCTAATCTGTAATGGAGAAATTATTTAGATTTCAGTACATCAATATTACTTTCCTACAAAATGTTTGCAAGAGATTATTAGTCCTTTAAAGATAGTTCAAAAGTATCAGAATATACTACTGAAACTATGCTTTCTTTTTATAAATAAGATCGGACTTTACAAAAACAAAATATTCAGTATAGTGACATTCTCAAACATCTAAAACCCAGAATGTCAGCATGCCAATCAAGGCAAGAGAAAAATTGCATGAATGAGCTGATATGAGAAATAATAAGTCCATAAATTTAACTCTGATCTGACTTTATTAGAATCATTTAAGACTATGTCTTAATAAATAATTTTTTTCAATTATCAGAAAAGTAATTAAACTGCAGGATGAATTAAAACAAAGCCTGAAATTAAAAAAAACATGCCTGAATATAAATAAAAGATAATATATATATATATATAATTTTATTAATTCTGAGAAGAAAGATATGAAATATTGTTTGTCAAGAGTTGAACATATGTAAGCCTGTTCTTTAAAAAGATGATTATTATCTTTATTAAGTAAAAAGATAATGATAAAAAGTGTCAGAAGATGGTTTGAAAAATATATATATATATTGTGCCAAGGCCAATTTGGCACATGTATATAAAATAATTTTGTCTAAAAAAATTATTAAAATAAAAAAAAAAATCTTGAGTTTGAAATAAAAGATTAAAAGTGGGAAGGGGTTTTTCTTACAGTCAAACTAAAAGTGTTATAAAAGAAAGTAAAGTTTTTCTAAATTAGTATTCGTAAAAATAAGTAATTTAAAAATTAAAAAAAAAATGTATAAATCTCTTTTCATTCAAACTTATTATAATAAATTATATATGTGCGTGCAAGTGTAAATAAATGTATGCGTGTTAGAATAATATTAAATATATATATATATGTAAATGAAAGTTAAAAAAGAAATTATATTTGGAAAACACAGCGATGGCTATTAAGTTAAATAAAGATTTAAAAAAAGCACACCAGCGGTGGACTACTAATTAAAGATATGAAAACAACATGTTTTAAAATAGCTACTACTAATTAAACAATCAATCAAAAACACGTTGTCATAGAATTAATTACCAATGGAATTTTGACAACACCTATTACACCTATTGCTGGAGGATATTAAACTGAAAACAATTCGGATACATAAATAGTCAGATTTTTTTTATCGGAGTTCAGTTTTTTTCAGTCTAGTTTGCAGTGACAGTCTTGTTTCAGTTGAGATAACAGTGCATTTCTATTATGTATTCAGAAACAAAAATGCAATGTTGAGCAGCTTTTGGAAATATACGCTCATGCTTCACCCTTTTTAGTCCAACAAGATCATAAAAACCTGCCTGTGAAATAATGTCTGCATAACAACTCAGAAATCCTCCGTCAAACATTCAACTGTCTTCAAGAATAAAGCCAATGGATTCGCATAAAATCTCTTCAAGAAACATCCAAATCTAACCGGTTAGATATAATCCATCAGAAGCAGCAGGAGTAGCCAACAACAAGCAATATCCATGTTCCAAAAATCCTAGGTAAACATTTATTTATTATCGTTTATACGTAGTAGCCACTGCTGTAATTCATCAATCCCACCACGTAAAGTAATTTGAACTCTTAAGCATGCATAAAATGAACTATTGATGTGCGTGTGTGTGAATGTGAGATAATTTAATGATGTCACATATTATTTATGCTTTTCACCAGATATATGTTATAATGTGTTACTTTAAAAATGTGCATGTGTTAAATTAGATTTATAAAGATGTTTAAATTTAGTCAATTAATGTTGGGTAATAAATTATCTTTAAACTTAATTAATGTTAATTAAAATAAAATGTCTTCAAACTTAAACTTTATTTGTCGGTCAATTCTTTTTACCAACCTTTTTATTAATTCTTTCCACCACTAATTTGTTATTGAATTAAAATTAGACTGAGCTAGTTTTAGGGAATGTTTTGAGCACTGGATTATGAGCCTACTGCCCAAATACATTAGTCATCAGACTAGCTGGCACCCTGGGGTTTACCCCGAAACAAATAAAGTATTTGGATAGTAGGGGTTTGAATCTAGCAGCTGAGTTTGGCCATTATTGACAGTTAAAGCTATCAAATAAGATCTCCCATTTTGCTCGAACATGCCAGTTCATCCCCGTAACATTTATAAGATTATAAATGTATTAGGAAGGAGTTTGAAACCGGCCAAAACTTATATATACGTATAAGCAAGTGGTTTCTGCAGTTCAACCTGGTACAATATATACTTCTATAAAATGATTTCTGTTTTATTTTATATGGCATATTTAAAATAATATCAGAAATAGAAATTAATGAAATGCATTATGCTATTCTTTTATATAAATTATAATAAATAATAATAAAAAGTCATATAGCTTGTTAAGAGCTTGTTTTGTGAGCTCTATATATAACAGCAGCTACATATATATAATAAAAAGCCTTTTTCAGCATATGGTTTTGTGACATTAAAATATATACTTAACATTTGAAAAGGACACAAAACCATGTGCTGAAAAAGGATTTATATATGTAACTATTATTAATAAATTTATATAGCTATTGTATATGATTTTTTTATTTACTTATTATAATTTAAAATATTAAAACTTACAAATTTGTTTAGAACACATATTTTTTGTTTTATTTTGAACTGGGCAAGATAATTAAATTTTAATAAAATGAATATAGCTAGTAAAAAAATTGATGTATTATGCACGATTAGCATGACAATGATTGACGAAATAAAATAATCTTTAGACAAAGAGAATAATGAAAAAACAGCAATATATTATTTAAAAAATAATGACCATTGATCAGAATATAATAACAATAATAGTGAAACAAAATCAGAGTTTGTTAAGTTTTTTTTTGTGTGTGTTTTATTCACAAAAAATTAAAATCATATTTAAAATTGAAAATATTGATCTAAACTTAGGGAATTCAGTTCCATTAAAATAGAAATAAAAAATAGTTGGCTAAAAAATTTTTTTTATCTGAACTAATTATTACAAAATCCTAGCAGAAATATTTCTATTTACTCTGCTTTATTTAATTAGTAATTTCAGATCTGTGCTAACATCCTTGTGGTTGCAAATTATTTTATGCTCAGACTATTAAAATTATAATTCCTAACCATGTGAATAAAATACTATGGACATTATTTGGATAAAAAATGAAGTATAGGTGAAAAAACATTTATGGATATATAATAATTCTGTTTAAAAAATAATAATAATTTTATGCTAGCTAGATAATATCTAAGAATGCCATATCAATAATTATAGTTTAAGATTTCATTTCTCCTTTCATTGTCATCTCATTTAGAATTATATCCAACTCACTTCATTTTAGTTTCTTAATTTGTTCAATGATGGCAGCTTGATTGTTATATTTTATAATTGTTTTATATTTCTCCATTTAACCCTATGGATGATATTATATATCTAATAATTAATTATGTTGGCGAAAAATAGTAACTAATCAAATTAATTCACAGCATTTTTATTTTCTCTGATAGACAATAAGCTAATGAAAAAAATTCCAGACTGATCTCTCTCACTATATATATAGTTTCTATAAAATGTCCAAATATAAGGGAAACTGGAGATTTCAAATACCTGCATCTATCCATCATAAATGACAACCAAATTTTCTATTCAAATACCTATTAATATATTTTTTTATATTTTAAAACTTGAATATATTTCTATAAAGTGCACACGCACACACTTATGTAAATGTTTATTAAATTTTTTAAAGAAATGTTGTAAACATCTCATAATAAATAAATATTTTCTGTCCACTTTACAATGCCTAAAAGAATATTATGCATCACACTTATATATTTATATAATTGACTATAATGTACATAAAATAAATCTCTTAGTCATGATTTAAAACAGCATATAAACATAAAACCATATAAGTGGTATAAATAATTTTTAACTGAAGTTAAAACCATCTCTAGAGAACTAAATACGATTGAACTGAATGACTTAATAAATTAAGTTTTAATCAGTTAATCGAAAATTTGATACAGTAAAATTTCAAATTCATTAGTAATATGTGGAAAAAAAAAAGTCATGCAATGTATTGAAATCAAAGAAATATGAGTTGTTAAATTAAATAGATGTATTTAATTCAGAATTAGTTATCGAACTTTTAAAAGTTAGGAATTAAAAAAATCAACTACAATATATTTAAGATGACTTACAAAAATAGCATGCCATACGCTTATTTAGTTCCTACTGAGAATCGATGCACTGAATAAGAAATCATGATCTTTTAACTCATGTTCTTTCTTCTGAGTTAGTTTCTTTAATTTATTTAAATTCTTCATGCAACCTGTGAAATAGAGTTTTTCATTAAGGTTGCACTTAAAAATTAATTATGTGTCAAGCATTGGTGGTCGAGAGGTCAGCGACGGCATCTTTACAAGCAGTTGGCCCGGGTTGGCGGGTTTGCCTCCCGGTTGATGCTATGACACATGGGAAAAATTAATTACGTTTAAGTTTATAATTATTGGTGGGTTAATCCTTCATAGTACATTAGGCTTACATTTGAATTGGGTACCATATAGGAAGTTGTTTGAAAAATACTTTATTTGAATGTTAGATATTAGAGAAGATTATTATTTTAAGCATCAGTTATTTAATAACATTATTGTTTAAACAAAGTAAGCAATTTAAAATACGTGTACTTTATCTTTATCAATATGCTATATAGATATAACACATTAAAAGACAAATATATAACTTGCTATTATTTTCAAAATCAATGCTTTAAAGATAACTTTTTAGACAAAAATTAAACTTTTCAAGCATTTATGTGGGATATAGAATATAAAATATTGTATATTTACTTTTAATGCGAAACTAAAAAAAAGTAAAACTCATGAAAATCTTAGATTGAAGACTTTAGTAGCCTCGCGGAATTTTCTCGTTAAACAATTGAGAAACTTTCTAATCAAATGTTTTTTGTTACTTTAATTTCTTTTATTTATTTATTTATTTTTGTTATTTCAGGTCTTATGGGATTTATTAAGCTTTTTATTTTTCGCGTTTGTTTTTCTATTTCTTTCTTTTTTTTTTTAAATTGAAGTTTACTGTATTTATTTGTGTATATATATAAAAGTTCATTGTATTTGATTACATATACTTATCTCATTCTCTATTTGTATGTGCATATTCTATATATCAGATATACTGTACACATATAAAAGCAAGTAGAATGCTTAAGAAAGTTCACTTTGTATACAAACTACGAAAGGATAATATAATATACATTGCAAGCAAACCGAACTTTCTATGTTTAAAGTAAATCGATCTTGTTAAGGCTTGAACAAAAAGTTTTAAAATGTAAATGTAATTAAACAGTGGTTAATGGATTAAAGTGTTGACTTAAAGATATCATATTGTTTATATTTATAAAATAAATTAAAATAATCAAATAGTTTTATTACTCGAAAATTCATAGAAAGTTTGACCATAGGCATTGGAATCGATCTAGGATTTCACACTCCAATATGATATTTTACCATTACATTAAACCATATAGAAAAATTTATATATTTGTACACAATACAAATGCAACACTATGTTTCATAAATAAAAACAGATTAGAAATTAGTGATCAGTCCAACCTTATGATGGACTTTTTTAATGTATGCTGCTAATTATTCAGAAATCCTGCATGGTTTTGTGCAGTGACAAATGGTTAAATTCTGGAACTCGAGATTCATTGATCATAGCTCCAGTTGGGTTACTTCCAATGCTCACACTTTTTGTGAATTTCCAAGAAATTTTATTATTCTTCAAATGAAGTGCAAAAAACCTTAAAATTTCTGAACCCAGCCAAGCTTACCTGGGAATGATGTTAAAAGTATTATTGACTGGATTATCTATTGGTTTTTAATTTGCCTTTCTTGATAAATGTTAATGTATACATTATTAATCTATTTTAAACATTTATGTGTATAAACTATTTGATTTCTATATATATATGAAAAATAAAAACAAGTTATAATCACGTTAACTTGCTGTCGCTTGTATTTATGATCAATATATATATAATAAATGTAAAAGTATAATACCCATTATAAAAATATTATATGTAATATATATAAACAAACAATTTAACAGTAAAAAATATTATATTTTAAATTCTTTAGTAGCACTTTCAATTACATTGTAATCCTCACCAGTTTTAAATGAATTTCAAATTTTAATGTTATGCAAATTTCCATAAGCTGTGTATTGGTGTATTATCTTTGTATTTATCTGGTAAAATTGCCTCTTTAATTTTCCTCTTTTTATGATTCCTTTCTTCCATTAATATTTTTATTTCATTAATATTAAATCTAAATCTATAATTACAAGTCTTTTCATGATCAAAGAATACTGAAGCTTTATTAAATGGACTATTTACATTATTTTTAATCCAATTATATAATAACTGATGCTCTTTTAATCTTTTTTTCACAGAACATCTTGATTCACTGATATATAATTTATTACATCCACATGAAATCTGATAAATTATATTACTTCTTTGCATTTTAGGAATTATATTCTTAGAATTATTAATCAATTGATTAACATTTGGAGGAACACAAAATGAAATATATATTTTTTAAAATATATTCTTAATTAATTTAGATTCCATGTTATTTACAAATGGCATAAATATCCATTTTTTATTATCTAAGGTAACATTGAAAACTCTCTTCTTATTATTAAATGAATTTACTGTATATAAAATTTGGTTTTTATCATAACCAATCTTTAAAAGTTCATTAGTAAAGAGTTCACTATTTAAAATTTTATTATTCCTATATTTACATAATTTACCATTGCAATGCAAAAACAATTTCAGACTTGCCATTTTATGTATCATTGGAATACATGATTTAAAATCAATATATCCTCTTTCTCCAATAGATTTAAAAATTAATTTATAATTTAAATCAATAGCATCTCTATATATTTGTAAATCCAAAAATTTTATTTTTCTATTTTGTTCATTCCAATAGTCCATTTAAAATTATTTAAATTTTTCAGTTTATATAAGAGAACATCGATAATGTCTTGATGACCACAAATAAATTTATCATCAACATATCTAGTATAAAATTTTAATACTTTCAAAATTATAAGAATTAAATATATCTTCATATTTTGATAATGTAAAATTACAAATTTGTGCAAACATAAGTAATCCTATTGGCCATCCTTTATCCATTTTATAAAATTTATTATTATATGTTGCAAGAATATTATCACTTATAAATTTTAGTGATTCAATAACAAAATCTATCAAATGTTTATTTAAACCACTAAACATCACATGATCACTATCTCTTATACTAGCATATACTATACTGTATGGAGAGTTTTGCCTTGTTTATTAAATGTTTATTTACAGACATATTAATTAGTGCAATTTCAATTAAACTTATAGATTCAAGACAATCAATTGATCCATATAATTCTGTTACATCCAATTGAAGCCAACAAATCATTATCATTTTTATATTTTTAATCCTATCAACAAATTCATAAGAAGATGCAACTGTATATCTTCAAAAACTCAACATATCTTGTAACAATTTACCAATATATTTATCTGTTTTATACATAAATGATCCACCAAAATCTGTCTTCAATCTAAGAGGATTCCCTACTTTTTGAAGTTTAATATTAGCAAATATTCTTGGGCATATAGCTGTAGATGAATATATATCATAGTATGTATAACCATTCATAAAATGACTTTTAGCCTTCTTAAAAATATTATTTATAAGTTTCATACATTGTCCCTCCATGTTATAACTATCAATAATATTAAATCCTAATTTATTCATTTGTGTTTCAATTTTATCATTATATGCATCTTTTTTAATAAAACACATTTTTAAACCTTTATCTTCATTCAAACATATAGTTTTCCCAGCCCTAAGAAGATGTTAAATTCAGAAACAGCATAATTCCATGATCAATCATATCTATTATTTTTTATTTTATGTTTAGAAATATCCTTAATTAAGAATAAAAATTAAAACATGGGCTAAAGTTTCCAAGCTCAACAGTACTTTATTCCAAACAGTAATTAATAATATAAATGTGTAAATGTTATTCCCTCAAACAACGAACTCTATCAATCTATAGGAATACAAATAAAGCTCAGTGACAAGGCATTTAATATATAATTTTATATCATATAATGGCTTTTAATAATTTTGATTACACTATGTTTTTATTAATTTAAATTAAAATATTTTTTTCTTCTTCCCCATCATATAACTGATTGATGTTTTAATTATAACATATTAGAAAAAATTAATAATCAAATAAAATTTGATAAAAACCATATACAATATTACAATTAACTGAATATAAAAACACAAATAAATATAAAATTCATGTGAAAGTAAATAAATTAGCATTGAATACAGATAAGCAATATTATAGCATTAATCACAATTAAATAAATATATATTAATTCATACACATATTTATATATGAAACAGTTTTACGAATTTTCAGTGTTAATGAAAGTGTATATCTGTTAAACTTCAAATTTCTGAAATATTTAGTTTTTACAATCTGAATAGTTAAATGATCAGTTGCTCTTCTTTATGTTTCAATTATTTTCTCATGCTAACTATTTAACACACTTAATCCTTATGCATAATTATCAGTTATTTTCTTTTTATTTCATGCCAGTCACAAATAATTAAGTCTATTTATTTTATTCTTAGATCTTATTTTTCTAGCTGGTTACAAATGGTTAAATCTATTTACTTTATTCTTAGGCTGGTAAACTCTATTATATTTAAAATATATTTATTACATAATAAAATTGTAAAATGAATAATAAATACACTTTGTTAATGTTGGCTCAGCCATTCTCCAGATTAGGATAGTCAGCATTGATATTTTTATCTTTCACAATTTATTCACACATTAACATTATCAATGAATAAAGTCAGCAAATTTTATTCCAATCTCTATACAAAAAAACTTTTTTTCATAAGATGATGGACATCACTTTTGTTTTCAGGTTAGGACTGGATTTTGAAACTTTCTTATTTTATGGAGTTCCATGTTATAAAAGAGATTAAAGCAGCACAAATACTTAGTTTTTGAGTCATTTTGTAGTTAATTTCTTAAGATCTTGTAGGTATTCTTCTCCCATTAGCAAGTCTACAGTTTGCTGTATTTAATTTTACTACAGAAAGTATAAAGCTTTGATTATAAATCCCTGTGGTTTATTTGACACAAAATACATTCTGATTTAAATCAATGATCTCAGCTAATTTAATCTTTAATTACATGTTGTTGTTTTTTTATCAGTAACAATTTTTTAAAATTTCACTGAAATTCAATCTATTCTCTCTCTCTCTCTCTAACCTCTACATTATTATAATGACTTTCTTTTTATATTTGTAACTAACTACAAAAAACTATTATATATATATATATAGTGACTATCCTACAAGCCAAAAGACTCTGGGAACCAGGAATCAAGATAAGCTGTGAGATTACAAAGTGGGTAAAGGCAATAATCAAATAATAATAATAATAATAACCATTGATCTCAAACTGCTTTACAAATAAATACTTATTAATTAATAATTGTCTGGCTCAAAATAATAATAATAAATTTAATCATGAGACCTGTGTTCCCATGCTAAGAGATACTGACTGCTTTAAAGTCAAATAAGTATCAAGGACACATAACACATATTAGACTGGATAAAAAGACCATTAAATACCAACCCTTTTAGAATTACAATCATATTTCCTTGACTAACAACAATAATAATCCTTCTTTAATAAAGTTAAAATAATATTTCGACTAAATATTTAATAATGACAATACTAAAGTTTATTATAATAATAAATTAATATTTATAGCTTTAATTTAAATTAAAATCTGAATCATTACTTTTTAATTTTTATCTCAGGAATATCACGTTACAGATGGAACAAAGCATAGGATATTGAATAACAAAGGGCACTTTTATGAAAATCTAATAATCTAGACAAAATTTGAAAATATAAAATAGTAATACATTTTTTAATAAATTACAATAACCTTGCTCTGCAATATGATAATCAAACCCTTATAGGATTTTAAATCAATTAAAGAAAGATCTGTATTATATTTTAAGAAATACAACAAAATATAATTTGGATTATTAAAATACTAAGAAATAATCTCTCCTGACGATCATTAATAATAATAACAATAATCTTTAATACTCTAAATATAATATCACTACTCTTATAATGCAAATGTTTAAATAAAATTTATTATTTTCTTTAATAAAGTTGTTGGCATAGAGATATCCAAATAAGACTCTGCTTAGACATCTTAAAATAATAAGTTCTGTATTTGAAAGTAAAATAAGTCAAATCATAATATTATTGATTGCTACCATTTTAAATACACAAAAGAAAATTCTTAAATCTGCTATGAAATAAACATATGTGATGATTAAACATGACACTCTTGTGCATGATTTGATAAATTTTGATTTCTTCAACAGTTTTTCTGAATTGATGATCACCTATGAATTAATCATCATACACTCCTTGACAAAAATAATCTTGTTCATAACTCATTTTTATAAGTGCAATACACATTTCTAAATAAAATGATTCAGATGTGTCCAATCAAGGAATAAAGTAAATACTGAATCCAATCAATATCTGTGATGAATGATAAATGGAAAAATGGACACATAAATAATGGCAAACTACAAACTTTAAATTCCACAAAAAAAAATCAATTTATTTACAAACAAACTTTATAATTTACAGCACAATGTTTAATAGTAATAATCAGCCATTAAGCTAATGCAATTTGCTTTGTGGATTTTTAACTATAAATGAATACTCTCACTTCCAAACACAAGATAAAATCTTTGTGAAAAGATAGAATGAGTCAAATGTTTATGTATGGGTAAATCTTAAGCATTTGGGAATGAGAGTGTGAAGATGTTAAGCGATCACTTTAAAAATCCACAAAGCACATGTACATTAGTTTAATGGCTGATTATTACTATTACAGTTTATAAAAACATTGCACTATATAAAATAAATATCTCATAGCACAATGTTTAAGTTTTATTAAAATAGCACATATCATACGAAATTTTCTATTAATATAACTATTTACAACTTCTAATAAAATAATTTTACAGTTACAAATCCTTGAGTGCAGTTAACAATAAAAGAGTTTGGTTATAAATCCATCTATCTAAACAAATTTCTTAAACCTTCATAATAAGAATATAATTATTTCTCGATATCATTATGTATTTCAAAGTTGTCAATGTTTTAACCAAAACTGGTATAATTCTAATTATCATATTACTATCTCTTTTTACTTTAAATGTAGTAACACAAACAATATACAATATTAATATACCCCTAAGGAATTTATGAATTATTATTAACCTTAGTGAAAAGCAGGTTTTATCTTTTCCATAATAATTCTATGGTTACTTCATTAGTTAACAAAAAAATATAATCATTTAATTGATTACTAACTAATTAGCAATAATTAAGCTTTTCAAAATAAATTTCAAATAATATTCCATATATCTATAAATAATGCAAGTATTTTGAATTAAAGAATAACCTAAGTCATATCTAAAATTAACATTTATGTTTAAAATCAAAGTATTGCAATTACTCCTATTATAATTTTTTTTTAAAAAAATAGCAATTATCCAAACATCTTACAATTCTCAATTATAATTTAATTAATTATCTCCATTGCTATCAAGATTATTTGGCAATAATCATGATTATTCACATTTGAATATTTAAACATTTATCATTAAAGTTGCTTATGTATAATGCTAAGTAACACTCATAATACTCCTTCCCTTACACTCATAGAGATCATAAACCCTAGATTTTGTAACTATGTACACATATACAAGTTTATGTGGACGAAACAACTTTTATCAAGATTTTAATACATATCATTGCTAAATTAGATGTGATGTCCATAACTAGGTTCTTTATAAATGCACTTTTAATAATTTGGGGCATAAAAATTTCATGGGAACTAGATCAAAATAGCCAAATCTGCATTCATAGATAGAAGATTTAAGTTCTCCCTATGACTTATAATATGTACTATGGGAATAAAACATAAAAACTGAACACCTATGTGATCCAACAAGTCACATTTAGACAAGAAATCCTTAAGTTAAAAATAATATAAGCATACCTAAGCAATGAACTGAAAGTATGACATTTTAGCACATTTTATAATAATAATTGAGATGTTACGCAGAAGTAAAAGATAAAATTCAACTACAAAAAATAAATAAATGCCCAATAGCAGAACTCTATCCGTTTTAACATAAGTATAATACACTAGCATAATTTAATTATAATAATGGCATACACATATAGCAAATAAAAGTTAACTCATGTAAATAAGTGTTTCATAAAATAATTCACTATAGAGAATATAAAATTGTGACCACCAATAATCAATCCTAAAGAAATATCATTTATTCCAAATCATTTATTCTTATAAATTTAAAATAGCAATTAGGAAGATATGAGAAATAATTTTTCAGAACAAAATATTCTAGGTTATTTTATTTTTTAAATATTAAAATAGTTTAATATTAAATAAACTAACAGAGCATATATTAAAATAAATACTGAACATACCAAGAAATGTTATTATTAAATAACATTCATCCAGCGACAATCAATTTAACTATTAAAATAAACTTGTCATTTACCCCACTTTTAATATACCTCAAAATATAGATACAATTATCATATACCAAATGCATAGCAACATAGTAGTACCTTTTAAACCTTACTGTGGTCATTAATTTTATTGGCCGAGTGAGATAAAACTAAACTTTTAATTGGTCAATTCACAAACTCAGCCATAAAAATATATTCATCTTTTAATATTATATTCACTTTAGTTTCATTTGTAAAAAGTATATTAATAATTTGTCAGGTTATGAAAGTGAACGAAAGTTTTTTCAAAAATAAATTTTTATTTATAATTATAAAAATATTCGATAGCGGCAAATCTAAAATGAACGTTACTCACCAACTAAAAAGTGTTGATGACGTCAGTGATTTTTTTCCCAATTTTATGTTGCGGAAAAGTAAATAATTTGGTTGTTTTACAATAGCATGTTGAAACCACCCGAGGGCGTTATTTCTATGCTAGCGCACAGAAATATGCCGTTTAGGTGGCCGCCTCCCTCGCTATCGAACGTTCTATTTCTGATGCGTAAGCCTAGAAATAGTCCGTTGATACGGGGGACGGCACCGGCTGACTGTGTTTATTTCTATGCCAATGCACAGAAACGTGAACATTTAGCCAATCTTGCCACAGAAGCTATCATGTCAGCTTACGGCTCAGATTCGGGCTAAGCATTTCGGACTAGCGATCATATTTCACTTTTGTTTACAGTATTGTCTGAGGGTGGCTGGAATTACGATTGTCAAAACTATTTTAATATTCATTAAGACCACCTCCCCCTCTATCTCGCATCTTTTAGGAAGGTCTACTAACAATTATCAGCAGAGTCTCATGCTTCCCTAGCCCCCATTTCCTGCTGAAAAAATGGGCCAAGTGTAGTTCAAAGCGCGCTTCCCATCAAATCACGCTCTAAGTCACGTTTCGTGCGACAACAACTGCGAGCTGATTAATCGAATAGCTGCAAAAAATAGGACAACTTGTTTTGCCGAATGTCAAAGAAAGAACAAGGATTCTTCTCTGACTGCTGGAACCGGCGGTGGTTTATCAAACAAAACACCTTGAAGCTGCATGCCTGCTGTGTTTTTTTTTTTTTAGTTTTTTTTTTTGCCTGAAGAGCCCAAAAAGTTTCTTTTAATTGCCGTATAGATTGATGTTTTTTGAGGGGGAATTACCGTCAAAACTTGGTCAATCTTCGAGTTGTTGGCGTTCCATTCTGTTAGCAATTGCAAACACCCCCCCTCTCCCAAAGCTTGTAAATGTTACCGTTAAACGGACAATAGATTTATTTATCAAAATAAAAACAAAACAAACCGAAAAAAAGAAAAAAGAAGTAGTAGTTGAATCGGCTGATTTTTTGTTTGTCGTATAATACTGAACCGAAAATAGAAAAGGGTTTAATGAGAATTAAATCAAAACAAACAAAAAATCGGTTAACTACTTTTTAAAAATCATTGGTTTTAATCGATCCGTTTTTTTTTTTGGTTTTTTTTTTTTTTTTTGTTGTTTGGGGTAGCCAAAATAGATTTGATAGCCGCCGTACTTTTATTTTAAATGTGATAAACAACAACAACAACAAAAAAATACGTAGACGGTAAAAAAAAAAAAAAAAACCCCGTCCCCTTTGAAAATATAAATAATAAAAAAAAAAATCAAAAACCAAAAAAATGATGTACTTTTTTTTTTGTAAATTCATTTATTTGTAATTTTTTTGTTTATGCATTTGTTTATTTTTGTTTTGGTCGTGTTTAAACAAAAAATTTGATTTGATATTACTTTTATAAATGTGATAAACAAAAAAAAAATCAAAAAACCAAAGCCAAACAAAAAAAAAAAAAAGAAAGAAAACTCGGCCCCGCAACATTATATTTATCTTTGTTTACAAACCGAGCCCGCCCTCCAGCGGTTTCAACACGCTATTGTAAAACAACCAATAATTTTTACTAAAATCTTAACTATTTTTTTTAAAATAATTTTATTTTTAGCATATTTTATCAAAATAATTTATAATATGTTGAAAAATACTTTTAAAATGGTCTAAAACATTCATTTATCACTTTCAAAATGAAACAAAAGAAATTGTAGCGATAAAATTTATTGATAAGCAGTTTTATTTATCCTCTACGGTTAACAACCAATCCGCAAGGACGGACTGCCCCCTTCTTTTGTTAGACTTACAACGTCACATTTATTGATTTTTTACTTGTAAAATAATTCGAGAGAGGTCAGCAACGTATGGGACTTTTTCTAAGCTTTCAAACAAGCGCATAAACCGTAACGTAGCTAAAAAAATGGCCGATTTAGAGTGACCTAAAGCTGTTGACGCTCGAATAGCGTATAGAACTGGGAAAGTGTTAAAATTCAAAATGAAAAAAAATTAAACATAATTTTCTCTTCTTTTTAAATATAACAATCCAAAGTTCAAAATTGAGAAAAAGCTAATTTTCTTTTTACCAAAACACTTCCTGATAACATAAGTTTAAGCAATCAGTTCATTAATTAAACTTTTTTTCTTTTATCCACCTACTTGTGATGCTGCAAGTCAACTTTAAAATCAGAAATGATGAATATCACTTTCTATAAAATAAAGTTACTGAATTATCCACATATTTTCATAGTGTTATAATTCTCTCAATATTTTAAGAAAATTTGAAGACAGCATAACACTTTCTTTTATAAATGATTCCAATTTGAAATAAATATGTATTATAATCTATAGCTTTACTGCAGTCAGCTAAACTGAATCCCAAAATATTTTATTTATTTGAGTATAAGCTTAACATTAGTTTCTACATTTTCTTCTTCTTTTTTTAAAAACAGACTGATATACTGTTATAATAAATATTGATTTAAATATAACTTATATTTTAGCCATTCTGTTATAAATATCATAGCATATTATATGCATAAATTAATAATTTAAGTTTTAAGTATTTTCTCATATTGTTAGATATTAAAATATTATGTTAGTAGCAAGAATAAATAATTATAATAACAGTTCTGTATTAAAATGATAATGAGAAGATTAAATAGTTCTATTCAGTAGAGCTAATACTAGGTTATTCTAAGATCATGTAAAAGTTTATAAGCAAATAAAGAAAGATTTATATAATATAGCAAACAAATTCTTTTGTAATACACCATTCTTTTGTCAGTTGTTTTGACACAGGTAAACTTCTTCCATAGACATAAGCAAGAATTCTGGCAATAATGCAATTTTGTCAAAGCCATTCTATATACTTTTTCCTCTTCTCTAAGTGTTATGACAAGCAATATCTTGAGAATTGACCAGTTATTTTTCTATTCCATATTAATGTTGCTTTATTTAGATAAAATTTTAGACACATTTTTTTTTAAAAAAATAATAATATTAACTGTTTCTTTTAGCACAATTTTTTTTTAAAAAATTGTTTATCAGTTCCTTAATAATTTCCACATACACCTTCACATTTTTCTTTTTATAGGTAATCCAATTGATCAGCTGATGTCATAAAATCAATCAACCAATAAAATAAATTTCAATCTCTAACTTTAACTTTTATTTTTAGACTTAATTAAAAGAGAGAAAGAAAAAATATTTTAAAAATAGCAGTTTAATTACATAATATTTGAACTTTTAATAAAATACCTTTTTTAAAATTATTTAATAAACTAAATAGTATTAACTAGCCTTACATAATAAACAAATTACTTCTCACATGTTTAATTATCACATATTAAGCATAAGTCAAATTTTTTAAAAATACCTTTTAACAATGGGAATTATGATCATTAGGAAATTAAATATTGTAAAATAATACACATATAAGCACACAAACATACACATCTATAATTATAAGTGCTTTAATTGGACATTGCTTTTTCCTTACATAATATTCCATAATAATTAATTAATAATGTTTTAAGTTAACTAACTTTGAATATTTAATTTATCATTATTAAAATTAATCTCACTTAAAGTATAATTTACATTATTTTAATAAATACTTATTCTTGAACTATATTACTATTAAAACTTACACTTATAATAAATTATTAATATGCATTTTAAATATTATTTAATACATGGTCACAAAGAATACCCCTCATTTTGTTCATCTAACTATTTTAATTAGGCACAAGACTCAATTAAAATGGGTATAATATATATAAAATAAAAATTTATATAACATTACAATACTAAACATATCACCTATATATACCAAACAAAATAGTCTTCTCGTCATTCACTTCAAAACCCATCTTCCTTTAACATCAAATGTTGTCTTCATGAAATTGATGGCCTCAGATTCAAAATATTGCATCACCAAAGTTTCTTTTAATCTTCTTTTCAATTCACTTTTTTCATAAAAAAACCTCTGTATTGTCAAATAATATTTTATAAGCTGTATTCAGTTTATAAATATACAAAGCTGAGTTTTTACATTTATTTTACCTTTACTTTTATGAACTTTAACTCTTTTATTAACGCTTAATTTACTCTAGCCTATATTAATTTTATGACAACTACAAGCAATCGTATAAACTACCCCAAAAATAGATTTTCAATCAATTAACTGTTTTGAACACACACACAAAAAACAAAATAAATTATTATTATTATTACTGCTACTGCTACTGCTACTGCCACTGCCACTGCCACCACCACCACCACCACTACTACTACTACTACTACCACTACCACTAATACTACTACTACCACTACTACTACTACTATTACTACTACTACTACTACTACTACTACTACTACTATTACTACTACTATTACTACTACTACTATTATTATTATTGTTTTTGTTGTTCAACTGTGAACATACATTAGTAATTGTTCATAAAGTTCTTTAATAGTAAAAAAAATGACAGACATTTCAAATGTATTGATTTAAAGTTGGAAAAAAATTACAAAGTAATTTTTACCATTTCAAGCTTCTTTTTATTTATTAGTCTATTTCTAATTCATTTTGTTTTATGACATATGTAAAATTAAAACAGTAGCAAAGTAATCAATGGATATAAGAAGGTTTGTGCATAAAATCCTTATCTAATGCTTACTTATTCAATATCCCCAGACTAGTTTCTAGATTGTGGCTGGGATTATTGGATGAGTAGACACTAGCTAAGGATTTTATGCATAAACCTTCTTGCTTCCATTGATTACTATGGCTTGCAATGGATAGCACTAATATATGAAGAGTTAACTTTATTTTAACAGTTTGTGTAAGCATAGGAAATAGTGGCATGTGATGGTTAGTGGTTTAAGTATGTAGAGTTACATTAATTAGATAATATAAATGATTTTTATGGTTTGGTGCAGTAGTGTTAGACTCTAGAGTTTAAGTTCTATAGCTCTTGGTCCACCATTGTCCACTACTGAATAATAATTCATTTGATTGTTTTTGTTTTACTAATATAGCTGTATATAGTTTATAAATAAATTCATTATGACATTTTTAGTTCAATGCTTTTTGCCATGTGGACACTATCTAAAAATTCTATATCAACTTACTTGTGTGAAAAATGCATATCAAAATGATTATTGATAATTTGTTTGGCCACAGCACTTGAAGCTTTTAAGCCTGCATCCATTAGGTACTTTCCAATAAAATCAGTAATTGATTAGAAAGAAGAAAAGTATTGTTTTGTAGCTATTAAAAAGGTGAAGTATTTTTATTCCTAATTTTTCATTTCAAATATAAATTAATTTAATAAAGATATTTTTACGTTAATGCCTCAGATTCAGCACAATCTATCAATAGTACTGCACTAGTCCATTGTACCTATAATAGTCCATTGTACCTATAATACTATAATAGCAATGTAATCTACCTAGTACTTCAAAATATATCTGTAATATTGTATAAGAGTATATATATATCGGGATGCAGGCTCTAATACATTTATTCACCAAAGTGCATAGCTGAGAATATCTTAATATCTGCACTGGTTTGATATTTATCTCAAATAATGATATGCCCTGGAATTACTTCTCTCTCTATATATATATGTAATATTGTACTAGTGCAGTATAAGCTGTCCGTACCACCACAGTGTAATACATCTGTAAAATAATTAAATGTTTGCTTGATTGTGAATTAATAAGAAATGCAACCGATGAAAATAATAGTAAAATGGAGCTATGAACTATGAACTTTAACTTCCAGAGTCCACTATTTAACCACTGCATTAAGTCACACACAGAGTTATCTATTTGTATTACTGAATTAAAAGCCGCTTAAGGTTATTGATTTTTATTATTGGTAAATATCATTTGAATGTTATTTATATATATATAGAGAAAGAATGTTTTATTCTAGTGATAGTGCATTTTCATATTACATCTGTAATCTGTGTTTGAATCCTGGCTAGTAGTTTGCATAGTTTTGATTTTACAATGACTATCTACTTTATCAAATTTAGGTAATTATCAAAAATTGGCTGGTATATAGGTATCTAGCTATTTCTGGATAAAGATCAGACCAAAATAAAATAAAAATATTTAAACTCTCATCATTCAGAAATCTAAATCCTGATCACTGTTTCTGTATAGAAAATTACTGGAGAGATTTTTGCCATATAATGGGCTAGTTGGATGCTGTTTTACTTATATATATATATATGTATATTCACCCACTCTAACCTATTAAAACTTTTTTTAGGTTTTTCAATTTGTCCTTTTGAGCTGTAGTATTATTACAAGAAGAAAAGTATAATAAATTTATCAGGAAAGTGGAATACAAATAAGGATTCAGCGTTTCTTTTCCGGAAATGGAATGAACGGTTTTTATTTCTAAAAACTACCAAAAGGTTTCCCTGCATTAAATTGTGAGATTCAGGTTAATATAACATATAAAGAAAAGTAAAAACGCCTGCTGGTAACTTAATCAATTTGTTACTACTTTTAAGTAAAAAAAGTGATAGAAAATAAGAAAAGTCGTATGTAACGGATCTTTAAGTTTTTAATAAACACAAGAAACTGTAAAATTGAAAACAGTAAGGAAAAAAATCTTTTGTTGTTCCAGATTTATTTATATAAAATCAATAAATTTGCAAAAATTAATATAAACTAATAATTAAAAAATGTTTTTTTATTACATGGATAATGTATAACAAATAAAATATTACATAACTTTCCTAATTTAACTTCAATGTCTACATTAAGAGTAACAATTAAATCTAATTATCCTACCACAGAGCCCTCTATTGTACGCTTAAAAGTTTATCTATTATTTCTATCAATGATGAGAAGTGATTTGATGCAGGTTGTTAGCCAAAAACAAGATTCAGAGTTTAAATGTGATATAATGACTAATATTTATTGATTTCTTAAGTTTATAATAAAATATGATTAATTAAAGTAAGAGGATCCTACTTCTTTGAAGTATTCTAACAAAAAGAAAGTTTGATGGATTTTCTTTGATAGAAAAACAACAAAACAATCAAAAGATAAAAAAAAATATTTGAGTATTAATGGAGGCACTTCAGCATAATTTTCTATTCTCAATAATCATTATTATAATATTTTATGTTCAAAATATATGTAAATTTTGTCTTGCCATGAAAAATATGGGAATGAAAGATGCAGAAATCAAGATTTCACTATAATGTATGTAATACGGATGTAGTTAAGTAGTACATATGTCAATAACCCTAGACATTAGTGCAATCAGAGTCTACCGCGAATTTTCATAACCAGTTTCTGTTATTTGGCTTTTGTTTGAACAGACGAAAAAAGCTGTAAGATTAAACATTACATTCCATTTACTAACTTTATACCATACTTTAATAACTCTTTTCATCATTAAAAAGTAACTAAGGGTAAAAATTTATTAGTCAAGCTAGAAAGTAAATTTTGAAGATTTTCAATTATCAACTTCATTTTATTTGACTAATCACACACCTAATAGAACACATGCAGATAGATGAATAAATATGTGTTAAACATTTATAATGCATAAAAAGTGGCAGAAAAACTGAATATTAGTAGACTATTAAAAGGATAATGTTAATAAATTATAAAAACAAACACTGATAGTTTCATAAGAACTGGGTTAATTAATTTTTGTATTTATCACAAGTCTAAAACTACCATATTTGAAAGATGTAATAGTATCTTGCCCTCAACCTGGATATATGATTTCTTTTTATGTATCTTTTTGAGTTAACCATTTGACATTGACCAAAATGGTTATCTAGTGACTTTTTCTTCCCTGCTTTTACTATAGGAGATTGTAGGAGAGATCTTACAATTGCAGTAAACTATTTATTAAAAACATTGTTTAACTTTTCTTATTTCAAGTGTTTTTTTACTAAACAAAGCAATGTATGGGATAGTAAAAAATGTTTAAACAAAAATACTCCCATAAAAGTATAGAATTAATAATAAAAAAACTAAAAAACAACACCAACATATAACATTATTGCAAGTTCTAAATAACATCTCTGTCATTTATTGTTTTAAATATTATATATGTTTTTATTATAAAATTATACTTAGATCACTTAATTGATCTTGAATATTTTGTTTGTAAATATTTGTTTAATTCTAAATTTAGAATAACTATAGTCTTTTCACTACTGTTATAGTTACACAAATATCTGGGCCACAACATTTTAAAAATGCACCCAAAATTATTTTCACATGTAAGAATCTTGGAATAAAAAAGAATCCGGATTCATTTATTTATTTCCCTTTGAGGTCTGTTATATGCATATTTTTATATTCAGTCAATGAGAAAAGAGTTTCAATTTTTTTTATTTTATCAAATTGTAATAACTAAATAAAATAAAACAATTTCAGAGTAACACTAGTTACATTTTCGTCTCTTTAAATTACAAAAAAGATTAAAAATAATATTGCTACTTGCATTTTGAAAGAAAATGGATTTATCTTCTGGTGGCAGTAATTTTTTCCAATCTGTTTGTTAGTTAAAATAATGGAAAAAAAGGTAATATTATCTGTTAATCTACTTTGCTTAGATATACTTTGAAAATCAAAACAATACTAAAATTTACATTTTTAAAAATATTAGCTTCTAGGAGAAAATTTTTAAAAGTGAATGAAAAAATTTATTTAAGGAATTGAAAGATTTATTGAATAATCAGAGGAGTTATACTCTTCTCATTAAAAACATTCCTATATCTTTTTTAAAAATTTTTAATAGATATTTTTTGGCTACTAATTTGATAAAATAATATTAGTAAAAGTATTCTCTCTTATTTTAGTGACTATTCCAATTCAGCACACAAGGTAGGTAGGTGCATAATTGCATCACTTATTAGACTGGCCATAAAGTCCATAAATATAGTATCAAATATACTTATTATCATTTCACAAGCATAGACTTAAATGGATTGTAAAAGCAACAGAATGTTTATTACTTTTTAAATAGTAATATTAATATTAATTTTTATTGATTAAGTGTTATAATATAATTATTTATTTCTAAAGTTGTCTCATATTCTTTATAATATATAATGGTTAACTCATATTTCTATTTGCCCTAGGTAATATATAATTTTCAGGGTTTGGGGTAAACCTTAAAGAGAAGTTGTTATTATTATAATCCCTTTTATCTTTTGAATTTTTACTTTTAATTTTATTAGTTATAAATTATACAAGGGAAAAAGCCCTCACATTATTAGATGCAACTTGAGATTTTACAATATTTATTTTATTATTTAAACAAATATAAGTGAAAATGTAAAATAATTCTTTTATGAATTTTATTTCTAAGCTTTTATTATACTTATTTTTATCTGATATGATGAATCATGTATTTATTGCCTAAATTAGTCAATTAAGAGAGTATCAGATATACATTTGGTAAAATGGCTTTTTGAGTAATGAGAAAAAATTAGGTTGTTAAAGTGGATTTATAATAGTTCAATCGTTCTATCTTAACAACCCATGATTTATTTATTAGCTTACATATTCGTATGTGTGCAATTAAATCTTTACACTTACAATAAAAAGAAAGCAAAATATGATTTAAATATTGTTAATAAAGTGGATACGCTCAGAAGCCAAGGTTGATATTTGGCAACTAAAACCGATAATTGGTCTAGATTCTAAGAATCTTTCAGCTTTTTGTCTGTCATGTCAGAACTATATTATTCCAACACAGAACATTAAACATAGGTGGCAGGCATTACTTGAAATTTTAATGATAAATACAATATTATAGTTTAAATTCTTTGTGTAAAGCTTTCAATTATGTGAAGTAATCATGGTAATCGAAAGCACTACAAAAGAATTTAAACCATAATATTGTATTTACCATTAAAATTTTAATTGTTTTTTATATATATATAATATTTTATAATGGGTACTGTATTTTTTACAATAGGTATAGGTGAAAAAACAAAAACAAGTTTTATATACTGTAAACCTTGCTATCGCTTGTAATAATGATCAATAGATGGAGCTTACCAAGTCCTCTCAAACAAGCATATTTTTTGCACATAAACGTCAGAGTCAGAATTAACTGTCTCTTTCATTGGCTCCAGCCCTCGGATCAGCTGATTTCAAGCTGATTTGCTATCATCAGTGAAGGATAGGAGTTAGAAACTAGACCTAAACACTAACTCCAAGCATTTATGCAACAAGTTTCTATCAGTTTGCAAGCATGAATTTTTTAGACACATAAATGTCTTCAAACTCAGCTTATCAAGCCAGATAGCCATATGGGTCCTGATATCAGTTCAGTTTCTCCACATAGTCGACAGCTTTTTCTTTGCAATAGATATCATTGCAAGAAAACTTAAAGGTACATTTATGAAAAACAAAAACAAGTTTTATATAGACGTAAACTTAAGCTATTGTTTGTAATAATGATCAATAGATGGAGCTTTACCAAGTCCTCCAAACAAGCGTAATTATATATATAAACCTTGTATTTTTCCCAGGGAGGGTTAAATATGTAATATAGTGCTTTAAAAATTATTTTTTTATTGGATTTAAATAAAGATAGCTATTTGCTAAAATAAGTTTTACTCATTCTAAAAATCCTATGAAATGTTTTTTATGTATTTCTTTAAATTATATTAATATTACTTATTGATGTGATAAAATGCATTTAAGTGGTAAGTGCTAGGATATTAATTAGTTCAGTTTAATAGTTGTCCATTAAAGTTTGGAAGAGTTGCTATCTTTACATAAACCAAGCACTGATTATATATGTATAGGTGTGGGAAATGATGATCCAAAACAAGTGATGAGTGCTAAACTTAGCACAAAATAGTGGAGATTATTTAAAATATTGGATATCATTTATCTTTTTCCACATGTATGTGGTTATGTGTATCGGTTATAGAAGATAGAAAATGGATGACTAAAGGAAGCTTTAAAGTCTGCTGTACAAAATACCACTCTAATTACATCTAGCTTAAAGTATATATACTATACTTGTATTTAAATATTAAAATTACTTTTAGAAAAAAAAAGTCACTATAGATACTCTTTTTAAAAAAAATAAAGATGGTTTTTGTAATTTGCTCAGCTAGAGAAATAATTATGAATAAATTTTATTAAACTGATTAAAATATACATTAATTTACCAATGCTAACTTCAGAAAATGCTATGGAAAAACCAATTGCAAGAATTTCAAAAGAACTTCAAATTGAATAAAGAAAACAAAGCATTAATATCATCAAACCCTTCAGAACTTATAATCAAAAGGGATTTGTTAGACCAGTTAAAAAGCAAAGGCCCAAAAAGGAAAAAAATGGAAGTTTTTTTTCTCATATAGTCATAGCACCGGCCAGAGCGCAAACCCACAAGCGTCTGCAAACAACCTATTTGTTTTGCAAGGCGGCTACGATGGCCTCTCGACTAACGACGCTTGACAAAAAAAAATAGAAGTTTTTTTTAAAAGTTTTATTTATTATACAAAATGTCCTTTTATTTTATAAAAAGAGTATTGATTAATTTGTTTACAAATATAGCACTAGGCAAATAAGATATTCTAAAATATTTATTACCAGAATTATTTTATATTAAATTTAATTAATAAAAATTCAAATTTGATATAATAATCAATATATTTGTATATTTCTTAATGGAAGCATATATATAATTAAAAAAAATAACTTGAGCTTATAACTTTAAAGGTAAAAAATAAAATGATATTTAAATACTAATTGAAATATTTTTTTGCATTACAATACAAATGTTGCTAAAGGGCGTATATACACTATATACATATTCACA